>JAYESA010000003.1:48381049-49026049 GCA_036927795.1 Iris macrosiphon
GGAATTTATCGGACCCCGGACCTATTTTTAAATGCCTAAAAACTATTTATTTAATTATTTAATTATTTAATTATTTATTAATTAATTAATTTATTATTATTATTATTTATTATTATAATTATTATTATTTAAAAAAAAATATAAACCCAGCCCGTTGGGCCGGCCCAGCCCGGCCCAACAGACCCAGGCCCAACCCGGCCCAGACCCCGCCCAGCGGGTCGGGTCGGATCCGCCGCCGCCCGACCCGCACCCGCCGACCCGCCTTCACCCACGCCTCTGCCCCGATTCCTCCGCCGGATCCGCCGCGTCCTCCGCCCGCTCCGGCCGCCCACGCCCCACGTCCACCGCCACCTTCCCGCCATCCTCGGCCACGACAGCTCCGGCCACCCCTTTATAAAGCCCTCCCTCCTCCTTCGATCCCCGACTCCTCTTCGCCACCACCGGACAGCCACCACTGGCCGCCGCCCAGCCCGCCGGACGTCGCCGCTGCAGCCGCCCTCTTCCTCCCCTCCTCTTCTCCTCCGGCGAGCGCCGCCGGCAAGCCGCAGCGAGCACAGCAGCAGCTCGAGCCGTCCCCGCGCCGCCGCGCCGCCCCCAGCGCCGCCCCGAGCCCCGGCCGTCCCCTCCCCGGTCGCCTCCGGCCCCCTCTGCCGTTGCCTCAGCCGCCGGCCGCCCAGCCACCGTCCCAGCCGCCGGCAAGCCCTAACCCTAACCCTAATTTTCAGACCCTGTGTCCGACACGTGTCGGACACGAATCGACCCTGTTTTTGGGTCCACTTCAGGTGTGTGTATCTTCTTGCTCGTAGCTCTGTTTTCGATTTCGCAAATTGCGTTGCGAAGCCTGTATGATCCTCTCGGTGTCCGGATAAACCGTTCGGGGCATCGCGTCCTGTGGTGATCGCACACCGCGATCCAAAAACAGGAAAAACCCAGACCCTGTTTCACCCCAGAACCGAGTCCGCCCCGCCAAACGGGATGACTTGGTCGCGCGCGGTCTTCACAGATACGTGCGCCTCGTCGATACGGACGTGTGGGTTTTCGCGGAAGTCGATTTGGGTGTGCGTGCACACCGGAATCAACGCGTATCCGCGGACATCGCCCCGTATCCGTCTTTTCTGTAATTTACCCTAACTTTGTGTACACACGTCGGATTGAAACGAAACTTGCGCCATCGGACTCGTAGCAATACGCTGGTCCTGTGGGTCAAGTTTGGTTCGATACTGAGAACGTTGACGAAATCGCGTGTCGTGGGCCCCACAGGCCCCGCTCGACGGGCGATTTTGTGAACGGCTCATCGGAATTCAATTCTGAAAGTTTCGTTGGGTTCGTATCAGCGTTTCTAACCTGTTGACACTAAGTTTGGTGAATTTGGAGACCATTGAACCTAACGCATTTTTCGGTGCAAAGCGGGCCCACTGGTGGACCCCGTTTTGACCCGAAACTGCCGTTCTCTGCCCTTGTCTCCAAATTGAACCCAAGGACAGGCGTTTCTAGCTGATTGATATTTTCTGAATCTGATGGTAATGTTTGTTTCAGCAACCAGAGTACCGTCTGTAAATTCATCCGAAGTCAGAGCCGAAATCATAGCCGGAACCACAGGCAAGTGTACCTCGCCAAAACTTGCAGTCTTTGCTAAATATTCCTTGGTTTAGTTATATATCAGAGGACAAGTATACCTTGCCAACTTTACAGTCTTGCTGCATATTTCCTTGTTTTAGTTATAACTTGTTTTAACTGCTCAACCTAGGAAACGTGTGACGTACCGAGTGTCCGATCATAGTCGGGTGCCAACACCGTACGCGGTGTTGGGTACGTCATTTAGAGATGGATATTCGATACCCTTACTCTTGGTACTTGTCCTATCAAGTACAACAAAACCCAGGACACTTGACACTATCATGGACAGAATCTTCTTGAGATATTCACGATGATTCTGCATAGGATACAGGTATGACATGGACAGTTTATTCCTAGACATTATATGACTGCTGCATTAGTTATGATCTTGCGTGTCATGGACATGAGACGTGGATTACATTGGGTGGGGAGAGACACACAGGCTACAGGCTGTTTTCATATATATATACTATTAGTGTGAGGTCGTAGACTCTCCAGCAGAGCTAGACCCTTTACGTGTTATTACTGCTACCGGCTCCCCGACACAGAGCTGGTAGTGGCTCAGCCTGAGTTCTAGTGATGCTCTCAACTTGCATTTATCACTTAGCTGGTTACATAGTTTATCCTGCTGTTTCATTTAATATTCCTGCACTGCATTTATTTTGGCTTGTATTTTCTGTACCTTGTTATGTCCCCTGAGGACCTGGAATGGACTATGTCCCCAGGTATAGCTGAAGAGAACCATCCAGAGGTACCCCGTACCAGAACACTTCCAGGAGCGGTACCGGGACCTGAAGACGAGCTCGCATCAGAGGACTTCTCCTGAGCATTGGCCGTATGTAGTCAGTTATTTCTATTTTCAGTTGGTTATTTTCTGTCTATTTGCATTGGATGTAACAGAATAATTCTCGGATTTGTTTCCCGAGATAACCTTATTTGATATTGCATACTTAGTTCCATTACAGTATTTCTGGCATTTAATCTGTGTTTATCTGTTGTGGATGAGATTAGAATAACTTGAGACTTGTAACAATTGCCCTAACTCCTGTTAGACTACAGCTTAAGCATGCCCTGATGGATCCCCTAAATTGGGTTGTCCATCGGTGCGTGCTGCTGGCCATTGTGCACGTGTCCAGTCCCTCGGCATTTTGGGACTGGGGCGTGACATAGTTTTTGTGGTGGCCCATGCAGGTCTACGACTAATTTGTTCGGTTTCAACTCAGGGACCGAACAGGCCTGCAATAAAGCTAGGATAAGTTTTAGGATCTCATCCACTTGCTTGAATCGTTTTTGATATCTGTATCGTATTCGAATTAATTTATTGACTTGCATCCTGCCTTGATTCATGTGCGCCTCTTATCGTTTATTTTGGATACAGGGAAATGGACCCACAAGCCAGCAACGAGGCTCATGAAGAAACACCATAACCCGTTGTGGTTACCCAAGAAGACGATGTGATACCAGTCGGTGAAGGCCAATCATCACAAGGCAGTCAAGCAAGTCAGCCTGCCTCAACAATCCATCAAGATAACGTACCACCCTCGATGCAGCCTGCTCCACTGATGCCTTCCTTCCCACTGGGACCACCTATGGACGAACAGCAGATGTTCCGCATGTTCTATATAATGATGCAAGCCTATCAAAGGGTGCAACAAGAAGCTCAACAAAACCAATCGGAGAACTCCATCGACAGAACTAGCTCGGAGTCACGGAGGCCAAACAGTTCAAATGCAACCGCCTTCGATGAGGACGTCCTTACTGTCACTACCACATTCTGAAAACAGGGGTATTTTCGAATTTTTTCAATACTTAATATTATGTTATTTATAATTAATTAATTGCATGATAGTGTATTTGATTTAAATAATTTTGTACGATGTGTAATTAAATATATAATTATATGCAGTGTTTATTATTTTATTTTAGCCAGCAGACTAGACCTAGTAGCCAGTAGATGAGCACCTGTCAGAATTTATGGAATTTTGAGGTTAATTGTTTTATTTTAGAATTAATTTATTGGAGGTGTAATTAATTACTGTATTTTATTTAATATTTTGCGCATTGCCTTTGCTTCGATATTTGGAGCACTATCCAGACTTTTGTCTTCCAACAAATTTCACAATCTTGCTCTAGACATGCCCACCTTCATTTCTGCTATTTTTGCAACTCATAATTATGCTTCCTGTACATTGTTTCTGGCCGCACAAAAATCGTCGCGGACGTTATTTATAAATTCCTATTTTTGTATCGTTGTGCGTTCCAGTCGAAAATTGGAGGCCATCTTGACCTATTTTTCGTGCGGCCCAAATTAGGGTAATATTCTGTTCTGAGTCTTCTTCAATATTGGTATTGATGACTTGATCTGATTTTGACCCCAAGTACTCCAAATTAATTGTTGAACACAACTTGTATTTTATTTCTATTTAAATTGAGGATACTAATTTATCTGATTTTAAAATCCCAATTTAATTCCAGTGCCCTGCAAATTCAGCCCATACCCATCTTACAGCGTCCCCTGACCCTACAAAACATCGGACCCCGAATCGCCCGCCCAATTTTGGTCATTTCATGTGTTTGTGCAATTTCCCGAATTTAAGGGGCCAAGTTGCAATTATTCAATTGTAGGTGCCAACACCTAATTATTTTTAAATCAATGAGAGAGCCTATTAATTTTAATTAAAAACCCTCATCCCTACATGAATTTATTTCCTTCATGAACCATCACAGCCACTCATTTAAGTGGGTCAAATCCTCACCCTACATCACACCCTCTCTTCCTATTTAATGACTTGTACTCTCAAACCCTAATCCCTATGCAACCTAGAAAACACTACCTCACAAGCCTCCAAAAATTTCCCCAAGCCCCACCTCTCTCCTACGTTGGAAATCCCCTTTCTTCTTCTTCTTCTCTTCTTCTTTTCTTTTCTTCTTCTCCTTCTTCCTTCCTTCTTCCTAAATTTTTTTTCATTCAAATTTGAATTTCAGTAAGGGGGGGGGAACCCTGTTCACCCATCCCCTTACTGTGCTTCCCGGCTGCCCTGTGTGCTCCGGCCCGAGCCTACTGTGCAGCCCGGCGGCTCCCACATCTCCGGCGTTCAGCCGCTGCCGACCGAGCGGATCATCTCCGGCGGCTAACTCCTCTGGCCGGCGCCCTCGACCTCCCTCCATCTCCCCTGTTCACCCGGCTAACTCCCCCTCCAGTCGAGCGTCCTCTTCCCATCCGACCCGCCGGCCTACCGCCGGACCTCCGCTGCGAACTCCCCGGCGGCCACTGCACCCAGCCGACCTCCCTCCGGCGTGCAGTCCGGCGCCAGCATCCTCCCCTCCGCCTTTCTGCCGCTGCTCCATCTCCAATCACCACCTATCCCCTCTCCATCCATCCCCCTCTGCTCAGCCGACCGGCGGCCCATTGGTCAGCCGTACTCCGGCGGCCGGCCGGCAATACCCCCACTGTAAGTTCTCTGTCTCCTTCCCTCTTTATATATATATATATATATATATATATATATATATATATATATATATGTATATATATACGTATATATATACGAGTATATATATACTATATGTAAATAAATTATAGGTAATTATTTAATGAGAATATAATGGTATATTAATCAATGTATAATATATGTAAATATTAGCATGTATATGTATAGCATTTAATTAATTAATGTATATACTAGTATATGTTTTGTATATATAGTATAGTGTATGTATATAAATATATATATATATATATATATCTAATGTATATATATATATAATTGTTTGTTTATATATTTAATTAATGTGTAATTAGTATATGTATTTCATTTAATTTGTATTTGTATAATAAATATAAGGTATTGTATGTATTTAAATAAATGGTATAAATATGTATTTAATTTAATAGTATATATAATATTGGTATATATATAATTTGTATAAGCTAGTATATGTATTTGTATATAATTAGTATATATATATGTTTAATAACTATTTAATTAATATGTATAGTATACCTATATATATTAGTATATGAATGCAATATGTACAAGTACTATTTTTAAATAAATATTAACATATAAATAAGTTTATCAATTATTTTTATTAAATTATATAATTAAGTATGTATCTAATTAATGTTTTAAATACATAAATATGTATAGCATTTGTAAATTAATGTATATGAAATTATGTAATTTAAATTAAAGATTAACAGTATATGTATGTGGATATACATATTTAATATGATTTTAGTATATATATAATATTGGTACGTGTATATATTGTATATATATTTAAATTAGTATATATATCTTTTGGCATATAAATGTATATAAATAGTATTGTTTAATTAATACTTTAAATATGTGAATATGTGTATATATTTAATATAATTTGGTAGATATATATAACTACGTATTCTAGTACATGTAAATTGATAAATGTATATACATGTATCTCATTTATCTACTTAGCGTATTTCATATATATATATAAATGAACGTATTTTGGAAATGTGCAACTATAGCAAGTAGGTTATATTGGTATATATTTTAGATATATTTCATGAATTATGTTTATATATATACATACAAGTATTATTTTATTATGTTTATATGCAAGTTATTTTATTTTTAAAGTATATAGTTATACATATATCTATTATTGATGGAAATTATATATATATTAATTAATAAGATGTTTATTTAAATACGTAGTCCTACTAGATGACCTTAGTTGACTAGTGCCCTGCCTGGCATGGCCCTGAGGCCAGTATATTTCCATTGTGTGTTAGGATAGTTTCTGATACAAATGTCATATTGTGATGTGTTTATAGGACTGTTGGGTTACCCAGGGGGTACTCTGGAACAGGACATCCATAAATACCAGCTAAGGACCAAGGCAAGTACATTCTCTGATAATTTCCAATTCTTGATAATTGCTATAAGTTCAATGATCTTGAAATGTTACAACTGAATCTTTGACACTGTGTTACACGGACTGGTATAGCTTGGATCTGCAGTCATGAGATGTTACCTTGATTATCGTATTGACATTGTACACGACATGTATATTTAGACATTGTACATGATAGACTTGACTTGCTCGTGTATCGTGACGTGTCATGGTTGGATCCACAGTACTAGTTGGGGGCGGGGAAGTAGTTAGTAAGAAATATGATCATAACCTCTTATTGTAGTATATAAAATTGTAAGTGTTAATCATGCTCTTCACCCATGATTAGCCAGGCCCTGTAGCTACTGTACATGTTCCCAAGCCGATCACATTTCGAAACTACTATTTCAAACACCTAGAATAGATTACAGTTCTCTATTTTTAATCATATACTACATCACCCGTATATGATACTGCACCTTGTTCTTCCATTTTTATACATGCACTGACTGTACCATATTGCCTATTGCCTGTCTCTTTACATTTGCCTGTCTCTCTTAAATTACCATTGCATTTATTTCACTGTCTTCTCAGTAGCTAGCATGACATGTTTTATTATATTATAGACATTATCAATTAATGGAACTGTTATTTGAGAGTGTTACTTTGCTCCTTCCTGACTGGAAATATTTTTCCAGACTATGCCTTAGAGGACCGCTGTCCGACACTTTATGGACCTTATGGTGAGTAGCTGCAGACTTGGTAGTAGTTGTGATTCCAGGAGGTCTAGCTGGAAATTACTATTCTTGTTAGTTTTTAAGTAGACTATTTGGTACCGGATTTGTCTCCGGCATTTTGATGATTCTTGGATATTGTTAAGTTAAGTTATTACTTGTGGACTTGTGTTGTGTTTAATTTCAGTTTTATTATTCGAAATCTTATCGTGCTGTAATCCTGTGATTGAGTATATGTTCATCTATTTGTGTCATCCGTGCCTCCTAATGGAGTTTGGATATTTGCGTGACATTAGTTAGATAGTATCAATACCTAGACAGCGTTCTACCGCCGATGCTGCGGCGTAGGCTGGACGTACCCACGCACTCGTGCCCCTAAACCGGGTGTGGGTCGTGACACTTACTGCAGCAAGACCCGTGGAGTGCACCACAAGGATCGAGTCCAGCCAGAAGCGGCCGTATGCGTCAGCAACAGACCAAGCACAACAAGAAAGAGCTGCAAAACGACCACAGATAAATCCACTACCAAGGGCAGCATCAGGAGCCTTCTTCCTTCCTACTTGTCACTACTGTGGCAAGGTAGGCCACCTTGCTAAGGAATGCCAACGCAGACTGGGACAATGTCTAGCTTATGGATCCAAGAAGCATTCGGCAAGGGATTGCCCCGAACGTCGAGAGAAAGCAGTGATGATTCACCAACCAACCATATCAACACCAGCACCACAGGAAGAACCTTCAAAGGAGCCTCACGTGCACCAGCCACCCGAAGCATCTCCGAAAGTACTACCCACTTGTCTACACTGTCACAAGCAAGGCCACATTGAGAGCAGGTGCAGACGTAAGTTAGGATTATGCTTGATTTGCGGAACCAATGAACACTTGGCCAAGGATTGTCCCTAGCATCGAGAGAAAGCATTGACGAATCTTCAACCTGCCACATCAGCACCAGCTGGAGCACCGCAGGCAGGAATTGCAAGGGAGTCTCACCTACACCAGCCACCAGAAGCATCTCCACAGGCAATACCTGTCTGTCCATATTGTCACCGGCGAGGCCACACTGAGGACGAGTGCAGACGAAAGAAGAGATTATGCATAGCTTGCGGATCCAGTCAGCATTCATTCAAAGAATGTCCTGAGCGTCGAGACAGGGTACCAACAGGTAACCAGCAAGTATTACCAGCACCACGGTCAGCCTATCTAGTACTGCAAGCTTCACCAATACCGAGGCCACCCTTGGTAACCCAGACAACACTCTTCCAGCAGACTCAACAGCAGCAGAGGAAGCAACTGCAAGGACGAGGACAAGCTCCAGCGACGACAGTGGAGAACGCGCAGACTCTTGGAGTAGCCGATGCGCGTAAGTGATTTGTAGTTATCCGTTTTTGGTCTTGTTGTAGCTCGTGCCTATTGGTTCGTGACCTCAGCCCCAACCTAGTAATTTGCAACTTGTTAATAATAACCTGGTTTTTATAAAAGTTATAATTTTCTTGCTTTAACTAGATTTTCTCGGGAAAGTGCATAACTTTCATTTTTAGGGAAACGGTATTTCCTTAAGTATCTTGTGATGTGTTTCGAACGATACCGTGTCATCTCTGCTGACCGGTTACTCTTTGATTGCGAGGACGCAATCCTCTTAAGGGGGGTAGATTGTAAACCCCCTGATTTTTCAAAATTTTAAAACTTGGAATTTTCACAATTTTCTGGAATTTTCTGGGAATTTTCTGTAAATTAAAAACAGGGTTTTAATTATTCAATAATTTTTAATTAATAATAAACAGTATTAAAATATTATGGAAATAATATTTTTGGATGTAAAATGAAAAACTGGACTTAGGGCAATTTTTCTGGAATTTATCGGACCCCGGACCTATTTTTAAATGCCTAAAAACTATTTATTTAATTATTTAATTATTTAATTATTTATTAATTAATTAATTATTATTATTATTTATTATTATAATAATTATTATTTAAAAAAAAAATATATAAACCCAGCCCGTTGGGCCGGCCCAGCCCGGCCCAACAGACCCAGGCCCAACCCGGCCCAGACCCCGCCCAGCGGGTCGGGTCGGATCCGCCGCCGCCCGACCCGCACCCGCCGACCCGCCTTCACCCACGCCTCTGCCCCGATTCCACCGCCGGATCCGCCGCGTCCTCCGCCCGCTCCGGCCGCCCACGCCCCACGTCCACCGCCACCTTCCCGCCATCCTCGGCCACGACAGCTCCGGCCACCCCTTTATAAAGCCCTCCCTCCTCCTTCGATCCCCCGACTCCTCTCCGCCACCACCGGACAGCCACCACTGGCCGCCGCCCAGCCCGCCGGACGCCACCGCTGCAGCCGCCCTCTTCCTCCCCTCCTCTTCTCCTCCGGCAGCCGCAGCGAGCATAGCAGCAGCTCGAGTCGTCCCCGCGCCGCCGCGCCGCCCCCAGCGCCGCCGCGAGCCCCGGCCGTCCCCTCCCCGGTCGCCTCCGGCCCCCTCCGCCGTTGCCTCAGCCGCCGGCCGCCCAGCCACCGTCCCAGCCGCCGGCAAGCCCTAACCCTAACCCTAATTTTCAGACCCTGTGTCCGACACGTGTCGGACACGAATCGACCCTGTTTTCGGGTCCACTTCAGGTGTGTGTATCTTCTTGCTCGTAGCTCTGTTTTTGATTCCGCAAATTGCGTTGCGAAGCCTGTATGACCCTCTCGGTGTCCGGACAAACCGTTCGGGGCATCGCGTCCTGTGGTGATCGCACACCGCGATCCAAAAACAGGAAAAACCCAGACCCTGTTTCACCCCGGAACCGAGTCCGCCCCGCCAAACGGGACGACTTGGTCGCGCGCGGTCTTCACAGATACGTGCGCCTCGTCGATACGGACGTGTGGGTTTTCACGGAAGTCGATTTGGGTGTGCGTGCACACCGGAATCAACGCGTATCCGCGGACATCGCCCCATATCCGTCTTTTCTGCAATTCACCCTAACTTTGTGTACACACGTCGGATTGAAACGAAACTTGCGCCATCGGACTCGTAGCGATACGCTGGTCCTGTGGGTCAAGTTTGGTTCGATTCTGAGAACGTTGACAAAATCGCGTGTCGTGGGCCCCACAGGCCCCGCTCGACGGGCGATTTTGTGAACGGCTCATCGGAATTCAATTCTGAAAGTTCCGTTGGGTTCGTATTAGCGTTTCTGACCTGTTGACACTAAGTTTGGTGAATTTGGAGACCATTGACCCTGACGCGTTTTTCGGTGCAAAGCGGGCCCACCGGTGGACCCCGTTTTGACCCGAAACTGCCGTTTCTGCCCTTGTCTCCAAATTGGACCCAAGGACAGGCATTTCTAGCTGATTGATATTTTCTGAATCTGATGGTGATGTTTGTTTCAGCAACCGGAGTACCGCCTGCAAATCCATCCGAAGTCAGAGTAGAAATCATAGCCGGAACCACAGGCAAGTGTACCTCGCCAAAACTTGCAGTCTTTGCTAAATATTCCTTGGTTTAGTTATATATCAGAGGACAAGTATTCCTTGCCAACTTTACAGTCTTGCTGCATATTTCCTTGTTTTAGTTATAACTTGTTTTAACTGCTCAACCTAGGAAACGTGTGACGTACCGAGTGTCCGATCATAGTCGGGTGCCAACACCGTACGCGGTGTTGGGTACATTATTTAGAGATGGATATTCGATACCCTTACTCTTGGTACTTGTCCTATCAAGTACAACAAAACCCAGGACACTTGACACTATCATGGACAGAATCTTCTTGAGATATTCACGATGATTCTGCATAGGATACAGGTATGACATGGACAGTTTATTCCTAGACATTATATGACTGCTGCATTAGTTATGATCTTGCGTGTCATGGACATGAGACGTGGATTACATTGGGTGGGGGGAGACACACAGGCTACAGGCTGTTTTCATATATATATACTATTAGTGTGAGGTCGTAGACTCTCCAGCAGAGCTAGACCCTTTACGTGTTATTACTGCTACCGGCTCCCCGACACAGAGCTGGTAGTGGCTCAGCCTGAGTTCTAGTGATGCTCTCAACTTGTATTTATCACTTAGCTGGTTACATAGTTTACCCTGCTGTTTCATTTAATATTCCTGTACTGCATTTATTTTGGCTTGTATTTTATGTACCTTGTTATGTCCCCTGAGGACCTGGAATGGACTATGTCCCCAGGTATAGCTGAAGAGAACCATCCAGAGGTACCCCGTACCAGAACACTTCCAGGAGCGGTACCGGGACCTGAAGACGAGCTCGCATCAGAGGACTTCTCCTGAGCATTGGCCGTATGTAGTCAGTTATTTCTATTTTCAGTTGGTTATTTCCTGTCTATTTGCATTGGATGTAACAGAATAATTCTCGGATTTGATTCCCGAGATAACCTTATTTGATATTGCATACTTAGTTCCATTACAGTATTTCTGGCATTTAATCTGTGTTTATCTGTTGTGGATGAGATTAGAATAACTTGAGACTTGTAACAATTGCCCTAACTCCTGTTAGACTACAGCTTAAGCATGCCCTGATGGATTCCCTAAATTGGGTTGTCCATCGGTGCGTGCTGCTGGCCATTGTGCACGTGTCCAGTCCCTCGGCATTTTGGGACTGGGGCGTGACAATTATGGCACATACAAATTTTGTATTGTGCACCGATGGTTAAATTCTAACCTAGAAGTTCTACAGAATTAACAGTATGTAAATACTTCAAATTAAATTCTGAGAAAAATATATGTCGATGATCTCGACATTAGCTTTCCAAAACTTTAAACGGTTTGTGATTCTGATTCCGGGTTCTCCCGGAATTGTAAAAACATCGAAACACATCTATTTTCGGACATGCTGTGCTATATGAATTTTCCAGAATTTAATACTAATAATTTCAAAAAACAATTTATATAATCAGAAATCTAACCTCAATATCTTTCTAATGCAAGAAACTAGGCCTCGTTTGGAGTCCGGAGCTATGCGCAATAGCTTCTGAAAGATGAAGGAACCCTAGATGGCAATTCTCCAAAATCTCTCTCTCTAAATAATGGGATAATTAGGGTTATCATATTATATATATATAGAGATGTACCTGCGGCTGAATGGATATCTATAGGCTGACACATGTCAGAATCTGATTGGATGGTTTTATTTATATTATTTATTTTTGATTTGCCTTTATCAAAATATTATTTAAGTCATTTTAAATCTAAATAACTCCAAATAAATATTAAAAATAATCATAAAAATCTGGAAAAAATTACAGAAAATATATTTTGAATCCAAAAACCCTAGAAAAATACTTGGAATAATTTTATGTTCATAGGTTTTCTACTATAATTAGGAGAAGCTCTAAACAGTAGTTTTACCCATATAACTAAAAATAAATACTAAAATTATTTCAAAAATTCTGAAATAATTCTAGAAAATATATAATAATATTATAAACCCTAAAAAATAACGTGGGTCCATTCTATATTCCTGAGATTGTACAATAAATTCTACAAGTCCTAAAAATTAGTTATTAGCCTAATTACTCCCAATAAATACTAAAAATACTCAGAAAATTCCCAAACAATTCTAGAAAATATATGTGACTATTTAGAACATAAAATAAAATTTTGGGATATGTTTAGTTAAGTTTGAACATAAAATAAATTCTTCAAAGTCCTACAAAATTAGTATTACTAGTTTTTAATTAACTAAAAATTATGAAAAAAATTCCAATAATCTAAAATAGCCTAAAAATAATTCTAAATAAATATTTATATAAGTAAATATACTAAAAAATTTATTTTCTAATTAACTAAGAGAATACTCTAAATAAATTTAACATCTATAATAAATATAATAATATAAAATATACACAAAATACCTATTTTGGGTGAGGGAGTTTATAATATATATATATATATATATATATATATATATATATATATATATATATATATATATATATATATATATATATATATATATATATATATACGCACTCAACGTGTTTGTTCTTTGCATTCTAATTTAATTTACCTTGGTTATAACTATTATAATATTATAAGTATAATTATTATGTGAGATATATGTATATATATATATATATATATATAATTATGTGTATGTTCTATATAAAGTTATATTAAAAAATAAGCTACAAGCTCAGTTTTTTAAGCCCATATAACAAACTACATAAAAGGGAGATTAAATCGATTCTAGATCGATTTAAGACCATCAGAGATCAATTTATCGATCGACAATAAAGCATGTGTGTGTCATGACACACGCATGCGTGTTCTATTATCGCGTCCAGGGGCGCATACACGGTTAGCGCGCAAGGCATGCCTGTTCTATTAATATATATTGATAAGTTAGTGCATATATTGATAAATTAGTTATATGTATTGATAAGTTAGTGTATATATTGATAAGTTAGTATATACATTGATAAGTTAGTTGTATATATTAATAAGTTAGTGTATATATTGATAAGTTAGTTGTATATATTGATAAGTTAGTTATACATTTTGATAAGTTAGTAAGTTATATATATATATATATATATATATATATATATATATATATATATATATATATATATATATATATATATATATATATAGTATTATTTTTAGATTACCTTGAAGATTACATCAAGGTAATGAGAGTGAGGTATCTTGGGTACGGGTATTAAATATCATGAGGTATATTAGTATGTTAGTTAGTATAGTATTATTATAAGTTTAAATACATATTCGTATATAGTGAGGTGTATTGGTAGTTAGTTATATGTTAGATATTGAATTACCTTGTGATACTAAGGTAATGTCAAGGTATCGGTTTATACTCAAGGTATTGAGTTTGTATATCTAGATGGGTGTGTAGGCGGTGTGATACCGCTTTTGGTTCGAAGCCAAGGTATCCACTTAGCATTAGTTTAGTTAGGAGTATTATATATATATATATATATATATATATATATATATATATATATATATATATATATATATATATATATATATATATATATATATAGTATAATATTTTTATATCTAATAAATTACGTATCTTATGATACGGTATCTTGTTGGTTTTCTAGTATCCTAGTATAGCTAGTATGGCCTAGTTGCATAGTGTATGGACCTAATATCCTAGAGATAGACTCATACAATCTAGAAATAACTAGTTTGACCAAGTTTGACCAGTTTTACTTAGAGTTGACCTAGTTTGACTGTTTTGACTTAGAAATGGCTTTATGACCTAGAAGTTGACTAGTTTAACTTATTTTTATTCCAAACCTTGTATTAATGTAATATTCTATATATAGGTCTGTGTGACACCAGTTCGAATACCATTGCTCATCATTTGCTCTGGACCACATTAGAGTACATTATCTGATAGTTTTTATTATTTGATTACTACTAGAATTCAAGATTTAGAAATATTAATTATGATTCTTGAAACGATGGTACATGGATTGATATTGTTATTGGATCGTCAGTCATGAGATATTATCTTGATTATTGAGATGGTATTGGATACTGTCCTTATTGGTATTGGATTACATTGAATATTGTTGATTAAACATTGGATAAATTGGCTAGTAACGTGTCATGATTCAATCCATAGTATCAGTCGGGGCGAGAAAAATACCAATTAAATATGTGATCAAGAACTATCGGCTAGTAGTATAATCATTGGCTACTAACTAACCATGCAATTCACGTATGGTTGAGTTAGCTCCTTAGTGTAATCATTGAATCTTTCAGGCCGATCACATATTTAGTTAGTATCTCAAAACAAATAGTTATTATAGATTCCATTATTCAGTTCATTGATTACCTTGTTCTATTTCTGATATTATAGTTCTTTCCTTCATTCTTGTACGCATTGATTTATATTCTGTTGCTAGTATTGCTTATTCCTTCATTGTTTTTGATCATTATTTATATTCTCATCGTAGATAGAATCCGCTATTTTACTGCTTTATATTTTTGTCAATTAATTGGAACTGCTATTGGGTTGTACTTTTCTCCATTCCTGACTGAAAAATATTTTTTCAGAGGATCCGGGAGATTGGTGTTTGACATACTACAGACCCCGACCTATAGATGATGCAGACTTGGACCCACTAGTTCTGGAGTGATTGCTGGAAGGTTTATCCGGATCACTAGTCTTTCATAGTTAGTTTTCTTTAGCATTTTGGTATCAGATTTGTTTTCGGCATATAGTTTGAGATTGGATATTGTTCTATTATTGTTGTTATATTTTTTATATATTATAGTGATGTTAGACTTCCTTGATATCTTATCGTGCTATAGAATTATGATTGAGTATTGTGTTGAATTAAGTTTATTACTCTCTTCTTGGAGTTGAGGTATTATTGGAGGATTATGCATTATTGTGAGATAATTAGATAGTATAGTTGACCAAGACAGCATTTTATCGCCAATTTTGTGGCGTAGACTGGACATTGTTTACTACTTGCATCCCTTTACCGGGTGCAGATCGTGACAAAAAATAACACAAAATACCATATAACTTTCTCCATAGGCCTCCTATGAACCTAATTCCACTTCCTATAGGTAGCTTTAGTAGATAAGAGGGTTCCTATTGATTAAATTACAGATTTAGAGTTTAATTAGAGAGGAAAAGCTAAATTGTACCTATTAGAAGATTAATTTTTAATAAAATATCCAAATTGAGTGTCAAGAGCCTTCAACTTGTAGATCATTGCTTCCTCCTTGTAGATCATTGCTCCTCCTTATAGATCCTTGCTTCCTCCTTGTAGATCATTGCTCCTCCTTATAGATCCTTGCTTCCTCCTTATTCTAATAGCCTCCAATGATGAGTAGAGAAAGAATTAGAAAAAAATTTGGGTAGAAATTGGTGTATGAATGAAGGAATTTGGAAGAAAAAAATTCTAGATCTAGATTGGAATAAAAAATAAAAAGAGATAGTCTCTCTCCTGCCTCTACTAGGCCGACCACTACCCCCTCCTCCAAGCTACTATAAAATATCCACAATACCCTTTGGGGCTTGTGTCACGACCCAATTTTGTATAATCGTTGGGGCATCCCCCAAATCGTGATGCCGTGCGGGCCTGGGGTTGCGCCCGCACAAGGCTAAAGTATTTTGCATAACGAGCACATATTCAGAGTACGCAAATAAATTAAAACATAGATTTGAAACATGGAAAAGTTCTCTTTATTGATAATGAACATCTATTACAAACTCCTGAACGAGTCAGCTAATATGCCGAACGGCTTACAAAAGTGTTGACTCAAAATGGGATAGCAGTCCTGCACATTACATCCCTTTATAAACTCAAAATGATAAAGACCTCCAGGCTGGAGGACGGCTTTTCCACGAAGCTACATTTGTGTATGAAGAGTTGCAAGCTCCTTTCTTCAAAATGCTTCAAAGGGGCACGGTGAAGATGTGCCAACAGCTGGACTGGATCGGGAAGACGACTTTGGCTCCTCGCTCGGTTCGCCTTGGTGTGGAGAACCTGTTTCAACGAGGGTCAGTATGTCAAAACATACTGGTGAAGGCGAGCTAACCGAACTATACCAATCAACACGTTGTTTTAATGAATCATGCATATTTGTTGGTTTCTATCTTGCCTTAGTTCATTTACAAGTAAGCAGCATATAGAATTTACTGAAATGAATGTGCCTCCGTTCGGTTGATTTTACCTGCCGTCTGAATTACCTGCACAATACTTACCATGCCTTCCCTGCAATGAAGTCACAAGTTAGTTTGCAACAGGTTTAAATATACATAGAGATCACTGGCATGTTGCCACGAGGGACAGGTTATAGTCTCAAGGCAAAGTGACATGCAACGCGGGTGGCGAGCCTCGCTGCATAACATTTTGTCGGGTAACATACGACTATACATACGTTCCGTCCGGATCGGATCGGTCCCAGCGCCCCGGTGACCGTCCGCGGAACTCATAACATACCTTGTGCACAAGTTGTCCGTGATCAAATAACACTCATAGAATCAGTTCCATAGCATAACGGTTTTGCATAGTCTTCCTGACAGTTTTTTTCATAACAAGTATATATTTCTATACTTAGCACGATTCATAGAACAGTTATAAACGAACTAGCATACAGGATGATAACCGTTCATAAGTTTAGTTGACAAGCAATAATTTCCAAGTCTATCCCCTTTTTATCTTGATCTCTTTTATTATTACTTGGTATCGTTTGATCGGGGCAAAGAAGAATACAAGATTTTTGGGTGTGAAGCTTGGAAGCAGGGCTAGCTAATCGGGTTGGTAGCCACTCACTTAGATTGTTGGAAGGGAGAAGAAAAGAGGCGCTTCACGACTCCGCTCGTAAGCCGCCTACTGCTCGTTCACCTGCACACGAACAGCTCGATTAATACTTCTTCCTCTCTTTCCAATCTCAGAATTAAAGTACAGTTCAATGAACAAAAACAATAAAAACCATCGAAACCGTTCAAGGAAAACAAGCAAATCCCAAAATCAACTCAAAGCACGAAAGCAACAAGCGACATCGAAAACCGAGGCAATAAAAGATAGCAGCGGAGAGGTCCCTCCTGACTCTGCCGCTAAGCCGATACTTGGGGCGCGGTCCACTGAATATGGAAATCGATTCCGAAGAAAAAAATCCATAACGAGGACGAGTTCTTAATTCAATCTATCCCGATCGAACGATACCGTCTTGTGTTTCTTAGCCGCGCTCCTCGAATAGGAGGAACGGGGCGCTACATCCTACCCAACTAATTGGAAGTTTCGTCTCGAAACTTAGGAATAGAACCAACCGTTAGGGATTATTGGGTTGAGGCAGGAGCTTAGAGGGGAGTGGACAATCCTGAGCTATGTGGCCTGGCCCGCCACAGTTGAAGCATAGACCTTTTCTGCTATAACATCTATCAGTAGTGTGCCCACGTCTTCTACAAAAATCACAGTATGGTCTCTGGTTCCCTTTGTGATGACCACCGTCATTATGTCATTTTGCAGCATTGTTTCCTCCATCATTGCCTTGGCGTTTGTGACTGGATGTATGCACAGTGCCGGCAGAAACGTGAGGATATTGTGGTTCAAGAGATAGGGCGTGATTCATGACTTCACGCATTGTCCCGTACTGATTATTGACCACGTGCGCATGGATGGCAGGGCGTAGTCCACCTTCAAACCTTCTGGCTCGACTCGCTGCATCAGGTAAATAAGCCCTAGTAAATTTGGAGAGTCGGTTGAATTCGGCGGAGTACTGCTTAACTGTCATGCTGCCCTGCCGCAGCTGCACGAACTCGTTTTCCATCTGAAGTTGTACTGGAGGGGGTATAAACTCCTCTTCAAATGTGGCACAAAAAGTCATCCACGAGATCACCTCCTCTCCGTGATCAAATTGGAGAGATCGTCGATGCACGTTCCACCAATCGTGCGCGTTGAGGCAGAGCTGAAGTTGCGCGCAGGCGACGCGCTTCTCTTCGGGAACCTCTAGCAGAGCGAAATGATCTTCAAGTTCGGCTAGCCAATCTAGAGCTACCACTGGGTCCTCAGTCCCGTTGAATGGGGTATTGCAAACTTTCTTGAAGTATCCCAAGTTGAAGGCAGTCATGTCCCTCGACCTTAGAATTTGTGGTGTCTCTACTTCAAGCACGGGCTGTTCCACCGGAGTCGTTGTTGTTGCGGAGGAATGGTTGGCAGCCAAAGTCTGAACGATCTGTTGCAGGGTATCTACCTGCTTCTGTTGGACTGAGAATCGGGTCTCTAAATTGCTTTCGAACTTGGCTTGGCGAGCATCATCTCTTTGTCGTTGCGATTCTAACATTTGTATCACCCGCTCTAGCGGGTCGACTTGAGATATGCCACGCTGGCTCCGCGAGCTTCCCGAAGTGCCCGAACTATTTCTTATGTTTCGTTCGGTGCTTGCGCTGTAGATTATGCTGGTACCATTCCTTCAAAAGAAGGTAAATTATATTAGAATCATAATATATTATGGACTTATTGCATGAACGTATCTCATTTTTGGCCTAGCGAGTTCAAGAGTTCGCACAGGAATTTGATCGTTAAAGGAACTTTTCCAGCACGAAGTCTAAGGAACTTGAATCTGTGCTCTATACCATTATGTCATGACCCGATTCCGTAGAAACATTGGGGCGTCCCCCGAATCGTGATGCCGTGCGGGCCTGGGGTTGCGCCCGCATAAGGCTAAAGTATTTTGCATAACGAGCACATATTCAGAGTACGCAGATAAATTGAAATACAGATTTGAAACATGGAAAAGTTCTCTTTATTGATAATGAACATCTATTACAAACTCCTGAACGAATCAGCTAATATGCCGAATGGCTTACAAAAGTATTGACTCAAAATAAGATAACAGTCCTGTACATTACATCCCTTTATAAAATCAAAATGATAAAGACCTCCAGGCTGGAGGATGGCTTTGTCACGAAGCTGTATTTGTGTATGAAGAGTTGCAAGCTCCTTTCTTCAAAATGCTTCAAAGGGGCGCGGTAAAGATGCGCCAACAGCTGGACTGGATCGGAAAGACGACTTCGGCTCCTCGTTCGGTTCGCCTTGGTGCGGAGAACCTATTTCAACGAGGGTCAGCATATCGAAACATACTAGTGAAGGCGAGCTAACCGAACTATACCAATCAACACATTGTTTTAATGAAGCATGCATATTTGTGGGTTTCTATCTTGCCTTAGTTTATTTACAAGTAAGCAGCATATAGAATTTACTGAAATGAATGTGCCACCGTTCGGTGGATTTTACCTGCCGTCTGAATTACCTGCATAATACTTACCATGCCTTCCCTGCAACGAAGACACAAGTTAGTTTGCAACATGTTTAAATATACATAGAGATCACTGGCATGTTGCCACGAGGGACAGGTTATAGTCTCAAGGCAAAGTAACATGCAACGCGGGTGGCGAGCCCCACTGCATAACATTTTGTCGGGTAACATACGACTATACATACGTTTCGTCCAGATCGGATCGGTCCTAGCACCCCGGTGACCGTCCGCGGAACTCATAACAAACCTTGTGCACAAGTTGTCCGTGATCAAACAACACTCATAGAATCAGTTCCATAGCATAACGGTTTTGCATAGTCTTCCTGACAGTTTGTTTCATAACAAGCATATATTTCCATACTTAGCACGATTCATAGAATAGTTATAAATGAACTAGCATACAGGATGATAACCGTTCATAAGTTTAGTTGACAAGCAATAATTTCCAAGTATATCCCCTTTTTATCTTGATCTCTTTTATTATTACTTGGTATCGTTTGATCGGGGCAAAGAAGAATGCAAAATTTTTGGGTGTGAAGCTTGGAAGTAGTCTAGCTAATCGGGTTGGTAGCCACTCACTTAGATTGTTGGAAGGAAGAAGGAAAGAGGCGCTTCATGACTCCGCTCGTAAGCCGCCTACTGCTCGTTCACCTGCACACGAACAGCTCGATTAATACTTCTTCCTCTCTTTCCAATCTCGGAATTGAAGTGCAGTTCAATGAACGAAAATAATGAAAATCATCGAAACCATTCAAGAAAAATAAGCAAAACCCAAAACCAACTCAAAGCACGAAAGCAACAAGCGACATCAAAAATTGAGACAATAAAAGATAACAGCGGAGAGGTCCCTCCTGACTCTGCCGCTAAGCCGATCCTTGGGGCACGGTCCACTGAATATGGGAATCGATTCCGAAGAAATAAATCTATAACGAGGATGAGTTCTTAATTCAATCTATCTTGATCGAACGATACCGTCTTGTGTTTCTTAGCCGCGCTCCTCGAATAGGAGGAACGGGGCGCTACATCTTGTCTTGAAGGAATTAATTAAGGAGGGAAGGTTCTAGTCCAATTGGTTTAACTAATTATTTCATCCTCCTAATGAATGGGCTTACTTTTGGGCTCAATTCTAACTAGAATTAAATATTGGTCCATAGATTTAATCTAAGCTAGTTAGGTCCACTAACACAAGTCCAAAATAAAATCTAACTTCTAACAATAAATAAATAATATAATAAATAAATAGTATAATATATAATATTTAAATAATTATGAAATAATAAAAAATACCCTTTCTCAGAAAATATGGTAGTGCCAAGTCCACCCCCTTAAACTAATTTTGTCCTCGAAATTCAAAGATGAAACTACCCCCAGAAAATAAAACAGAACAAAATCAGGAAAGAACATACCTCAAGGTATAAACAAATATGGGTAACGCTCTCGTATTTCATCCTTCCTCTCCCAGATAGACTCACCCGGAGAGTGATGCCTCCATGCAACACGTACCAAAGGAATGGTCTGGTTCCTCAGCACCTTCTCTCTTTGATATAGAATCTTAACTGGATGCTCTGTATAGCTAAGAGTAGGGCCCATCTTTATCTCTAAGTGATCCAATACATGACTAGGATCCGCCACGTACCGTCTCAACTGTGTCACATGAAATAGTTGTGCACTCCTTCCAATGTAGGTGGCAAGTCTAGTCTGTAAGCAACTGCACCGACCCTCTCGAGAATACTAAAAGGTCCGATGAATTTCGGACTAAGCTTCCCGTCTCCACCGAAATGAATCATTCCTCGTGTCAGAGAAATCCCAAGAAACACCAAACTACCAACCTGGAACAAAACACAACTTTAAGAACTTAATCTATAACAAATAACCAATAGCAAGAACAAAATAAAAAATCTAACTATACCTCAAACTCCAAAGGTCTCCGGTGACTATCGGCCTAATGCTGCTGTTTATTATGCGCCACTCGAAGTCTGTCTCTGATCAATATAACCTTCTTCGCTGCATCCACAACCATCTCTGGCCCTAGCAAAGCTCTCTCTCCAATATCGTTCCATTTTATGGGAGTACGACATCTCCGACTGTACAGAGCCTCAAATGGTGATATCTCTATACTAGCCTGGTAGCTATTGTTGTAAGCAAACTCTACCAAATAGAAATGGTCCTCCCAAGATCCCCCAAAATCTAGTACGCAGGTACACAGCATATCCTCGAGAGTTTGAATAATCCTCTCTGACTGCCCATCCGTCTGGGGGTGATATGCAGTATTGAACTTGAGCTGGGTGCCCAAACTCGCCTGCAAACTCCTCCAGAAATAAGAAGTGAAATGACTATCCCGATCTGAGACTATGATGACGGAAACCCTATTTATCCTGACGATCTGCCTCACATATATCTCTACCAGCTTCTCCGTAGACAACCCACCTTAAAAGGCAAAAAGTGGGCCGACTTGGTCAATCTATCAACTATGACCCAAATCGCATCTTTTTCTCCTGGAGATTGTGAAAGTTCGAACATAAAATCCATAGTAATATTCTCCCACTTCCAGTCTAGAATATGTAATGGCTGAAAAAATCTACCTGGCATCTGCCTTTCGGCTTTTACCTGCTGGCACACTAAGCATCTGGATAAAAACTGTGCCACCTCCCTCTTTATGCCATACCAATACACACACTCTCGCATATTTTGATACATCTTGTTAACACCTAGATGCATGGAATACTGAGAGTGATGTGCATTATGCCATACCTCCTCATACAGCTCCCCACTAGGCACACATAATCTAGCACCATGTCGCAAAGAATCATCCTCAGCAATGGTGAAATCATCCTCCAGTCCTGCTCTCACCTGAGCTCTGATGCTCGTCAGAGATACATCATTATATTATGCTGTCTTGATCCTGTCTATCATCAACTTTGAGTGTATCTGCAACCCCCACATCTGCATGGCAAAACCAGGGACTATCACCTCAATGCCCAAGCTCTCCAGATCCTCCAATAAATATCGATCTTGCGTCAAGAACATATCTACTGGATACCTGCGCATCGACAACTATATTGGCTTTTCCTGAATGATACTGTAAGGATATATCAAAATCCTTCATGAGTTCCAGCCACCGACGCTGCCTCATGTTCAACTCCTTTTGAGTAAAAATGTACTTCAAGCTCGTGTGGTCTGTGAAGATCTCCATACTCTCTCCGTACAAATAGTATTTTCATAACTTTAAGGTAAAGATGACTGCTGCCAACTCCAAATCGTGGGTAGGATAGTTCTTCTAATGAGGACATAATTTTCTGGATGCAAAGGCAATCACTTTCCCATTCTGCTAAAGAACATAACTTAACCCTTTCCCCGCTGCATCACAATAAATAATGAAACCTCCAGACCCTGATGGCGATATCAAAATAGGAGTAGACGTCAACCTCGTCTTCAATTCCTCAAAAGCAACCTGACACTACTCTGTCCAAACAAACTTTGCATCCTTCCTGGTGAGTCTAGTCATCGGCTCGACAATCCTTAAAAAATCTTGCATAAACTTCATGTAGTAGCCTGTTAGACCCAAAAAACTTCTGATCTCTGCTACTAAACTCGGGATCTTCCAAGATTCTACTGCTGCAATCTTTGGATCCACTAAAATTCTATCACCAGTCATAACATGTCCTAAGAACTCCACCTTGTCCAGAAAGAGCTCACACTTGGACAGCTTTCCAAATAACTTCTCCTTCCTTACCACATCCAACATAATAGACAAATGCTCCTCGTGCTCCTCTGGTGTCTTCGAGTATATGAGTATGTCATAGATGAACACCACCATGAACTTGTTAAGGTACTGGTGGAATACCTTGTTCATCAAATTCATAAATACCATAGGAGCATTAGTCAACCCAAACAGCATCACCATGAACTCATACTGGCCATACCGAGTCCTAAAAGCAGTCTTCAGAATATCCTCTGACTTTACTTTCACCTGGTGGTAGCCTGATCTCAAGTCTATCTTAAAAAATACCTTGGCACCACTCAACTGATCGAACATGTCATTAATCCGTGGCAATAGATATTTATTCTTGATAGTGAGATTATTCAATACATTATAATTAATGCACATGCGCACCGACCCATCCTTCTTCGGTACAAACAATACCGGGGCTCCCCACGGTGAAGAACTGGATCATATAAACCCCTTATCATGTAATTCATCCACTTACTTCTTCAGCTCGACCAATTCGCTGTTGTTCACTCTATAGACTTGCTGTAAAATTAGTTCTGCACTGGGTACTAAGTCTTTAGAGAACTTAATATCTCGATATAGCGGCAATCCTGGCAATTATTTAGGAAACACATCCAAGAACTCTACTATCAAAGGATGCGACAACTCCTTGTCTTCCACCATAGCTCCAAAGATAATGCCTTCTCTCTGCTCTGTAGCCCCTCTAGCAAACTCAAACTCTGGCTCTCCTGGTGGGCTAAATAAAACTCTACCTCCTCTGTAATCTATACTAGCATAGTGCATACTCAACCAATCCATCCCGAGTACAATATTGTAGCTCAAAAGTGGCATTATAAGTGGATACGCACTCAGCTCCCGGCCTCCCAGAGTAACTCTCCGATCATTATAAATATCACTAACCAAGATAATGCCTCCCCCGGTCATGATCTTGCAAGTCATAAGCAAAGACTCAGCTATCAAATGATGCTTCAGAGAAAAAATAGATATAAAACTATTGGAAGCACCACTATCAAACAAAGCAAAAGCTAGAATAGAATCAAGAAGAACAGAACCTGCGATGACATCTCCAGTGGACTTGGCCTCCTCGACCGTCATAGAAAACGCTCATCCCTGACGTGTACCTCCCTGATGCTGGTATTGGGCATAACGCTGATGCTGGGTCGGAAGCGACGGTCCCCTCGGTTGTACTGCAGGTGGCCTCGCTTGTGTCCTCGGAGCTGGAGCTACTCCCTGAACTGCATGACGAGGGTTGGAAGGACAATCTTTTCGCTGATGCCTCTCGGCACCATAATACAGACAAACTTTTAACCTCTTCCTGCAAACTTCGCAGATATGGCCGGACTTCTTGCAGTAGTGGCAGAAATCTTGCTGTAACTGTCTCTACTGCTGCGATGCCTGGTAAAATGGTGCCCTAGCTGGAGTCTGGTATTATTGTAGTTGCTGAAAAGGCCTGGACTGGAAATGAGGACGCTTAGCAGTCACTGTGCTACTACTAGCCCCCAGAAAATAATCGCAATCTCTCTTAGGTTTTAAGCCTGACTCCCACTCTCTGAATACGTCTCATAGAAAGACAAAATAAGGATCTTCACTTCCCAGTTCAGACCCTCGCAGAAGCGGATAGCTCGAACCTCTGGCTCCCTCACTAAATACTCCGTAAATCGGCTCAGCCTACCTAACTCTGCAACATACTCCTCTACGGACATGCTCCCCTGAGTAAGGCCCTCAAACTGCCTCCCCAAGTCTAATCTGTCCGCCCGAGCAAAGAACTTCCTCTTGAAGCGGTCATTGAACAGCTCCCAAGACTGCCCCGCATCAGCAAGAAGTGGATCATTTCTGAACCAAGTGCGGGTGATATCGAACAGCTAAAGTCCTACTGCCTCAACCTTCAGATCCTCAGTAAGACGGGATACCCTCTTGAGACGCTCAATATCCTCGAGCCAATCATCAGCGTAGATGATGCTCTCAGTCCCCTTGAAGACCCAAGGTTCCAGCTTCTTGAAGTCTTGAATATTACTCGGCCAAAGCTGGACAACCTGTTGAGCAACCTGCTGCTGGACCGGAGCTCCTCTCTATACTATAGCAAGGGTAAGCTGATGAGCACTCTCAATACCCTGCCGTAATACGTCGATCTGCCTCTGGTGAGCCTTTGACTGGGCCTTCTGAGTCTCTAATATCTCACAAAACAATGCAAACACCTGAGTCGCATCTGTCGGCATGAAAGGTGGAGGTGAAAGCCCCTCAGACACAGCTGGAACAGTCCTCTGAGCTAGTAGTGGACCCCCGAACGCAGCTGATATGCCAATCACCGGAGAAGTGACTGGTGCATGCCATCGGAAAGTCGCAGATCTCTTGGAAACTGCTCCCCTCTGCTGTGATCGAGTCTTAGGTGACATACTGAGATAAAATGAAAGAAAAGAATCAATATGGCACATGATATAATGTATTCAAAGAAGGACAATTAAAGATCAAATATCAATATCAAGGAAGAACAGTTTAAAATAAATAATAGAGTTTTTCCTATATGTGATTGAGTATTCTCAGCCTATAGCCTATATCCTATATCCTGAAATAGGCTCGTAATAGTATTCAAATCAGAGCACCACTACGAATCGTACTAATTACAACCTCGAAGACGTGCATGGGCTGTGGTGCCCCGTTCCCCCTATTCGGGGAGCGCGGCTAAGAAATACAAGACGGTATCGTTCGATCGGGATAGATTGAATTAAGAACTCGTCCTCGTTATGGATTTGTTTCTTCGGAATCGATTCCCATATTCAATGGACCGTGCCCCCGGGATCGACTTAGCGGCAGAGTCAGGAGGAACCTCTCCGCTGCATTCTTTGTTGCCTAGTTTTCGCTGTCGCTTGTTGCTTTCGTGCCTTGAGTTGGTTTTCTGATTTGCTTGGGTTTTCTTGAACGGTTTCGATGGATTTCATTGCTTTCGTTCTTAGGACTGCACTTCAATTCCGATAAGGGAAAGAGAGGAAGAAGTACTGATCAGCTGTTCGTGTCAATACAGGTGAACCAGCTGTAGTCGTCGCTCGAGCGGACGCCTAAAGCACTTCTTTCCTTTTCCTTCCAACTATCGAAGTGAGTGGCTACCAACCCGATTAGCTAGCCCTACTTGCTAGTCTTCACATCTAAATCTCGTGTTCGTGCTTGCCCCGATCAAACGATACCAAGTAAATAACTAAAAGATATCAAGATAATAAGGGAATAGACTTGGGAAATATTGCTTGTCAAATGAAACTCATAAACGGTTACTTACTTATTTGCTTGCTCGTTTGGAATGTTCATCATATGCATAAATATAAGTTAGAATGTATATTTCTTCTTAGAACTGTGCTATGTATAGAACTCATTTTCAATGCAATAACTCAACAGGAAGACTATGCAAAAGTAGATCTTGCCCTGTTATTGCCCTGTGCCTGATTTGCCTCAATGTTAACTTAGTGTACTGCGTTGATCACGGACAACTTGTGCACAAGGTCTTAGTTCCTGCGGATGGTCGCTGGGGCACTGGCACCGATCCGATCCGGACGGAACTCACGATAGTCGCCTGCTTCGGATTGAGTGGCTTGTGGCGCCTCCTGTTCCCTGCGCCGCACGCCATTCCGTCCCGAGACTAGCCCGTCCATTATGGCAACGTGCCAGTGATCCCCTCGTATATTTAAACCTGTTGCTACTAACTTGTGTCTTCTTGACAGGGAAGGCAAGGTAAGTATTATGCAGGTGGTTCAGACGGACAGGTAAATGTCACCGAACGGTGACGGGTTATTTCAATAATTCTATATCTATGTCTTGTTGTAAAATAAACTAAGGCAAGATAGAAATCCACGATAAATATGCATGCTTCATTAAAACAACATGTTGATTGGTATAGTTGGGTTAGCTTGCCTTCACCAGTACGTTTCGATGTACTGACCCTCATTGAAACAGGTTCCCCGCGCTAGGAGAACCAAGCGAGGAGCAGGAGACAAACCCCCAATCCAGTCCAGCTGTAGGCACGCCTCGACCGTGCCACCTTTGACGCATTTTGAAGAAGAAGCCTTTTGAAGAAGAAGCTAGCCATCAAAGCAACCATGCAGCTTCGTGGCAAGGCAGTCGTTCAGACCCAAGGTCTTATATTTTGAGAAAGTAGTAAAGGATGTAATGTACGGGACTGCTATCTCATTTTGTGTCAACACTTTTGTAAGCCCACAGAGGCAATCCTTACGACTCAGTTCAAGGATTTTGTAATAGATGTTCATATTATCAATAAAAGAGAACTTTTCCATGTTTCAATCTGTGTTCAATTATCTGCGTACTCTGAATATGTGCTCGCTATGCGAAACAAAAATACTTAGCCTTGTGCGGAGCGCAACCTAGGCCCGCACGGCGGTCACGCCCGGGGGACGACTAACGATTCCACGAAATCGGGGCGTGACATGTTGGTATCAGAGCACAGCTTCAAAGTTCCTTTGATTCATAAACTGGAAAAGTTCCCTTAGCGATAACTCGCCTATGCGAACTCCTGAACTCGTTAAGGCTAAAATGAGATACGTTCATGCAATAAGTCCATAATACATTATGATCCTGATGTAATTTACCTTCCTTTCAAGGAACGACGCAAGCGCAACTATCAGCGCTGGCGCCAGGCGAGACAAGGACTCAGGAGAGCAGCTCCGGAACATCAGGAAGCTCTCGGAGCCAACGGGGCATGTCTCAGACAGATTCGATTCAACAAGTGATGCAAATGTTAACCGAGCAACGACATAGGGATGATGCCCGCCAAGCCAAGTTCGAGAGCAACCTAGAGGCTCGGCTCTCAGTCCAACAAAAGCAGGTAGATACCCTGCAACAGCTTGTTCAGACCCTGGCCTCCAACCATTCTGCCGCAACGACAGCTACACCAGTGGAGCAGCCAGCGCTTGAAGTTGAACTACCGCCCGCGCCAAGGACGAGGGAAGTGACTGCCTTCGCTTTTGGCAACTTCAAGAAGGTCTGTAACACGACATTTAATGGGACTGAGGACCCGATCGTGGCTCTAGATTGGCTCACCGAGCTTGAAGATCATTTTTCCCTCCTCGAAGTGCCGGAAGACAAGCGCGTCACCTGTGCCCAACTACTGCTTCGCCTCAATGCGCACGACTGGTGGGACGTGCATCGACGATCTCTTCAACTTGGCCATGGAGAGGAGGCGATCGCGTGGACGACTTTTCGTGCCGCGTTCGAGGAGGAGTTTATACTCCCACCTCTACGACGTCAACGGGAAAACGAGTTCGTTCAACTCCGGCAGGGCAGTATGACGGTGAAGCAATACTCGGCAGAATTCAACAAACTGGCCAAATTTGCTACCGCTTATCTACCGGATGCATCGAGTCGAGCCAGACAATTCGAAGGAGGGCTACGTCCTGGCATTCACGGGCACGTATCCGTTCCGCAGTATCAGACAATGCGGGAAGTATTAAACCACGCCCTTTCGCTCGAACCGCAGTATCCTCACGTTGCCGCCGGCGCTGTGCAACCTTCTAATCACAAACGCCAGGGCAACGATAGAGGAAACAACGCTGCAAAGCATCAAAATAACGGCGGTCGTCAGCGAGAAAACCAGGGGCAGCGTTGCACCTACTGCAACAGAAGAGGGCACACCGAGAATGTCTGTCGCAAGCGGCTCGGCACTTGCCTCAGATGCGGCGATCCAGGCCATCAGATTAACAGCTGTCCGCGTCGTCCACCGCAACAACCAGAACAGACTCCGGCTCCTCAGGCAAATCGAGCGGCACCTCAGCCAGGGCGTAATCAAGCTCAAGGCCGAGTCTACACCATGACACGGGAAGAAGCTTTAGCTTCGGATACCGTCGTGTCAGGTACCTTACTTTTCAATAATATACCTGCTCGCGTTCTATTTGATTCAGGTGCAACACATAGTTTTATTTCCACAAATTTTGCTGTAGAAAACAATGTAAAAATGACTCCGTTGTACTTAGATTTAAATGTTAGCACCCCCTCTGGTACAAAAATCCCTGTTCGTTCAGTATGCCTAGGTGGTTACATTTGTATTGGGGAGAAGAAGCTGTCGCTCGATGTCTTAGTTCTAGATGTTAGGGACTATGATATCATCTTGGGAATGGACTGGCTAGGCGCATGCGCAGCAACTATTGAGTGTACAGAGAAGCGAGTCGTTTTCCGTCTGCCCGGAGAAGCCGTGTTCTGTTACACCAGTAGTCCAGCGAACGATGCGACCAAGGCCTGCATAGTGATTTCGGCAAAATCTGCTCGACGAATGCTCTACACAGGCTGCGAGGGATTTCTAGCATCAGTTCGGGACGCGCGGTAGGACTACGCAGACGTCGAGCCTAATTCCGTTGAGGCGGAGTTCCCCGACGTGTTTCCGAGCGAACTACCCGGCATGCCGCCCGATCGAGAGATTGAATTCACTATCGACACATTTCCAAATACACAGCCGATTTCAAAGCCTCCGTACAGAATGGCACCTGCAGAGCTGAATGAATTAAAGCGCCAACTCTAGGAATTTCTTGATCGCGGGTTCATCCGTCCGAGCGTGTCTCCTTGGGGCACTCCCGTGCTCTTTGTGAAAAAAAAGGACGGAACTCTACGCCTCTGCATCGACTACAGAGAATTAAACAAGGTCACAATCAGAAACAAATATCCTCTGCCAAGGATTGATGACTTGTTCGATCAACTACAGGGTGCAGCAGTGTTTTCAAAAATAGATCTTCGCTCGGGCTATCACCAGCTGAAGATTAGGCCAGAGGACACCCCCAAAACTGCTTTCCGAACCCGCTACGGCCATTACGAGTTTTCCGTGATGCCGTTTGGACTGATGAATGCTCCTGCTGCATTCATGGATACGATGAACCGTGTCTTTAGGCCCTTCATCGATAAATTCGTGGTGGTATTTATCGATGACATCTTAGTGTACTCGAAGACTAGGGATGAGCACGCAGGACACCTGCGGATGGTGCTGCAAACCCTTCGAGACCACAAGTTGTATGCCAAATTAAGCAAATCAGAATTTTAGCTGGACAGTATCTCGTTTTTGGGGCATATCATCTCCTCGGAAGGCATCTCAGTTGATCCGAAGAAAATAGAAGCAATCACGCAGTGGAAACGACCGGAGTCAGCTAGCGACATCCGAAGCTTTCTTGGACTGGCAGGATACTACCGTCGGTTCATACAGAACTTTGCTAGGATTGCTTCGCCCTTGACTCAGTTGACACGAAAGGGTGCAAAGTTTACTTGGACAGAGGACTGTGAAGCTTCGTTTACGGAGTTAAAGCAGCGCCTCATCTCTGTCCCAATTCTCACTCTGCCGAACGGACCGGATGACTTTAAAATATATAGTGATGCCTCAGGAAAAGGTCTAGGATGTGTCCTGATGCAGCGCGATAAGGTGATAGCCTACGCGTCGAGACAGCTAAAGCCTCACGAGCAGAACTACCCAACGCATGATCTCGAACTTGCCGCGGTAGTATTTGCATTGAAGCTGTGGCGTCACTATCTTTATGACGTGCCGTGCGAAATCTATACAGACCATAAGAGCCTGAAATACTTGTACACTCAAAGGGATTTGAATCTTCGGCAGCGGCGATGGCTTGAACTCCTTAGCGACTTCGATCTCACGATCAGATACACGCCTGGAAAGGGAAACGTAGTAGCTGACGCGTTGAGTCGAGTGTTTGTAGGGAGTTTGGTTATTGATGATAGGCTGCGCCGAGATCTTGAATCACTGGGCATTACCTTAAAAATCAGATACACAAAGTGGGCGCAAGTATCACAACTGCGCCTCGAACCCAACTTGTTACAACGAGTAAAGACCGCTCAAAAGGACGACCCGTTCCTGCAAAAGATTCATGCCTTTATCTCAGCAGGAAAGGCGTCCGACTTTACGGTAAGCACGGATGGGATGCTTCGAGTGAAGGGAAGACTGTGCGTTCCAAGCGACGCGGCCCTCAGACAAGAGATACTCACGGAAGCTCACTATTCTAGTTATACTTCTCATCCGGGTAGTACTAAGATATATCGGGATCTTCGCACAACATTTTGGTGGCACGGCTTAAAACGGGATGTGGCGCAGTTTGTGTCGCATTGCATGGCTTGTCAACGAGTAAAAGCCGAACACCAGAAACCAGGCGGAGAATTACAAAGCCTTGCTATTCCGGAGTGGAAATGGGATGATATAACGATGGACTTTATTGTTGGCTTGCCGAGGACGCAACGGGGACATGATGCAATCTGGGTTATCGTCGATCGACTCACCAAGTCAGCTCACTTTCTGCCTATCAAATCTACTTGGAGTACCGACCGCCTGGCTCAGATATATCTCAACGAAATCGTCCGACTCCACGGCGTGCCCATAACCATAGTCTCCGATCGAGATGGTCGATTCATGTTACGTTTCTGGGGAAGCCTGCAGTCAGCAATGGGGACGAAGTTGAAATTCAGCTCCGCCTACCATCCACAGACCGATGGCCAAACAGAGCGCGTCAACCAGATCCTCGAAGACATGCTGTGACTCTACGCTTTGGACACGAAGACTAGTTGGGACCTTCATCTACCTCTAGCCGAATTTGCTTACAACAATAGCTATCAATCAAGCATTCAAATGGCGCCGTATGAGGCACTATACGGGTGGAAGTGTAGATCCCCTATCTGTTGGGACGAAGTCGGGGAGCGGCAAGTACTTGGCCCTGAGCTCATGGAGCAGACCGTCCAGAAGATTCGGCTGATTCGGGACAGATTAAAGATAGCTCAAAGTCGTCAGAAGAGCTATGCGGATGTTCATCGGAGACCGCTAGAGTTTCAAGTAGGTGACCGGGTATTCCTCAAGGTTTCGCCCATGCGAGGGGTCAGCAGGTTCGGAGCAAAGGGAAAGCTAAGTCCAAGATTTGTCGGCCCGTTCAAAATACTAAAGCGGGTTGCCTCAGTTGCGTATCAGATTGCTCTACCACCATCCCTATCCGACGTACATGATATATTCCATGTTTCACAGCTTAGGAAATATGTGTACGACCCGAGCCATGTGGTAGACCTGGACCAACTGAACCTTCAAGCCAACTTGACGTATGTAGAACAGCCGGTACAAATTTTGGATAGAAAAGAAAAGCTGCTTCGGACCCGTTCGGTTCCTCTAGTGCGCGTGCTTTGGCGGAATCACTCTGTCGAAGAATCTACTTGGGAGCTTGAATCTGATATGAGGGAAAGGTTCCCCTCATTATTTCCTAATGGTAGGTTTTATTCCTTAAGTTTCGGGATGAAACTTCCAATTAGTTGGGTAGGATGTGGTGCCCCGTTCCCCCTATTCAGGGAGCGCGGCTAAGAAATACAAGACGGTATCGTTCGATCGGGATAGATTGAATTAAGAACTCGTCCTCGTTATGGATTTGTTTCTTCGGAATCGATTCCCATATTCAGTGGACCGTGCCCCCGGGATCGACTTAGCGGCAGAGTCAGGAGGGACCTCTCCGCTGCATTCTTTGTTGCCTAGTTTTCGCTGTCGCTTGTTGCTTTCGTGCCTTGAGTTGGTTTTCTGATTTGCTTGGGTTTTCTTGAACGGTTTCGATGGATTTCATTGCTTTCATTCTTAGGACTGCACTTCAATTCCGATAAGGGAAAGAGAGGAAGAAGTACTGATCAGCTGTTCGTGTCAATACAGGTGAACCAGCTGTAGTCGTCGCTCGAGCGGACGCCTAAAGCACTTCTTTCCTTTTCCTTCCAACTATCGAAGTGAGTGGCTACCAACCCGATTAGCTAGCCCTACTTGCTAGTCTTCACATCTAAATCTCGTGTTCGTGCTTGCCCCGATCAAACGATACCAAGTAAATAACTAAAAGATATCAAGATAATAAGGGAATAGACTTGGGAAATATTGCTTGTCAAATGAAACTCATGAACGGTTACTTACTTATTTGCTTGCTCGTTTGGAATGTTCATCATATGCATAAATATAAGTTAGAATGTATATTTCTTCTTATAACTGTGCTATGTATAGAACTCATTTTCAATGCAATAACTCAACAGGAAGACTATGCAAAAGTAGATCTTGCCCTGTTATTGCCCTGTGCCTGATTTGCCTCAATGTTAACTTAGTGTACTGCGTTGATCACGGACAACTTGTGCACAAGGTCTTAGTTCCTGCGGACGGTCGCTGGGGCACTTGCACCGATCCGATCCGGACGGAACTCACGATAGTCGCCTGCTTCGGATTGAGTGGCTTGTGGCGCCTCCTGTTCCCTGTGCCGCACGCTATTCCGTCCCGAGACTAGCCCGTCCATTATGGCAACGTGCCAGTGATCCCCTCGTATATTTAAACCTGTTGCTACTAACTTGTGTCTTCTTGACAGGGAAGGCAAGGTAAGTATTATGCAGGTGGTTCAGACGGACAGGTAAATGTCACCGAACGGTGACGGGTTATTTCAATAATTCTATATCTATGTCTTGTTGTAAAATGAACTAAGGCAAGATAGAAACCCACGATAAATATGCATGCTTCATTAAAACAACGTATTGATTGGTATAGTTGGGTTAGCTTGCCTTCACCAGTACGTTTTGATGTACTGACCCTCGTTGAAACAGGTTCCCCGTGCTAGGAGAACCAAGCGAGGAGCAGGAGACAAACCCCCAATCCAGTCCAGCTGTAGGCACGCCTCGACCGTGCCACCTTTGACGCATTTTGAAGAAGAAGCTAGCCATCAAAGCAACCATGCAGCTTCGTGGCAAGGCAGTCGTTCAGACCCAAGGTCTTATATTTTGAGAAAGTAGTAAAGGATGTAATGTACGGGACTGCTATCTCATTTTGTGTCAACACTTTTGTAAGCCCACAGAGGCAATCCTTACGACTCAGTTCAAGGATTTTGTAATAGATGTTCATATTATCAATAAAAGAGAACTTTTCCATGTTTCAATCTGTGTTCAATTATCTGCGTACTCTGAATATGTGCTCGCTATGCGAAACAAAAATACTTAGCCTTGTGCGGAGCGCAACCTAGGCCCGCACGGCGGTCACGCCCGGGGGACGACTAACGATTCCACGGAATCGGGGCGTGACATGGGCCACCACTAAAAATATGTTATGACCCGCACCCGGTGTAGGAACGCGAGTGGTGAACAAAGCCCAGCCTATGCCACAACATCAATGGTAGAATGCTCTTTGGGTAAACTATCTATTTAGCAATCAAGATATAATAATGCCACCAATAAAATATGAATACTCAATCATATATCTATAAGATGGAACAATCGCTCGAATATGATATAAAGAACATAAGAGTCAAATACAACTCACAAGACCAAATAATATCCAATAAGTCATGTAAGGGATACTAATAACAAAATGCTGGAGATAAATCCAGTACAAATAAAACTATCTACTGAGCTACGAGTCCTGGATCGTCTATCTCAATCGGGATGAGACCCTTCTGAGCCAAAGTCTCTGGCTCTAAGCCAACTACGTCCTAAGGCCCATAGTGAGTGGGGTACCACTCCTCAGTGTCATCTGGAAAAATATATCCAGTCAGTAAAGTAGCAAAGTACATCTCTAACAGCAGTTCTAATAAATGAAATAAAGTATGTAATAGTAAATAGAGCGAATATACAAGATATAATATATAGGTACAAAAGATATCAATAAAAGGAATACTGGAAATAAATACAAGAATGAGCATCATAGGAATGAGCAAGAAATACTACTACTAGTCAAATTCTAGGTCATAAAGCCATTTCTAAGTCAAAATAGTCAAAATAGTCAAACTAGGTCAACTCTAGGTCAAACTAGTCAAACTTGGTCAAACTAGCTATTTCTAGGTTGTATGAGTCTATCTCTAAGATATTGGGTCAGTACACTATGTAACTAGGCTATACTAGCTATATTTAGGATACTAGGATACCCACACAATACCGTATCATAAGATACGGGCAAGTTATTAGATATGAAAATACAATAATATATATACAAGATGAAAAATATATAGTACTCCTAGCTAAACTAGTGCTAAGTGGATACCTAGGCTTTGAGCAATACGGTATCACACCACCTACACACCCCTCTTAATACGCAAATCCAATACCTCGAGTATAAACTAATATCTTGACATTACCTTGGTATCACAAGGTAATCCAATATCTAACATTAACTAACTAACTAACTAACTAACTAACCATATATACCTCACTATACACTAATATGCACTTAAAACTTATAACAATACTATACCAACTAACATAACTAACATACCCATCGGATATTCAATACCCATACCCAAGATACCTCAACTCTCATTACCTTGGTGTAACTCAAGGTAATCTAGAAATAATATTAATACTTATGCTAACTAGTATATATATATATATATATACTACTCATTAACAATATAAACATAACTAACTATCAATATAAACTAACTTAGCTTATTAACTAGCTTAACTTAACTTATCTACAACTTAATTTCTAAGCACTCAAATTACTGCTGCTTATTGCTACTGTTTCTGCTTATTGCTGCTGCTGCTTATTGATTCTGCTGCTAAAGATTCTACTTATTGCTTCTCGCTGCTACAGCTTACTGCTTGCTGCTGCTGCTTCTCGGTCTGCTTCTGCTGCTGCTTCTCGTATCTGCTTATGATCATTGCTGCTGCTGCTTCTCGGCCTACTTATCACTGCTTATGCTTATAACTTCTCCCCTCTAGCTCACATGCATACATCTAATACACACAAACACTCACTCTCTCTCTCTCACACACACGCGCGCACGCGCACACACACTCTCTCTCTCTCACACACACACACACACACACACACACACACACACACACACACACACACACACATATGTGTGTGTTACCACATACCCACACTAATGATGTACATGCGCTCTCCTATTCTCCAGTGACCACCAACACATCAAAATAAAATATAGAACATACACATAATTATATATATATATATATCATATAATAATTATAATTATAATTATAATTATAATATTCTAATAGCTATAACCAAGGTAAATTGAATTAAAATGTAAAGAATCAAACACGTGGAGTGTACCGCATCCGTATCACACTCATTTTATGATACACTTGCGATACGGCTCCACCACACCACCAAACATATTCCAAAGAATACGAACAAGTCTAAAATTATGATTAGAATCAACACGAAGTATTAGCTACTCATCTACGTGCCCGTGTCAAAATGTGATATGCTCAAACCCCCGTATCGGAAGAAAATCCTAAAATTAACCTGTATCGTCAAATTATCGTGATACAGCCTACACGTATTCAATTATGGACACGACACCAGTCACACACAACCAAACACATGTTAATTTGGTCTAATTGACCTATTAACAAATACAAGATGTGCCAATCTCAGAATTTTTCCAAAATTGACATAAAATACTACATAACTTTCTCCAAAGGCCTCCTATGAACCTAATTCAACTTCCTATGGGTAGCCTTAGTATATGGAAGGGTTTCTAATGATTAAATTACAGATTTAAAGTCTAATTAGAGAGGAAAAACTGAATTGTACCTATTGAAAGATGGATTTCTAATAAAATCTTCAAATTGAGTGTCAAAAGCCTTTAACTTGTAGATCATTGCTTCCTCCTTGTAGATCCTTGCTCTTCCTTATAGATCCATGATACCTTCTTGTTCTAATAGCCTTAAATGATGAGTAGATAAGAAATTGGGAAAAAATTGGGTAGGAATTGGTGTAGGAATGAAGGAATTTGGAAGAGAAAAATTTGCGATCTAGATTTAGAATAAAAAATAAAGAGAGATAGTCTCTCTCCTCCCTCTACTAGGCCGACCACTACCCCCTCCTCCAAGCTTCTATGAAATATCCATAATACCACTTGGGGCTTGTCTTGAAGGAATTAAATAAGGAGGAAAGGTTCTAGTCCAATTGGTTTAACTAATTAATTTATCCTCCTAATGAATGAGCTTACTATTGGGCTCAATTCTAACTAGAATTAAATGTTGGTCCATAGATTTAATCTAAACTAGTTAGGTCCACTAACACAAGTCCAAAATAAAATCTAACATCTAAAAATAAATAAATAATACAATAAATAAATATTATAATATGCACAATATTTGATTAATTATAAAATAACCAAAATACCCTTTCTTATAAAATGTGGTAGTGACAAGTCCACCCCCCTTAAAATAATTTTGTACTCGAAATTCAAAGATGAAACTACCCTAGAAAATAAAACAGAAAAGAATAAGGAAAGAACATACCTCAAGGTACAAACAAATATGGGTAACGCTCTCGCATTTTATCCTCCCTCTCCCAGGTAGACTCATCCGGAGAGTGATGTCTCCATGCGACGCATACCAAAGGAATGGTCTGGTTCCTCAGCACCTTCTCTCTCTGATCCAGAATCTCAATTGGCTGCTCTTGATAGCTAAGAGTAGGGCCCACCTCTATCTCCGAGTGATCTAATACATGACTAGGATGTCAAGCCCCGATCTCCTGTAGGCTAAATCGGCCGTTCCTGCTAGGCGAGAATCACCGCGCCAGCGCTCCCGCGGAATGATCGCTTTATGACCCATCCGGGCGTGATGCCGCACGAGCGTGAGCCACGCCCATGCAAGGCCGTGGTTTATTGGCTGGAGGTAAGAGTTCTAAGCCACAGAGTCGCACAGATTGTCCGAGTGCAGCGGAGTCATAAACGCATAGCGATTTGGTAACAGGTTCACTGAGTTGACAATATAGCGAAAGCATTAAAATACAAGTTAAAGTAAAGCAACTCTTTTTATTGATATAAATATGTGTTACAGGCGGTGCATAGCCGAGATTACAAGTCGCTCAAGCCTCTCTCTCTGAAACAGTAAAAGCGTGCCAAGTGGCTACAATTATGGAATAATTGTACATGCGATGTTCATAATATTATGTCTTCCATATTTGCTTCAGTTCCGGACGCAGCGCTGCTTCGGAGTGATCTCTATGCCTTAGCACGCGCGAATGAGGCATCCGCACCAAACAAGGTTCCCGCACCCTGCATACAAACTGGTGGATTATCAGTACATTGAATGCACTGGTGGGGAAGCTACTCGCCCGCTCGACAAATCCAAACACGTAATATAAGTTCCATGTACAAACTATTAATTTGTCTTTCTAGTTGCCTTAGGATCAGTTTTATGCACATGAGAGGAAACACGGCGAGACTTACCAACTTACCATTTGGCCTTTCCTGTCCAAGGCAAATATCGTTAATTCAAGCACGGGCAAGTATAAACATTTAAGAGGCATAACATATGCAAACACGAGCAATGTTGTATCATGATCGTTCAGGTGTTCAGTTTATGCGATGCAATGACTCGCATGCAGATAGCCGCTAAGCCAGGATAACTTGTTATCTTTCATTTTACAAGCAAGCATGCAACATATTTAAATACACACGATAAACACACGATGCATTACAAGCCATATACACACGATGATCACTGGCTTGATGCCATAATGGACTAGTCAAGGACATGGATAACATGCAACGAGAACACACGATGGCCACACGATAACACACGATGCGTTGCAAGCTACCCAGTCCGTACACGATTGACTACACACGAAGTCCCGCCCGGATTGGATCGGTGCCCGTGCCCTAGTGATCGTCCGCAGAACTTATATCCTTGTGCACAAGTTGTCCATGATCGAACACGATTATTAATTCATACTTCATGCAGTTGAGGCAACACGAGCACACTACAAGCAGTATTGCATGATTCATTTGTTCAGTGAATGACTTTTGCCTTGATGCATTTCCCCTGGGCAGAGATTGCCTTGGTGACCTAACGGTCCTGGATACTTACAGGTTTATTCAGGCACGGAATGACTACTTAGTAGTCTTCCAGGGTTTGGATGAAAACAAGGCAACATACAAGCAGACAAGCATGCATTTATATAAACAGAAATATTCATGTTGGCTCGGGCCCGAAGGTAAGCCGAGAGGTAAAAACGTTAGGGGACTTTCCGAGCAACATGTTCTAGGGTAGCATGCGACGGTCTGAACATATATAAATAATATTTCATTTCCATGTTCTAGCATAAGCAATACAAGTTGGGATTATTTCCTTAGGTAGGTGCGTTGGATTCTTATAGCATGCAGGGGGTGATTCACCTAGCAACTAGCATGAACATTTTAGATTTTATATGTGCTGGCTAAGCAAAGATAAGTTCACCGTAGCCACCCACCTTAGCGATAATTCGCCTCGGTTAAGTAATACGTCAAGCGAGCCTCTGAAAGCCTAAGCCGAATCCTGTAGGGACAAGTCTGGATATCCTTTGCTTCTGGTTTGAGGCAAAGCGGGTTGGGACAGTTGTACTTTTGCCGTTTGAGTCGGCAGTCCGCTTGAACGGAATATGGTGTTACATCCTACCCAACTCAGAAAAAGTCTAGTCCTCGAGACTTATTGAGGATAAGCAGTACGTTTCAATCAATTTTGATTTAACGATACAAGGCTGAGGCAAACCTACACAAGTTGTTGTACTTGTTTATTTGGATATTCACTTGCACAAAAATTTAAGATAAGCATATCGCTTAGTCTGGATCGTGCGCACATTCGAAGTGCACCTCTAGCGTGAGCACGTCAACTAACTTAGCGATAGCAAAATCTTAGCACTCGAGTTTCACATTTTCTAAGTCTTGGATCGTGCACAAGTTCAAGGCGTCCCTCAAATACATGCATTCCACCAAACTTAGAGGCAGTGAAATTGGACAAGCTACTAGCGATACTCTCAAAGGTTCGCACAGGTTGGCACAAAGGCCACTCGCAGCATAATAGAATACAAGCAATCATATCATTCAAAACGTATTTTGAAAGTATTTAGACTTATTGTTGGAACATTCCATCGAGACATTGAGAGAGAGCGTGCACATAACCCACGAACGAGCTTTTGAAACTGAGATAATCAAAATGAAGTCCGAGGCGTAGAAGCCAGGCTCTGATACCAACATGTCAAGCCCCGATCTCCCGCAGGCTAAATCGACCGTTCCCGCTAGGCGAGAATTACCGTGCCAGCGCTCCCGTAGAATGATCGCTTTATGACCCATCCGGACGTGATGCCGCACGAGCATGAGCCACGCCCGTGCAAGGCCGTGGTTCATTGGCTGGCGGTAAGAGTTCTAAGCCACAGAGTCGTACAGATTGTCCGAGTGTAGCGGAGTCATAAACGCATAACAATTTGGTAACAGGTTCACTGAGTTGACAATATAGCGAAAGTATTGAAACATAAGTTAAAGTAAAGCAACTCTTTTTATTGATATAAATATGTGTTACAGGCGGTGCATAGCCGAGATTACAAGTCGCTCAAGCCTCTCTCTCTGAAATAGTAAAAGCGTACCAAATGGCTACAATTATGGAATGATTGTACAGGCAATTTCACAACATTATGTCTTCTATATGTGCTTCAGTTCCGGACGCAGCGCTGCTTCGGAGTGATCTCCACGCCTTAGCACGTGCCAAGGAGGCATCCGTACCGAACGAGGTTCCCCCGTATCCTGTATACAAACTGGTGGATTATCAGTACATTGAATGCACTGGTGGGGAAGCTACTCGCCCGCTCGACAAATCCAAACACGTAATATAAGTTCCGTGCACCAACTATTAAGTTATCTTTCTAGTTGCCTTAGGATCAGTTTCATGCAAGATTTGAATAGCCTAACCCGTGTGGCAGTGTGCCGTACGACATGAGAGAAAACACGATGAGACTTACCAACTTACCATTTGGCCTTCCCTGTCCAAGACAAACATCATTAATTCAAGCACGGGCAAGTATAAATATTTAAGAGGCATAGCATATGCAAATACGAGCAATGTTGTATCATGATCGTTCAGGTGTTAAGTTGATGCGATACAATGACTCACACGCGGATAACCGCTAAGCGAGGATGACTTGTTATCTTTTATTTTACAAGCAAGCATGCAACAGGTTTAAATACACACGATAAACACACGATGTATTGCAAGCCATATACACACGATGATCACTGGCTTGATGCCATAATGTACTAGTCAAGGACATGGATAGCATGCAACAAGAACACACGATGGCCACACGATAACATACGATGCGTTGCAAGCTACCCAGTCCACACACGATTGACTACACACGAAGTCCCGCCTAGATCAGATCGGTGCCAGTGCCCCAGCAATCGTCCGCAGAACTTATACCCTTGTGCATAAGTTGTCCATGATCGAACACGATTATTAATTCATACTTCATGCAGTTGAGGCAACACGAGCACACGACAAAAAGTATTGCATGATTCATTTGTTCAGTGAATGACTTTTGCCTTGATGCATTTTCCTTGGGCGTAGATTGCCTTGGTGACCTAACGGTCCCAGATACTTGCAGGTTTATTCAGGCACAGAACGGCTACTTAGTAGTCTTCCGAGGTTTGGATGAAAATAAGGCAACATACAAGCAGACAAGCATGCATTTATATAAACAAAAATATTTACGTTGGCTCGGGCCTTAAGGTAAGCCGAGAGGTAAAACCGTTAGGGGACTTCCCGAGCAACACGTTCTAGGGTAGCATACGAGGGTCTGAACATATATAAACAATATTTCATTTCCATGTTCTAGCATAAGCAATACAAGTTGGGATTATTCTCTTAGCTAGGTGCGTTAGATTGTTATTAGCATGCAGGGGGTGATTCACCTAGCAACTAGCATGAACATTCCAGATTTTATGTGTGCTGGCTAAGCAAAGACAAGTTCACCGTAGCCACCCACCTTAGCGATGATTCACCTCGGTTGCGATACGTCAAGCGAGCCTCTGAAAGTCTAAGCCGGATCCTGTAGGGACAAGTCTGGATATCCTTTGCTTCTAGTTTGAGGCAAAGTGGGTCGGGATAATTGCACTTTTGCCGTTTGAGTCGGCAGTCCGCTTGAACGGAATGGGATATTACATAGGATCCGCCACGTACCGTCTCAAAGGCGACACGTGAAACACGTTGTGCACTCCCTCTAATGTAGGTGGCAAGTATAATATGTAAGCAACTATACCGACCCTCTCGAGAATACTGAAAGGTCCGATGAGTCGTGGACTAATCTTCCCGCCTTCACCGAAATGAATCATGTCTCGTGTCAGAGAAATCCTTAGAAATACTAAACCACCAACCTAGAACAAAACATAACCTTAAGAACTTAATCTATGACAAATAACCAATATCAAGTACAAAACAAAAAATCTAACTATACCTCAAACTCCAAAGGTCTCCGGTGGCTATCGGTCTAATGCTACTGTCTGTTCTACGCCACTCGAAGTCTATCTCTAATCAACTTAACCTTCTCCGCTGCATCCACAACTATCTCTAGCCCTAGAAAAGCTCTCTCTCCAACATTGTCCCATGATATGGGAGTACGATATCTCCGACCGTACAGAGCCTCAAATGGTGACATCTTTATACTAGCCTGATAGCTGTTGTTGTAAGCAAACTCTACCAAATGAAAATAGTCCTACCAAGATCCCCCGAAATCTAGTACGCAGGTATGCAGCATATCCTCGAGAGTTTGAATAATCCTCTCTGACTGCCCATCCGTCTAGGGATAATATGCAGTACTGAACTTGAGTTGGGTGCCTAAACTCGCCTGCAAACTCCTCCAGAAATGAGAAGTAAAATGACTATCCTAATCTGAGACTATGATGATGGGAACCCCATTTATCCTGACAATCTGCCTCATATACATCTCTGCCAACTTCTCCGTAGACAACCCACATTGAAAGAAAAAAAGTGGCCGACTTGGTCAACCTATCAACGATGCCCCAAATTGCGTCTTTCCCTCCTGGAGACCGTGGAAGTCCGGACACAAAATCCATAGTAATGTTCATCCACTTCCACTCTGGAATGGGTAATGGCCGAAGAAATCCACCTGGCCTCTGCCTCTCGGCTTTTACCTGCTGACACACTAAGCATATGGATAAAAACTGTGCCACCTCCCTCTTTATGCCAACCATCACACTCTCTCTCGCATATCCCGATACATCTTGTTGATACCTGAATGCATGAAATACTGAGAGCGATGCGCATCCTGCCATACCTTCTCACACAGCTCTCCACTAGGCACACATAATCTAGCACCATGCTGTAAAGAACCATCCTCAGCAATGGTGAAATCATCCTCCAATCCTGCTCTCACCTGAGCTTTGATGCTCTTTAGAGATACATCCTCATACTGGGCTGTCGTGATCATGTCCATCAACTCTGAGTGTATCTGCAACCCTTATATCTATATAGAAAAACCAGAGACTATCACCTCAATGCCTAAGCTCTCTAGATCCTCCAATAAATATCGATCCTACGTCAAAAACATAGCTACCGGATACCTGCTCAAGGCATCGACAAATACATTAGATTTTCTCGGATGTTACTATAAGGATATATCAAAATCCTTTATCAGTTCCAGCCACCGATGCTGCCTCATGTTCAACTCCTTCTGAATAAAAATGTACTTCAAGATCTTGTGGTCTGTGAAGATCTTCACACGCTCTCTGCACAAATAATATTTTCATAACTTTAAGGCAAAGATGACTGCTGCTAACTCCAAATTATGGGTGTGTTTGATAATAAACGAAAGAAATTGAAACTAGGTTTATACGAAACCCTTTCTTTGGTTTACAAACAAGAAAAAAAAGTACAAATAATCCTATACGAGGATGTTAAGTACAAAAATTTGATTCTGGAAAATATTGCTATAGGAGTCCGATCTGCGGTCGATCACTTTGTCCCTTGGACCACACGATGACGAAGAAGTGTTGTAGAAGACAAAAAAGAAGCTTCAAAGACTGTAGGAGGGATTGAACTCTCGTTGCCAAAGATCTTTATATGTGCTCTCTTGACCCTCTTTTTCCTGACCTTTTCTCCATGACCCTCTTCGACCTTTTTTCACCCTTGGACCTCCGTGACCGGAGGTCTCTATTTATAGGGTTTGGTCATTGTCGACGTAGAAGCCAAACAGCGGAGAGAGCTACACCTTTTACGCGGTGGTTATGATAACTGCCACCCACGTATGAATGATCTTCTGAATAGGCATGTGACGCGTATCCCATTATGAGGTAATGCGTATAACTGCTCATCGAAGATCACGGCATGCAAGCCACGTAGGTAACTGTCCCTCGCGTAGAGAAGGTTGGCATAAAAGCCAAATAACTGTCACCTTGGCGTAAAAGCCAAATAGTTATCTTGTTAGCGTAGAAGCCAGGTAGGCGTAGAAGCCGAATAATTGTCGAGTTGGCGTAGAAGCCAGGTAGATGTCCTGTTGGTGTAGAAGCCAAGTAGCTGTCATGTTGGCGTAGAAGCCAAATGCTGCATGGATGGGTAGCAGACAGAAAGATAGCCAGTTATTCCTCCTTGACTGAGGTCTTGAGCGTATTCTGGGCCGAATAGCCTCACCACGCACCTTTGCCAATATAGCATGAGTTGGCGTATTTCGAGGAGATAGCATACGGCATAATCCTATAGTTGAAAATAGCCAGGTCAGCGTATTTCAAGGAGATAGCATACAGCGTACTCCTATAGCTGAAAATAGCCTGGTGGCGTAATGTGCGGGGATGGTGATGTGGACGTATTAGTCCTAATTATGGCTCATCCAGTCAAAAAGTAGAACAAAATCTCGTGCATTAAATGCAGAGATCTGCCCCCATCTCGCGTATTAATTGTAGAGACGTGCCTCGAGTTTTGTACGAAGAACAACTTTTGACGTGGCGGTTGGTATCGTCTCATCCTAAGCGTAAAAGCTCATGTTTGCCTGTGTATAATAGGCAGCGTGTTCCTTGAATGCGTAAACGACGTCTTATATCAAGGCTTTGTCACTAGACGACAGTCTGGGGCTCTGTGCAGAATTATCATTACAGTCGTCCTCTTGATAGTCGTGCAGTACTCTTTGTCAGGAGTCAGGTTTACTGTTTGATCTGACAGGTTCATTCGAGGAATACGAAGAGTTCCTCGTACAACTTTTTGCTGCATTAAAAGCAAATAGGTTTTACGCCAAAGTGGCGATGTAGTAACCTTTTTTACGCTGAAGCAGTCTAAAAAAACTGTATTACACGGGTTATTCTGGAGCTATGTTTTCCGCTGAAATAACGTTAAAGCTCTGTTGTACGCCGATGGCTCTGAAGTCATATTTTATGCCACCCTGTGCTGGAGCTCTATTTTACGCGAGCTTCCTATATGTTGAGGGTTTACGCGTATGCTTCCTCAGCATATTTTTTATGCTTTTACAAGACCCCCTTCAAAGTTTTTAAATTCCTCATAATTTGAAATACTTTGAATGAAGCATGAAACAATCAAGTTTGACACGTTCCGTGAGGCTAATTTTATGGCAAATATTTAGGAATCTGTTGGGATTTGGTATGATCTTCTCTGCCTATATAAAGGCGACTGAGTTAACCTGTTTTTCCCACACTTCCTTCACCACCAATAGAGAGATGGTTGCCGAGCTTCATCGGTTTGGCTTGAGGAAGAAGAAGATCATGTTCTTCCAGCGTGTAAGGAGCCGTAAAAGAGGCATCTTCGAGCAAATTTTCTCTGTAACGATGGATCATGGAAGGATATCATAGCTTCCTTTGCTCGGGATGATCAGCAATTTCATATGGCAATTCGTCCAGGAGAGAGGAAGGGTCATATTAGACCACACAGCTTGCAAGCTGTATTTTCTCCCATTATAGCGCTGGACGATGGTAGGCAGTCTGGCCCTGTCTTCCAGTATTGAGTTGGGTCTGAACCCCCAACACAATTCTAGGGCATGCCTGCCATGACGGGTGGGCTTGTGAAATTGATACATGCCCAGTTGTGTATCCTTCCGCCATTAACCATTTTTTTGTTAATCGGCCTCAGGAACCGATTAACTGCTGTAGAAGACGAAAATGATCTCCACCAATATGATAACCTGACAAAACAGATTCTTGGTGTGATCTTAAAAATGAGAAACCCTTTGTAGAAAAAGGATTTTCATCATATGTAATCATGAAGATAAAAAAACCCTTTGTAAACTGGATTTCCATCATATGTAATCATGATTTAATATGATTTGTCTTCTTTTACGCATATGCTGATTTGCCATATTTGCTGTGAGGAAGTCTGAATATATGCAGCTTCAGCACGTCTGAGTAATTTTACGCCGACTCTGCTAAAAGAGTATCTGATCTCGTCACGTCTTTTACGCATAACTGACGACGCGTAGAAAAACTTCTTAGCATTAAGTTGTCTTTGAAGATCCAAACTGTCATGCTATTTTTGAACGAGGAGTCGCGTAGAATTTTTGAACTATCACTTCTCTGATACGAAGAATTCTTGTTCAGATCATCATCTTCAAGAATGGTTTCCCAAAAATCCCTTGAGAGAGAGCGAGAAATATCTGTCAACTAAGCCATTCTTGAACTTTTTGGAAAGGATTCTGATTGGACTTTGGATGAACTTCCAATCGACCTAAGAAGAAGAGTCATCTTCAATGCTGAACTCTGAATGTTTTGGGAACTTAGAATATTTTATAGCCAAGAAGGAGCATCTTCTGCAAAAACCCTTGTAATTGGCCGTCTGTATCTGTCGAGCGTAGAATCGTAGATTTATAGCCTCTGAGCGTAAAATCATAGATCTGCTCTGCGCATAGATTCTGGATCCATTGGCTGTTCGTCTTCTTTTTTCAAATGATGGGATGACGTGGTCCCGAATATTAAATATCGGATTTGTTTAGGGATTCGAAGAGTTATCCGAACTCTATAAATAGCCCAAGGTCCTGAGAGGGAAAACTTTTATCTGTTTCCACGAAACCCTAGCTTCCCAAGAACCCTTCTTCTTCATCTCTTTCTTGAGAACTCAGAATCGCCATAGCACCTAAACAGGCTTCCACTGCTAAGGGAAAGAAGGTCGCTTCCTCTTCCCGCTCCACTTCTCAAGCACGAGGAACTCCCCTTAGGCTGAACGAGCCTCGATCGGACCGCAGCGCTCCTCCATCGAGCTGTGCTCCAGACATTATAGGTAAAGGACTTGGGAAAAAATTCTTCGCACACGTTGTACGTGCACGCGCAAGGTCATCTTTTGTGCTGAGAGCCTCTTCGAGGAGGACGATGCACGGAGATGTTTCATTATTTATGCGCACATTCCTAATGTGTCGGCATAAAAACTCCATATTTTTGCAGTCTGGGCATAAAAACTCAGACTGTCAAAATTTGGCGTAGAACTGCAAATTTTGAATTTTACGCGCTGGATATGAATTCCGGCGTAAAAACTCAAATTTTGTCAATCTGGCGTAAAAGCTCAGACTGTTAGATTTTGGTGTCTACTGCCAACATTGAATTTTACGCCTAGAACATAAGTTCCAGCGTAAGACTTAAATTTTTGCAGTTTTGGCGTAAAAGTACAGACTGCTAATCTTTGTCATAGACTGCAAGAGTGTATCGTCTAGTATAGAAACTGAATGATTTTTTTTGCATTTTGTAGTGGACTTGCAGATCTCTCCTTTGGCTGAAGTTATGGGCTCTGCTGCCGGGATGTTGAGCTCAAATTATTTGGAGGACTTGTCCTATGTGACATTCCCTATTTCTGGAGCCAATTATCCTGAAGAAAGGGGAACCCTTATCTCGTCCCAGGGAGAACGCATGCTGCTAAGTATGATCAACGGGGAGCCCATGACATACATAGATGGGACGGAGTATAAGAAACCAGGCTTCTTGTTCGGGGACGTTATCGACAAACAGTCCCAGACTAAACCCAAGAAGGAGGATTGGGTATTTACTGCTGATGGCACGGTGATGTATCTGCCCAGGATGCCTAGGGATTATCCTATTTTTGCATTCTTCCACGCCACCCATCCTAGGAAGATGATATGGGCCCTGACTCCCGTTCTTCACGGTCGGCCGGTGAAAATTTTATACAGAAAGGAATACGACGGGGGAGCCTATATGAGCCATCCCTCGGGCCTTGTTATGCCCTTTAGGGGATTACTGCCGAGTAGTGTCCCGAGCGAGGATACGTCGCTGATCCAGCCGGTTCAGATATCGACCTTCTGCAATGACTTTATGGGGCAGGGAGGAATGTACCCCAGGGTCAACCCTCGGACCAGTGGATGGCTTAGCCCGGGGAATCTTCGATGGGCCAGTTTGACTGCCTGGGCCCTAAAAAACTTCTAGACGGAGCTGGAAAATATTGGCTTGTTTGCGGCTGTAAGCGCCACAAGTGTTGGGTTGCCTGTTAACCCTAACTTATTTTTAGCCTTGATGGAGCAATACAACTCGCTCACTGGGACTTTTGCCACTCCGCTGGGTGAGTTGGGCTTAGCCCTTCATGAGATGGCAGAGATTTCAAAGCTGCCGATGGGGGACGTTCCTTATGAAGAGTATGTCCCTACAAACATGGAGTTGAGGGATACAAACCCTCGGGCAATGGCAGTATATCAGGAGCTGATGTGCCACTATCTTGCCTATACCACTTTCTACAAGGAGCCTTCTGATTTGGCTCACATCAACAAGTGGGTAACCTATCTCTTCTTCCACCAGGCCAGAAATATTAAGCCGGACAAGGTGGTAGATAGTCGAGATAGGCCTTTGAACCTCATGAGCATGCTCAATGCTAATATGGTCGATGACCTTATTAAAGACGCAGGGGCTTCAGATCATGTTCTTGACGAGGAGGTAGGGAATTACCCTGCAGGCACGAAAGCCTTCAGTTATATGAGGCATTGTCATAAGCCTCTGTCAAAGGAAGCTCAATTGGCTGGCTTCCTCTCCGTCTGGCTTTGCCACTGGGTAGTGCCTGGCCTCGCATCTGTAGACCGCATCTATCGCAACACCCTATGGCCTGCAGTGCATTTAGTGTTCGGAGCAAGACTAGGTCTGCTTCCTGCTATGGTATGTAGAATACAAGCAGGTTTGAGGGCTCTTACTGATGGGCTGCTCGCGGATGAGACGCAGCGTGAAAGCTTTCCCAGGGTGGAATTACCATTCCTATATCTGATGGGATGGTTAATTCTTTACAACGTCCGGGTGATGTCTCCCGATCTTGCCAGCGGTTCAGGAAATAACTTCTTGTTGAATTACAAGAATTCTTTTTGGAACGTGGGGACCGTCATAGATTGCCGGCGGGCGTTAAATGTTGCCCACAGCTGGAAACTCTTCTGTACCTTCCCCCCTGTACACATCAATCAACAGGGGGCGAAACTTAAGGATGAGGGCCATGGGAGGACCATTCTTTCTCCTGAAGCTTTCTACTAGTTGGTCTGCATTAGACCTTCCCATTTGTTGTACAGAAGCGATGACCACTGCTACCTGGAACCTTATTTGCCCAGTCGGTTTGCCAGGCAGTTTGGGTACGATTAGCTGCATGTGGGAAATGCCATTACCAGCTTCAAGTCCAAAGGTGGACTTATTGATGGAGCCAGAGGATGGCGGTACTTCATCACAGGCTGTACTTGTCACGTCCCAATCTCCCGCAAGCTCAATAGTCCCTGCTGAACGTGAAATCACTACGTTGCAGCTCTCCCACGGGACAATCGTTCTTATCGGGACGTTATGCCGTACGAGCCTGGAATTTACGCTCGTACAAGGTGATGTTGTTAAACACCAAAGTTATCATCGAAACAACCAAGTTACAGCGGAAGCCAATTTGTGTACCAAGCACATATCAGAGTATACACAGCGAAGCTCACGATAGGGTCCAAACGAAATGCCCCGAAGGCGATGCCTCGAAGGCGATGCCCCGAAGGCGATGAAATAACTTTTGCCCTTTTCTCTAGCCCACAAAGGTACTTACAGTTCATACATCTTGTCCCGTATATCCAAGTAGCGCCACTATGCCTGCGTACCTGAAATATTGCCCACAAACGTGGGTCAGTACACAGCCGTACTGGTGAGCGGGGTAACCCACTCGTCTAAGCCGACAATAAGTAAAATAGTGAATGCAACAGTTATATGGTGATCTTTCTAGTTGAATCCTAGATTCATTTCATGGCATATGAATGACATGTTAAGGAAAGCTGTAAAGCAGTTTAAGCATGCAAGCATTCAATCTCAAACCAAACGACAAGCATTTATATAAGCAACCCGAAGGATTCTAGCATGCAACCCGTCCTACTCAATGCCATCATTTGCACGATAATATATCGAACCATCAGTCTCGCCTCAATATCCATCCTCAACCAAAGTTTATATTCCCATTTCGAGTGCACACTCTTGCCGAGGCAAGGTGGCCGCGCCTACACGAAAGCCAAACCAACAAAAGAAAAGCAAGCCAACTCTTAAGCTATATGAAGTTACTGGCCAATCCAAAAAGGACTTTGATCGGACGGATCAAATGTGGTTCTATTCGAAACAGCGCTAAGTAGCTAACCCACCTGGATCACATCCAACCGCTGGCACCGCGCCCAAGACGCGTTACCCAGTTGTCTCCTCCATGGCCGAACGGTCCTGGTACCCCGGAGCTCCCGTTCGAGGAGACCAAACCCTGTGCAATACAGGTTGCCCGTGACATGCAGACACCAAGTAGGTATGACGAGAGGATCGAACATTCTCGCCCCACCAAGCGATCCTAGACTCGTTCAACCGATATCCAACCGAAATATCCATAACCATACTTCCAACATATCTAACCAAGGAATCCAAATCTCGACCTCAATATATAGCCCAAGGCACCAAAATATCAAGTGTTTGATAGGCACAATACCTCTTCTCAACACAGAGTCCAAATTGGTGCAACACCCATGCTCGAAGCAAACCCATGGCATAATGCCATTTCAGTGGCACAATGCCCATTTCAAGGCACGATGCCCCATCAAGCGGCACAACACCCTCGCCGATGCAGTTGTTCGATTTTGAACCACAACTGCTCGCTTTGCAAGACAAAGCGACTAAATGATACTCGCGCACGGATGCACGTTCGCTCGCCCGAATTCTCGATATTCCTATTGCCTCAAATGTATCATTCCAACTCGTCCAAGCATAATCCCAAGTATCCAACCAACTGCCTCAAATGTGTAATCCAACTATCGCTCCAACTATCCAACGCGTAAACCATTTCAAGCCACAATCCTACCAAGCCAACGACGTACACTCTATGCATGCCTCGGTGTAGTGTTTTCCAATGTTTCAGCCCAAGTGTTCAAGCCTTTTACATATTTTCCATATTATTAGGCATGAAGGAGTAGAGGAGAAGGAAAAGATCCCACTCACAATGTTTGATCCCGTTAGGCATTATGTCCTGCCAATACGGCCAATCCCTTAAACCGTGGTCCGATGCAAGCACGATCTACTCAACTGGTATGACCGTGCGAGCTGGCCGTGCTCTCCAAATCATTCGACCGATTGGACTAAGGAAGACGGCATTATCGCACTCATCTAGCTATTCAGTACTGTTCTGAATGAACACCTGATTTCCATCGAACCCGCTAGCCATCTGCACATTGAAACCAACTCGATTAATCCTTCTTCCCAAAATCCAACAATTCAAATGTAACCAGTATTTGATTTATTCAATCCGACTCAGCGTAACGCTCTGAGCGGTTGTGGGGCGTTACATAATATACCACTTAGAATCAGGTTCGTCCATGAACCGTGCTGGTACCCATTCCTATCACATATCGCTTGTCCATTTCCATAGATCAGCTCTAGGCGACTCTCATATTCATAATTTCTGACTCAGCATCTCGTTCTGCTGAACGCTCGTACAAATTTCACGAATTCCCACATCCTCCTTGCAGCTCAATACGAATTCCTCGTATCGCTTAGTTTTGGATCGTACACATATTTAAGGCGTCCCTAAAATACATGTATTTCAGCCGAGCCTTGCGATAGCAAATTTGAACAAGTTACAAGGGTATCTTTATGTTCGAGGCATCCACTTTGCTTCACTCCCAATTGAACAAATCCTAATTTCCATTCCAACATATTCGATTGAGCACCATTCACAAATATGATGATTTTCCACCGACTCAATGAGTTCGCGTTCCAACTCAATCCATTCAACTATTTCTGAAATCCGTACTAGCAATATCTCGAAATATTATCTTATTCACCGTACGATCATCTCAACTGATACTACCCCAGCTATGCGACTTACCCAAATATCAACTTTGCTTAGATCAGCTCAGTCCAACACATTTTCCTGCCATCTCAAATATCTCACTGGGTGATCATCTATATCGAGGTTCGTGTGATCCACGAAGATCTTGCCACCACGCCAAAGGGATAGTGTCGCCATAATTTCAATGTGGACACACTCGCCACAATTTCTAGGTTGCATATGGAATAGTTCTTCGTACTGCTTCCACTGCCTCGAAGCATAGAATATCACCTTTGCCTTCCGAACGAGCATGCTTCACAGATTAAGTTCTGAGACATCTTGTAAATCTGAGGCAAATCTGTCCCTTCCAGTATTCGTAAGGATTTGATTCGAACGAGCCGCTTCTATAACTTTTCACGAGCTAGTTTCACAGTCGTCAATTCATAAGAATGCTATTCCCTTCCAGGGCACGATGAGTCAGAGGCGATGCCATCGATAAAAATCTGCGACTCTGAATCTCATTAGTTGACTAGGCTACTTCCACCATCGCTTCGATCTTCCGGCTGCATCTTCAACTGAAGACTATACCAAGGGTCTCTCAAATCCAATACTCAGTCGATAAGCCAAATCTCCAACACACATTACTCACATATGCCCTCTACACATTCCCAAATACGTCGCCTCAAGGGTCGTTCTATAGGTCTATCATATTCATATCCGATTCAGCGGACAAGTCGCTAGGGTCAGCTGTCCCGAAGCTACGCTCGATAATTATAATTATCACGATGGACAGTTACTATAAACCATGCTATATCTCATCTGCAAATCCGAATCAAAAATCCAACCATTCTATCGAGCAAAGTTTCCGAATCCGGGAACCGCGCTCGTTGAAACCGCCTTCCATCAATCCGTCTTTCTGTCCTGAATCTATCAAATTTCCGAATTGCCATATTCGTCTTCTCGTACCACGACTTGCAATGATTCTCAAAACCAAAGACTTGCTCCAATTCTTATCCCTTTGCCGCATCCCACAATGCACGTCCAACTTACTCGAGCAATACAGTAATTTGTTCCGACATTGCTCTCACATTTAGCTATCTTCAAAAGTCTGTCTGCCATAATCTTTTACCTTTAGTTGTTGCCACAATCCGTCCACGTCTTCCGAAGAATTCGTCTACCATTGTTGCACCATCTTGCCCAAAATTTCATTTTTGCTAAACCAGAGTCAACTTCCCGAGCAGCAATATCCAAAATCTTCTAAGTTTATGTGAATCCATCACATTGTCCCTCCAAACCAAAATCTTGTTTCATTACTCAACCAACAGCTCAAATGCGTTGCTCAAAAATTGTAGTTCGTGCTCGCTATCATTCGATTCACCGATCGCTTCGCTCAAGCGTAACCCAACTGTTCATTCCGATCCCGTCCATCTCTTAAGCCCAACGATACTTCTATTTGCACCAGTCCGTTTTCGATATGCTCAACTCAATATTCGCTTGTTTTATTTTTATTCTTTCCAACTCAACCGACGTGCACCAACCAACTTGTATTCCCGTTACCCGAGTTCGTTCAGGCAATTTCTATTGATGTCCAACCAAAGTATTCTAATGCCTTGCTCATAATGTGGTATCCCATATACCACTCCGAATCGAGTCGCTACTCGCACTACGATTTCCTTGCACTGGATCCAAGATCCGTTTGAACCATCCAAAATGTGTGATCATGCCTTTCCCAATTCGAGTTTGATACAAAACTCAGGTAATGCTTGAATTATCCAACTGTTTTCATCAATCTTACTATGTAACTCGTGCCATATCCCATTCTCAATACTTTCAGCTATTCTTAAACCGATTGCTACTTTTGCTACACGAGCAACTCGTGCAACGATCTTTTTCAAGTATTCCAACCCAATACTCAATGGTTCCACACATTTTTTATACGAGCAACTCGTGCCAACTATTCTGATATTCCTGAGCTAAACTCAAATACGCCCAACCGATGCGCCACAGCCAAAATTCTAAATTCTATCCAACATAGTCGCTACACGAGCGACTCGTGCGACGATCCATTCTTATCGAATGTTTCTACTCAAAATATGCCGCATAACCAAATCTTGTTAGCCAACCAATTGATCCATTGAGGCAATCAGAATCTCCCCAAATGATTAGCCAAGCCAACCCACAAAAGCCCACAACTTGTTGCATAAATGCAACAACGCCAACCAACTTGCTGCACGAATGCAACAACGCATAACGAGGCTAAGCGATCCTACAAAAACCAACCAAGGCAACACAACCAAGAATAACATGCAACCAAAACCAGCAATAAATAGACTTATTGTATGAAACATCTGATACGGCACCAAGTAGAGTCAAGAGCTAAATGACACGCAGAAGTTATTTTAGAGTTTGTGATGAAGCGAAGGACCAAGTCCGAAGAAATGAACCGGGTGCTCTGATACCAATCTGTCATGCCCCAATCTCCCGCAAGCTCAATAGTCCCTGCTGAATGTGAAATCACAACGTTGCAGCTCTCCCGCGGGATAATCGTTCTCATCGGGACGTGATGCCGTACGAGCCTGGAATTTGTGCTCGTACAAGGCGATGTTGTTAAACACCAAAGTTATCATCGAAACAACCAAGTTACAGCGGAAACCGATTTGTGTACCAAGCACACATCAGAGTATACGCAGCGAAGCTCACGATAGGGTCCAAACAAAATACCCCGAAGACAATGCCACGAAGGCGATGCCCCGAAGGCGATGCCCCGAAGGCGATAAAATAACTCTTGTCCTTTTCTCTAGCCCACAAAGGTACTTACAGTTCATGCATCTTGTCCCATATATCCAAGCAGCGCCACTACACCGGCGTACCTAAAATATTGCCCACAAATGTGGGTCAGTACACAGCCGTACTGGTGAGCGGAGTAACCCACTCGTCTAAGTCGACACTAAGTAAAATAGTGAATGCAACAGTTATATGGTGATCTTTCTAGTTGAATCCTAGATTCATTTCATGGCATATGAATAACATGTTAAGGAAAGCTGTAAAGCAGTTTAAGCATGCAAGCATTCAATCTCAAACCAAACGACAAGCATTTATATAAGCAACCCGAAGGATTCTAGCATACAACCCGTCCTACTCAATGCCATCGTTTGCACGATAACATATCGAACCATCAGTCTCGCCTCAATATCCATCCTCAAGCAAAGTTTATATTCCCATCTCGAGTGCACACTCTTGCCGAGGCAAGGTGGACGCTGTTTGTGGTATTAAACGAAAGAATGAAAGTGTATTTCAATGACAGGGTTTATGCGAAACCCGCGCCCTTTGGTTTACAAACAAACTTGTACAATGTAATCCTATACGAGGATGTGGGAGTATAATTTATTTAATCTGGATATAAATTGCTATAGGTGTCTGATCTGCAGTTGATCACTTTAGCCCTTGGACCACGCGATGTTGAAGAAGTGCCGTAGAAGACAGGTAGCAGCTTCGAAGGTTACAGGAGAGGGTGGATGCGCGATGCCGAAGTCGTCGATCCCTGCTCTTTGCCTGAGCTCCGTGCTCTCTTTCTCTCTCTCTCTCTCTCTCGATCTCTGGTTCGATCTTTCTTGGAAGTTCGACCTTGTTCGATCTTCAAGTTTAAAGTTTTTCGACCCTGTTGTTCGATTCTTCTTTCCAAGTTTTCGACTTTGTTCCCCATTGATAGGGGTCTCTATTTATAGAGTTTTGGTGACAGTGACCACTCCGTCGGTATAGAAACCGAGGAGTGGGAAGTACAACACCCCTTTACACAACGGTTAAGATAACCAATGCCTGCGTATAGATGACCTTTTGAGTGAGCATGTGACGCGTGTCCAACTAAGGGGACAAAACGCGTATATTTGCTGCGAAGATCATGGCGTAGAAGCCACATAGGTAGGTATCCATCGTGTAGAAGAGGTTGGCGTAGAAGCCAAATGACTGTCACCCTGGCGTAGAAGCCAAGTAGGCATAGAAGCCGAACAGGCATAGAAGCCGAACAGGCATAGAAGCCGAGTGGTCGTAGAGACTGAGTGGGCGTAGAAGCCGCGTGAGCACAGATCCTGAATGGGCGTAGAAGCCGCTGCGTACAGATCCTGAATGGGCGTAGAAGCCGCGTGAGCACAGATCCTAAATGGGAGTAGAAGCCGCTGCGTACCGTGTCAGAGTGCTGATGTGGACGTCTTAGCCGGAATTATGGCTTTTGAAGATATAATCAAATCTCTTGCAGAGATTTGCCACCATCTTATGTATTAAATACGGAGGCATGTTTTGAAGGTCTGCAGCCCTTCTGTGCACCCGTCACAGAGACGTGCCTTGAGAGAAACTGTCACCGCTCTGTACAATTAGACGTGGAGACGTGCCTCGAGTCCTGTACGAAGTACAGCTTTTGATGTGGCAGGCAGTTTGTCTGCTGCGGAGCGTAAAACAGCTCATGTTTGCCTGTGTAAAACAAGGCAGCGTATTTCCTTGTACGCAAAAGAGCGGTTTACGTTGAGGGGACTTCAGTAAACGACGGTTCGGTGATGTTTTAACCAAATCCTCTGCATTAAATACAGAGATCTGCCATCATACTGTGGGGTGCGTCCCGAGGGGTCTGCCATCATTTTCAGCCGTCGTTTGGGTAGCCGTGCAGCACTTTTTGTCAGGAGTCAGAGGTCAGATTCACTGCGTGACTTGACAGGTTTATTTCGGGGAAGACGAAGCGTTCCTCGTACGCTTTAATGCTGCTTTGAGAGCGGATGAGTTTTACGCCATAGAGGCGATAAAGAACCCTGTTTACGCTGGAGCGGCCTGGACGTACTGTACTTACGCGGATGGTCCTTTGAGCTTTATTCTTTACGCTGTATTTTTAGCGAAAAAAGCTCTGTTGTACGCCTGATGGCTCTGAAGGCCTCTATTTACGCTGCTCTGTATCAAGAGGCTGCGTAGGTCCTCCCAGCGTATTTTTTATGCTTCTATAAGACCCCCTTCAAAGCTTTTAAATTACTCAGAATTTGAAACGCTTTGAATGAAGCATAAACGGCCCCTCGTAACTCGAAACGTTTCTGAATGGAGCATTGAAACGGTCGATGCTGACTTTATGACGGATTTATTGGGGACCGCTGTGATCTCTTTCGCCTATAAAAAGGCTGGAGGAGTTAACCTGTTCTCCCCACATTCTCATCACCATGCAAAGATGATCGTCGGAGTTCGTCGGGTCGACCTGAGGAAGAAGGAGATCATGTTCTTCCAGCATGTAAGGAGCCGAATAAGACAGCGTCTTCGAGCAAGTGTCCACTGCAACGATGGATCATGGAAGGATATCTTAGCCTCCCTTGCTCGGGATAATCAGCAACTTTGTATAGCGTTGCCCCAGGAGAGAGGAAGGGTCGTCTTTGACCACACAGCTTACAAGTGCTGTCTTCTATCGTTGCCTCCGGTGACGAGAGTCAGACAGACTCGCTCTGTCCCGGCTTGAGCGGCGCACGGAGCATGGTATCTGCAAAATCTATGCGAGCCCAGTTCTGTATCCGCCCGCCGTTGATCATTGCCATGTCAGTCAGTTTGCGGCAACCGACTGACTGCTGGAGAAGATGGATGAAGAATTGAAGCCCAGCGAGAACCTGTCAGAACAACTTCTGGGCAATCTTCAGACGATGATGGAGGACTCCTTTGTCGACGGAGTTTCCCTCATATGTAATCATGAAAAATCGAGAAAAAACCCTTGTAGATTGGATTTTCCTCATATATAATCATGATTTTAATCTTTAATAAAATTGTCTTCTTCTTCTTCATATGATCATCTTGCCATACGTTGCTTGTGAAGTCTGGATATGTGTAGCTTCGACACGTCTGAATCTTTACGCCGACTCTGATAGAAATAGTGCTAGGCCCTGTTCTTTATGCATAGCGAATTATCCATAGAACGCTGTTGAGCATTTTGAACGTTTTAGAACTGTCCTGCTGCTAGGACTGAGGGACCACGTAGAGCTCTGAACTGCTGCTTCTGATGAACAGAACTTTGTTCAGACTTCGTCTTCAAGAATGATCTCTTGAAACTCCCTTGGAACAGGGTCGAGGTTTTGGCTGTCAAACTGAGTTTGCCATCTTGATAGACGAGATGTTCAGACTGGAGTCTGGATGAACCTCTAATTTTGGACCCGAAAAGAGTAATTTCTCAATGTTTGAACTCTGTATGCTTTGGGTACTTGGGATGCTTTGGGTCAAGAACGAGTATCTTCTGTGTGAACTCTTGGCAATTGACCGCTTTGGGGACTGTTTCGAATATACGGAAAGTCGTAGAGCGTGAAATCATCAGTCTGTAGCCTCCGGGCATAAAATACCATCGAGCGTGAAATCGTAGACTTGTGGTTCCTGAGCGTGAAGTCGTAGGTTTGTAGCCTCTTGAGCATAAAAGCTACCGAGCACAAAGGCATCCGGGCATAAAACCATAGACTTATAGCTGTCGAACGTAAAGCTGTAGATTCGTAGCTGTCGAGCGTAGAAAGCTCCTTTAGCGTAGAACTGTATATCTGTAGCTCCTGAATTTTTTTTTTTCGAGCGTGAAGTTTGCGGATCTGTTGCTTCTGAGCGTAAACTGAGCGCCACCGAGCGTGAGATCATCGATTTGGTATCTGCTGAGCGTAAAGTCGTGGGTTTGTGGCCTCTCGAGCATAAAAGCTACCGAGCACAAAGGCATCCGGGCTTAAAACTATAGACTTATCGCTTGCGAGCGTAAAACCGTAGATCTGTTGCTGTCGAACGTAAAGCCGTAGATTCGTAGCTGTCGAGCGTAGAAAGCTCCTTTAGCGTAGAACTGTATATCTGTAGCTCCTGAAAAGAAAATTTCTTCGAGCATAAAGTTTGCGGATCTGTTGCTTCTGAGCGTAAACTGAGCACCACCGAGCGTGAGATCATCGATTTGGTATCTGCTGAGCGTAAAGTCATAGGTTTGTGGCCTCTCGAGCATAAAAGCTATCGAGCACAAAGGCATCCGGGCATAAAACTATAGACTTATAGCTTGCGAGTGTAAAACCGTAGATCTGTTGCTGTCGAGCGTAGAAAGCTCCTTTAGCGTAGGACCTGCTGAACCGTCTTGCACGAAAAACTTTTCGAATTTGCTGACTGTCCGTCTTTCAAGGGTAATGGACTGACGTAGCATCCAATCATAACCCACCATTAATTGTGAGATTTGGTTAGGGTCTCGAGGAGTCCGTCCGAGGATTCGAGGAGTCGACCCGAACTCTATATATATCTTGAGCTTTTGAGAGAAAAACTTTTTATCTGCCTTCTGCGAAAGAGAGCTTTCGATTGTTCGAGTTTTTCTTCATTCCTTCTCCGAGCACTTCGAGTCTTCAGAAATAGCGCCGAAACAAACCTCCTCTGCTAAGGGAAAGAGCATAGGTTCTTCTTCTCATTCTTCTGCCCCAGCGAGGGAGTCTTCGGTCGGGCAAGGCGAACTTCCTTCTGAGCGAAGTATCCCGCCGACGAGCAGCGCACCCGATCTTAGAGGTAGAGCCTTTGGGGTGACAAAAACGACGAAAAATCCTTCACACATGTTGAACGTGACCGCGCTAGGTCGTCTTCTGTGCTGATAGCCTCTTTTGAGGAAGATGACGCACGGAGACGTTTTCATCTTTTATGCCCACATTTCTAATGTGCCAGCGTAAAGACTCCATATTTTCGTAGTTCTGAGCGTAAAAGCTCTGGCTACCGAAAATTGGCGTATATCGTAACATTTGAGTTTTACGCTTGTGGAGGGGACTGCCGGCGTAAAATAACCAGATTTGCACAATCCTGCGTAGAGCACATACTGTCGTTTCTTTGGTCTGTATGTTTGTGCAAGATTTGCAATGACATATTTTCCTTGCACTTTTGCAGTCGATTTGGGTGAGTCTCCACTGGCCGAGGTGATGGGCTCCGCTGCTGGGATGCTGCACTCGAACTACCTGGAGGATCTGTCCCATGTGGCATTTCCCATCTCCGGACCCCAGTATCCTGAGGGAAGGGAGTTTTGGATATCGGCTCAGGGCGAGTGAATGCTTCTGAGCATGATCAACGGGGAGCCCCTGACATATGTAGACGGGGAGCAGTACATAAAGCCGGCTTTCCTCTTCGGGGACATGATTGACAAACAGTCCAGACGAAGCCCAAGAGAGAGCCCTGGGTTTTCCCTGCCGGGAATTTGGTTTTATACCTGCCAACGATACCGAGGGATTATCCCATCTCAGCTTTCTTCCACGCGATGCATCCCAGGAAGATGTCGTGGACGCTGACTCCTGATCTTCATGGCAAGCCGGGGAAAATTTTTTATCTGAAAGGAGCCGACCAGGGGTCGTTTGTCAGTCGCCCTTCCGGCGTTGTGACGTTGTTCAGGGGACTGTGCCCGGGCAGTGTCCCGAGTGAAGATAGCTCAGTGATCCAGCCGGTCCAATTGCCGACCTTCTGCAACGAGTTCATGTGACGAGGCGGGGTATATCCCAAGGAGAATCCTCGGTGCAATGGGTGGATCGCCCCAACAAACTCCCGATGGACATGCCTAGTTGACTGGGCCTTGAGGCACTTCCGGAGAGAGCTGGAGGGCATTGGACTGTATGCCGCTGTGAGTGCGATGAGCGTCGGGTTGCCTCCCAATCCTAATTTGTTCTTGGCACTGATGGAGCGATATATTTCGCTCACTAGCACTTTTGCCACTCCACTGGGGGAGCTGGGATTGGCCCTTCATGAGATGGCGGTTATCTCGAGACTGCCTATGGGGAATACCCCTTATGAAGAGTATGTTCCCACCAACCGGGAATTGGTGGACTTGGACCCTCGGGTGGCAGAGTGTATCAGGAGCTGATGTGTCAATACTTCGCGTGCACCACTTTTTATAACGAGCCTTCTGATTTGGCTCATACCACCAAGTGGATGTCCTACCTCTTCTTCCACCGAGCCAGGGCTGCCAAGTCGGAGAAAGCCTCGGGGGGCAAGAATGAGCCCGTAAACTGTTTGGGCGTACTTAGTGCCCAGGTCATGGAGGATCTTATGGAGGAGGCCAAAGCTCCAGATCAGATTCTCGTCGAGGGGGTAGGAAAGTACCCTGAAGGCAGTAAGGCCTGTAGTTACTTGAGGCGCTGTCGCAGGCCTCTGTCTAAGGAAGCCCAGCTAGCTGGTTTCCTCTCCATATGGCTGCGTCGAGTCGTAGTGCCTGGTACTGCGTCTGCGGACCGCATTCACCGGAATATCCTGTGGCCGGCAGTACGCCTGGTATTCGGGGCAAGACTGGGCTTGCTTCCTACCATGGTATGCCGTATACAGGCTGGTTTGAGAGCCATGACCGATGGGTTGCTCGTCGATGAAGCTCGATGTGAGAGTTTTCCCCGGGTAGAATTACCATACCTGTATTTGATGGGATGGTTAATTCTCCACAATCCCCGGGTGATGTCTCCTGGCTCCGGTAGCAGCTCGGGGGATATATTCTTGCTGAATTACAAGGACTCTCCCTGGAACGTGAGCACAGTTTTAGACTGTCGGCTGGTGTTGAATCTCAGCCAAGGCTGAAAGCTCCTCTGTACTCCCCCTCCTGTACATCGCAATCAATCAGGGGCGAGGCTTGAGGATTCAGGTGGAGAGAAGACCGATCTTTCTCCGAAAGCTTTTAATTGGTTGGTCTGCATTAGACCCTCCCATCTGCTGTACAGGAGCGAAGACCATTGCTTCTTCGAGCCCTACTTGCCTAGTCGGTTTGCCCGGCAGTTTGGGTACGATCAGTTGCACGTGGGCAATGTCGTCACCAGCTTTAGGTCCAGGGGAGGACTCATTAATGGAGCCAGAGGGTGGCAATATTTTATCATGGGTTGTACGGGAGCAACCTTCATTGTGCCGGTTGTTACAACCTCCACGGAGCTCCGCATTCTCCATTCTTACGCCCAGTTCTACGTGGCGATTAACACCTTCCATCGTGATTTTGACACGCGTGGAAGCTTCAGGGTGCCTTCTCCCAAGCCTAGGGGAAGAGTTGATGTCCCCTCGGTTTCTTCGGACGAGGGTGAGGAGTCTGGTACCCCAGATGAGCCTCTGGTGCCGGTGCCGAGGTGCGAAGTGCCTTCGCCTGCGGGGGCTTTGGTAGTCTCTTCTGGGAAGCGACGGACTTCTGCTCCGAAGGAAGCTTCTCTTCGTAAGAGGAGGAAGGAGACGGTTGCTCTTCCTCTCCGCATTCTTGGTGTTGAGGCTCCCGGGAGTGAGCCTGCATCTCCCCATATCAGGGATGATTCTTTGGCTGGAGGTTCTTCGCCTTTTAGAGAGGGACCTTCTACAGTTCAGGCCGGCGGCGCCGGAGAATCCTTGCTAGAGGTAGCTATCGTGACTACTGCTCCAGGTAGCGGAGCGAGATTGCCTGTGTGGTCGAGGCAGATGTAAGAATCTTTCCCTAGGTCAGCAGCGGGTAAAGCTCCTGCCGTGTCGGTGAGCACGTCTGGCGAGATTCCAGCTGACGAACCACGATTGCGTCTTGGTGAAGGCTTGATGGAACTCTTGGCGATGTCGGTCGGCCCACCTCCTTCTCCAGGTATGACAGTCCGCAATGCGTTATTAAGGCGTGGTTTAGCTACATCGGCTGCAGATGCGTCATATATGCCGTTGGCTCCGGGTAAATGTCGTCTTTATGTCTCCTTTTAGAAAGATTACCATCATACTGATATCAACTTTCTTGTCCTTTTCTTAGGGGGTAGCGTCCACGGAGAGCACAGCGTTGAAGTGCCTTCTGGCTCTGCTCCGGCTCCTAGTGATGATGTGGAGGTGCCCGACTTCGAGGAGGAAATGTCCTCGGGGGCTAGCTCGCCCAGAGTGGTTTCGTCGTCTCAAGAGGAGGACGAAGTCGTCATCGTGACCTCGCCCCTCGCGAGTATGCCGATGACTTCGATTGTTGCCGTCGCACCTTCTTCGGTCGTACCACGCGTCAAGGCGGTGGCTGTGGCCACCTCGTCTGCAATTATCCCTGGAGAGGGACTTGATGATATTGCGGCCCCTCCCGGCGTTCAGTCGGATCTAGTTGCGTTGACCGAGCAACATACCAGCCTGAAGAAGACTTCTCAGTTTTCGATCGGGGTCATTAGGGAGCTCGACGATCCTGGGGCAGCTGACGCCCTGGAGGCGGTGGTTAATGGTTTAGAGCAACCCATTAACGAATATTTATAGCTGATTCGGGGAAGTTTTGATGTTGAGGTCCAGACCAGGTATGACCACATGACTGTGCGGCTCACTACGAAGCTGGAAAGCCTAGACAACTCTATCAAGACACATGAGCTGGAGATGGATAGAAGAAAAGCTGTCGTGGCAGAGGCTCTCGCTCTTGAGATGAAGTGCCGATCCGAGCATGACGGGAATGCAGCAAGGGTCTCTAAGCTGAGGGAAAAACTCGCTCGGGCAGAGGAGTGGGCTTCTCAATCGTTGGCGGGTCTAGACATAGCGATCGGTCGATTAAGCGCAGCGCGACGGGATTTGGACCGTACAGAAGCTGCACGCGCAGACTGCCTTCGGGCAAGGGCTGAGCTGTCCTGTATGAATACCCCCGAGGCACGGCTGGAGCGGGCTCGCGCCTATGCCTTGGTTCTTAGGAACGAGAGGATAGCTGTACTGGAGTGGCTGATTAGCAATCTGACTACTCCGCCATCATGATGTACCCTTTCTCTTTCTGCTTCCCCAGGTGTAATTCTGCTTTCTTTTGGGAATAAATAAAAGCGACTCTTTTCTGACTTTTGTGGACCCATCATTTCGGAATATAAATGACAGTTTTTTAGGCGAGAGTGATATCTGATGATAAACTCTCGATAAACTTTTAGCGGGACACATCTGTTCAGAGGTCATACGGACATGATAGAATGTAACCCAACTAATTGCGTTCTGGAAGTAGTTTTGTCAGAATCGAGATCCTCGCTATGTTCCACTCGAGCAGGGGAGATTAAGCATAGTACCTTTTTAGGAATTTGCCGTTGATAGGAGCCATTAACATGTCTCCATTAGGCTGGGCTATCCTGTAGGCACCGTTCGAGAACGTTGTCTCGATCACATAAGGGCCTTCCCACTTGGGCTGGAATTTGCCTTTACTTCTGTGAGTAAGGATCATCGGCCTTCTTACGGCTAGAACTAGCTCACCGACTTTGAACACTCTTTCCTTTACTTTATGATTGAAAGCTTTGGAAATGCGTGCTTGGTAGAGCACGATGCGTTGCTGAGCTTGTAGGCATTTCTCGTCTAATCCTTCTAGCTCTTGGAGCCTTAACAGGTCATTCTTTTCTCGAGTCAGCTCACTAGTCACGGCTATCCTGAGCGACGGGATCTAGATTTCAATGGGGAGAACTGCTTCGCTCCCGTAGACCAGCGAGAATGGGGTGCAACCTGTCGGGGTTTGTACCGTCGTGCGGTATGCCCAGAGACATTCGCCCAGCTTCTCATTTCAATCTCTCTTGTTTGAAGAGACAAATTTCTTTAAGAGTTTGATAATAGTTTTGTTGAAAGCTTCCGCCAAACCATTAGCAGCTGGATAATATGCCGTAGAGGCAATATTGTGTATTCGATTTTTATCGCAAAATCGATGAAACGCTTGGCTGATGAACTGAGGCCCATTGTCGTGAATTATCCTCCGGGGTACCCCGAAGCGATAAATGACGTGATGCTTGATGAAGCTGATCACATTAGACGCCTTCACTTCAGCGAGGGGGATCGCCTCTGCCCATTTGGAGAAGTAATCCGTGATGGCCAGTATGAACTGGCGACCGCTGGAAGAAGATGGGTGAATAGGACCAATGATATCCATGCCCCATGCTTCGAAAGGCCAGGACGCAACCGTAGGATGTAGATATTCAGACGGTTGATGTATGAAGTCTGCATGAACCTGACAGGCTCTGCATCGTCTTGCATACCGTATTGCATCTGCGATCATAGTAGGCCAATAATAGCCCATTCTCCTGATGCGGTCCTGTAGCTTAGGACCGGGTTGGTGCGCTCCGTATACACCATCGTGAGCTTCCCGGATAATCTGCTGTGCTTTGTCTTCAGATAGACATCTCAATAGCAGTCCGTCGTAGGTCCGACGATACAGGCATTGTGAGGATGCATTATAGTAGAAGCGTAATGATCGTCTTTTGACGGATATTGCTTCTTTGGGGTCCTCCGGCAAGATTTCGTACGCGATAAAATCTATGAAGGGACTTCTCCAGTCTCTTCTAGGGGGATATGTGTTCACAGCGTAGCTGCATTCTATGTGAAAGTTGTTCTTCACACAGAACAAATCTCTGTTAAGAAGGATTACCGAATCCTGTCTCCTTATAGGAATGGCTAAATCTGCAGCTAGACTGGCTAGGGCATCAGCTTCCAGATTCTGAGATCGAGGTACATGCTCTAAGAAGAACCCTTTGAATGTCATGGCTATCTCGACCGTTGCCCGGTGATAGGGGATGAGGTCTGGATTCCGGACTTCATATATCCCTTTGACTTGATTGACGATAAGCAGAGAATCACCGAAAGCTTCCAGGGATTCGACCCCCAGCTCTTTGGCGACTTGGAGCCCGATTAGCAGAGCATTGTATTCTGCCACATTGTTGGAGCAGGGCTCGCTAAGAGAATATGCTCGGTAGATGACGAGCTGATCAGGAGTGATCAGGACGACTCCTACCCCTGAAATGACATTTCTCCTAGGACCGGTTCTGGAGGCACCATCGAAGAAGAGTTGCCACGCGTCACTTTTCATAGTGGAATTACATTCTGCAACTTCGTCGGGAATGTCCTCGTATAATTTGGAGGCCTCCGGGATTGGATGAGCAGCTAGGAAGTCAGCCAGCGCTTGGCCCTTGATGGACTTCTGCGGTATGTATACCATGTCATATGGTGTTAATAGCATCGCCCAAGTCGTGAGTCGAGAATTGAGAACACTTGGCTTGCTCATCAGTACTCGAAGAGGGTTGATCCTGGAGATAATATGGATAGTCTGGCCGGTGACATAGTGCCGCGTCTTCTGGATTGCGAACATCAGCGCCAAGCATTCTTTCTCCACTGGGTTGTACCGGTGTTTGGCTCCGACCATCATCCTGCTGAGGTAGTAGATAGCCTGTTCATGACCCATGTCGTTCTTCTGTGTGAGAAGAGCTCCTAGCGAATGATCCTTTGTTCGAACGTACAGCAAGAATGGCTTTCCCATGACGGGAGGCACCAGAACTGGCGGACTGGTGAGGTAGCGCTTGATATCTTTGAACGCTTGCTGACAGGCCTCATCCTATATGAATGATACACCTTTCTTCATGAGGTGAGAAAAGGGCTGACATCTCCCCGAGAGGTTGGATATGAATCGCCGGATATAGACGGCCTTGAAATCCCCGGAGTTCCCTCAGATTACGGGGCGGTCGTATTTCTACGATTGCCTGGACTTTATCAGGGTCCACCTGGATGCCTTTGGCGGTGATGACGAATCCTAGGAATTTGCCACTAGATACACCCAGAAAGGACTTCGTAGGGTTCATCTTGAGTTGATGTTGGCACATTAGCTCGAATACCGTCCTCAAGTCTTGAATGTGATCACCCTTGAGGCGACTCTTGACGGCTATGTCGTCTACGTAACATTCTACTATTTATCGTAAATGCTCATAGAATATGTAACTCATAGCCCGTTGGTATGTAGCCCCGGCGTTCTTCAATCCGAAGGGCATGACCGTGTAGCAATATACCCCCAATGGCGTCCGAAAGGCAGTGTGCTTCTCGTCTCCAGGATGCATCTTGATCTGATTGTATCCTGAGAACCCGTCCATGAAAGACATGCGTTCAAAGCCGCAGGTGTTGTCGATCATGATGTCCGTGATAGGAAGGGGGAATTCATCCTTGGGGCAGGCCGCATTCAGATCTCGGTAGTCGATGCAGATACGTACCTTCCTATTTTTCTTCATGACTGGGACAACGTTGGCAACCCAGTCGGGATGTTGTTCTTCCCGGATGAAACCACAGGCTATCAGTTTCTTGACTTTAGCTTCAATGGCGTCCATCATGTCCGGGCGGAACCGGCGTTGGTGCTGCTTCACAGGCTTTGAGTCGGTCAATATGTTGAGTTTGTGAGTAGCTACCGTCGGGTCTAGGCCCGGCATGTCCTCATAATCCCATGCAAAGACGTCGACGTATTCCTTTATCAGCTGTATGATTTCTTCCCTTTCAGCTGGGGGAAGATTGTCACTGATAAATATCGGCTTTGGCGAAAGTTCACCCCCAACATCAATTTGGATAACTTCATCTTTGGTGGGAGGTTCTCTTTGCTCGAAGCGGAATTCCCACTGCGTATCCATTTGTTGAGCCCAAGAGTCATTCTCAAACAGCTTAGAATCCTGTTCATCTACTTCTGAGGGATCTGTTACCACCATATTTACTGATAGTGTTTGTTCGAGAGCATCAGGTGAGTCAGAGTATGACGAGCCATTCTGAGAAGAGAAAAAGATGTCCTCATCTGACTTGGAAGCCGTAAGGGAGGTGGCATACCCCAACCCGAAACGACTTTGTCGATAGCGGTGGTCGCCGTGCGGCGGCGTTCGTCTGCCTCTTCCGTAGTTGAGGCCTGGCTTTCGCTTCAAGTCGTAGCCCATGTTTTGCATGATCTTCAGCGCTTGCGGGCTGTATCGGTGAACTTGCATTTTCCCAGTATCGTCATTGAAAGAATCTTCCTGGATGGCTGGTTGATTGCGCATACGGCCGAAGAATATTGGACTCTGACTGCTGCAGGTAGGCGGGACAACGAAGATAGAATCTTCATGGGGTCCATACGTTGTGATGACGTTGGATGATGACGCTACTTCCCAGACATACGGGCGGTAGGAGTTTATAGCTCCCAAGATTTTTTGTGCTATGGGTTCTACCTCGTCATGTGGAGTGGGTTCCTGTTTTAGAACTCGAGCATCAATATACTGGAAAAGAGGATGTTTATTATCATCCGAAACTTCGTTCCCGGTTGCATTTACATCAGTTGGCTGCCTATCGCGCCGAAGGTTGATGACCAGGGGCGGGGGCTCCCGGTTCAAAATGATCGTCAGTGGATCACTCCCTTCTCCTGACCTGGTCTTGTTCAGGTGGATAGCCATGGGCTCTATGGCTTTTGGACGAGTGGTTCGTCCTTTCACTCTGATTGACAGTGGTAGCGTGGCAGAGGGTTCTTCTGGCTCCCGGTGGGATTCCTTCTCTACCTCGCCTGACACTTCTTTCGTGTGGTCTTGGGAGTACAACATGGCATCAGAATAGTAGGATTCTATTCCTTTGAATGGGTTTAGGTCAGCCACCTCTGTTTGTACCGTTCCTTGTGCGTCTATATATTTAAGGCATTGATGTAGGGTTGAAGGAACGATGTTGTGGTCATGGATCCACGGTCTTCCCAGCAAAATGTTGTAAGATACCTCTGAATCGATGACGTAACATGTGGCCACCGATCTCAGGTTGCCGATCTGGATCCTCAGGCAGATTTTCCCCAACGGCTTACTTCTTCCGGCATTGAAACCCACGATCGTAGTGGTGGTGTAAGCCAATTCGCTGGTAGAAATCCTCAGTGGTCTGAGTAGACTGTGAGGGATGAGTCTGATCGACGATCCCGGATCTATGTGAATCCGGTCGACCTCCATGGAATCGACGTACCTGGTGTAATAGAGGGGCTTGTCATGTCTGTTATGTTTTAACAACATATCGTCTTGAGTGAAAGTGATATTTGGGACCACCTCCATCACGCTGTGGCATTGAGGACACGCCACTGGTTCTTCGTCGGGGGACTTGAGCTGGGTCAAGTATGCCTCCGCCTGCATCAGTGCTTCACTCAGGGCTAGACGAGTGTCTTGGGAGAGCTTGAGTAGCTCGAAGATGGACAACCTGGCTGGCGTATTGGCTAGTTGGGCCAGGATGTCAAAGTTGTATGGCTTCTCTAAACCTTTGCTTGGAATGTTTTTCACAGGTTTATCAAAGCGTACTTCATTTTGCTTCCCCTTCTCCGCCGGGGTTGGTCTTGAAGGACTAATATCTGGTACGACGAGACCTTGCTCTGAAGGTTTGGCCGCTGGGGTGTCTGCCGGTGCACCTTCCTGGCTTGCTCCGTAGTCGTTGAGGTAGGCCTTCCCTGAACGGGTTCCAGCAAATACCTCGTCTTCGTCTGTTGCCGAAGAAGTCACGATCATATGGCATGGCCTGTATTTGGAGCTCTTTTTGGATGTAGGCTTAGTAGCCTTAGTTTCTTCCTCGAACTCTGACACTAGGTCTGGATGAACCCACATAATCTCGCCTTGCTGGGTAGTCAGGGGTACCAGGTCGTGATTTCGATCCCTAGCTGGAGGGAGATTGACGATGTTCATCGTTGTCCGAGAGATAGGTGCAACGCTGTCCGGGATCTCTTGGGGAGGCAGACTGCCAAACTGCAGAGAGATCATGTTGGCTGTGACCGTCTTCTCGGTGTTGTGCAGAGTGATGGCTTTAGCATCGATTAACCCTGGATCTTCCTTTTCAGTATGTAACACACCTTTGTTGGGTGGTGTACGAATCTGTGGAAGATGCAGTATTTGGGGTCGTTAGTATTGCCGACTTCCTGGGGCCGCCTTAGCTCTGGAAGGGTGATCTTGCCGCTTTTGACGAGACACTCGAATATACTTGGGATATCGTTATCGTCGAAAGAGTAGACTTCGACGGGCCTGGAAGTCGCAGGTTTCGTTTGCGTGGTTGCCGCAAACTTTGGTATGGCCGTATTGATTGCCAGGGCTTCTTTCCCTTTGGGACCACGAGGATGGTCACTGCTAGGAGATGACCTCTTGCCTCTGTCAGAGGCGGAGATTATTGTAACCTCCGATTTCCAATTTTCAAAATAATTAGATTTTTAATTTATTTTAAATACCAAGTTTTTAAAATATTTTCTCCTTGAATTCTTGTATTTGATTTTGAACAATGGTTAATTTTAGAAGACGATTTAAAATCTTTTATAAAAAATATTTTTCCTAAATGTCGCTTTCTTATAAAATAAATAGATAAATAATGATGTAAATATAATACTCTAGCTTCGAATATTTATTGGCTTGAATCATAAAATTATTTTTTTTAAAATAAAATTTATTTGAAGGACTAGTTGATAAAATATAATAAATCTTTATACTTATTGGGATAGTAAATAAATAAATTTCATACTTTCTGAGATTTTTGCAATATGCATTAATTAGTAGCTATTCGGAATCAGTTAGCCTTGGAAGCCTCTTAAAATATTTTTTCTTAAATTATATTTTTCTATTAAATTTACCAGGTTACCGTCTGCCATTCACACCCTCATTTTTTCCCACATGGAAACTCATTCATATATAATCTGGGCCATCCATTATTGGGCCAATCCTCACCCTTCATCCCACACCCTCTCTCCCTATTTAAGTCCATCATCACCATTCCCAAGAAACCCTAACTAGCCCTCATAAATCTCCACAAGCCAACAAGCCACCACCATTTTGTGTGCTCATGTCCGTGTGTCCAGCATCACCGTGTCAGCCGTGTTGGCCTCGGGTCCGACCCCGGGTGTCCTATCGTATCCATTCATTTCCTGTGTCCGGTTACAACATTACAACCAGATTTTCATATTCGACACACCCGGACACATCCACCTCCACCACAGCAAACATAATCCTCGTGTCCACCATCTGGACACATCCCTGTACAGTACACCCAACCCTGTGTCCGACAGACCCGGACACGTCCCCCACTGTGCAGTACATCAACAGCCGTGTCCAGCTCCGGACACGACCCCGACGCATACAGAATTCAAAACCCTAACCTAGATCCCGCTGTCGCCGGCGACTAGGACTTCCTCCTCGAGCCGAGCACCACCGCGTCGAGCTCGGAGATCCGCCTCGGATCCGCCTCAAATCCGTCGAACCCAGATCCGCCGTCGCCCTCGAGTTCCACTGTCGACCGCCGCCTCGGATCCTCCTCGAGCCGAGCACCGCCGCGTCGAGCTCAGAGATCCGCCTCGGATCCGCCTCATCATCGTCGAGCTGACCGCCGCTGCCTCAGATCCGGAGCCGACGCCGACACTCTCGAGCGTCGACCACCGACCCCGGCGAGACTCCCGCGCCGACGCCGGAGAAAACCCTCGCGAGCCTCTTCCTCTTTCCCTCTTCTGTTAATGAATTAGGTTAGTTATAGTTAGTTTATAATTAGTAAATTAATTAGTTTATTAATTATATATATATTAGATTAGTAAGTAATAATTAGATTAGTTAATTAATTTACTAATCAGTAAATTATTGTTAATCAGTTAATTAATTTATAATCAGTTAATTAATTCTTTATCAGTTAATTAAATTATAAATTAGTTAATTATTCTTAATCAGTAGTTTATTTAATCAGTTTAGTTAATATAATTAGTTAATTTATATTTAATTTGTTTAGTTTTTATTTAGTTTAGTTATGTAATTAGTTTATTAGTTATATAATTAGTTTATTAATTATATATAATTAGTTTATTAATTATATATAATTAGTTTATTAATTATATATATTTTTAGTTTAGTAATATATATAATTAATTAGTTAATAATAATTGGTTCAGTGTATGTAATTAGCTAGTTTTATGCAATTAGTTTATTTTTATGTAATAAATTAAAAGGGTTTTTGATTATGTAAAATATAATAATTTGTTGGGGTTTATATTATTATTTAAGAAATAGTTTCAATAATCAAAAATTAGTTCAAAATTGGTTATTTGGACTGGTAACTGAAATTACTAGAGATATATAAATATATGATGGCTTTTACATAAATTCTAGATTTTTATTAATAAACTTTCATTTGCAATTATTGTTCAAATAATTTTGAAATAATTTTCATTCAGTTAAGGTGTTACCTTAATTACAAACAAACGACCATTTCCCCTATTAGCCTGGTATCCTTATCTCGATTTTCGTGCCGAACTCCGATCTTGGACTTCCTTATATAGTTTTTAGCTATTTGGACTGCTCCGGACCCATTGGAACTAACTGCTATTTCATTTGGGATCACCTTGAGGAGGGTGGCATTATATGCATTCTTTGATTTGTTATATATATATATAAAATGTTTGATTGATATATATATATACAAATAGGTATTTTGGTATAAAAAATATATATTTATTAGTGTATATACACAAATACATATTTTGTACAATTACTAATAGACACTTATATATATATATATATATATATATATATATATATATATATATATATATATTATATACGTTTTTGGTATATACCCTGAGTGTAAATATGTACTATATACGTATCCCTACTAGATGACCCTAGTTGACTAGAGCCATGCCTGGCATAGCCCTGAGGCCAGTGTATTTCTATTGTGTGTTAGTGTAGCATCTGATACAAGTGATATTATTATATGTTTATAGGACTGTCGGATTCTCCAGACGATACTCTGGGACAGGACATTGGTATTGACAGCTAAGGACCCAAGGCGAGTATATTCTCTGATTAGTTTCTAATTTATGATATCTCCTATGTTCACTGTATCTAGTGTAGATATCCATGCTCTTGACACGTTGGTTACACGGATTGGTATACATGGATCTCGTCATGAGATGTTATTCCTTATTCATGGTGTAGCTTGTACAAGACTTGTTTCCTTGTTATCTTGTGCATGTACAGACACTGATTTCCGGGGAGACTTGCTACCTCCCTAGGGAATCCCGTGCCATAGCGTACCATGATTGGATCCACTATACCAGTCGGGGGTGGGGAGTATTTTAGTGTAGATATGTGATCATACCCAACTTTACATGCATCATAGCTCACCCCACATCTCACGTCGGGTGCAGCCTGACCATTTACATACTTCATAGCTGTTACGTGTGATTAGCCTGACCTCTACATGCATCATAGCTAACCAACGGTTAGCCTAACCTTACAAGAATCATAGCTAATCACATGTAACCAGCCTGATCAAGTTCCCAAGCCGATCACATGTTAAAGCTAGTACTCATACACTTAGTCATAGGTTCTTGCTCATGGACATATTGTTTCTTCTCCTGCATTTACTTACAGTATTTCCAGTATTTCTTTTATTTCTCGTACATATACATGCTTCTGGTATATTTCTATCTAGAACTGCTACATAGTTTATATCATTAATATAGAACTGCTATTTAGAGATGTACTTTGCTCCTTCCTGACTGGAAAATATTTTTCCAGACTGTGACCTTAGTAGACTAGTTTCTGACACACTTGGGGAGTGGAAGTTAATGATTGCATGTATGATTATTTTGTCGTTAGACTTGTCTTGTATTTCTTGCTTGCCTTGATATCTCATCGTGCTTTAGTATATGTGATTGAGTATTCTAGCATTAATTTATGATATCCACGTCTCCTTATGGAGTTGGGTATTCACGTGAGTTTGCTTAGATAGTTACATAACCTAGACAGCATTCTACCGCCGATGCTGCGGCGTAGGCTGGACGTACCCACGCACTCGTGCCCCTAAACCGGGTGTGGGTCGTGACACATTTTAGTGGTGGCCCATGCAGGTCAGACTTCGCTAGTTGTGCGATGTCGTAGTAGTGCGACATCATAGTTGTACTACTGCGTACCTGCTATAGAATATAGGACATAGGATACTAGGATGAGAGAGGATACTCAATCATAAATTCTTGAGAGATTCCTGGGACGACCCCTTGAGAATCTCATTATAAATTTTCTAATTTAAAACCTTCCCTCTTGTTCCCGTCTGCTCTCGCTTGTTGTTATTTGATCCTTATTGATCAGTTATTAAATTAAAATCTTGGTATCATTGTTGAGTTTGATTCTTATTGACCAGTTGTTAAATTTAATTCTTGGTATCGTTGTTGAGTTGATTTTATATCGAGATGAATTTTACGGGCTAAAATTTACGGTATCATCTGATGACATATGTTGATGAGGACAGAGAGAAAGGTAAAACGTCTACTTTGGTTATGGACCCTAGAGTTTATCGCAGCCATATTAGCTGTGGTGACGAGAACGTAGGAACCTGACTTGGATGTACATACTATAGTTATGAAACTTAGAGTCTCTCGCAGCCATACCGGTTGGCGTGGCGAAGATTCTAAATAACATGATTATAGAGTTGCATACCTTAGTTACGAAACCTATCGTTTATCGCATCTATGCTTACTGGCGTGGCAAGGATTCTGAGTGTCGTGATTTCAGACAGACGTGTATGATTATCAGGTTGTATCTTAAATTGGCTCTTAAAGTATCATCTCAAGACTTATCTATTTATGTCATTCCAGGACTTTGTTCCATCGTTTCTTTTTTTTACTAGCAGTAAAGATACCTTCAGTCCTTAACCCAGTTCTTTTGAGCCTTATTTCTTTAAGGATCCTTGTTAGTGTGATAATTAGTGACTTATAATTTTGGTTGTGACTTGTATTAGTTGACTGAATGTGACTTGTGAGTTGTAAGTGTTTCTTAGTTGGACATGTGAGCAGTAGGCTTTAAACTAGAGTTAGCCCTTAGCATTGTACCTTGTACAAATGGTTCTAGGATAAGTGTCATTAGAGACTGTGAGTAGAAGGAGAGAATAGAGTATCAGTGATAGTTCAAGAGTTAGTACCAGAGCTAACATACCCGCCCTGGATAATCATGATTGTGCACTTGAGTGATCTATGTAAACAATTAGGTATCAAGGAATAGTATTAAGGATTAATGGGACATAACGTTCAATTTGATGATTGATATCGGGCGTGTTAAAGGTAAAGAAATTTATATGCATGAGGAGTTATAATGAGGTGTCATGAGTAGAGAAATATCGGAATAGGTAATGAAGATGGTGAAGCGTATCACAGATTAGTGTAACAGGCTATGAAAGGTTAAAAGGAAATACCTATACAACCATCGAGATGAGGAACCATATACATGCCCATGAGAGTAAAGAAACATGAGTGTTATAGTAGATACATGTAATCATGAGTTAAAATGAGCTTGATGGAATGATCTATTAATGAAGCTAGTGATATAATACCAAGAGTGCTAATGGTTCTATATCGAGGATTAGTCGAGAATAACGTTAATAACAGTAAGCACTCTGTGTGATGATAATTAAATGATATACCAGTTGACATAAATTAAAATCATGAAAGAAAATACAGGTGATGATAACTTTGATCATTGGAGGTAATAGTACAAGTGATTCAAGCAGTACAATTTTAGTACACAATTATAGACACTAGATGCATTGAGTGCACCTTGAGTATCAGAGACCGTGAGCACTGATATGTACATTTGTGGAGTTATAAATTAAAAAGTGGAAATAATTTTTTTTTTTTTAGAATAATTGAGAAGTTGAGATTATGTCAAAATCTTTTTGAGGATTTCAAATATGAATTCAATAAACATGGTTAAGGCTACAAAGATTTTAGAAGTGATTAAATTTATTTCGATGTGGAGTATCTGATTTTGAGGAGGTATATGCATTTTATTTTAAAAGTTGTTCGAGAAGTTAAACCTTGACGATTATTTTGAGGATTAATTTTATGGTTGATGAGAGATATGAATATTAATATATAAGTAGATGATATACATGTGTAAGGATCTGGTGATTTGAGCATGATTGAGATGGCATCGCAGACTGACTTGGGTGTCCATCTAAAGTTGTATTGGAAAGAGCAGTATTTAGTATGGTGTTACACTTGACGTATATTTGAGTGATAAGAACGACTAGTATGAACAATTATAGTAGGAATGGGAACTGACAGAGGGTATGGTACTAAAGAGATAGAGGTATCAACTTGGATGCATTATTGAATCATGGTTATATTAGATATTCTTGGCATCAGATTTTGGCAGTAATAGACAGGTGTGTGCAATACAGATATATTCATGGATCTTGTGGATTAATGATTAGTTGATATGGGTACCAGTGTACAGGAATAGGAATTAGTTAATGAATGTGCTAGAGTAAGTGTTTGTTAGAGATAGCAGATACCGCAAGAAATATGTTAGCAGGTTCTTTCTTTCCCTCCTAATATTCTTTTTCCGCCTTTCGATTGATTGATTTTCCTAGAACTGTAGTTGTATGCATGATTTTTTGTTAGAATAAAACTAGTAGTACACCTTAACAGAGACTGAAATACCATGACAAAAGATACATGACCTAGATATTTTTCTTAAATTGCATGGCTGTAGGTAGAGTTTTCTTAAACCATGATCATTAGGGCTTTGACCATAGCAAAGATCTATGACAAGGTTATGACTAACAAAAAGAGACAAGAGGATTAAATTTGTGGATGAGCATTAATTTAAATAAAGAATTTAGGGGTTGTTATAACAGAGTTGATGGATCATTGATTTTGCGAGAATCGAGGTTTGATTGAAATTCGAGGATAAACATTAACTTAAATGGAGAATTAAGAAATTCACAGGGCAAAAATTTGAGGAATTATTAATTTTAGGGAGGTCTTGATATGATGGAATTGGTTATTAAAAATTTGAGAAATTTTGGAAAATTATCATTATATTATGAATGTTGCATTGAAGATTCCGTAAATATCGCATTGTTGAGTATTTTGAGAAAAAAGAAAATCAGGAAATAAAATCGTTAATGGAATAGTGTCGAATCAAATTCTCGGGAGGAGGATTTAGATTTGAATAAGCATCAATTGAATTTGAGTTAGGGGAGTAAGATGATGATGGATTAGTGAGTAAAATTTTAAATTTTTGGGATACAGATTTTTAAATGTTATAAATATACATTGATTGGAATTTAATTGGAGGATTGGATATTAAAATCCTTGAGTATTTAGATACGAACTTAACTTTGGAGAAGATTATGATAAAAATTGGAATGTGATTTTTAACTTGAAGATTTTCAGGAATATGATGTTATAAATTTTTTGAAAGGTTGTGAAATAGTAATATGGAATTACTTCATGATTATTTGGTTTAAAATTTAAATTTTGATAGAAACAATACAATGTGTAAATGCAATCATTAAGGACCTTAAATTTCGAGGACGAAATTTTTTTAAGGTGGGTAGACTTGTAATCTCCGATTTCCAATTTCCGAAATAATTAGATTTTTAATTTATTTTAAATACCAAGTTTTTAAAATATTTTCTCCTTGAATTCTTGTATTTGATTTTGAACAATGGTTGATTTTAGAAGACGATTTAAAATCTTTTATAAAAAACATTTTTCCTAAATGTCGCTTTCTTATAAAATAAATAGATAAATAATGATGTAAATATAATACTCTAGCTTCGAATATTTATTGGCTTGAATCATAATTTTTTTTTTTAAAATAAAATTTATTTGAAGGACTAGTTGATAAAATATAATAAATCTTTATACTTATTGGGATAGTAAATAAATAAATTTTATACTTTCTAAGATTTTTGCAATATGCATTAATTAGTAGCTATTCGGAATCAGTTAGCCTTGGAAGCCTCTTAAAATATTTTTTCTTAAATTATATTTTTCTATTAAATTTACCAGGTTACCGTCTGCCATTCACACCCTCATTTTTTCCCACATGGAAACTCATTCATATCTAATCTGGGCCATCCATTATTGGGCCAATCCTCACCCTTCATCCCACACCCTCTCTCCCTATTTAAGTCCATCATCACCATTCCCAAGAAATCCTAACTAGCCCTCACAAATCCCCACAAGCCAACAAGCCACCACCATTTTGTGTGCTCGTGTCCGTGTGTCCAGCATCACCGTGTCAGCCGTGTTGGCCTCGGGTCTGACCCCGGGTGTCCTATCGTATCCATTCATTTCCTGTGTCCGGTTACAACATTACAACCAGATTTTCGTGTTCGACACACCCGGACACATCCACCTCCACCACAGCAAACATAATCTTCGTGTCCACCATCTGGACACATCCCTGTACAGTACACCCAACCCTGTGTTCGACAGACCCGGACACGTCCCCCACTGTGCAGTACATCAATCGCCGTGTCCAGCTCCGGACACAACCCCGACGCATACAGAATTCAAAACCCTAACCTAGATCCCGCTGTCGCCGGCGACTAGGACTTCCTCCTCGAGCCGAGCACCGCCGCGTCGAGCTTGGAGATCTGCCTCGGATCCGCCTCAAATCCGTCGAACCCAGATCTGCCGTCGCCCTCGAGTTCCACTGCCGCCGGCGCCTCGGACCTCCTCACCCTCGCCGAGTCGACCGCCGCCTCGGATCCTCCTCGAGCCGAGCACCGTCGCGTCGAGCTCGGAGATCCGCCTCGGATCCGCCTCATCGTCGTCGAGCTGACCGCCGCTGCCTCAGATCCGGAGCCGACGCCGCCACTTTCGGGCGTCGACCACCGACCCCGGCGAGACCCCCGCGCCGACGCCGGAGAAAACCCTCGTGAGCCTCTTCCTCTTTCCCTCTTCTGTTAATGAATTAGGTTAGTTATAGTTAGTTTATAATTAGTAAATTAATTAGTTTATTAATTATATATATATTAGATTAGTAAGTAATAATTAGATTAGTTAATTAATTTACTAATCAGTAAATTATTGTTAATCAGTTAATTAATTTATAATCAGTTAATTAATTCTTTATCAGTTAATTAAATTATAAATTAGTTAATTATTCTTAATCAGTAGTTTATTTAATCAGTTTAGTTAATATAATTAGTTAATTTATATTTAATTTGTTTAGTTTTTATTTAGTTTAGTTATGTAATTAGTTTATTAGTTATATAATTAGTTTATTAATTATATATAATTAGTTTATTAATTATATATAATTAGTTTATTAATTATATATATTTTTAGTTTAGTAATATATATAATTAGTTAGTTAATAATAATTGGTTCAGTGTATGTAATTAGCTAGTTTTATGCAATTAGTTTATTTTTATGTAATAAATTAAAAGGGTTTTTGATTATGTAAAATATAATAATTTGTTGGGGTTTATATTATTATTTAAGAAATAGTTTCAATAATCAAAAATTAGTTCAAAATTGGTTATTTGGACTGGTAACTGAAATTACTAGAGATATATAAATATATGATGGCTTTTACATAAATTCTAGATTTTTATTAATAAACTTTCATTTGCAATTATTGTTCAAATAATTTTGAAATAATTTTCATTCAGTTAAGGTGTTACCTTAATTACAAACAAACGACCATTTCCCCTATTAGCCTGGTATCCTTATCTCGATTTTCGTGCCGAACTCCGATCTTGGACTTCCTTATATAGTTTTTAGCTATTTGGACTGCTCCGGACCCATTGGAACTAACTGCTATTTCATTTGGGATCACCTTGAGGAGGGTGGCATTATATGCATTCTTTGATTTGTTATATATATATATAAAATGTTTGATTGATATATATATATATATACAAATAGGTATTTTGGTATAAAAATATATATTTATTAGTGTATATACACAAATACATATTTTGTATAATTACTAATAGACACTTATATATATATATATATATATATATATATATATATATATATATATATATATATATATATATATATTATATACGTTTTTGGTATATACCCTGAGTGTAAATGTGTACTATATACGTATCCCTACTAGATGACCCTAGTTGACTAGAGCCATGCCTGGCATAGCCTTGAGGCCAGTGTATTTTTATTATGTGTTAGTGTAGCATCTGATACAAGTGATATTATTATATGTTTATAGGACTGTCAGATTCTCCAGACGATACTCTGGGACAGGACATTGGTATTGACAGCTAAGGACCCAAGGCGAGTACATTCTCTGATTAGTTTCTAATTTATGATATCTCCTATGTTCACTGTATCTAGTGTAGATATCCATGCTTTTGACACGTTGGTTACACGGATTGGTATACACGAATCTCGTCATGAGATGTTATTCCTTATTCATGGTGTAGCTTGTACAAGACTTGTTTCCTTGTTATCTTGTGCATGTACAGACACTGATTTCCGGGGAGACTTGCTACCTCCCTAGGGAATCCCGTGCCATAGCATACCATGATTGGATCCACTACACCAGTCGGGGGTGGGGAGTATTTTAGTGTAGATATGTGATCATACCCAACTTTACATGTATCATAGCTCACCCCACATCTCACGTCGGGTGTAGCCTGACCATTTACATGCTTCACAGCTATTACGTGTGATTAGCCTGACCTCTACATGCATCATAGCTAACCAGCGGTTAGTCTGACCTTACAAGAATCATAGCTAATCACATGTAACCAGCCTGATCAAGTTCCCAAGCCGATCACATGTTAAAGCTAGTACTCATACACTTAGTCATAGGTTCTTGCTCATGGACATATTATTTCTTCTCCTGCATTTACTTACAGTATTTCCAGTATTTCTTTTATTTCTCGTACCTATACATGCTTCTGGTATATTTTCATCTAGAACTGCTATATAGTTTATATCATTAATATAAAACTGCTATTTAGAGATGTACTTTGCTCCTTCCTGACTGGAAAATATTTTTCCAGACTGTGACCTTAGTAGACTGGTTTCTGACACACTTGGGGAGTGGAAGTTAATGATTGCAGGTATGATTATTTTGTCGTTAGACTTGTCTTGTATTTTTTGCTTGCCTTGATATCTCATCGTGCTTTAGTTTATGTGATTGAGTATTCCAGCATTAATTTATGATATCCACGTCTCCTTATGGAGTTGGGTATTCACGTGAGTTTGATTAGATAGTTACATGACCTAGACAGCGTTCTACCGCTGATGCTGCGGCGTAGGCTGGACGTACCCACGCACTTGTGCCCCTAAACCGGGTGCAGGTCGTGACAATCATGATGCCATTGTCGCACGCCTTACGACCGTTGTCTTCGGCGGCTACTGCCGAGATGATGAACGAGGGCCAATCATGGAACTAATATGGTCCTATGAACACCGAGACCACGGAAAGGAGGTTCTTCCTGTAAATGTCTACCAATGCGGAGTCGAAAACTCCTGGAGGCATCTGTAAGGTGGCCTGACGAAAACGTTCGATGAAGATGCGAACGTCCTCCTTTTCCTTCTGCTTGACTTCGATGAGAGAGGACATAGACATGTCCATTCCTTCCTCGTAGAATCGCGTGAAGAATAAAGCTCTGAAGTCCCCGAAGGAAGTAATGCAGTTGTCCGCCAAGCTACGGTGGCTACTCCTGAGAGACAGCCTCTGAACACTCGAGTGAGGAGGGCGTCTTTTCCTTGTAGCAACACCGTCATCATACTGAAATAGTTCATGTACTGGCTTGGTGATGTTTTTCCCTCGAACAGGGCCATAGTCTAAGGTTTGTACCTCGGCGGGAAAGGGACCTCCTCCCAGATAGCTGGGTAGGGCTGGTTGATTCCCAATTTCTTGAGCTGATCTTTGTGCTTCAAGGCGTCAAACTGGGCTTTTAACTCCCGTACTGGCTGTATCGGATTTTCAGTCGGAAGCGGGGCCACGGAGTGGTGCGGAGTTGGTTGTATCGTAACTCCAGCGGGAGGCAAGGCATTCTCTGAGTGAGGAAGCGGAGGAACTGCAGACTCTTGATCTAGCGCAGGCTCTTGGCCTGGGTTGGATGGTGGTAAGTCCATCCCCATACGTATCTGAGTTGGCGGGACTGATGTTTGAGCCATGGCAGTTGCGTGCTGAGTTTGCATCATCTGGTGCATGTTCTCTATCATGGATTACATTTGTTTCAGAGATGTCTCCAGTATAGTGATGCGTTGTTCCGCGTTCCCTGACGACGAAGCTTCCTCGCAATCATCTTCAACGGCGTAAACTTCCATCTCCCTGGGTGTCATTGAAGGATTAGTATAGGTCGCTGTAGAAGTCGACTCTATACTTTCTGCCTCTGATTCGGGGGCTTGGCGACCCCCAGCGTCGGAATCAGAAGAGGACGAAGCTGGTTGTCGGGACCTTGCGCGAGTGTTTTAGAATACCCCGGCTTTAGCGTTCGTGAGGAGCTCACTGAACCTCCTTCGGCTTGGGGGCCGGGAGGGATGACGTCTTGAGCTCGACCCTCCTCTACGTATGTGTGAAGCCATGTTCACAGATGCATGCACGGGTTTCTCCTCCTGGAAAGACTGAGAGTAGCTCAATCGGTCGAAAACCGATCGTTTTGCTTTAGAACAGCAGCAGTCAATCACAATTTTATGACTATTACAACATTGCTCGCTGAGGGGCGTAATAGACATGTTGGAAGGTCCTCTTTCCTTACACTTCTGGATTAGATATGCGCGTAAGTCAGAAGGAGTGGAGGAAGAAGACGAAGGCTTGTTTCTTCTGTTCCCACCATTGGGTATGCGGATATTGGGCACCCCGATTTTCCCTACGCCAACTGTGTACAACAGATCGGCCATCTGGGCGGTGGATAATCCCCTGGGAGGGCGTCTTCCCGCAATCTGAGCTTGTTTTATGCCGAGGGACGGTGCCTGGCATAATTTCGAGATTCGCTCAGTCTGGCATAAAGTTGGAGAGGCCCTCAGTCGGCCATCGGCTTCTCGCATAATCTGGAGGGTAGGCAGATTGTTCTCTTGCTGGCATAAAGGCCGAGAAGCTGAGTATTCGCCTGCTTGCTTCCTCTCGCAGAGATCATAGCACTTATCTGGTTCACCGTAGAGGTCAGATATTATTTTGCACGCGGAGCGTGATCTGTACTTCCGATTTGGCATTGAGGAACCATCGGAAGTTTTGTCTGTACCGCGCATAACGGGAGACTGATTTCTGTGCGTAAAGTGCAGTGGATACTCCTGGGTTAGCGCTGAGGCTTTGCCCGAAGTTTTGTCTGTACCGCGCATAGCGGGAGACTGATTTCTGCGCGTAAAGCGCAGTGGATACTCCTGGGTTAGTGCTGAGGCTTTGCCCGGAGTTTTGTCTGTATCGCGCGTAGCGGGAGACAGAATTTTATGTGCGGGGCACGGAGGGAGCGATGCTACCACCTCATTGGTCGGAGAGATCGGAGAGTCCACAGGAATGGTAGAGGATGTCTTGGGCATCCACAATTTGCGTAGCTTCCTGTTGTCTTGGACGGAGAGAGAGTGAGAGCTACCCCTAGTGCGAAGCATGTCTTCGTAGGCAGACTGGTCAAAATGAACGACCAGTGTCTTCTTCACGGTTCCTACAGATACCGCATCGCGTTGAGCAATTACTTCCTCGTCAGAAGAGAAAGACGTCCCCAGCAGAGTCTCCATCTTGTTTATGGTATTAAACGAAAGAATGAAAGTGTATTTCAATGACAGGGTTTATGCGAAACCCGCGCCCTTTGGTTTACAAACAAACTTGTACAATATAATCCTATACGAGGATGTGGGAGTACAATTTATTTAATCTGGGTATAAATTGCTATAGGTGTCTGATCTGCAGTCGATCACTTTAGCTCTTGGACCACGCGATATTGAAGAAGTGCCATGGAAGACAGGTAGCAGCTTCGAAGGTTGCAGGAGAGGGTGGATGCGCGATGCCGAAGTTGTCGATCCCTGCTCTTTGCCTGAGCTCCGTGCTCTCTCTCTCTCTCTCTCTCTCTCTCTCTCTCTCTCTCGATCTCCGGTTCGATCTTTCTTGGAAGTTCGACCTTGTTCGATCTTCAAGTTTGAAGTTTTTCGACCCTGTTGTTCGATTCTTCTTTCCAAGTTTTCGACCTTGTTCCCCATTTATAGGGGTCTCTATTTATAGAGTTTTGGTGACAGTGACCACTCCATCGGTGTAGAAACCGAGGAGTGGGAAGTACAATACCCCTTTACACAACGGTTAAGATAAACAATACCTGCGTATAGATGACCTTTTGAGTGAGCATGTGAAGCGTGTCCAACTAAGGGGACAAAACGCGTATATTTGCTGCGAAGATCACGGCGTAGAAGCCACGTAGGTAGATATCCCTCGTGTAGAAGAGGTTGGCGTAGAAGCCAAATGACTGTCACCCTGGCGTAGAAGCCAAGTAGGCATAGAAGCCGAATAGGCATAGAAGCCGAACATGCATAGAAGCCGAGTGGTCGTAGAGACTGAGTGGTCGTAGAGACTGAGTGGTCGTAGAGACTGAGTGGGCGTAGAAGCCGCATGAGCACAGATCCTGAATGGGCGTAGAAGCCGCTGCGTACAGATCCTGAATGGGCGTAGAAGTCGCGTGAGCACAGATCCTGAATGGGCGTAGAAGCCGCTGCGTACCGTGCCAGAGTGCTGATGTGGACGTCTTAGCCGGAATTACGGCTTTTAAAGATATAATCAAATCTCTTGCAGAGATTTGCCACCATCTTATGCATTAAATACGGAGGCGTATTTTGAAGGTCTGCAGCCCTTCTGTGCACCCATCGCAGAGACGTGCCTTGAGAGAAACTGTCACCGCTCTGTGCAATTAGACGTGGAGACGTGCCTCGAGTCCCGTACGAAGTACAACTTTTGACGTGGCAGGCGGTTTGTCTGCTGCAGAGCATAAAACAGCTCATGTTTGCCTGTGTAAAATAAGGCAGCGTATTCCTTTGTACGCGAAAGAGCGGTTTACGCTGAGGGAACATCAGTAAATGACGGTTCGGTGATGTTTTAACCAAATCCTCTGCATTAAATGCAGAGATCCGCCATCATACTGTGGGGCGCATCCCGAGGGGTCTGCCATCGTTTCCAGCCGTCGTCTGGGTAGCTGTACAGCACTTTTTGTCAGGAGTCAGAGGTCAGATTCACTGCATGACTTGACAGGTTTATTTCGGGGAAGACAAAGCGTTCCTCGTACGCTTTAACGCTGCTTTGAGAGCGGATGAGTTTTACGCCATGGAGGTGATGAAGAACCCTGTTTACGCTGGAGCGGCCTGGACGTACTGCACTTACGCGGATGGCCCTTTGAGCTTTATTTTTCACGCTGTATTTTTCCCAGAAAAAGCTCTGTTGTACGCCTGATGGCTCTGAAGGCCTCTGTTTATGCTGCTCTGCATCAAGAGGCTGCGTAGGTCCTCCCAGCGTATTTTTCATGCTTCTACAGCCGCGCCTACACGAAAGCGAAACCAATAAAAGAAAAGCAAGCCAACTCTTAAGCTATTTGAAGTCACTGGCCAAGCCATAAAGGACTTTGATCGGACGGATCAAATGCGGTTCTATTCGAAACAGCGCTAAGTAGCTAACCTACCTGGATCATATCCAACCGCTGGAACCGCGCCCAAGACGCGTTACCTAGTTGTCTTCTCCATGGCCGAACGGTCCCGGTGCCCCGGAGCTCCCATTCGAGGAGACCAAACCATGTGCAATACAGGTTGTCCGTGACATGCAGACACCAAGTAGGTATGACGAGAGGATCGAACATTCTTGCCCTACCAAGCGATCCTAGACTCGTTCAACCGATATCCAACCAAAATATCCATAACCATACTTCCAAAATATCCAACCAAGGAATCCAAATTTCGACCTCAATATATAGCCCAAGGCACCAAAATATCAAGTGTTTCATAGGCACAATGCCTCTTCTCAACACAGAGTCCAAATTGGTGCAACACCCATGCTCGAAGCATAATGCCGTTTCAGTGGCACAATGCCCATTTCAAGGCACGATGCCCCATCAAGCGACACAACACCCTCACCGATGCAGTTGTTCGGTTTCGAACCACAACTGCTCGCTTTGCAAGACAAAGCGACTAAATGATACTCGCGCACGGATGCACGTTCACTCGCCCGAATTCTCGATATTCCCATTGCCTCAAATGTATCATTCTAACTCGTCCAAGCATAATCCCAAGTATCCAACCAACTGCCTCAAATGTGTAATCCAACTATCGCTCCAACTATCCAACGCGTAAATTATTTCAAGCCACAATCCTACCAAGCCAACGACGTACACTCGATGCACGCCTCAGTGTAGTATTTCCTAATGTTTCAGCCCAAGCGTTCAAGCCTTTTACGTGTTTTCCATATTATTAGGCATGAAGGAGTAGAGGAGAAGGGAAAGAGCCCACTCACAATATTTGATCCTGTTAGGCATCATGTCCTGTCGATACGACCAATCCCTTAAACCGTGGTCCGATGCAAGCGCGATATACTCAACTGGTATAACCATGCGAGCAGGACGTGCTCTCTAAATCATCCGACCGATCGGACTAAGGAATATGGCATTATCGCACTCATCTAGCTATTCAGTACTGTTCTGAACGAACATCTGATTTCCATCGAACCCGCTAGCCATCTGCATATTGAAACCAACTCGATTAATCCTTCTTCCCAAAATCCAACAATTCAATGTAACCAGCATTTAATTTATTCAATCCGACTCAGCGTAACGCTCCGAGCGATTGCGGGGCATTACAGTACTGGTGCAACTTTTACCATGCCCGCAACTTCCCTTTCTATGGAGTTGCACATCCTACATTCATATGCGCAGTTCTATGCGTCCATAAATGGCTTCCATCGTAATTTTGATGTGCATGGAAGTTTTGGGATGCCCTCCCACAGGTCTACTACAAGGGAGGAGGTTTCGTCTATTTCCTCGGATGAGAATGAGGACATCGTCGAGGCAGACGAGTTCTTGACGGCAATACCGAGAGGCGTAATAACTCCGCCACCAGAGCCTCTTATTATCCCCTAGAAACAGAAGGCTTCGACTTTGAAAGAGCCTCCCCCCTGCAAGAAGAAGGTTGCCCGAGATTCGAAAAGGGCTTCCACCAGGGAGGCTCCTAGGAGTGAGCCTGTCGTTTCCCCTGTTGGGGATGATTCTTTAATCAGAGGTCTTTTTCCTTTTAGAGAGGGAACCTCCATAATTCTGGCTGGCAGTGCCGGTGATTCTTTGCTCGATATCGCCGCTGCTACTACTGCTTCTGGTAGTGCTACGAGATCGCCTTCGAGGCCGAGCTTATTAAGAATACCTTTAACCAGACAAATAATGGAGGTAACCCCTACCTCATCTGTAAGTATCTCCAGCGAGATTCCACCCGATGTGGCTCGAGTGGATCTTGGTGACGACTGGAAAGACTACCCGCCATTGTCAGTTGATGCACCCTCTTCTCCAGGTATGATAGCTTGTCTAGCATTATTACGAGATGATTTAGCTATTCAGGCTGCGGACGCGACATATATACCATCGACCATGAGTAAATATTGTCTTTACACCTTTTTTAGGAAAATTAACATCAAATTGATATTAACTTTCTCTTGTCTTCCTCAGGTGCAGACATCTCGGGGGAGGGTGGAGTTGACGCAACCTTTGACCTGATTACGGATCTTGCCGATGAAACGGCAGTGTTTGGTACCGAAGAGGCATGCTCTGAAGCTGTTGTTCCTTCGTCTGCAATATTTTTGGGTGCTGTCTCGCCAACAGCAGTCCAGATATCATCAGGGGAGGATGATCCCATCATAGCGACTGTGCCTCCTCCGTTGAGTACACCAGCAACTTCTACCATTGCTGGTGTTCATTCTTTTGTAGCGCCATCTGTAGAGGCAACGACAGTGGTGACTTCCTCTGCAGTCATTCGTGGAGGAAGCTTTACTGATATTGCGGCCACTCCCGGCGTCCATTCGAGCCTTGCTATGCTAGTGGATCAATATACCAGCATATTTTATCTCACTCTGAAGGAGTTAATATCGTTGGTGCTGGAGAATAACTTAGGTTTCGCTGCTCTGAAGATGTCCTCCAATCTCCTTATCGTGCAGATTAGATATTTCAATAATAATGACAGAGCTGATGTGTTAGAGCAAATAGTTAATAGTTTGGAACAACCCATTAACGAGTATTTGCAACTATCTTGGGGTAGCATCGACGATGTCGTTCAAGCTAAGTACGACTCCTTAATTGCAGAGCTTGCTGAGCAAATGAAAACTCTGAACAAATCTATCCAGGCACAACAACAGGAGATGGATAAAGAGCAGGCTGTCTTGGAGGAGGTTATACCTCAGATAACCCGGGACGAGGCTGAGCATGCGGGAAATGAAGCGAGAGTCCACAAATTGGAAGCAAAACTCTTTCAGGCAAAGGAGTGGGCTCTCCAATCATCGTCAGGTCTAGATGTTTTGAAGAGCCGAATGGATACAGCTCGGCAGAACTTGGCACATGCGGGAGTCATCCGTGCCGGTTTTGTTCATGCTCAGTCTGAACTATCCCTCCTGAGTGATGATGAGGCACGACTGGAACGGGCTTGCAGCACTATTTTTAACTCCCGGAATGAGAGGATGGCTGCTTTGGCGCGACAAATCAGGAATTTAACTACTCCTCCCCAATGATGTACTTTTTTTGCTCCTTTATGTAATTTGCTCTTTTCCAGAGATTATAAAGAGGCTTTATCTGACATTGTGGACCCATTATTTTTGAATATAAATGATAGGCTAGGGTAAAAGTGATATCAGAGGTAATATGGACGTGATATACTTTCTGTAAGCTTCAGTTGGATATATCTATTCAGAGGTTATGTGGACATGATCGAATATGATCCAACTAAATTTGTATATAAAACACTATCAGAGGTAATATGGACGTGATAGGTTTTGAAGTTTCAAATTAGTTAAACATATCTATTCAGAGGTCATAATAACATGATAGAATATGGTCCAACCAATCTTTGTACGTAGTATCGTCAGAATGAGATCTTCACCATACTCCTTTGAGGCAAAGGGAGATTAAGCGTAGTACCTCTTTAGGAATTTTCCGTTGATAGGAGCCATTATCAGATCTTCGTTAGGCTTGGATAATCTGTAAGCGCCATTTGAGAATGTCGTCTCAATCACATAAGGGCCCTCCCATTTGGGCTGGAATTTACCTTCGCTTTTGTGTGTAATGATCATTGGCCTCTTCACAGCTAGAACTAGCTCCCCAACTTTGAACACTCTCTCCTTCACTTTTCTATTGAAAGCTCTGGGAATGCGTGCCTGGTAGAACGCAATACGCTGCTGAGCTTGAAGCCGTATCTCATCTAATCCTTCTAGCTCTTGAAGCCGTAGCCGATCATTATTTTCCTGAGTCAACTCATTAGCCACTGCTATTCTGAGTAACGAAATTTGGATTTCAATAGGGAGAACTGCTTCACACCCGTAGACTAATGAGAATGGGGTACAACCCGTCGGTGTTCGTATCGTTGTGCGGTATGCCCAGAGACATTCTCCCAGCTTCTCATTCCAATCTCTTTTGTTCTAAGAGACGAACTTTTTCAAGAGTTTGATAATGGTTTTGTTGAAGGCTTCTGCCAAACCATTAGCAGCCGGATTGTATGTCGTAGAGGCTATATTTTGTATCTGATTCTTATCACAAAATCGGTAAATTACTTGGCTGACGAATTGAGGCCCATTGTCATGAATTATCCTTCGGGGTATCCCAAAATGATAAATGACATGGTGCTTGATAAAGCTGATCACATTGGATGTCTTCACATCAGCAAGGGGGATTGCCTCCGCCTATTTGGAGAAGTAGTCCGTAATAGCTAATATGAACTGGTGTCCTCTAGAAGAAGGCGGGTGAATAGGCCCAATGATATCCATATCCCATGCTTCAAAGGGCCACGATACAATTGTAGGATATAAATGCTCAGGAGGCTGATGTATAAAATCCGTATAAACTTGGCAGGCTTTGCATTGTCTTACATATTTTACTGCATCTGCGATCATAGTAGGCCAGTAGTAGCCCATCCTCCTGATACGATCCTGTAACTTAGGACCAGGTTGATGTGCTCCACATATACCATCATGAGCTTCTCGGATAACCCATTTTGCATTATTGTCGGAGAGACATTGTAATAGCAGTCCATCGTATGTTCGGCGATATAAACATTGGGAAGGCACATCAAAATAGAAGCGCAATGATCGTCTTTTGATAGATACTGCTTCATTAGGATCCTCTGGTAAGATTTCGTATGATATGAAATCTATAAAGGGACTTCTCCAGTCTCTCTTAGGAGGAGCCATGTTCACAGCGTGGCTGCGTTCTATGTGAAAATTATTTTTCACACAGAATAAATCTCTGTTAAGGAGGATCACCGAGTTCTGCCTTCTTATAGGAATAGCTAGATCTGCAGCTAGGCTGGCCAGGGCATCAGCTTCCAAATTTTGAGATCGAGGCACGTGCTCTAGGAAGAATCCTCTGAAAGACAATACAATCTCGATTGTTGTTTGGTGATAAGGAATGAGGTCTGGATTGCGGACTTCATATATTCCTTTGACCTGATTGACGATCAGCTGAAGATCACCAAAAGCTTCCAGGTATTCCACATCCAATTCTTTAGCGACTTGAAGCCCGATTAATAGGGCGTTATACTCTGCCACATTATTAAAGCAGGGTTCGCTAAGAGAATATGCTTTATAGATGACGAGTTTATCAGGAGTCACCAGGATAATTCCTATTCCTGAAACCACGTTTCCCCTGGGACTAGTCCTAGAGGCACAATCAAAGAATAGCTGCCATGTATCACCTTCCATTACAGAGTTGCATTCTGTAATTTCGTCGGGAATATCCTCGTATAGTTTAGAGGTTTCCGAAATCGGATGAGCAGCTAAGAAATCAGCCAAGGCCTGACCTTTTATGGACTTCTGAGGGACATACACTATATCATATGGTGTCAATAACATCGCCCAAGTCGTGAGTCGGGAATTGAGAATACTTGGCTTGTTCATCAATACTCGAAGAGGATTGATCCTGGAGATGATATGAATAGTTTGGCCTATGACGTAATGTCGCGTCTTCTGAATGGCGAACATTAGGGCCAAGCATTCTTTTTCCACTGGATTATACCGGTGTTCAGCTCCGACCATCATCCTGCTTAAGTAGTAGATAGCCTGTTCATGACCTTCATCATTCTTTTGTGCGAGGAGAGCTCCCAAAGAATGATCCATTGCTCGAACATAAAGCAAAAATGGTCTTCCTATGACGGGAGGCACCAGAACTGGAGGATTGGTGAGGTAGCATTTGATATCATTAAACGCTTGCTGACAGGCTTCGTCCCATATAAAGGACACACCTTTCTTCATCAGACGGAAAAAAGGTTGACATCTCCCATAAAGGTTGGATATGAATCTCCTGATATAAGCCAGACTACCTTGAAATCCCCTGAGTTCCCTCAGATTACGGGGTAGTCGCATTTCTAAGATAGCTTTTACTTTATCAGGATCCACTTGAATGCCTTTAGCGGTAATGACAAATCCCAAGAATTTGCCACTGGATACCCCAAGAAAGGACTTTGTAGGATTCATTTTGAGTTGATATTGGCGCATCAACTCGAATACTGTCTTCAAGTCTCGGATGTGATTATCCCTTAGGCGGCTTTTGACAGCAATATCATCTATGTAACACTCCACTGTTTTGCGTAAGTGCTCGTGGAATATGTTACTCATAGCTCTATGATATGTAGCTCCGGCATTCTTCAATCCGAAAGGCATGACAATGTAGCAATATACCCCCATTGGTGTCCGGAAGGCAGTATGCTTCTCATCTTCAGGATTCGTCTTAATCTGATTATATCCTGAGAATTTGTCCATGAAAGATATGCGCTCAAAACTATACGTATTATCGATCATGACGTCTGTGATGGGAAGAGGGAACTCATCTTTTGTGCAGGTCGCATTCAGATCTCGAAAGTCGATGTAAATACGAACTTTCCCACTTTTCTTCATAACTGGGACAACGTTGGCGACCCAGTCAGGATGTTGTTCTTCCCGGATGAACCTGCAGGCTATCAACTTCTTGATTTCAGCTTTGATGGCATCCATCATATCCGGGCAGAACCGACATTGGTGCTGCTTTACAGGTTTTGAATTGGGCAGTATGATGAGCTTATGGGTAGCCACTTTTGGATCAAGACCTGGCATATCCTCATAATTCTACGCAAAGACATCGATATATTCTTTTATCAGTTGGATTATTTCTTCCCTTTCTTCTTCGAAAAGATTGTTACTGATAAATATCGGCTTTGGTGAAAGTTAATCCCCAACATCGATTTGGATAACTTTATCTTCAGTTGGCGGTTCTCTCTCTTCGAACCGGAGTTTCCATTGTGTATCCATTTGCTAAGCCCAGGATTCATCTTCGAATGGTTCAGATTCTTGTTCCTCTGCTTCGAAAGAATCTATCAAGACCATATTTACTGATAATACCTGTTAGAGATCAGCATATGAGTCGGAGGACGACGAGCCATCCTGAAAAGAGGATAAGGTATCCTCACTTGACTCAGATTTTGCAAAAGACGTAGTATACCCTAACCCATAACGAGTTCGTTGACAGTAGGAATCACCATGCAACGGTGTTCGTCTGCCTTTCCCATAGTTGAGACCTGGTTCCGACTTCAAGTCATAACCCATACTTTGCATAATCTTCAAAGCTTGTGAGCTATATCTATGAACTTGCATTTTTCTAGCATTGGGCTCGTGAGAATCTTCTCACACAATCGGTTTGTTGCGCATGCGACCAAAAACTATCGGATGCTGATTTCTGCGAGTAGGCAGGATAATAAAGATAGAATCTTCATGTGGCCCATATGTCGTAATGACATTAGATATTGACACCACTTCCCACACATACGGATGATATGAGTCTATAGCTTCCAAGAATTTTTGTGCTATAGGTTCTATATCGTTAGGGGAGGACTCCTGGTTTGGACGTCGAGCATCAGTATACTGGAAAAGAGAATCTTTATTATCGTCAGAAACCACGTTCCCGATTGTATTTACATCCATTGGCTGTTTGTTACGCCTGAGGTTGATGACCATAGGTGGAGGCTTCTGGTTCAAAGTGATCACTAGAGGGTCACTTCCTCCTCCTGATTTGGTTTTGTTCAAGTGAATAGCCATGGGTTCCATGCCTTTCGGACGGGTAGTCCGCCCTTTCAACTGGATTGACAGAGATTGCTCAGCAGATGGCTCTCCTGGCTCCCGGTGGGATTCCTCCTCCGTCTTACCTAATACCTCCTCCATGTAGTCTTGGGTGTACAACATGGCATCAGAATAGTAGGATTTAACTCCTTTGAAACGATTGAGATCCGCAAACTCTGTCTTCACTGTCCCTTGGGCATCTATATATTTGAAATATTGATGTAGAGTCGAAGGAACAATGTTGTGATCGTGGATCCATGGTCTGCCCAGCAGAATGTTGTAGGACACCTCCGAATCGATGACGTAGCATGTAGCCCCTTATCTAAGGTCCCCAATCTGGATCCTCAGATGAATTTTCTCCAACAGCTTACTTTTTCTGGCGTTGAAGCCCACGATTGTAGTGGTGGTGTAAGCCAGTTCGCTTGTAGGAATCCTCAGCGGTCTGAGCAGACTATGAGGGATAATGTTGATCGACGATCCCGAATCTATGTGAATCCAGTCTACCTCCATGGAACCGACGTATCCGGTGTAATAGAGGGGCCTGTCATGCTTGCTATATTTTAACAGCATGTCATCTTGAGTGAAAGTGATGTTAGGGACCACTTCCATCACACTATGGCATTGAGGGCATGCCACAGATTCTTTGTCGGGGGACTTTAGCTGAGTCAAGCATACATCTGCATGCATCAAAGCTTCACTCAGGACTTGACGAGTGTCTTTGGAAAGCCTGAGTAGCTCAAAAATGGACAGTCTGCCTGGAGTATTAGCCAATTGGGCCAGGATGTCAAAGTTATATGGTTTCTCTAAACCCTTGTTTTGAATGTTCTTCAAAGGTTTATCAAAACACACTTCTCTTTGCTTGCCCTTGTCCGTCGAAGTTGGTCTAGAAGGACCTGCCTCTGGTATGACAGGTTCAGGCTCTAGAAGTTTGGCAGCTGAAGTGTCTGCCGTTGCATCTTCCTGATTTCCTCTATAGTCCTTGAGGTAGGCTTTCCCTGAACGGGTTCTGGTAGCCAAAACCTCTTCTTCCGATGTCGGGGATATGGCAACCATATGGCATGGTTTACCTCTTGAGTTCTTTTTAGACTTAGCCTTGGCAGCTTGAGTCTCTTCCTCAATCTCTGATACCAGATCAGGATGAACCCACATAATCTCACCACGCTGGGTAGTTAGGGGTACCAGGTCATAATTTTGACCCCTGGCAGGAGGAAGATTAACAATATTCATCATCGTCCGAAAAATAGGTATAACACCATCCGAAACTTCTTGAGGAGGCAGATTGCCGAATTGGAGAGAGATCATGTTGGCGGTGACCGTCTTCTCGCTATTACGCAGAGTGATGGCCTTGGCGTCGATCAACTCCTGGATTTTCCTCTTTAGTATATAACATGCCTTTGTGGGATGATGTATGTACCTATGGAAAATGCAGTACTTAGGGTTATTGGTACTGCCGACTTTATTAGGCCGCTTTACCTCGGGGAGGGTGAGCTTGCCACTTTTGACTAGACAGTCGAATATGCTCAGAATATCGTCGTCGTCAAAAGAGTATTCTTCAATGGGCCTGGAAGTCCCATGTTTCGTCTGTGTGGTTGCCGGAGTATTTTGCCTGGACGTATTGATCACCAGAGTTTTTTTTCCTTTGAACCACGATGATGGTCACTATTGGAGGATGACCTCTTCCCTCTATCAGAGGTAGAGATCATGATTCCATTGTCATGCGCCTTCCGACTGTTGTCTTCAGCGGCTACCACTGGGATGATAAACGAGGGCCAATCATGGAACTGATATGGTCCTGTGAACACCAAGATCTGTAAACACCCTAAATTTCAGAAATAAAATTTAATACAATTTTCCCGTATTTTTGTGTTCTTCTGGAATTTATAGCTAAGGTAATTTGGGGTTAAATAATTTTAAGTGTGACTAGATGGGGTCAAAATATTCTGGAAATAGAAATTTATTGTGTATAATGGAAAATCGGACGCATGGCATTTTTCGGTGAATTTATTGGACACCGGAGCAACGAATCGAGGACTAAAAGCTATTGGTTTTTGAACCGAACCAAACCAAGCTTGAACCAACCCGGATCAAACCAACCACCGCGGGTCTGACCCGAACCGCAGCGAAACCCATCACCCGCTGCAAACCCTAGGCCGCCGAAGACTCCTGTAGCTCCTATAAATCCTCGGTGTTCGTGCCAAGGAGGCCGCCACCCCGAGACCACAGCCGCTTTTCCTCACGAGTAGTCGACCATCCAGTCGAACGCCGGTCGGTCAGACCCAGGACGCCGCCGCTCAAGCCCGACGTCGACCATCCAGTCGAACGCCGACTCCCTCTCAAGACTCCGGCGGCGCCCTCTCATCTCGAGCGCTGCAGACCCTCGCGGCTGACCCGACGCCTCCGCACCCCAACCCCGACGTCCCCTATACCTGAACCGCTGTCGACTCCGACCGGATCTGTCGACTTGGATCGGATCCGCTGCTGTCGACTTCGATCGGATCCGCTGCTGTGGACCCGGCCCGGATTCCCCTGATCGTCGACGACCCGACGCATCCCGAGCGTCACCCTGCTGGACCGAGTCAGAACCCTAGCCCAGACTCTCGACGGACACGGGAATCCTCGATCAGGACACGAAGTCGACTCTCGGACACTCAGAATTCAGAATTTACGGAGCCCCGTTCAGGTACCAATTTCTTCCTCATCGCAACTCCGATTTTGATTTTGTCAGCTGCTATACGTAGACTGTATAACCCCCTCGGTGCCCGTGCAACTCGCTCGGTGCATCGCGTCCTGTAGTGATCGTACACCGCGATCCAAAACAGGAAGAAACAATGCCCTGTTTTGCCCCGGAACTGAGTATGCCCCGCCAATCGGGACGACTTGGTCGCACGTAGTCTTTACCAAACTGTGCGCGACGTTGATACGGTCGTGTAGGATTTCGCAGAAGTCGATTCGGAGGTGCGTGCACCCCGGAATCAACGCGTATCCGCCGACGACACCCCGTATCCGTCGATTCTGAAACACGCTGTAACTTCGTGTACACACGTCGGATCGAGACGAAACTTGCGCCATCGGATCCGTAATAATACGCTGGTCCTGTGAGCCAAGTTTGGTTCGATTCTGAAGACGATGACAAAATCACGTATCGTGGGCCCCACAGGCTCCACTTGACGGGTGATTTTTGAGATCGGCTCATCGGAATCCAATTTTGGAAGTTCCGTTGGGTTCGTATCATCGTTCCTGACTTGTAGTCACTGAGTTTGCAGAATTTGGAGACCTTTGACCCAGACGCGCTTTTCGGTGCAAAGTGGGCCCACATGTGGAACCCGCTTTGGCCCGAAAATGACCTTTTTGCCCCTGTGTCCAAATTGGACGTAAGGACAGGCATTTTCAGCTATTTGACATCTTCTGAGACTGTTGGTGATATTTATTACAGCTTTTGGAGTAGTACCTACCGGATCCACTGATACAGGGACAGTCGTTGGTTTTCGGACATCAGGCAAGTGTACCTTGCCAAACTCTGCAGCTTAGTTATTTATTTTCCTTGCTTTATATATATTGCTGTGCATGCTCAACCTAGGACCGTGTGACGTACTTAGCGTCCGATTATCAGTCGGGTGCCGACACTGTACGCAGTGTTGGGTACGGTCATTTAGAGATGGATATCCGTGACATTTTATATTCTCGTACTTGTCTTATCAAGTACCCTATGACCCAGGACACTTGACACTATTCATGAGACAGGATTTTCCCGAGATATTCGTGGTGATTCTGTATAGGATACAGGACATGGACATTATACTATTAGATACTTTATGACTGGTTGCATTTAGCTATGATCGCGCTTGACATGGGCATGAGACGTTGTGGTCATGATACACGTGGTTACATTGGGTGGGGAGAGACACACAGGCTACAGGCTGTTTTATATATATATCTTCTATTATTGAGAGGTCGTAGACTCTCGTAGCAGAGCTAGACCCACTACCGGTTATTACCGCTACCGGCTCCCCGACACAGAGCTTGTAGTGGCTCAGCCTGAGTACTCGTGATGCTCTCATCTTGCATTTCACTTAGATGGTTACATACTTACCTTATTTATTTCATTATTTGCTGCACTGCTTATCTGTATTTATTGGCATGAGCTTTCTTGTACCTTGCTATGTCCCCTGAGGACCTGGATCCGGATTTTTGTCTCCAGATTTTGCAGACGAGGTTTATCCCGAGGTTTACGGGACCGGAGCAGGAGCTGATCCAGGAGTTGTACCACCATCTGAGGACGAGGTCTTAGCTGAAGACTTCTCTTGAGCATCCATGTTTATGCTCAGCTTTTATTATTTATTTCAGTCCTTTATATTCTGGTCATTAGAACCATTGTACTAGATATTTATCGGGTTGTTCCCCGAAGTACTTTGTGAGACTGGATGATGATTTACATTCCTTATTTATTCTGTGGATCATATTTTATATCTTGTGTGGATGAGATTAGTTGTGCCATGATTGTCGTAGACTTGTTTTACAGCTTAAGTATGCCCTGATGGATCCATTATTATTGAGTTGGTCCATCGGTGCGTACTGCTGGCCATTGCCACATGTCCAGTCCCTCGGTATTTTGGGATTGGGGCGTGACATGGTTTTTTGTGGTGGCCCATGCAGGTCTACGACTAAATAGTTCGGTTTCAACTTAGGGACCGGACCAGCCTGCCCTAAGGATAGTATAAACTATAGATCTCATCCATCATTTAACCATTTGTTGAACTCTATATCGAACTCGAAATTTTTACTTGAACTGCATCCTGTATTGATTCCTCTGAGCGTTCTCATAGTTTATCTTTTGATTTCAGAGCAATGGATTCCGGGAACAGAGATGATATTCCTTTGGATACGCCACACGATGCTGTGGTTACTTATGGAGACGGAGTGACACCAGGGGATGGTGGACAAGCATCGCAGAATGATCAACCCGGACAGCCTAATCCAAGGTTCCGAAGAGATGATATTCCACCACCACCACAGTTCACCCCCCAGATGCCAGTATTCCCGCCAGGACAAGCCATGGACGGGCAACAAATATTCCAGATGATGTATGCTATGATGCAAGCACAGCAACAGATTCAGCAGGAGTCCCATCGGCAGGAGGCCGAGTATCTGAGGACCAGCCTGGTATCCGCATTGGAGCAGGCAAATCCGCCAGCAAGGTGAACATCGACGGGATCTATCACCGATTTTCGTCATCTTAAGCCTCGCACATTTTCTGGTAAAGAAGGGCCAACGGAAGTTCATGAGTGGCTCACCAACATTCAGCATCAGTTGGAAGCCGCTGAACTTCCGAGAGAGAAGTGGATGACTGCAGTTAGAATGCAGTTAACTGATAATGCGCACCACTGGTGGTTAGCAGAAGAAAGGAGGCTCGGACAGGACAGAGTCACATGGGAAGAGTTCTCCAGACTCTTCCAAGAGAGGTACATTCCAGCCATTGCACGGTCAGAGCTCAGAGACAGGTTCAACCGCCTTATCCAAGGCAGCATGTCAGTGGAGGAATATAATGCGGAATTTATTCGCCTGAGCCGCTTTGCCCCGACATTGATTTCGACGGAGGAAGAAAAAGCAGAGAAGTTCTTTGACGGCTTAAAGTTTGAGCTTCAGAGAGTGATTGGATCGGTAGCACCTACCTCTTATACCGATGTCCTTGCAGCAGCCCGACGCTTGGAGCGCGTCACCAGGAGGGAATCTAATTTGAAGAGGCCTATCACATCAGCACCATCCAGGCCAGCACATGGGGACTCCGCAAAGCGAGCCCAGAGGGGTATGCCAGATAGAGCAGCACATAGAGACAGACCTCTGCCTACTTGTCACCACTGCGGCAAGGTAGGACACATTGAGAAGGAATGCAGGCGTAAGTTGGGACTGTGTTTGAGCTGCGGATCCAACCAGCACTTTTCCAGGGACTGTACTGAACGCAGAGACGGAGCACCCAGACTAGCGTTACCTGCACCACGACCAGCTTACCCAGCAGCAGGGGCCCAGCAGACAGGAGTTGGTGGGGTTAGACCACCAGCCCCAGGAGGAAACCAGCAGAGATCACCACTGGCACCACAGGCAGCCCTATTTCAGCAGCAGCAGCAGCAGCAGAGAGGTCCAGCTCAGGGACGGGGACAGGCATTCCCATTAGCTGTTGAGGAGGAGGCTACAGCAGGCGAGGTCATCGCAGGTACTATTTTAGTAGCTTCATTACCTGCTGTAGTTTTATTTGATTCTGGAGCATCGCATTCATTTATAGCAGCTAGCTTTGTAGCCACCCATAGAGTAGCTACCGCACCCCTCCCGAAGATGAAGAGGATTCTTACGGGAGGTGGTATTATTCCGGTTAGTGACGTCTGTAGATCTTGTTCTGTAGTCGTATGTGGCCGAGAAATGCGAGCTCAATTTCTGATATTTTCTATGCCGGATTATGATGTCGTACTTGGTATGGACTGGTTAAGTCAGTACCATGCGACTCTTGATTGCCGACTTGGGCGGGTAATATTTAGACCGCCAGGACATCCAGAATTTGAGTTTCTCCGAGGAGCAGTAGAGCAAGGAGTTCAGCCTACTCTTAGGGTACTATCTATAGAAGGGGAGACAGGTTACCCAAGAGTCATATCAGAGTTTGTGGATGTATTTCCTGATGATCTTCCAGGTTTACCGCCTGATCGGGAAATAGAATTCACAATAGACTTAAATCCAGGAGCAGAGCCAATCACTTCATCAATTTATCGGCTAGCACCTAAGGAGTTAGTGGAGTTGAAGGAACAGGTAGATGATCTGTTGGAGAAGGGTTTCATTCGCCCCAGTATTTCACCTTGGGGAGCACCCATCTTATTTGTGCCGAAGAAGGATGGATCAGTACGGTTGTGCATTGATTATAGGGCACTAAATGCTGTAACCATCAAGAACAGGTATCCCTTACCACGCATTGATGATCTATTCGATCAATTGAGTGGTGCAAGGGTATTCTCGAAGATTGACCTTAGATCCGGCTATCATCAGATCAAGGTGAGAAAGGAAGACATCCCGAAGACAGCTTTCAGGACAAAGTATGGGCATTATGAGTTCTTGGTGATGCCGTTTGGTTTAACCAACGCGCCAGCAGTATTTATGAGTTTGATGAACAGAGTCTTTCATCAGTTCTTGGATAAATTCGTAGTGGTGTTCATTGACGACATTCTCATATATTCCAAGAACCATGAAGAGCATGAGGAGCATCTTAGAATTGTGCTAGAGACCTTGAGACAGGAGAAGTTATATGCCAAGCTCAGTAAGTGTGAGTTCTGTATGGACAAAGTACCTTTCTTGGGGCACATCATCTCAGGAGAAGGACTTTCAGTGGATCCAGAGAAAGTTGCGGCAATAGAGACTTGGCCTACACCTACATCAGTTGCAGAGGTAAGAAGTTTTCTCGGACTCGCGGGATATTACCGAAGGTTCGTAGAAAATTTCTCAAGGATTGCAGAACCAATGACGAAGCTGACACGAAAGGATCAGGAGTTTGTATGGACAGAAGACTGCCAGAAGGCTTTTGAAGAACTGAAGAGAAGATTAACAACAGCACCTGTCTTGACTCTTCCTTCAGGGTCAGGAGGTTTTGTTGTTTATAGTGATGCATCCGGCAGTGGACTAGGATGTGTTTTGATGCAACATGGCAAGGTCATTGCTTATGCGTCGAGACAGTTGAAGGACCACGAGAAGAACTACCCGACACATGATCTGGAGCTAGCAGCTGTTATATTTGCACTGAAGATATGGAGGCACTATCTTTATGGAGAGAGGGTAGAAATCTTTACTGATCACAAAAGTCTGAAGTATGTGTATACTCAGAAGGAGCTTAACATGAGACAGAGACGCTGGCTGGAACTGATGGTAGATTTTGACATAGATCTGCAGTATCACCCGAGAAAGGCGAATGTGGTTGCAGATGCACTCAGCAGGAAGCCTACGACGTATTTCTTGACGATGCAGCCCGAGTTATTGAGAGATTTACAGGAGCTACAGATAGAGGTTATCGTACCGGGACAGAATGGATTGATGGCTAATCTTGAGATTCAGTCATCCCTCGTGGAGAAGATTAAGGAGGCATTGCCCACCGATGCTAGATTTCGAAGACTCAGGGAAAGGACAGAAGCAGGTATGCAGACAGGACTACGCATCCACGAAGACGGGACATTGAGGTTTGGAAATCGCCTGTATGTCCCAAATGGAGAATTGAGACAGGAGTTAATGACTGAAGCGCATAGCTCTATGTACTCTGTTCACCCAGGAGGAACTAAGATGTACAGAGACTTGAGACAGTATTACTGGTGGCATGGAATGAAGAGAGAGATCACGAGATTTGTGGCCAAATGCTTAGTATGTCAACAAGTGAAGGCGGAGCATCAGAGAACTGCAGGTATGTTACAGCCGCTTCCGATACCGGAATGGAAGTGGGAGCATATCACGATGGACTTTGTCACAGGATTTCCGAAGAGCCCCAGCGGAAGAGACGCAGTATGGGCGATAGTGGATCGACTCACTAAATCGGCACACTTCTTGCCATTTAGAGTTGGACAGTCCACAGAGGTACTAGCTGACATGTATATGCGACAAATCGTCAAATTACATGGAGTACCTGTTAGCATTGTATCGGATCGAGATTCGAGATTTACATCTCATTTCTGGAGAAGCATGCAAGAGAATCTAGGCACCAGACTCAAGTTCAGCACGGCATACCACCCACAGACAGATGGACAATTGGAGCGCACCATTCAGATCTTAGAGGACATGTTGAGATCATGTATGCTAGATTTCGGAGGATCTTGGGAAGATCATTTGCACTTAGTAGAGTTCTCCTACAATAACAGTTATCAGGCCAGCATCCAGATGGCACCATTCGAAGCTTTATACGGAAGAAAGTGCAGATCACCTGTGTGTTGGAGTGACGTTGGTGAACGTCAGATACTGGGACCAGAATTGGTAACGCAGACAGTGGAGAAGGTGAAGCAGATACAGAATCATCTACGAGCAGCTCAGGACAGACAGAAGCATTGGGCAGATACACACAGGCGTCCCCTAGAGTTCAAGGAAGGAGATCATGTGTTCTTGAGGATTTCGCCCACTCGTGGTACTATCAGATTCGGGAGCAGAGGCAAGCTGAGCCCAAGGTATATTGGGCCATTTGACATTCTAGAGCGCGTTGGTGAGGTGGCTTATCGTCTTGCATTACCTCCATCCTTAGAGGGAGTGCATGACGTATTCCACGTCTCACAGCTGCAAAGGTACGTGACCGACCTAAGTCATGTAGTCGATCATTCAGAGATCGCAGTAGGCCCGAGCTTGAGATATGAGGAACAACCAGTTGGCATCCTCGACGTCAGTGAGAAGACATTGCGGGGACAGACAATCAGACTGGTCCGAGTAGCATGGAAATATCATTCACCAGGCGAATCGACTTGGGAACGAGAAGATAGTATGCGTCAGCGATATCCCCACTTGTTCGAGGAGGCAGTTGTAAACTAGGCCACCTTGTATTTCCATAACCCTTCTTTAGTAGCTTATTCTTTGATTGCGAGGACGCAATCCTTTTAAGGAGGGAAGATTGTAAACACCCTAAATTTCAGAAATAAAATTTAATACAATTTTCCCGTATTTTTGTGTTCTTCTGGAATTTATAGCTAAGGTAATTTGGGGTTAAATAATTTTAAGTGTGACTAGATGGGGTCAAAATATTCTGGAAATAGAAATTTATTGTGTATAATGGAAAATCGGACGCATGGCATTTTTCGGTGAATTTATTGGACACCGGAGCAACGAATCGAGGACTAAAAGCTATTGGTTTTTGAACCGAACCAAACCAAGCTTGAACCAACCCGGATCAAACCAACCACCGCGGGTCCGACCCGAACCGCAGCGAAACCCATCACCCGCTGCAAACCCTAGGCCGCCGAAGACTCCTGTAGCGCCTATAAATCCTCGGTGTTCGTGCCAAGGAGGCCGCCACCCCGAGACCACAGCCGCTTTTCCTCACGAGTAGTCGACCATCCAGTCGAACGCCGGTCGGTCAGACCCAGGACGCCGCCGCTCAAGCCCGACGTCGACCATCCAGTCGAACGCCGACTCCCTCTCAAGACTCCGGCGGCGCCCTCTCATCTCGAGCGCTGCAGACCCTCGCGGCTGACCCGACGCCTCCGTACCCCAACCCCGACGTCCCCTATACCCGAACCGCTGTCGACTCCGACCGGATCTGTCGACTTCGATCGGATCCGCTGCTGTCGACTTCGATCGGATCCGCTGCTGTGGACCCGGCCCAGATTCCCCTGATCGTCGACGACCCGACGCATCCCGAGCGTCACCCTGCTGGACCGAGTCAGAACCCTAGCCCAGACTCTCGACGGACACGGGAATCCTCGATCAGGACACGAAGTCGACTCTCGGACACTCATAATTCAGAATTTACGGAGCCCCGTTCAGGTACCAATTTCTTCCTCATCGCAACTCCGATTTCGATTTCGTCAGTTGCTATGCGTAGACTGTATAACCCCCTCGGTGCCCGTGCAACTCGCTCGGTGCATCGCGTCCTGTAGTGATCGTACACCGCGATCCAAAACAGGAAGAAACAACGCCCTGTTTCGCCCCGGAACTGAGTACGCCCCGCCAATCGGGACGACTTGGTCGCACGTGGTCTTTACCAAACTGTGCGCGACGTTGATACGGTCGTGTAGGATTTTGCAGAAGTCGATTCGGAGGTGCGTGCACCCCGGAATCAACGCGTATCCGCCGACGACACCCCGTATCCGTCGATTCTGAAACACGCTGTAACTTCGTGTACACACGTCGGATCGAGACGAAACTTGCGCCATCGGATCCGTAATAATACGCTGGTCCTGTGAGCCAAGTTTGGTTCGATTCTGAAGACGATGACAAAATCACGTATCGTGGGCCCCACAGGCTCCACTTGACGGGTGATTTTTAAGATCGGCTCATCGGAATCCAATTCTGGAAGTTCCGTTGGGTTCGTATCATCGTTCCTGACTTGTAGACACTGAGTTTGCAGAATTTGGAGACCTTTGACCCAGACGCGCTTTTCGGTGCAAAGTGGGCCCACATGTGGAACCCGCTTTGGCCCGAAAATGACCTTTTTGCCCCTGTGTCCAAATTGGACGTAAGGACAGGCATTTCCAGCTATTTGACATCTTCTGAGACTGTTGGTGATGTTTATTACAGCTTTTGGAGTAGTACCTACCGGATCCACTGATACAGGGACAGTCGTTGGTTTTCGGACATCAGGCAAGTGTACCTTGCCAAACTCTGCAGCTTAGTTATTTATTTTCCTTGCTTTATATATATTGCTGTGCATGCTCAACCTAGGACCGTGTGACGTACTTAGCGTCCGATTATCAGTCGGGTGCCGACACTGTACGCAGTGTTGGGTACGGTCATTTAGAGATGGATATCCGTGACATTTTATATTCTCGTACTTGTCTTATCAAGTACCCTATGACCCAGGACACTTGACACTATTCATGAGACAGGATTTTCCCGAGATATTCGTGGTGATTCTGTATAGGATACAGGACATGGACATTATACTATTAGATACTTTATGACTGGTTGCATTTAGCTATGATCGCGCTTGACATGGGCATGAGACGTTGTGGTCATGATACACGTGGTTACATTGGGTGGGGAGAGACACATAGGCTACAGGCTGTTTTATATATATATCTTCTATTATTGAGAGGTCGTAGACTCTCGTAGCAGAGATAGACCCACTACCGATTATTACCGCTACCGGCTCCCCGACACAGAGCTTGTAGTGGCTCAGCCTGAGTACTCGTGATGCTCTCATCTTGCATTTCACTTAGATGGTTACATACTTACCTTATTTATTTCATTATTTGCTGCACTGCTTATCTGTATTTATTGGCATGAGCTTTCTTGTACCTTGCTATGTCCCCTGAGGACCTGGATCCGGATTTTTGTCCCCAGATTTTGCAGACGAGGTTTATCCCGAGGTTTACGGGACCGGAGCAGGAGCTGATCCAGGAGTTGTACCACCATCTGAGGACGAGGTCTTAGCTGAAGACTTCTCTTGAGCATCCATGTTTATGCTCAGCTTTTATTATTTATTTCAGTCCTTTATATTCTGGTCATTAGAACCATTGTACTAGATATTTATCGGGTTGTTCCCCGAAGTACTTTGTGAGACTGGATGATGATTTACATTTCTTATTTATTCTGTGGATCATATTTTATATCTTGTGTGGATGAGATTAGTTGTGCCATGATTGTCGTAGACTTGTTTTACAGATTAAGTATGCCCTGATGGATCCATTATTATTGAGTTGGTCCATCGGTGCGTACTGCTGGCCATTGCCACGTGTCCAGTCCCTCGGTATTTTGGGATTGGGGCGTGACAAGATCAGTGGAAGAAGGTTCTTCCTGCAAATGTCCACTAAGGCAGAATCCGGAACCCCGGGAGGCATTTGTAAAGTAGCCTGACAAAAATATTCGATGAAAGTACGAACGCTCTCTTTCTCCTTCTGTTTTACTTCGATGAGTGAGGACATAGACATGTCTATCCCTCCTTCATAAAATCGTGCGAAGAATAGAGTCTTGAAATCTTCAAAGAAAGTAATGCAGTTGTCCGCAAGACTACGGTACCATTGATAGGCCACTCCAGACAGGCAGCCTTTAAACACTCGAGTGAGAAGGGCGTCATTCCCTTGCAACAACACTGTCATCATGCTAAAGTAGTTCATGTACTGGCTCGGTGACGTCTTTTCCTTAAACAAAACCATATCCTGTGGTTTATATTTAGGTGGGAAAGGGATCTCATCCCAGATAGCTGGGTAAGGCTGGTTGATTCCCAACTTCTTGAGCTGATTCATATGCTTCAAAGCATCAAATTGGGCTTTCAATTCCTGTACTGCCTGCATCGGGTCTTCAGCTGGTAAAAGGACTGCAGAGTGGTGAGAGATCGGTTGTATTGTAACTCTTATCAGAGGCAATACATTCTTTGAGTTAGGAAGTTGAGAAGCTGTTGACTCTTGATTTAGAACAGGCTCCTGGTTCCCATCGGATGGTGGTAGGTCCACCCCCACACGTATTTGAGTCGGAGGGACCGATGCTTGAGCTACAGGGGCTGTATGTTGAGTTAGCATCATCTGGTGCATATTCTCCATCATGGAATGCATTTCTTTCAATGATGTCTCCAACACAGCGATGCGTTGCTCAGTGTTCCCTGATGGGGAAGCCTCTTCACGTTCATCTCCAATGGCATAGACTCCCATTTCTCTGGATGTTATTGAAGGATTAGTATAGATCTCTGTAGAGATTGAGTCTACACTTTCAACATCCGATTCGAGAAACTGGCGACCCCCAGTGTCGGAATCAGAAGAATATAAAGTCGGTTGTCGTGACCTCGAACGGGTGTTTCGGAACACACCGGCTTCTATATTCTGAAGGAGTCTGTCGAATCTTCTTTGGCTTGAAGTTCTAGAGGGATGACGTCTTGAATTTGACCTTCCTCTAGGAATATGTGAAGCCATGTTCACTGATGCGAATGTAGGCTCTTCTTCCTGTAAAGACAAAGAGTAGTTCAACCGGTCGAAAACTGACCGTTTTGCCTTAGAACAACAATAATTAACTACAACTTTGTGACTATTACAACAATGCTCCCTAGGGGGTGTAATAGACATGTTAGAAGATCCCCTAACTTTGCGCTTCTAGATCAAGAGATTACGCAAGTCAGGAGGATTAACAGAAGAAGAAGAAGGCTTATTCTGCCTTTTTACATCAGTTGGGGTACGGATATTAGAAATCATAACTCTCTCCTTGCCATACGAATACAACAGTTCAGCCATGTGAGTAGCACATTATCCATGCGGAGCGTATCTATCCATAAACTGGGCCTTCTTTACGCCGAGAGGCTTGTCCTGGCATAATCTGGAACTTTGCACAGGTTGGCATAAAACTGAGGAAGTCCTCAATCGGCCATCAGCATTCCGCATAATCTGAAGGGCGGGCAGATTCTTCTTTTGATGGCGTAAAAGCTGAGTGGTCGGGAAATTCGCCACTTGTTTTCCTTTACGGTGACTGCAAGGACCATCTGCCTTCTCGAAGAGGGGAGACGTATTTTTACGCGCGGGGCGCTTTTGGAATTTTTGAATTTGTGCTGAATCATTATCAGAAATTTTGTCTGCCACATCACAGACGGGAGACTGAATTTTATGCGCGAGGTACGGTGTAGACTTCTGGATTGGCACTGAGGCATTGCCAGAAGTTTTGTCTACCACGTTACTGACGGGAGACAGAGTTTTACGCGCAAGGCACAGAGTAGACTTCTGGATTGGCATTAAGGCATTGCCAGAAGTTTTGTCTGCCACATCACAGACGGGAGACAGAGTTTTACGTGCAAGGCGCATAGTAGACTTCTGGGTTGGCACTGAGGCACTACCAGAAGCTTTGTCTGCCACGTAACAGACGGGAGACAAAGTTTTACGTGCGGGGTGCACAGGTTGCGATGTTACAACCTTGTTGGTCGGAGAGAGAGAGAGTCCGCATTTATAGTAGAGGATGTCCGGGGCATCCATACTTTACGCAACTTCCTGTTGTCTTGGACAGAGAGGGAATGTGTTACGACCCACACCCGAAAATTCGGGCACGAGTGCGTGGGTACGTCCAGCCTACGCCGCAGAGTCGGCGGTAGTACGCTGTCTAGGTCAAATCCATATTTATTAAACTAGCTCATTCACAATTAACATAGGCAAGATTATAATGAGAACAGAAACTTAAGATTGTAATTGAAATAAATGTGACAACAGATTCAAATGTTTAGTACAGAAAATCAGAATGAAATCGGGGACAAACTCGATTAATAGGATAAGAAACAGAAATAAAAGATAGCTACTACTAGCTACTCTGCAGCAGGGGTCTCCTGGGTGGGTTCTGGCTCTTCATAGGTATCATCAGTCCCCTCATAGGGACCATAATAAGTAGGGGCAAGGTCCTCATCATCGCCTAAATCAACAGATCCAGTCAGGAAAGGAGCAAAGTACACAGTGCACAACAAGGTTAAACCAAATATTTATGACAATTAATTTTGAATAACATGTTGAGAAATTGTATAACAGAGCATCATTATCTCAGAGTTAAAACTATAAATAGGAATATGAGAAACAAAAATAAATGAAACAGGAAATGAAACTACAACCGTCAGCAAGATATATAACAAGACCAGAAACTATCTGTGTGAACTTGTGTTTGTTTTTAGAATACATAGTTGGCATGTAGGGGTTTATAAGGCTAATCCGGCCGTCATAAACGGCTATTAAACAGGGGAAAATTGAGATCCGACTGAGGTACAGTCGCGTACCAACAGCTATTAAACAGGGTAGGGAAAAGGGTAAACTACATGCCTTCTAGTATTCTCCCACCTGACATGAAAAATAAGACATGAACTCCAATTATTCAAGACATAAAATCCAGCATTTCTAACACTAGGTATAATTATCAAGGGTACTAGTAAAGCAGGAAATTAATTATCACAATATAAAGATTTAACTTGAAGTGCAGGTACTTGCCTGTTGTTTGGATCTGATTAATATGGTTCTTGGAGAAATTTCCAGAGATGAGTCCAAAAGCTGAAATAGACATTACCATCACGCTTAGAAGATGTCAAATAGCTAGAAATGCCTGTCCTTGGGTCCAATTTGGAGACAAGGGCAAAAACGGTAGTTTCGGGCCAAAACGGGGTCCGCCGGTGGGCCCGCTTTGCACCAAAAAACGTGTCCGGGTCAAAGGTCTCCAAATTCACCAAACTTAGTGTCAACAGGACAGGAACGCTGATACGAACCCAACGGAACTTCCAGATTTGGATTCCGATGAGCCAAACACAAAATTGCCCGTCGAGCGGGGCTTGTGGGGCCCACGACACGCGATTTTGTCAACGTTCTCAGAATCGAACCAAACTTGACCCACAGGACCAGCGTATCGCTATGAGTCCGATGGCGCAAGTTTTGTCTCGATCTAACGAGTGTACAAGAAGTTAGGGCGAATTGCAGAAAAGTTGGATACGGGGCGATGTCCGCGGATACGCGTTGATTCCGGTGTGCACGCACACCCGAATCAGCTTCCACAAAATCTCACACGTCCGTATCGACGACCCGCACGTATCTGTGAAGACCGCACGCGACCAAGTCGTCCCGTTTGGCGGGGCGCACTCAGTTCCGGGGTGAAACAGGGTCTGGTTTTTCCTATTTTTGGATCGCGGTGTGCGATCACCACAGGACGCGATGCCCCGAACAGTTTGTCCAGACACCGAGAGGGTCATACAGGCTTCACAACGCAATTTGCGGAATTGAAAACGGAGCTACGAGGCAAAAGTTACACGCACCTGAAGAGGACCCGAAAATCAGGGTCGAGTCGTGTCCGACTCGTGTCGGACACGGGTAGAAGAATTAGGGCTAGGGTTTCGAACGCTGGCGGTGGTGGGCGGCGGTCGGCACGACGGCGGGGAGGCCGAGCACGGCTGGGGGACGGCCGGCGGAGCACGGCGCAGCACGGCGCCGCGCTGGGAGGCGGCGGAGGCGGCAGCTGCGGCTGCTGTTGCTGTCTCCGCTGCGGTTGCCGTCGAGGACGGAGGAGGAAGGAGGAGGCGGCGGCGCCGAGGGAGGAGGGCGGTGCTGGCGGTGGCTGGGCAGCGGTCGGCACGGCGGCGGAGCTCGGCGGAGGTTAGGGTTACGGTGAGGGAGAGATTGGGGGGGTTTAAATAGGGTCGAGGGGGGTGAGGGGTTGGCCGGGAGAGGCGGGGAAGAGGGGAACGTGGCCGCGGGGAGCGGCGCTGCGCGCGGAGGGCGGCGCTGCGCGCGGAGGGAGGCGGGGAAGCCGGAGTCGTGGGGGGGCTGGGTCGCTGCGGGCTGGCGGGTCGGGCTGACGGCGGGTCGGGTTCGGCTGAACCCGACCCGACCCGATAGGGTTGGGTCTGGGCTGAGGGAGCGGGCTGGGCCACGGCCCAATGGGCCAGGGCGGGCTGGGCTGAGAGAATTAAAATAATAAAAATAAAAATAATAATAATAATAATAATAATAATAATAATAATAATAATTAAAAATAGTTAATTAATTAATAAAATTTGTTTTTAGGAATTTAAAAATAGTTCTGAGGTCCAAAAAAATCCAGAAAAATTACCCTAAGTCCAGTTTTCCATTTTACACCCAAAAATGTTATTTTCGTGATATTTTAATATTATTTATTGCCAATTAAAAATCATTTATTAATTAAAAACCTTAATTTTAATTACAGAAAATTCCCAAAAATTCCAGAAAATTGGGAAAAATCTAAGATTTAATAATTTGAAAATTTAGGGTGTTTACAACCTACCCAACTTACAAAAATTTCGTCCTCAAAATTTAAGAATAACAAGGCATGAAAGGAAAAGCCGAGAAATAAAATATACCTCAGGGTTCAAAAAGATAGGGGTATCGCTCTCTAATCTCGTCTTCTCGCTCCCAGGTGGATTCACCGGGAGAATGGTGCTTCCAAGCTACGCGAACCAGGAAAATGACCTGGTTCCGTAGAACTTTCTCCGATCGATCCATTATCTCCACGGGTTGCTCTTGGTAAGTCAGACTTGGGCCTACTTCGAGCTCTGAGTGATCCAAAATATGGCTGGGGTCTGACACGTACTTTCTCAGCTGCGACACGTGGAAGACGTTATGGACTCCATCCAAAGAGGGTGGCAATGCCAGTCGGTATGCCACTTCTCCGATTTTCTCCTGAATGCCAAAAGGTCCAATAAATCTCGGGCTGAGTTTTCCACTCCTTCCGAATTTAATGGTGCTACGTGTCGGGGAAATCTTCAAGAATACCAGTTCTCCAACCTTTAACAAAGTCATAATCAAGTCTTAGTTCCATAATCAAAATGTTTAAATTGACTTGAAATTCATAAATTTAATTACCTCAAATTTCAAGGGCCTTCGGTGGCTATTTGTCCAATGTCGTTGCCTGTCTTGAGCCACTCGAAGTCTGTCCCTTATTTGCTTTACCTTCTCAGCTGAATCGATCACCATCTCTGGTCCCAGCAGGGCTCTTTCTCCAACGTCGTCCCATGATAGTGGGGTACGACATCTTCGTCCATACAGAGCTATCAAATAGAGTCATCTCAATACTTGCCTGGTAACTGTTATTATAAGAGAACTCCATCAGTTGTAGATAGTCTTCCCAGGATCCTCCAAAATCCAGAACACATGTACGAAGCATATCTTCAAGTGTCTGGATTGTATGTTCCGATTGTCCATCGGTTTGGAGATGATAAGCTGTGCTGAATTTGAGTTGCATTCCCAAGCTGGCTTGTAAGCTCTTCCAGAAGTGAGAGGTGAATCTTGAATCTCGGTCGGAGACAATACTTACTGGGACTCCATGCAGCCTGACAATGTGTCTGATATATAAATCTGCCAGCTTTTTTATAGATAGCCCCACTTTAAGGTAGAAAATATGCAGACTTGGTCAGTCTATCTACTATCACCCAGATTGCATCCTTTCCACTAGGTGTCCTTGGAAGACCAGAAACAAAATCCATTGTGATATGTTCCCACTTCCACTCCGAAATGGGTAGTGGTTGAAGCAATCCTCCAGGTCTTTGTCTTTCTGCCTTGACTTGCTGGCACACTAAACAACGAGATACGAACCTGGCTACTTCTCTTTTCATGCTATGCCACCAAACATGCGTCCTCAGGTCCTTGTACATCTTGTTGGCTCCTGGATGTATAGAGTATTGCGATCTGTGCGCCTCTTGCATAACTTCTTCTCTTATGTCTCCTTGAGGTACACATAATCTATCGCCATGTCTCAGTGATCCATCTTCATGAATTCTGAAATCTTCCACTAATCCAGCTTGCACTTGTCCTCGAAGGCTTCGCAGGCCTTCGTCTTAAAACTGAGCCTCCTTGATCTTGTCTATTAAAGTAGACTGAATCTGCAAGTTCATCATTTGGCCTTCTTTTCCTGGGATGATTACTTCAATACCTAAACTTTCCAAGTCCTCTAGCAGGTGTCTGTCCATAGTCAAGTACATCGCCATAGGATATCTGCTTAGAGCATCAGCAACTACATTGGCCTTCCCAGGATAATATTGAAGGGTGATATCAAAGTCTTTCATTAGTTCCAGCCACCTTCTTTGCCTCATGTTCAGCTCTTTCTGAGTGAAGATATATTTTAGACTTTTATGGTCCGTAAATATTTTTACCCTTTCTCCATAAAGATAATGCTTCCATAGCTTAAGAGCAAAAATGACAGCTGCCAATTCTAAATCATGAGTTGGATAGTTCTTTTCATGAGGTCGAAGTTGTCTAGAGGCATATGCTATTACTTTCTTGTTCTGTTCCAAAACACAACCTAGACCTTTTCCAGAAGCATCACTATAAATAGCGAAACCTCCGGTTCCAGAAGGTAAGGTCAGAATAGGGGCAGTAGTCAGCCTTTTCTTCAATTCCTCGAAAGCATGCTGACATTCATCAGTCCAGGTGAACTCTTCATCCTTCCTTGTTAATTTTGTCATGGGCTCCGCAATTCTTGCAAAGTCCTTCACAAACTTCCGATAGTAGCCAGCTAGTCCCAGGAAGCTTCTAATCTCTGCTACCGAGTCTGGAGTGGGCCAGGATTCTACTGCAGCTATCTTCTTAGGATCTACTGCTATTCCATCTCCAGTCACAACATGTCCCAAGAATTCTACTTTGTCTAGGAAGAAAGCACATTTAGATAATTTTCCATAAAGTTTTTTCTTCCTCAAAGTCTCCAATGCTAACCTCAAATGTTCTTCATGTTCTTCGGGGGTCTTGGAGTAGATCAAAATATCATCAATAAAGACCACTACAAATTTGTCTAGGTATGGCTGGAAAACTCTGTTTATTAGGTTCATAAAAACTGCTGGAGCATTCGTCAACCCGAACGGCATTACTAAGAATTTGTAGTGTCCGTTCTGGGTATTGAAAGCAGTTTTAGGGATGTCTTCCTTTCTCACCCTTACTTGGTGGTAACCAGACCTCAAATCAATCTTTGAAAATACCCGAGCTCCACTTAACTGATCAAATAAGTCATCTATCCTGGGCAGGGGATACTTATTCTTAATTGTTAAGGCATTCAAGGCCCTATAGTCAATACACATTCGGGATGTTCCGTCCTTCTTGGGCACAAATAATACTGGAGCTCCCCAGGGTGAGACACTAGACCTAATGAAGCATTTGTCTTCTAGTTCTTTGATTTGCTCATTTAGTTCTATTATCTCCTTCTTGTTGATTCTGTAGGGATTTTGAGATACTGGTGCTGCTCCTGGCACTAAGTCAATGGAGAATTCAACTTCTCGGTCTGGGGGTAAGCCTGGGAGATCCTCAGAAAAGACATCAAGGTATTCAGAGATGATAGGTAGTGGCACTTCTTCTGTTATTAGGGCTCCACAAATTTTGTTATTACCCATTTCTCTAGAACCTCTAGCAAATTTAAATTCTGGCTTGTCAGGGGGCCTGAAGATTACACTACCTTTATGGCAGTCTATAGTGGCATGATGTTGACTTAACCAATCCATACCCAGTATAATGTCAAAACTGGGCACTGGCATTACAAGTAGCCTAGCATACAGTTCTCTTCCACACAATGTAATAGGACAATTGTTACAGGCATCACTAACCGGGATGATTCCTCCACCGATAATGATTTTATAACAATTTCTAAGGGGTTTAGTGATTAAGCTATGCTTCATAAGGAAATCTACTGACATAAATGAATATGAAGCTCCAGAGTCAAACAAAGTAATAGCTGGTATTGAATTTATAAGCACAAAACCTGTGATCACGTCTGCTGTGGCCTCCGCTTCTTCCAGAGTCATTGCATAAGCACGGCCTTGCTGCGGTGCACCCCTCTGCTGCTGCTGGTGCTGAGCAAAGCGTTGTTGTTGTGTTGGAAGCGGGGGTCCCCTCTGTTGTACTGCTGGGGCCCTGGCCTGGGCTGGAGCCTTTAGTGCAGCGGTGCATCCTTGAGCAGTTGGACAGTCCCTCATTTGGTGCGCTGCTGAGCCGCAGTAGAGGCAGGCACCTAGCCTCTTCCTGCAGACTTGCCAAGTATGACCTGGTTTTTGGCAAAAGTTACAAGCAGCAGCTTGTTGGTTCTGTCCCTGAGCCTGGTGTTGGGGTGCTGGAGCTCGAGGGAGAGGACGCTGAGTTTGCTGCGGGGCCCTCTGCTGTTGTTGTTGTTGTTGTTGAAAAGGGCGTTTGTTGGGTCCTGTATTTCCTGTATCTCTCTCTCATTTCAGTTTATGCCCCATATCTCTTTCAACGCCTTGTGCCACGCTCAGGATTTCTTCATAGGTGCGAGCTCGGCTGGTGGTGACAGCAAGACGAATATCTGGAGACAGCCCCTTCTTGAATCTACGGGCTCTGTCCTTCGGGGTACGAACCATGTACTCAACAAAGTGGCTTAACCTGTTAAATTCAGCAGTATATTCATCAACAGACAGGTTACCTTGTTCCAGTCTCTCGAATTGGCTTTCGAGAGCTTCCCGAGCCACTTCGGGATAGAATTTCTCCTTGAATAGTCTCTTGAAGTCCTCCCAGGTGATGTCAGGAGCAGATAGTTGGGGTTCATCTCTGAACTAGGTTCGAGCAATGTCGAACAGTTGCAGGCTTGCGGACTCCACTTTGAGGTCATCAGGGACCCGAGCAGTCTTTAGGAGTCTCTCGACATTCTCTATCCACTCATCGGCATAGAGAATGCCCTCAGTTCCGTAAAATTCCAGGGGTCTTAGATTCTTGAAGTCTTTGGCACTCCCTGGCCTCTTGAGTGACGACTCCTGGGACTTAAGAGCTTCTGAGAGGCTGGTCCGCAGAAGTGCAGTCTATTTTTTCTGGGATTCCACCAATCCCTGGAACACTCCAAGTAGCTGTGCCCCATCCAGAGTAACTGCCAGAACAGATGGAGGCGGCGGGAGTGCAAGAGTCTCGGGCACATTCTGCTCAGCTGGTTCCGATGTGCCTCCTACTGTGTTCCTTGTCTGGACCATTCTGAAAGATTAAGGGATAGGAAGATCAGAATAGAATACTTGGAAATCAAAGGCGATAGGAAAATTGAGCAGCAAAGATATCAAGAATTGAAATAAGGACCCTATACTGTGAATGAGCTTTTCCTAGAATCCTCAATCTTATTCCATACCCTGTCTTAGGGTATTACCCTATTTAAGGATAGGACCTGCATGGGCCACCATAAAAACATGTCACGACCCGCACCCGAAAATTCGGGCACGAGTGCGTGGGTACGTCCAGCCTACGCCGCAGAGTCGGCGGTAGTACGCTGTCTAGGTCAAATCCATATTTACTAAACTAGCTCATTCACAATTAACATAGGCAAGATTATAATGAGAATAGAAACTTAAGATTGCAATTGAAATAAATGTGACAACAGATTCAAATGTTTAGTACAGAAAATCAGAATGAAATCGGGGACAAACCCGATTAATAGGATAAGAAACAGAAATAAAAGATAGCTACTACTAGCTACTCTGCAGCAGGGGTCTCCTGGGTGGGTTCTGGCTCTTCATAGGTATCATCAGTCCCCTCATAGGGACCATAATAAGTAGGGGCAAGGTTCTCATCATCGCCTAAATCAACAGATCCAGTCAGGAAAGGAGCAAAGTACACAGTGCACAAAAAGGTTAAACCAAATATTTATGACAATTAATTTTGAATAACATGTTGAGAAATTGCATAACAGAGCATCATTATCTCAGAGCTAAAACTGTAAACAGGAATATGAGAAACAGAAATAAATGAAACAGGAAATGAAACTACAACCGTCAGCAAGATATATAACAAGACCAGAAACTATCTGTGTGAACTTGTGTTTGTTTTTAGAATACATAGTTGGCATGTAGGGGTTTATAAGGCTAATCCAGCCATCATAAACGGCTATTAAATAGGGGAAAATCGAGATCCGGCTGAGGTACAGTCGCGTAGCAACAGCTATTAAACAGGGCAGGGGAAAGGGTAAACTACATGCCTTCTAGTATTCTCCCACCCGACATAAAAAATAAGACATGAACTCCAATTATTCAAGACATGAAATCCAACATTTCTAACACTAGGTATAATTATCAAAGGTACTAGTAAAGCAGGGAATTAATTATCACAATATAAAGATTTAACTTGAAGTGCAGGTACTTGCCTGTTGTTTGGATCTGATTAATATAGTTCTTGGGGAAATTTCCAGAGATGAGTCCAAAAGCTGAAATAGACATTACCATCACACTCAGAAGATGTCAAATAGCTAGAAACGCCTGTTCTTGGGTCCAATTTGGAGACAAGGGCAAAAACGACAGTTTCGGGCCAAAACGGGGTCCGCCAGTAGGCCCGCTTTGCACCGAAAAATGTGTCCGGGTCAAAGGTCTCCAAATTCACCAAACTTAGTGTCAACAGAACAGGAACGCTGATACGAATCCAACGGAACTTTCAGATTTGGATTCCGATGAGCCGAACATAAAATCGCCCGTCGAGCGGGGCTTGTGGGGCCCACGACACGCGATTTCGTCAACGTTCTCAGAATCAAACCAAACTTGACCCACAGGACCAGCATATCGCTACGAGTCCGATGGCGCAAGTTTCGTCTCGATCTGACGAGTGTACAAGAAGTTAGGGCGAATTGCAGAAAAGTCGGATACGGGGCGATGTCTGCGGATATGCGTTGATTCTGGTGTGCACGCACACCCGAATCAGCTTCCACGAAATCTCACACGTCCGTATCGACGACGTGCACGTATCTTTGAAGACCGCACGCGACCAAGTCATCCCGTTTGGCGGGGCGCACTCAGTTCCGGGATAAAATAGGGTCTGGTTTTTCCTGTTTTTGGATCGCGGTGTGCGATCACCACAGGACGCGATGCCCCGAACAGTTTGTCCGGACACCGAGAGGGTCATACAGGCTTCACAACGCAATTTGCGGAATTGAAAACAGAGCTATGAGGCAAAAGTTACACGCACCTGAAGGGGACCCGAAAATCAGGGTCGAGTCGTGTCCGACTCGTGTCGGACACGGGAAGAAGAATTAGGGCTAGGGTTAGGGTTTCGAACGCTGGCGGTGGAGGGCGGCGGTCGGCACGGCGGCGGGGAGGCCGAGCACGGCTGGGGGACGGCCGGCGGAGTACGGCGCAGCACGGCGGCGCGCTGGGAGGCGGCGGAGGCGGCTGTTGCGGCTGCTGTTGCTGTCTCTGCTGCGGTTGCCGTCAGGGACGGAGGAGGAAGGAAGAGGCGACGGCACCAAGGGAGGAGGGCGGTGCTGGCAGTGGCTGGGCAGCGGTCGACACTGCGGCGGAGCTCGGCGGAGGTTAGGGTTACGGTGAGGGAGAGATTGGGGGGAGTTTAAATAGGGTCGAGGGGGGTGAGGGGTTGGCCGGGAGAGGCGGGGAAGAGGGGAACGTGGCCGCGGGGAGCGGCGCTGCGCGCGGAGGGCGGCGGGGAAGCCAGAGTCGTGGGGGGGCTGGGTCGCTGCGGGCTGGCGGGTCGGGCTGACGGCAGGTCGGGTTCGGCTGAACCTGACCCGACCCGATAGGGTTGGGTCTGGGCCGCGGCCCAATGGGCCAGGGCGGGCTGGGCTGAGAGAATTAAAATAATAAAAATAAAAATAATAATAATAATAATAATAATAATAATAATAATTAAAAACAGTTAATTAATTAATAAAATTTGTTTTTAGGCATTTAAAAATAGTTCTGAGGTCCAGAAAAATTCAGAAAATTTACCCTAAGTCCAGTTTTCCATTTTACACCAAAAAATGTTATTTTTGTGATATTTTAATATTATTTATTGCCAATTAAAAATCATTTATTAATTAAAAACCTTGATTTTAATTACAGAAAACTCCCAAAAAATTCCAGAAAATTGGAAAAAATCCAAGATTTAATAATTTGAAAATTTAGGGGGTTTACAGAATGATAGCTACCCCCTGCTCGAAGCATGTTTTCGTAAGCTGATTGGTCGAATTGGACGACCAAGGTCTTCTTCGTTGATCCTACGAATACAGCATCGTGTTGAGCAATGGCTTTCTCGTCCGATGAGAAAGTAGTCCCCAGCAGAGTCGCCATCTTGTGTTTGATAATAAACGAAAGAAATTGAAACTAGATTTATACGAAACCCTTTCTTTGGTTTACAAACAAGAAAAAGAAGTACAAATAATCCTATACGAGGATGTTAAGTCCAAAAATTTGATTCTGAGAAATATTGCTATAGGAGTCTGATCTGCAGTCGATCACTTTGTCCCTTGGACCACACGATGACGAAGAAGTGTTGTAGAAGACGAAAAAGAAGCTTCAAAGACTGCAGGAGGGATTAAACTCTCGTTGCCAAAGCTCTCTATATGTGCTCTCTTGACCCTCTTTTTCCTGACCTTTTCTCCACGACCCTCTTTGACCGTCTTTCACCCTTGGACCTCCATGACCGGAGGTCTCTATTTATAGGGTTTGGTCATTGTCGGCGTAGAAGCCAAACAGCGGAGAGAGCTGCACCTTTTATGCAGCGGTTATGATAACTGCCACCCACGTATGAATGATCTTCTGAATAGGCGTGTGACGCGTGTCCCATTATGAGGTAATGCGTATAACTTCTCATTAAAGATCACGGCATGCAAGCCACATAGGTAACTGTCCCTCGTGTAGAGAATGTTGGTATAAAAGCTAAATAACTGTCACCTTGGCGTAAAAGCCAAATAGTTATCTTGTTGGCGTAGAAGCCAGGTAGGCGTAGAAGCCGAATAATTGTCGAGTTGGCGTAGAAGCCAGGTAGCTGTCCTATTGGCGTAGAAGCCAAGTAGCTGTCATGTTGGCGTAGAAGCCAAGTAGGCGTAGAAACCGAATGCTGCATGGATGGGTAGCAGGCGGAAAGATAGCCAGTTATTCCTCCTTGATTGAGATCTTGAGCGTATTCTGGGCCGAATAGCCTCATCATGCACCTTTGCCAATATAGCCTGATTTGGCGGATTTCGAGGAGATAGCATACGGCGTACTCCTATAGTTGAAAATAGCTAGGTCAGCGTATTTCAAGGAGATAGCGTACAACGTGCTCCTATAGCTAAAAATAGCCTAATGGCGTAATGTGCGGGGATGGTGATGTGGACGTATTAGTCCTAATTATGGCTCACCCAGTCAAAAAGTAGAACCAAATCTCGTGCATTAAATGCAGAGATCTGCCCCTATCTCGCACATTAATTGCAGAGACGTACCTCGAGTTCTGTACGAAGAACAGCTTTTGACGTGGCGGTTGGTATCATCTCATCTGAGCGTAAAAGCTCATGTTTGCCTGTGTATAATAGGCAGAGTATTCCTTGAGTGCGTAAACGACGTCTTATATCAAGGCTTTGTCACTAGACGACAGTCTGGGGCTCTGTGCAGAATTATCATTACAGCCATCCTCTTGATAGTCGTGCAGTACTCATTGTCAGGAGTCAAGTTCACTATTTGATCTGACAGGTTCATTCGAGGAATATGAAGAGTTCCTCATACAACTTTCCGCTGCATTAAAAGCAAATAGGTTTTACGCCAAAGTGGCGATGTAGTAACCTTTTTTACGTTGAAGCAGTCTGGAAATACTGTGTTACGCGGGTTGTTCTAGAGCTATGTTTTCCGCTGAAATAGCGTTAAAGCTCTGTTGTACGCCGATGGCTCTGAAGTCATATTTTATGCCACCCTGTGCTGGAGCTCTATTTTACGCGGGCTTCCTGCATATTTAGGGTTTACGCGTATGCTTCTTCAGCATATTTTTTATGCTTCTACAATGGGTAGGATAGTTCTTCTCATGAGGACACAATTTTCTGGATGCATAGGCAATCACTTTTCTATTCTGCTGAAGAACATAACCTAGCCCTTTTCCCGATACATTACTATAAATAGTGAAACCTCCAGACCCTGATGGCAACATTAAAATAGGAGTAGACATCAACCTCGTCTTCAATTCCTCAAAAGCAACCTAACACTCCTCTGTCCAAACAAACTCTGCATCATTCCTGATGAGTCTAGTCATCGGCTCGACAATCCTTAAAAAATCTTGTACAAACTTCCTGTAGTAGCCTTCTAGACCCATGAAACTTTTGATCTCTACTACTGAACTTGGGGTCTTCAAAGATTTTACTGCTGCGATCTTGTTCGGATCCACTGAAATTTTATTACCAGTCACAACATGTCCTAAGAACTCCACCTTGTCCAGAAAGAACTCATACTTGGACAGCTTCCCAAATAGCTTCTTCTTTATCACCATATCCAACACAATCCACAAATGCTCCTCGAGCTCCTCTGGTGTCTTCGAGTATATGAGTATGCCGTCGATGAACACCACCACAAACTTTTTAAGGTACTGGTAGAATACCTTGTTCATCAAATTTATAAATACCGTAGGGGCATTAGTCAACCCAAACGGCATCACCATGAACTCATACTGGCCATATCGAGTCCTAAAAGCAGTTTTCAAAATGTCCTCCGGCTTTACTTTTACCTGGTGGTAGCCTGATCTCAAGTCTATCTTAAAAAATACCTTGGTGCCACTCAACTGATCGAATATGTCATCAATCTGTGGCAACAAATATTTATTCTTGATAGTGAGATTATTCAATGCCCTATAATCGATGCACATGTGCATCGACCCATCCTTCTTCGGTACAAACAATACCGGGGATCTCCATAGTGAAGAACTGGATATGATAAACCCCTTATCCTATAATTCATCCACTTGCTTCTTTAGCTCGACCAGCTCGCTGTTGTTCACTCTAAAAATATGATATAAAATTAGTTCTGCACCTGGCACCAAGTCTATAGAGAACTCAATATCTCGATATAGCGGCAATCGTGGCAATTATTCAGGAAACACATCCAAGAACTCTGCTATCAAAGGATGCGACAACTTCTTGTCTTTCACCATAGCTCCACAGATAATGCATTCTCTCTCCTCTACAGCTCCTCTAGCAAACTCAAACTCTGGCTCTCCTTGCGGGCTAAACAAAACTCTACATCCTCTGCAATCTATATTAGCATAGTGCCTACTTAACCAATCCATCCTGAGTATAATATCGTAGCTCAAAAGTGGTATTACAAGTATACACACACTCAGCTCCCGGCCTCCCAGAGTAACTCTTTGATCCTTATAAATATCACTAAGCAAGATAATGCCTCCCCCGGTCATGATCTTACAAGTCCTAAGCAAAGACTCAGCTACCAAATGATGCTTCAGAGAAAAAAACTAGATACAAAACTATGGGAGGCACCACTATCAAACAAAACTAAAGCTGGAATAGAATCAAGAAGAACAGAACCTGCAATGACATCTCCGGTGGGCTCGGCCTCCTCGACCGTCATAGCAAATGCTCATCCCTGACGTGCACCACCCTGATGCTGGTGCTGGGCATAACACTGCTGCTGGGTCGAAAGCGGCGGTCCCCTCGGCTGTACTGTAGGTGGCCTCGCCTGTGTCCTCGGAGCTGGAACTGCTCCCTGAACTGCACGACGAGGGTTGGAAGGATAATTTTTCAGCTGATGCCCCTCGGTACCACAATACAGACGAACTCCCAACCTCTTCCTATAAACTTCGCAGATATGGTGGAGCTTCTTACAGTAGTGGCAGAAAGCTTACTGTGACTATCTCTGCTGCTGCAGTGCCTGATAAAATGGTGCCCTAGCTGGAGTTTGGTGCTGTTGTGGCTTCTGAAAAGGTCTGGACTAGAAATGAGGACGCTTAGTAGTTACTGTGCTGCTATTAGCCTCTAAAAAAGAATCATGATCTCTCTTGGGTTTCAAGCCTAACTTCCGCTCACCTTGCCTGCCTCTACAAGTATCTCTGAATATGTCTTATAGAAAGACAACATGAGGATCTTCACTTCCCAGTTCAGACATTCGTAGAAGCGGATAGCTCGAACCTCTAGCTCCTCACCAAATACTCCACAAATTGGCTCAGCCTACCTAACTCTATTGCGTACTCCTTCATGGACATGCTCCCCTGAGCATGGCCCTCAAACTGCCTCCCCAAGTCCAATCAGTCCGCCTGAGCAAAAAACTTTCTCTTGAAGAGGTCCTTGACCACCTTCCAAGACTGTCCCGTATCAGCAAGAAGTGGCTCATTTCTGAACCAAGTGCTGGCAATGTCGAATAGCTGAAGTCCTACTGCCTCAAACTTCAGATCCTCAGCAAGACGAGATACCCTTATGAGACGCTCAATATCCTCAAGCCAATCATCAGCGTAGATGATGCCCTTAGTCCCCTTAAAGATCCGAGGTTCCAGCTTCTTGAAGTCCTGAATATTATCCGATCGAAGCTGGATAACCTGCGGAGCAACTTGCTGTTGGACCGAAGCTCCTCTCTCTACTATAGAAAGGTCAAGATAATTAGCACTCTCAATACCCTACCGTAACACGTTAATCTGCCTCTGGTAAACCTCTGACTGGGCCTTTTGAGCCTCCAATATCTCGCAAAACAATGCAAACACCTGAGTCGCATCTGTCAGCACGGAAGGTGGAGGTGGAAGCCCCTCAGACACAGCTGGAAAAATCCTCTAAGCTAGAGGTGGACCCCCGAACGCAGCTGATACGCCAATCACCGAAGAAGTGATTGGTGAAAGTCGCAGATCTCTCAGAAACTGCTCCCCTCTGTAGTGATCGAGTCTTAGGCGGCATACTGAGGCAAAGCGAAAGGAAAGAATCAATATGGTATATGATATAATGTATTCAAAGAAGGACAATTAAAGATCAAATATTAAGGAAGAACAGTTTGAAATGAACAATAGAGTTTTTCCTATATGTGATTGAGTATTCTCAGCCTATATCCTATATCCTAAAATAGGCTCCTAATAGTACTAAAATTAGAGCACCACTACGAATCACACTAATTGCGACCTCGAAGACCTGCATGGGCCACCACTAAAAATATGTCATAATCCACACCCGGTGTAGGAACACGAGTGGTGAACAACGCCCAGCCTATGCTGCAGCATCGGTGGTAGTACGCTGTCTGGGTAAACTATCTATCTAGCAATCAAGATATAATAATTCCACTAATAAAATATAAATACTCAATCACAGATCTATAAGATAGAACAATCGCACGAATATAATATAAAGAACAGAAGAGTCAAATACAACTCACAAGACCAAATAATATCCAATGAGTCATATAAGGGATACTAATAACAAAATGATGGAGACAAATCCAGTACAAATAAAACTATCTACTGAGCTACGAGTCCTGGGTCATCTATCTCAATCAGGATAAGATCCTCCTGAGCCAAAGTTTCTGGCTCTAAGACAACTACGTCCTGAGGCCCGTAGTGAATGGGGGTACCACTCCTCAGTATCATCTGGAAAAAATATATCCAGTCAGGAAATGAGCAAAGTATATCTCTAACATCAGTTCTAATAAATAATATAAACTATGTAATAGTAAATAAAGATAATATACAAGATGCAATATATATGTACAAGAGATATGCAATAAAAGGAATACTGGAAACAAATACAAGAATAAGCATCATAGGAATGAGCAACAAATACTACTACTAGTCAAATTCTAGATCATAAAGCCATTTCTAAGTCAAAATAGTCAAACTAGGTCAACTCTAAGTTAAACTTGGTCAAACTGACTATTTCTAGGTTGTATGAGTCTATCTCTAGGATATTGGGTCCATACACTATGTAACTAGGCTATACTAGCTATATTTAGGATACTAGGATACACACACAATATCGTATCATAAGATACCTAAGTTATTAGATATGAAAATACAATAATATATATACAAGATGAAAATATATAGTACTCCTAGCTAAACTTGTGCTAAGTGGATACCTTGACTTTGAGCCAATACGGTATCACACCACCTACACACCCCTCTTGATACGCAAACCCAATACCTTGAGTATAAACCAATATCTTGACATTACCTTGGTATCACAAGGTAATCCAATACCTAACATTAACTAACTAACCATACATACCTCACTATACACTAACATGCACTTAAACTTATAACAATACTATACAATTAACACAACTAACATACCCATCGGATATTCAATACCCATACCCAAGATACCTCAACTCTCATTACCTTGGTGTAACTCAAGGTAATCTAGAAATAATATTAATACTTATGTTAACTATTGTTTATATATATATATATATATATATATATATATACACTCACTAATAATATATACATAACTAACTATCAATATACATAACTAACTTAGCTTATTAACTAGCTTAACTTAACTTATCTACAACTTAATTTCTAAGCACTCAAACTACTGCTGCTTATTGCTATTGTTTCTGCTTATTGCTGCTGCTGCTGCTTATTGATTCTGCTGCTACAGCTTCTGCTTACTGCTTCTCGCTGCTACAGCTTACTGCTTGGTAGTGCTGCTATTGCAGCTTGCTGCTTATGCTGCTGCTTCTCACTGCTGCTGCTGCTTCTCGGCCTGCTTCTGCTACTGCTTCTCGTATCTACTTATGCTCATTGCTGCTGCTGCTTTTCGGCCTGCTTATCACTACTTATGCTTATAACTTCTCCCCTCTAGCTCACATGCACTCATCTAATACACACATACACTCACACACATACACACACACACACACACACACACACACACACACACATACCACATACCAAACACATGCACTCTCCTATTCTCCAATGACTACCAACACATCAAAATAAAATATACATATATATACATATAATACACACACACACACACACACACACACACACACACACACATATATATATATATATATATATGTGTGTGTGTGTGTGTGTGTGTGTGTGTGTGTGTTACCACATACCCACACTAATGATGCACATGCACTCTCCTATTCTCCAATGACCACCAACACATCAAAATAAAATATATAAAATATATAAAATATATAACATATATATATATATATATATATATATATATATATATATATATATATATCAATATCATATAACAATTATAATTAAAATATTCTAATAGCTATAACCAAGGTAAATTGAATTGAAATGTAAAGAATCAAACACGTGGAGTGCACCGCACCCGTATCATACTCATTCTATGATACGCTTGTGATACAGATCCACCATACCACCAAATATATCTCGAAGGACACGAGCAAGTCTAGAATCATAATTAGAAGTAACACGAAGTATAAGCTACTCATCTACGTGCCGTGTCAAAATGTAACATGCTCAAACCCCCGCGTTGGAAGAAAATCCCAAAATTAACCTGTATCGTCAAATTGTCGTGATACGGCCTATACGTATCCAATTATTAATACGACACTAGTCACACAAAACCAAACACATTTTAATTTAGTCTAATTGACCTATTGACAAACACAAGATGTGCCAATCTCGAAATTCCCCTTAAATTGACACAAAATACCACATAACTTTCTCCATAGGCCTCCTATGAACATAATTTCACTTCCTATGGGTAGCCTTAGTACATGAAAGGGTTTATAATGATTAAATTATAGATTTAGAGTTTAATTAGAGAAAAAAACTGAATTGTACCTATTGGAAGATGGATTTCCAATAAAATCTCTAAATTGAGTGTCAAGAGCCTTCAACTTGAAGATCATTGCTTTCTCCTTGTAGATCATTGCTCCTCCTTATAAATCATTATTTTCTCCTTTTTTAATAGCCTCCAATGATAATTAGAGAAGGAATTAGGAAGAAATTTGGGTAGAAATTGGTGTAGGAATGAAGAAATTTGAAAGAGAAAAATTCTAGAGCAAGATTTGGAATAAAAAATAAAGAGAGATAGTCCTCCTTCCTCTATTAGGCCGACCACTACCCCCTTCTCCAAGCTACTATGAAATATCCACAATACCCCTTGGGGCTTGTCTTGAAGGAATTAATTAAGGAGGGAAGGTTCTAGTCCAATTGATTTAACTAATTAATTCATCCTCCTAATGAATGGGCTTACTATTGGGCTCAATTCTAACTAGAATTAAATGTTGGTCCATGGATTTAATATAAACTAGTTAGCTCCACTAACACAAGTCTAAAATAAAATCTAACATCTAATAATAAATAAATAATACAGTAAATAAATATTATAATATGTAAAATATTTAATTAATTATGAAATAACCAACATACCATTTCTTAAAAAATGTGGTAGTGACAACTAGCTAATGTCGCTAAATATCATATAACCTATATACTAGTTAATATTATTAAGTAACTTGTATATTTATGTTATCTAACATACCTTAGTTATGATTACCTTAACCATATTTAATAACTTAATACCTTACTTACCTTGCTATTACTTAAAGGTAATACTAATACCTTAGCTATTACCTAGAGTCATGATACCTCATGAATGCATTACCTTATCTCATTAACACCCTCACACTACTCTACTTAACTCATATCAGATATCTAAGATACATAACTATTTTATCTATATTTGCACATTTAATACTTACCTCCTCAAGTCTGATACACCACACTCAATAACTAATCTCACTAGCTTAGTCCCCTCTTGGACTGATACCCTTATCCTGGATACTGTACACATCCTTCTCCTCTGTTGTTGAGGAGCAAACATGTGCAAGCTCCTCACTGAGCTGCTGCTTGCTGCCCTGCTCTTGGTGTTACTGCTGTTGCTACCTCATAATTCTGGTCTTGGACAGACCAGAACACCCCCAACCAGAGCTAAAGCCATCAGTGGTAGTCGCTAATATACCTCCCTAAGTGCATTCCTAAGTGCACTGCCTATAATCCTCTGCTTGCATACCCAGAACAACATGTTACTGCTGTTCTTCCTGTAATCCATACCACCACATACAATGTCACACCTAATAGTTCACAAGTGTATCATAGTACACACACTACTCCCTCTACACCTCACACCCTCAAATCTGATGCACAGTCCACACTGTGACATACTGCACCCTCAACTTCTGATACACACCCGACTTCCCTCCCCTTTCTTCATGCTGCTAAGTTGCAATAGGTGCAACTCCTCAGGCCTGCACCAACACAGGTAAGTCTCTCTAGTATGAAACAAGTTCACATCTGAACACCTAGCTGAGTATAACTATTCTTGTATAAAGATACATATATATTATTTATATATATACACTTATATACAATTATCTCCTTAGATACATTTACCAGCTTCAACACACTTGCATAGCTCATTGCAGTGCATGACTTGATACCAAGTATCAATTTTTTTCCCTTCAAAACTACTGCCCATAGTGCCCATGCTCGAATTTGAGTCCTCCATGTAGTGCACAGATGTGCACTACCTGCCTTCAGTTGTAGTGGGTTACTCCATCTCTTCAACTCAAGTTTGCCCGAGCTTCTCTCAATACCAGGGTGTCAGTTCCCTGACAACCTTATGGCCTGAACACAAGCTTGCTACTGTGTTGGCCTCAGAACTGGGGTATTTCCCAGTTGGTATATCACTGAGCACTTAGAGACATTTCCTCCATAAATAACCAAATCACTCCAAGGAACTCAAACATACACACCACATCCATACTTAAAGATACATACTAACAACTGACCACATCCTCCTATATCATAAATATACACTTTAATTTAACCTCTCTTGCACAATGTCACTTGTACACTTACACAATAAAACCTAGGTACCCCCATACCACTGATACATTATCTCTCACTTTCAAACACATACACAAGCAGTCACTCACTCACTCACTGTGATACACTTAACTTCACTCATAACATATCTACCTATCCATAAGATACACTATCTCACACTCATAATCAACTCTATAACACACACACACACACACACAAATGTACCCCCACTGAACACCCATAGAACCTCACACTGCACACCCCTAATTCACATAACTACTATGATACCTATTGACACTATTTTATTTATCCTCATCTAAGACACCATTGATACTCCTCTAATTGGTGCACAACCTTGCACTGTCACTATTTGTAGTACAATGCTTTGCAGTGCTCAAACCACCACCACACAGTCAAATATCTGATGCACAACCCATACACTTGATTAGCTACTACCCGAGCTGCTGTCCCCTTTTACTCAAGCCTATACACTAAGACCCCTTACCCCAAGATATACCTTCCCCTCTACCATATCTATAAACATTACCTGCAACAACAATTCAGATGCAACCCTCAACCTCACTGAACTGTACCTATTATAAAATGTTCCCTGCACATCACCCCCTTAACCATATTGCACTATTTGTACTGCTTGCACACCCTACCTCGATAACCAAGCACACCCCTCTATGTAATCAACATACACCAACACAATGGTATACTAGTATCATCACAACCAATAATCAATTCTACCACAAACCTAAGATACACCCACACACACATGCACAAGCCATATCTCAAACACCTAGTGTGTACAACATAAAATACTCATGATACGATATCTATGATTCATACTATCATGATAATAACCTTAATATCATAATTAGGACACACAGACACAAGCACAATACTAAATTAGGCTAGAAATCCTATTAAGACTATTCTACAAACACTTGGTGCGCCAGATTCGTAGTTCTACCAAATGAACCCTAGAAAATACCAATACAACATTCAAAATCCTAGATTTAGTAGATTCAAGTCCTCTAACACTTAGATCTAACATTAGAAGGTCATTCCCACCTATGGGAGGGTTCCTATTAGCTTCATTTAGGTTTCTACCATAAAAATTAGGGGAAAAGAGGGATTTACCTATTGGGAGTTGGATCCCAATAAATCTTCACGAATTTGGGAATGATTGAAAGAAGAAGTGACACCAATCACCTTGCTAATGCTTCTCCTTGGCTTCTTCCTTGAGCTCTAAGCACTAGTTCTCTATATGAAGAAGTTTTGATGGTGGAATAGCGTGGTAATGATATAATTTTGGATTGGGAGTGGGTTAAAAATTAGGGTTTCTCCACTCTTGAGAAGAGAGAGAAGATAAAATGGGGAAGAAAAAAAGTAGTGGAGGAATAAAATAAAATGAATAAGGAGGCTTGAGGAAACAGTTTTGCCATGATGGGTTTGATCTATTTATAAGTTTGCCCTTCCTAATTAGTCATAAAAGTCCTATATATGATGTATCCTAGTATTATAGTCCTTATATATGATGTATCCTAGTATTAGTTATACAGAAATGATAACTAGATTTGTAACTCTTATCTATGATGTATCTTAGTATTAGTTATACAGAAATGATATATCCTAGTATTAGATTATAATAATTGCCATTCACAGATAAGAGTTACAAATCTAGTTATCATTTCTGTATAACTAATACTAGGATACATCATATATAAGGACTATAATCTAATCATGCATCATCAACTCATCTCAAGAAAACATACTAGAATTTGGGTTAACTACTCACCTTCAATCGTGTCTAGCTGGCTGAAACTCCCTTTCTGAACTGGGGCTCCAGCTAGATGAGGCACACTAACAGAGTCTCGTACCTGGTGTGCAGCTGATCCACAAAACAAGCATAACCCCTTCCTCTTCCTATAGTCGGCCCATACATGCCCCAACTTCTTGCAGTATGAACAGGTAGGCGCCTTCTCAACTGGCCTTTGCGGAGTAGAAATCCAAACTGGAATATATGGCATAGGCTGAAGGTTTGGGCACTTCTGAGGCCCAGGGTGGATGCTGCTCATCTCCCTATTGAGACTAGGCTCTCTTCCTCGAGAATGTACCAGGTCCCATAACTGTTGGACCCTCTGACTCTGCTCTTTCAGGATATCAGTCTGAACTCTCTGAGTCTCTATCACATCTTGGAGGAGTCTAAAGTTTTGAGTCCTATCGGTGGGCAAGCCTCTTGAGAATATGGTATATGGTATCACTCCAGGAGGCAGAGAAGGAGGCGGAGAAAGACTCTCGGTCTCAAATAAAGCTGCAGCTATTTCCTGAACAACAGAAGATGGAGTAGGACTCTCTGATAAGGCTGTTACCTCCTCCTTAATAGTAGGAGATGCAACTACCTCCTGAACAGTGGGAGGAGTCACTACCTCTTGAACAATAGGATGTGGAAGAATGACCTCAGTCATCTCTGGAACTGCAACTGCTCTCAGACGACGGGCTCTAGTCATGGGTGCCATGCTGGAAAGATAGATGGAAACAAGAAATCATCAAAGGATACAAGATAAATTATCATTCAATATAATTATAGAAGATAACAATTATCAAAATAAGCAGAAGTGCTAATTATAATGGATTACTACTTCTAATACTAATGATACACTATAATTCTAGGACATGGGCATACTTACTCACTAGCACACACTACTCAGAGTAATATAGTAAGACTTCTAGGATACTATCCGCTGGCACTAGAAGGGTACCCTATATGGATGTCTAACCCACTAGGAACCACTCATGGACACACAAGTTACACTCCTAACAATCAACATTGTTACTCAATATGACACACCTATCTGAAGTCACTAAGCTACTGCACTATCAAAGAAATATCATAAACTAATGATGGTAAGCTCTATAGGATATAAACTAGATGAACTAGAGGTATCTCTATCAGAGCTAATAAGATGATGAAATAGAACTCAATGATAATAAGGCTGAATAATAGAGACAATTTATTAAGAACCAATTTAAGATACAATCTGATAATCATATACGTCTATCCGTAATCATGTTATCCAGAATCCTCGCTACGCTAGTAAGCATGATTGTGATGAACTATAGAGTCCATAACTAAGGTATATACCTTTATAGTCATATTATCTAGAATTCTTACCACGCCAGTCGGTATGACTGCAAGAACTCTAAATTCCATAACTAAGATAAGTATATCCAAAGTTAGGTCCCTACGTCTTCGCCACGCTAACTAGTATGACTATAATAAGCTCTATACTCCATAACTAAAGAGACGTTTACATTTCTCACTGTTCTTATCAAATATGTCATCAGATATTCCTTAATTTGTCCATTAAATTTATCTCAATACAAAATTAAAGTCAATAATGAACACCAAGAATCAAATTCAATAACGATAAATAGAAATAGAAACAAGTGAAAACTAATTTCGAAATAGAGTTTATAGTGAGATTATCAAGGGTCATCCCAGGAATCTCTCAAGAAATTCTAATTTATGATTGAGTATTCTCTCATCCTAATATCCTATCAATCATATTTCCTATATCCTATCGCAGGATCACAGTAGTACAACTAAGCCGTTGCACTAACACGACGTCATACGGGTTGCGAAGCCTGACCTGCATGGGCCACTATAAAAACGTATCACGACCCATACCCAGAAATTGGGCATGAGTCGAGGGTACGTCCAGCCTACGCCACAACATCGACGGTAGAACGCTGTCTAGGTCATAATATAAACTAACACATCTCGCAACAATATTCATAACTTGTCAATAATAACCTCATATCCAAAGGATAAAAATATAATGGTAATACCAGTACTCAATCACAATAGAACTATAATAAAGATAAAGGACACAAAATGGTAGAATACCATAATCTGATACATAAGTCTAGGATAGGTCACAATAACATTCACAAGTCTAATAAGTCTAAACAACACATCAAGTCTAAATCCAAATAAACAATCCAAGTATATCAACTAACTATCAGAAACAAATCCGGTCACAAAATATTAAATGCTAACAAACTAGCTAAATAACCTCCGAGATAGGTACTCCCACAACTATATAGTACCCTCCATAATGAACAGGGCTACTCCATAGTGAATCCTAAAAATATTATCTAGTCAGGATTTGATCAAAGTACATATACTAACAACAGTTCCAATTAAATTGATAAAGTCTATAAAATAGTGAGTGGTGAATATACATGATAGAAATATAAAACTGGTAATATAAGAAAGAAGAAGAAACATATAATCATATCTCACTAAAATAATAAGAAGTGAGTAAGCAGGTGGATATCAGTCTCATCAAATACAAGCTGGAATAGAAGAATAAGGTAAACTAGCTAAGTGTTTGAAATATTAGTTTGTTATGTGATCGACTTGGGACTATATCAGGCTTGCTATATATGATTAGCTATGATATATGTAATGTCAGGCTAACCATACGTAGGACATAAGGTTAGCTATGATGCAGGAAAGCTCAGGCTAATCATATCTAGCAAGCTATGAGACATATAATATGGTCAGGCTTACCATACGTTTGATCCATGGTTATCTATGATGTATGTAAATGTGGGGTATGATCACATAATTTGCTAATACTTTCCCCATTCGCTGACTAGTATAGTGGATCCAACTGTGACATATTACGACATATGATTATAGAGCAGGGGGACAACCTACTCCTGAATAGGTGTCTATACATGTACAAGAATCACAGGACATATACATAATCCTCTAGGAGATAACATCTCATGCCGGAATCCAGGATATACTAATTTGTATATCCTCGTATTAGGAATCAAGTATATAACACTACAAAGCTGGAATCATAGTAATTATCAAAATAATAGAAACTGTCAGAGAATGTACTCGTCTGGTATCAGGTTCAATAAATAGTCAACAGTGCTCAATTGGAGCCCAAGAGTCCGAAATTAGGAATATCAGTATTAATTGGTAATATAAAATGATAATCATGCTTAATTAACTAATGATGATGCTTCTAGGCCACTTATAGGTCTTTTCTAGGTTAACTAGGTCTACTTGGTTTTAGGTCCATACATAAATTTTAGGTTGGTTACAAGTCTAAACTAGCTCATACTAGGGGATACTAGGTCCATACCTTGAAGGTATTAGCTAAACTAGCTAATGTCGCTAAATATCATATAACCTATATACTAGTTAATATTATTAAGTAACTTTTATATTTATATTATCTAACATACCTTAGTTAGGATTAACTTAACCATATTTAATAACTTAATACCTCACTTGCCTTGCTATTACTTAAAGGTAATACTAATACCTTAGCTATTAACTAGAGTAATGATACCTCATGAATGCATTACCTCATCTCATTAACACCCTTATAATACTCCACTTAACTCATATCAAATACCTAAGATACATAACTATTATATCTATATTTTTACATTTAACACTCACCTACTCAAGTATGATACATCACACTCAATACCTAATCTTACTAGCTTAGTCCCCTCTTGGACTGATACCCTTATTCTGTATACTATACACATCCTTCTCCTCTGTTGCTGAGGAGCAAACATATACAAGCTCCTCACTGAGCTGCTGCTTACTGCCCTGCTCTTGGTGTTACTGTTGATGCCGCCTCATAATTCTGGTCTTGGACAGACCAGAACACCCCCAACCAGAGCTAAAGCCATCAGTGGCAGTTGCTAATATCCTCCCCCTGAAGTGCACTGCCTGCAATCCTCTACTTGCATACCCAGAACAACATGCTATTGCTGTTTTTCCTGTACTCCATACCACCACCTATACTGCCACACCTAATAGTTTACAAGTGTATTATAGTATACACTATACTCCCTCTATACCTCACACCCTCAAATCTGATGTACAGTCCACACTGTGACACAGTGCACCCTCAACTTTTGATACACACCCGACCCCCTCCCCTTTCTTCATGGTGCTAAGTTGCATCAGGTGTAACTCCTCAAGCCTGCACCAATACAGCTAAGTCTCTCCAGTCTGAAACAAGTTCACATATGAACACCCAGCTGAGTATAACTATTCTTCTACAGAGATACACATATATTATTTACATATATACACTTACATACAATTATCTCCTCGAATATCTTAGATACATTTACTAGATTCAACACACTTTCTCGATTCATAGCTTATTGCAGTGCAAGACTTTATTCCAAGTATCAATTTTCTTTCCTTCAAAACTACTGCCCACAGTGCCCAGGCTCAAATTTGAGTCCTACATGCAGTACCCTGATGTGCACTGCCTGCCTTCAGTGGCAGTGGGTTGCTCCATCTCTTCAACTCAAGTTTGCCCGAGCTCCTCTCGATACCATGGTGCCAGTTCCCTCACAACCTTATGGCCTGAATGCAGGCTTGCTGCTGTGTTGGCCTCAGAACTGGGGTATTTCCTAGTTGATATAACACTGAGCACTTAGAGACATTTCCTCCATAAATAACCAAATCACTCCAAGGAACTCAAACATATACACCACATCCACACTTAAAGATACATACTAACAACTGACCACATCCTCCTATATTATAAATAAATACTTTAATTTAACCTCTCTTGCACACTGTCACTTGTACACTTACACACCAAAACCCAGGTACCCCCATACCACTGATACATTACCTCTCACTTTTAAACACATACACAAGCAGTCACTTACTCACTGTGATACACTTAACTTCACTCATAACACATCTACCTACCCATAAGATATACTATCTCACACTCATAATAAACTCTATAATACACACACACACTCAAATGTACCCCCACTGAACACCTACAGACCCTCACACTACACACCCCTGATTTACATAACTACCATGATACCTACTGACACTATTTCATTTATCCTCATCTAAGATACCACTGATACTCCTCTAATCGGTGCACAACCTTGCACTGTCACTATTTACAGTACAATGCTTTGTAGTGCTCAAACCACCACCATACAGTCAAATATCTGATGCTCAACCTATACACTTGATTGGCTACTACCTGAGCCGCTGTCTCCTTTTACTCAAGCCTACACACTAAGACCCCTTACCCCAAGATATACCTCCCCCTCTACCATATCTATAAACATTACTTGCAACAATAATTTTAGATGCAACCCTTAACCTCACTGAACTGTACCTATTATGAAATGTTCCCTGTACATCACCACCTTAACCATATTACACTATTTTCACTACTTGCACACCCCACCTCGACAACCAAGCACAACCCTCTAGGTAATCAACACATACCAATACAATGGTATACTAGTATCATCACAACCAATAATCAATTCTACCATAAACCTAAGATACACCCACACACACATGCACAAGCCACATCTCAAATACCTAGTGTGCACAACACAAAATACACATGATACAATATCCATGATTCATACTATTATGATACTAACCTCAATATCATAATTAGGACACATAGACATAATCACAATACTAAATTAGGCTAAAAATTCTATTGAGACCATTCTACAAACACTTGGTATGCCAAATTCGTAGTTCTACCAAATAAATCCTAGAAAATACCAATACAATATTTAAAAGCCTAGATTTAGTGGATTCAAGTCCTATAACACTTAGATTTACCATTAGAAGGTCATTCCCACCCATGGGAGGCTTCCTATTGGCTTTATTTAGGTTTCTACCATAAAAATTAGGGGAAAAGAGGGATTTACCTATTGGAAGTTGGATCCCAATGAATCTCCATGAATTTGGGAAAGAATAAAAGAAGAAGTGACACCAATCCTCTTGCTAATGCTTCACCTTGGCTTCTTCCTTGAGCTCCAAGCACTAGCTCTCCTTATGAAGAAGTTTTGAAGGTGGAATATCGTGGTAATGGTAGAATTTTGGATTAGGAGTGGGTTAAAAAATTAGGGTTTCCCCACTCTTGAGAAGAGGGAGAAGATAAAATGGGGAAGAAGAAAAGTAGTGGAGGAATGAAATGAATAAGGAGGCCTGAGGAAAGGGTTTTGTCATGATTGGTTTTATCTATTTACAAGTTTGCCCTTCCTAATTAGTCATGAAGGATACTTAATAAAGAGGGTTTAACTAATTGAAGGTTCTAATTTGATAGAAATCTATTATTAATTTATTCTCCCTAATTAATGAGTCAACCAAAACTAATAAATTAATTAAACTAATGGTCACGTCAATTCTAGTTGGGTTCACTCTGGTTCATGAGCACTAAATCTAACTAATAGGCTAACCACTAATTACTAATATAATTCTAGAAAATTACTAATATATAATAATCCATAAAAAAACTTAACAACATATAAAAATTACAAAAATACCCCTCTCTGAAAAGTTGTAGTTACATAAAAGTATGGGCAAATTAAAACCATAAATAAAATTGACAAAAATTTACATCCATAAACATCACTTATCACCTTTATATCTCACAAGTCTGATTTTTTATCTCAAGAATAATACATACGAGGAACTACACAACTATACAAAATAAAATTGATGATATACCTTCTGCCTGTGCTACTCTTCTGGTTCTTCCATAATATATACCGAAAGTATCTCTTCCTCAGCCACGCCTCCATCTAGTGAATAAAAACTAGGTCATCATAGACATGCAAGTCCTTGGTTCAAGGATAATAAAATAATTAAAGTAAAATAGTTATATGATTGAAAATTATGATATGATACTCAGATATGAGGATATGATATAATTTATCATAAGAAAGTATTATAGTGTTAACCCAAAATATGACTTAACTCGGATTATGACACTATTGTGAATCCTTATTCTAGTGATTTAAAAGTGTTCAAACACATTCATTGCCTAATAGTCACTACCACAATCACAATACAACTTTTTTTATACGATGATGCAATTTGGAGAACATGTTTGGATCTCACATTCAAATAGTGTCATGATTACTATCTAGGCAATAATCCCTTTACTAGGGATCAGGTAGTGGCAGGTAGGCACGGTGCTTAGTAGTCCGGCCACTCCTCTTCGAGAGCAAAATTATAAACTTTAATTAACACCAAATTCGACTATTTATTGAACTAGGGTAACCATCACGAGATTCAAAAGCGTCAGATAAGGTAGGTTATCTAAGCATTCACTCACTCTCAATGCAAGGCCTTGCGAATGAGCTATAGGTACTGATCAATTTTATTAATTAGATTGCCAAAATTTTATACGATGTGATCCAAACTGTCCCCCCGTCCAATGCTTTATTCTACAATCACAATCAATTTATTATCTTATTTAGAACTTTCTTTTCTGTCTCAAATATGTATCTCTATCTGTGTATTAAAGATATTACCAGAATACAAGAATATAAACCAGTAAGCAAGTTTTATCCATTGGAATAGACACAAGTAAGTATCTCCATACGTGTCAAATGTCACATACTACAAGATTACTTCTCATCATATATTCTAGCAGATAAAGTAAGACAAAATATGAGACTTTACTTCAGATAGCAAGCTTCATGTAGTATGAGTATACAACTCACCATGAAAATTAATTTATTGAAATAAAATAGAACAACTGGATTTAATATTTGTTATGCTTGTGTGTCAATATGTCTGTATCATACGATTCAAAACTTAGATAATTCGACCCCTAATATATTCAAAGTTATCAAGAGTTTGTCTATAAAATATATAAATAAAATATAGTTTATGGTTTAGTACGATGTAAAAGTATTTGCTTCAAAATTGAGTTATCTACTGAAATTCTTATAATTTTTGGCGGAGTCTCCTTTTTATTTTGAGCTCTAAACACAATAATATAATTCTATCCGGAGTAACTCTCCGTAGAATTCTCTTGGGTCAAAGCCCCTTCGGTAGAACAACTCAATACTGAATACACGCAGTTATATTCAATAGTAAATTAAGAAGAATGAATATCTTCTTACATTGGCTACTTATCCATAACGTTAAATTTGCTCGATTATTATTTTTTACAAGATGAACACACAAGTTAGAAGCATATAAAATTCAAACTGAACTTATATACAGAATAACACTCGAACCAGTAGCACTATCACATCACAAGAAGGTTTACAAAGTGTTTGTACCTTGCCAGAATCAATCATTTCAATTATTCAAACATCAATAAAATTATAATATACATACCTGCCTATATTATGAATTTTGATACTTATAAAGCATAAGCAACTCTAGAATTTAATACTAAATTCTAGCATGTGACCCTGATGTTGCACAAATTATAACTCCTATCATATAATCCAAAATATATCATATTATATATATATATATATATATATATATATATATATATATATATATATATATATTCAAAAAGCTTATTGAATCCTCAATGTATCCTTAATAGACATATTTTAATTTTAACGATGTTTATTAGATCAAAACTTACTCGAAAAAATACTACACACTAGATTCCAATATTGCATTCCAGATTTCAACATTTGCGGTACACGACCAATAACTTCTATCATTTTAATCCAAATACTATTATATCATATATGGTTGAAAAAGTTATCAAATACTCTAAATTTTTTGTTTAGACATAATTGATTTTTAACAATGTTTAATAGATCAAAACTGCCCTACAAAATACTGTGTATTATGTCCCATATTTCAATTCCAAAATTCTATATCTATGGTGCACGTCCAATAACTTCTAATGTATGCACCCAAATACTATCATATCATATATGGTCGGAAATATTATCAAATTTTCTATAAAACAGTTTTTGACATAATATGGTTTTGACAAAGTCTAATAGGTCAAATCTGTCCTAAAAAATAATGTATAAATATGTTCTAGATTTTAATTCCAGAATTCTACATCCATTTTGCATGGCCAACAACTCCTTCCATATATACCCAAATACTATCATATCATATATGGTTGGAAAGCTTATCGAATTTACTACAAAACACTTTTAGACATATTTCCATTTTGGCTAAGTTAAATAGATCAAAACTAGCTCAGAAACATACTACGCAATGAGAACGAATTCAACACATATATTTCAAGTTCAAATTCGTGTCTAATATTCCTATAGGTGTGTCACCTTAACGAATAATTCTTATAATCATGTTCTAAACAACATATAATTAACTCAACATTAATTCATAATATAAACTTTATTTTGCATCAAGAATTACATAAAAAATTATAGAAAAAAGAAAGTTGTATAAAGTAAAGGAGGACTTCCCTTAGTTCTTATTATAGGTTTGTAAATGTAGTATGGATGGATAATTAGGTTTTGGAGAAGTAGGAGGATGTTTTATTAAGAGGTGAAAGTGAAAGAGGTTAAAGTATACATAAGCAAGTAATAACTTATATATATATATATATATATATATATATATATATATATATATATATATATATATATATATATATATATATATATATATATATATATAACCTTTTATTCTTACAAGATATTTTAAGTAAGGGATCAAATATGATGGATGGACCCCCCCCCCCATGGGCCGGCCACATCTAGAAAAGGAGGTGTCTTCTTAAAGAAGCTAAGTTAAGTTGGTAAAGGGGCATTTAGGTCATTTTCTATGTAAAGTTAATTAGTGTTTTGATTAAACCAATTCATCTCCTATTTAAACTTAATCCTTCACACTAATTAAATTCTTAATTCATGAATGACAAGGCACATAAATAATACTTCAAATAAAAATATAAATAATTTATGTAAAATAAATAATAATATTATACTAAAAATTTTGGGAATCCAAAAAATTATATTATTAAAATAATAAAAAAATTCTCGTAAAACTATTTTCTCGTCAAACTTGTATTTACATATAAATAATAATAATAATAATAATAATAATAATAATAATAAAATTTTGAAACACAACTATGACACAAGGATCGAGTAGCATATCGTCGATTCCTGATCAACGAAGATCATCCAATCTCGGTGAGATTTTGAACCTTGATTTCTCTAATTTTGATCAACGAAGATCGTCCAATCTCGGTGAGATTTTGAACCTTGATTTCTCTAATTTTGATCTGGTTTTGAAGTGACGGTCGAATACAGGGACGAACTCGAGATCGAATCGGATTTTACAAATTAATCGTTGATTGATCTATCGAGTATGAGAAGATCGAGTTTGAAATTGTGAGATTCTTTGATTGATTCTTTAAACCTATGATTCTCCTTTTTTGATCGGTTGGTCTTTTCTCAGAGCCTTGAATCAGTTAGAGTGAGCTCACGAATCTGATCCCTAACGTAAATTCGAGTTTCGAGCAACAAAATCTAGTAAGAATTCTCGGATGTAGTGATCAGTTTATCTTTTCTTTGATTCTTGTCACTATTTTCGAACATCTAAAATTCAAAGAAAACTTTAAACACTTCACTTTATGTTTCGCACACTAGGTGTTCGACAAATTGCTTTAGAGGAGATTTTTTGTTCAAATCCGATATGTAGACATTCTTGTTGGACAATCTTGATTGTGTCCTTAAGTTCGGATTAGACACAATCCATGTTTGGACATTACATGTATGAATAACAACCCTGCCTTTTTCATAATGATTTGGTATCAGTGTTCTTTAGTTCTCAAACTGAAGATATGTGCAGAGACTTGTGTATGTGTCCAGTATTGGGCAAAGCGGAAGGATTGGTTTGACCCATGTATCACTTAGGGACTTTGAACACTAAGTTGGAAACGAGAAGAACGTGTTAGGCTTCAGGGATACCGTGTCTAAGTAGACACTGGAACATTGTAAAAGCCACGGGAAATTCAAAATTAATTTTAGACAGTACTTCTGGGTTGGGTTCATGAGTTGTGGATTCAGAACCAATCCGTTAGGTACAATAAACTTAGTACTGGGGTCCTGAGACTAGCTAACTATTAAATTGGGTTTGAACATTCAAATTCGAATGTTCCGAATAGATAATAGGTGTTTCTGAATCTGAACGGACCAATTAGGTTAGCCGGGGATGAGTTCTGTTACAGACTTTAAAAAAAGGGAAGCAGTTACAATGTTGGGCCCAAGCTTAGTAGCATTAAATATGCCATATAACCAGTACGGAAGCCCGATATAGAAGTAGACCGGGTTACTATTTACCTGAACAAGTAATGGGCCATAACTCAAAAATAAGTGGGAATGTATAAGTAGTAAATAAAGAGAGTATGGCAAGTTGTTAATTAGAGGAGGAACTAGTTAACTAGTTAAGGAATTTTAGAATAACCTAGGAGTTAGTAATGGAGAATTTTAGAAATAAATGACTAAGGGTATTTGTGTCTTTTGGCACAACTAGTGAAGCATAATCTATAACTTTTGAGACTTCCAGGCAATTACAATACGATTGACCCTTTACTTTGTATTTATGTTTTGCATTGATCTCATATTGGATAATTGATTGACACAGATTATTGTACATTGATTGTATTATCGGGGCAGGGAATATTTAGTCTTTATATGACCAAATCCCCTTAGTGTAATATTGTGCCGAGCTTAATCACACATCGTGCACGTGTGGTTAAGGCGTACCATATTCTATTGTACTATTATACTTACCAGCCGATCACATATTAGACTGATATTTCATTCACTATTGCATGATTGTGCTTTAATTGTTTCAATTATTATACTATTATCCAGTTTACATGTTATCATTACTTTTTTATTACAATTTTACTTAGTATTGCATTCATTCGTAGGGTTGTACTTTGTTCTTTTTCTGACAGGATGTGTTACAGGTGAGACTGATGATGAGCTTTACCCTAGTTTCTATGGACTGCACGATGACACCATATGAGAGGCTATCTTGGAGGCTACCTAGGAACAGGAATTCATCTCCGAGATTTGGGGACTTTAGTTGTAGAGTTTTATCCATTTGCGTTGATGTTGTATTGTGAGAGTTATGTTGGATGACTGTACATATTAGAGAGATTTATGTGGTTCCTTTACCATTTATCGAATTTGTCTCTAGATATTCATTATAAAAGGTATAATAAAAAATAGTGAAATATTGTAGTGTGTGGTAAAAATACAGAGAACCAAAGTTGAACACATTTGATTGGAACACAAAATACTTTCTTTATTAAATACTTGAAGATTGGACTACAAATTACTTGTTTGGCTGATTACAAAATATGCCATAAATGGCTTAAAACTCTTTTTACAAATATAAAACTTGCCACAATGCCCAAATATCATATCTTTTTAGTAAGACCAAAATAGAACACATAACAAAAGTGCTTGCCACAAGAGAGGAAAGTAATGGAAGCAACACGAGCATGGTTCTGCTTGAAGGGATGCGCTCCTAAAGCTTTAAAATGCTTTCCAAACTCTCGCTACCAGAAACTGAATATTTGCCCATAAATATGGGACAGTACTACAACATGTACTAGTGAGCGACCGTGGCCAAACTCACATAAAAAAATCTACACTAAGTAAATATGTAAAGCTAGCATTACTATTATGTGATCTTTCTAGTTGTCTAGTTTCTTTTTAACAATTCATGCAAAAAAAATATAAACAATAGATAGACTACGCATATGGTAAATCTTATCCACGGTCAAGCGGTTATCCCTGCAGCAGGCACACAAGTTAGCAACAATATGCATATATATATATATAAACTCATGTATCTATCATTGCATCAAAATGTTAGGCTTGCAAGAAGAAAAATTCTAGCATGCGACTTAACTACATGATGGTCCCCTCCTCAAAATTAGCAGTTGGAACGTACAAGCCCATCCCACTAATAGACCTATACCCTCCCATAAGTAAAAAATTCTAGCCTCAGGGTATCCAGATCTCTCCTAGGCCGAATGATCCCCAGTGCCCCATGAACCACTCGAGAGAGAATCCTTGTGCACAAGTTGTCCAGACCAAATACATGAATGCAAGATCCTATTAGATACTATACTATCATACAACAGTTAAACGATGAAAAAGAAAGTCTATCTCTTTATCTCGATACAGGAGTGAACCGCTAGGTCTATCATTGGTGCTTCTTGGTTCTTAGCATATAATTTGGGTATAAGATCATTCATGAAGAAACTAGTAAAGCAACAATTCTATATTTTAAGCATGCAAAAATTATATCTTTTTATAATATCTTGATTAAGTGATATCATTGAACATATGGACATGCATCTTGAGTAGACTAGAGATAATTTATTAAGGCGTGCAGACTAAAGGATTCATCGAAGGGCCAACATTACTCACCGATTGAATCAATAAGAGGATAGGGAAGCCTTACACAACGACCAATCCTTGTCTATACGTCCTGAAATTACAACAACACTTAGTTAGCATCCTTTGATCTTATTCTCTTACGATTCAAAATGAATGTGCAAGCAAAAAAAGTGAATCATGAAAACCAAGTCATCGAACGCAAGACAAAATATTATATAGATTAGGGTTATAATAAGAAAATTTTGGGCATAAACCTAATAGTAAATAAAACCATGTATTAGGCTAATAGGTAACTAATTTCATAAGCAAATGAAATTTAACTCTAATATCTAATAATATTACTAGAATAAATATTACCATTACTAATATCGGTGCTAAACATTATTAAAGTGAATTTGGGGAGGGGGTTTACATCCTTCTCTAATTGGAAGAATTTTGTCCCAAAAATTTAGATAAAGGCACGAATAAAAATATAAAATTTAACATGTTACGGGTATTTGAAATACATTACGTAAGTGTTTACCTTATCCTAAAACAAGTGACCAATGTTAAACCCTTTGCCCTAATAGGTTCAGCCCACTCACCACACTCAAGAAGAAAAGACAGATTACAATGAAATCACTCACCCTAACTGTAGCGATCACCCTGAACGAAGATGATGGCTCGTCAATAAGATCTCTTTTTTCTTGGATGGCGAGCCCTAAGAGCAAAGTATGAACTTTCTGTAAACCCTTTCACCCAAAATTAGGTCTACTTGGCATGGATAGAGAAATTAGGGCTAGTTTATATCCAATTAGAAATAGAATACGACATTTTATTTAATTATACAATATTTATATCATCTATTGCACCTAACCGTTGCTTCGATAATTGGAGCACTACACTAGCCATTGCCTTCCTACAAACTTTACACCCTTGTCCTAGATGTGCCAGCCATCTATTCTGACCTTGGTGTAACTTAAAATTATACTCTCTTGTGTTATATTTTGGTCGCACAATAATCATCGCGGACGTTATTTCCTAATTCTAAATAATTCTAACTTTGTATCCTTGTGCGTTCCAATTTAAATTGGAGACACAATCTTGACCCATTTCGTGCAGCCTAATTTATGATAAAATTCTACTCTGATCCCTCTATGTCCATGATACTTGTGTCCCACCAAATTTTATTTCCATGTACTTCTAATTAATTCCAAAACACCTTGCGCATTAATTTTAATTAATTTAAACCCAATTTTTATCTTTGTGCAATTTTCTAATTATTGGGCACTTTTAAGCAAAAGTGCAATGTGGTGTCTACACCATTGGACAATACATGAAGAAATCCAACTTTCTCTCTTCATACGAATTTTTCCATAATTTTTGGAATGTGCAACGCGCAACATCGTCCCCTTATTTTAAACCTATCCTTGTATTTAAACAATGCAACCATGTGAGCCCAAGGCCCAATCCAAAAGAATGTTGACCAAGTCAAACTATTCCTAGGTCAACCTAACCCCATGTGCATATAAATATTCCCTTACTTTGCTTTTTTCCTTTTTCACAAAACCTAAAATAACTACTTAGCCGACCCTTCCCCCTTCTCATCCCTGTGCATCCCTACCCCGCCGGAGCACCGCAGGCCGCTGCCTTCGACTTGCCGGAGTACGACCCCGAGTCCACCCGCCTCTCCTTCACCTCTTCTCTTTCCTCCTCCCTGTGCACGCTCAGCCGAGCTCGACCTCCGGAGCAGCCGAGCGGACCCCCAGCACCCCGCTGCACCACCTGGCCGTTCCCGACTTCCACCAGACCTTCTCCTCTCCCGCTGGTCTTCTCCTCCATCATCACCATCTCTCCGTCACCACCAGTACTCGGCCACCTCGCCAACCTCCTTCCCTCCCCTACGCAGAACCGCCGGAACTCCACCGCGGCCATCTCTGCTCGTCACCACCACCATTATTTCCCTCCGCCTGGGCCAACCTGACCGGAGCAGCCTGCACCCGCTGCTCAACCACCCACAGTTGCCTGACCCTGCCTCACCTCGACACTGCCATACTCGCCAGAACCACCATCGACCTCCCTCACCATCACCAACACCACTAGCACGATCACCACCCCTCCTCCACGAACTCCTCCTCGACTACCCCCACAGCTGTTGAACTCGAGCCCTTTTCCCTGTCCTCCTTCCTGATTCGACCTCCCTAGCCGGAACTCCCCTCCTCTAGCCGGACCTCCTCTCCTCTGGTTGGACCTCCCCTCCCCTGGCCGAACCTCCTCTCCCCCTGGCTGGAGCACCCTATCATCATCATCATCATCCACTCTCATCCTCACCACGATTACCATCACCTCCACCATGATCAGCACCATCTCATCATCATCACCAATACCTTAACCCTAATCGTCCACATTATCGTCCTCGTTATCACCATCATCCACCTCATCATCCTAGTCATCACCATCCTCTACATCATCATCCTCGTCATCACCATCATCCATATTATCATCCTTGTCATCACCATCATCCCCATCATTATCCCCGTCATCATCATCATCTCATCACCATCTCATCATCGCACAATCATCATCACCATTAACCTTCATCACTATCCTTAGCCTAATCATTATAACCTTCTTCGTCCTCGTCATCATCGTCGTTAACCACATCGTCAACATCGTCATCGTCGTCAACCTCATCGTCATCATCGTTATTCCCGTGTGCGTACCCCGAGCTTTGAACCTGTCCCTCTTCTCCTTTTTATGTCTGCTTGCGTTTATGCTATTAGGACATGAGTATTGCTTTATGACTGTTAGTTGATATTGGACCCAGAGTCGGTGAACCCAATGACTTGTACGCATATACATACGCGTATTAGAATTTAAGTGATATAAAAATATATATACATATATAGATGGATGTATTATATAAGTAATTATATGCTTATGAACATGTTAGATTATCCCATATTTACCATGGTAAATATATTATATAAGTAATTATATGTTTATATTGTACGACCTTAGGACACTGTGGATTATCCCATATTTACCATGACCATGTTGACCTAAGAACATGTTAGATGACTGCCTTGTGTACATTTACGTACTGGCCTAGACATATATTATTTTGACTGTCTGATTTTGATACAATATTTAATATAAGACACCTGCATAATTAGTCGCATAATTAACCGTGTTAGTTGACCAGTGTTATCCCTAGCGTACCCTCTGAGTCCAGTGTATATATGGTTGTGTATGTGCTAGTGTAATGAATAATATTGTATTATATTATATCACATGTATATAGGATATTGGATTTATCTAAGCGACTTCAGGAGCAGGTTATTGGTACTTCGCAGCTTCTTGCCAGGCAAGTATACCTTGCCTTATTGTACTATTTAAATTCAGTTATTATTTAGTTGCATGTTTATATATTTTAAACTGTACGCGTCCGAGAGAGACTCGGATGCAGTCAAGAAAGGCGTTAACGTTAGGATTGTGTCTGACCTAGTGTCTAGTAGACCCACCTAAAGTTGTGGAGTTATCGGTATGACTCCCAGGCCTTGACACGTATTATTATACATCACAGAGTGAGTTCATGTAGTGACGTGTGCCTCATACTCAATTGGCCATCAGTGTGAGCAACACGTATGATGGTATTTAGCTTAGTTGTTTATTTCTATAGAGACTTGCATTATAGTACGAGATGTCCACGTCGTGTTCACGACTGGTATATCTACATTGGGCGGGGAGGACGACTAATAGGAGTATGGGACACCAACTTCCTTTATACTGCTTCCACACTCGACGGAGTGATATGGACGATATATACTATACTGCTGTCACGTTCTTCGGAGCGATATTGGTGCTATACTATACAGATGCCATGCTCTTCGGACATGGACGTTATTATATTACAATACCCTTGTATGGGAGCATATATGGCATATACTAGCCAGTCATGATGATTAGTGAATTATGTCAGCATATGTCTAGCCTACACTTCCCATACGTACCAATGTTGTCCTCAAATTGCATTCACTTAGATGGTTAGCTCACCCCTTTTATTTATTCAGTATTTACTTTATGGCATGCTTCTATGTATCTTGTTATGTTCCTCTGAGGACCTGGTCCCTTTCCAGGTATAGATTTCATGAATATTTGCAGAAGCACAGATCCTGACTGGTTATCTATATTTCGAGGAGGTCTTTCCTTCGAGCCTTGTGATTGTTAGTTGTTGTACTTATATTGTGTTACTTTTATATTCTAGTTTGGTAGTGGATTTATTTCCATCCAACTATCATCTTTAGATACTTTATATTGAGATCTATTTTCATAGATATTGGTTATTTATTTATTTGATTTTCTGTGGATAAGATTTAGACTATTCCCTGTGACTTGTGATATATGTACCACTTGTGGATTATTGTTCATAATACAACGTACACATATATTATGGTTTCTATATATTAGAGTTGCCATATACATGTGGCTGGCATGCTCACGTGTCCTAGTCCTAAGTATTTTGGGACTGGGACATGACATATTTTTGTGGTGGCGGCCCATGCAGGTCAAGAGCATTTTGTCTCGATTATGTTACTATACCGAGCAAGCCTGCACATAGGAATAGAATCTAGGATCTCATCTACAATTGACTATGATTCACCTTCCTTCCAATCTGTTCTATTTGAATAGCTGCATCCTGCTTGATTAATGTGCTTTCCTAATAGTTCCTTGAGTATAACCTTCTCCTAGAATATAGAAGTCCCTGTTGTTAGATAATAAGTAGGGTAACCTTCCTATTAAGAGTACAACTAGGGCATTGACACATTATTAAGTTCAGAATACCTAATAAACCCTAGCATCCCTTACCTGTTGATTGATTGACCATTATCCCTTGATAATTGGGGATGACTTAAGAGTAGTATAGGCAATACTAGGGCTAGCTATAAATCTGACCATATTGTTTGACCCTAGCATTGAGGAACCAATAGAAATCCAAGGTTGAATAATAGGACCAAACTTAACTTTTATAGTGAGATAGTATTATAGAACTATAAATTTAGATTCTTATCTTGAGATTATCAAACAGTGCCTTAGGAAGCCAAGAGGAATGAATCGAATATTTCCCTTGATCATACCTCAGACATAGATATTAGCATACCACCTTCCCTTAGGAAAACTATGATATTATCTAGAGTCCTATTTTTCCAATTCAAATCTTGCTCCTCTAAAAACTTAGTGCTCGCTATATTTACGTGGCGACTAATTATGTTCTTTTATTCTTTATCTTTCAATTCATGCCACCTAACCTTTCTGATTGTAGGCCAAGTAATTTATCTTATGTTAAGGATATATAGTTTGCTAGGATTATAGTTATAATCTTGAACTTTGAATTATGTGCTTGCTAGTTAGAACGTGATAGTTGAGTATTCTTTTATATTATAATTCTATGGTTATACCTTAGTTTTAAATCACGTGATTGTACCCCCACCTCGATACGAGTTATATCCTCTTTCCCCTGAAGACTAGTAACTTTTCCATACTTACTATTGACACCTTTGTTCTATAATCACTATAATTAAGACTTAAGGTGACCATTACCCATATAATGCAATAGGAGACCCTAATAAGTACCAAGATCTTTTTCGCGTATACCCCAATAAGAGTTCATACTTTATTTATAAGAACAAGGTTATTTTATAGATTTTCCTTAAAACCGTCACAGTATTAGTGAATTATTTTAAGTTGGGTAGTATGCCTTACAACCTAGTAACACGTAGTCCTCTTGACTCATTATTGAAGTGTAACTGAATAACATTAACTGTATACTAGCATAAGATGATAGTGTTTAGTCAAACTATAGAACTTAGAGGTCCATACCTCTATTTGGTCGACTAACGACTTAGACAAAGAGTTAGTATGACAACTGTAGAGACTGTAGAGTCTTATCTTCTGTGTGAACTTGAATTAGTTTATAACTTCTCTCATCATAATCCAGCGTATATATATTTTCTAAACTACCTTGACTTATGCTGCTAGTATAGCCTAATTTTGCAAGCTTACTCTTCTATCGAGCTTGATCATGATACATGTATTATTGGGTATACACACTAATATATTTCAGAATCAGTGTATTAAGGTCTAGCTAACCTTAGTGCGCTTGGTTCGCTCTTTGCATAACTACTTTACGTGGATTGAGATATATAGTTGACTAGTAAACGAATGTACTTGCCCTCTAGATGTGTCTGAGCAAATCGTATCAGTTACATAACTGTACTGATACGAGCATATAAATAGGAATTACCAAAATAGGATTTCAATCAACAACTGTCTTGACAATTCCCATTGAATTCTTTAAACACCTTGATCCCCATACTTGTATTCTATTACCCCCACCTTGAATTCTTTATTATTGCTCTCCGTCTTCCCTTATTTTGGAAAGACGAAACCTTGTGCTTGGTATAAGTTTGATATGAACTAGATATACCCCATAGACCAATCACATTACTAGATAACTATTTTTTATAACTGATTAAGGGTATATCATATATGATACATTTGGTGTTAATTTTTTGAGGATTAAGTAACATGATTAAGTAAATTTGAGGAATAAGTCTTCTTAAATGTAAGAGCCTTATGTGATAGATGGGTAAATTCTAAATTGGGGAGAAGTTGCATTATCAACTTGAGAGGAATTTCTTTTGGATTATGATCGAGTAAAATTTGATTGAGAGGTTCAAGTCATTTTAATTTTAAAAATTTTAAAAGAAGGATTTAGATGATGATGATTTAATGGATTTTAAAAACCTTGATATGACAAAACAAATAATTATAATTTGAGCAGTATTTTAATTTAAAGTGTTGAAGGTTGAATCATCAATTTAAATCTTGAGGAAAATAAATAGAACTCTAAACATGAACATCAACAGATTGAATTCCAAATTTGATGATTTGAATTAAGAATTAAAATTTTGATTGTGGATTACATATTTGAAATATTGAGGATGTAAATTGAATTTAAAATTTAAAGAGTACAAAATTCACAAGTTAAAAATATAAATAATATTTGAGTAGAATTATTTCCCAGAGGAGATTATGATAGCTGGAAATAGTGGTATAAAATTTATACGCGTTATTTAATTCTAGAAGATGTTATATGGATTTAATTTAAATTTGGATTTTGATGATTTAAAAAAGTGAGAAGAGATTATAATAGATTGGATTTTGAATTGAACAGTGATTATCTTAGTTTTAAGGCAATTGAGATAGATTTGATTAGAATTTTAAATTATCGCAAAGAGATTGTGATTGACTTGCCTTATGTACGTGAAGGATTAACTAATTATGTCTTATTTTAATTCCGAGGATGAAATTATTTTAAGTTAGGTAGATTGTAAACCCTCTCACCCAAAATTAGGTCTACTTGGCATAGATAGAGAAATTAGAGCTAGTTTGTATCCAATTAGAAATAGGATACGATATTTTATTTAATTATATAATATTTGTATCACCTAGTGCGCCTTACCGTTGCTTCGATAATTGGAGCACTACAATAGCCATTGCCTTCCTACAAACTTTACACCTTTGCCCTAGACGTGCCAGCCATCTATTCTGACCTTGGTATAACTTATAATTATACTCTCTTGTGCTACATTTGGTCACACAATAATCGTTGCGGGCGTTATTTCCTAATTCCAAATAATTTCGACTTTGTATCCTTGTGCGTTCAAATTTAAATTGGAGACACAATCTTGACCCGTTTCGTGCAGCCTAATTTATGATAAAACTTTACTCTGATCCCTCTATGTCCATGACACTTGTGTACCACCAAATTTTATTTCCATGTACTTCTAATTAATTCTAAAATACCATGCGCATTAATTTTAATTAATTTAAACCCAATTTCCATCTTTATGCAATTTTCTAATTATTGGGCACTTTTATACAAAATTGCAGTGCGGTGTCTACACCATTGGACAATACATAAAGAAATCCAACTTTCTCCCTTCATACGAATTTTCCCATAATTTTTGGAATGTGCAACGCACAACATCGCCTCCTTATTTTAAACCTATCCTTGCATTTAAACAATGCAATTATGGCCCTCCAAAAACCCCCATGTGAGCCCAAGGCCCAACCCAAGAGAATGTTGACCAAGTCAAACTATTCCTAGGTTAACCCAACCCCATGTGCATATAAATATTTCCTTACTTTGCTTTTCCCTTTTTCACAAAACCTAAAATAACTACTTAGCCGACCCTTCCCCCTTCTCATCCCTGTGGATCCCTACCCCGCCGGAGCACCGCCGGCCGCTGCCCTCGACTCGCCGGAGTACGACCGCGAGTCCACCCGCCTCTCCTTCACCTTTTCTCCTTCCTTCTCCCTGTATACGCTCAACCGAGCTCGTCCTCTGGAGCAGCCGAGCGGACCGCCAGCACCCCGCTGCACCACCTGGCCGTTCCCGACTTCCACCTAATCTCCTCCTCTCCCTCCGGTCTTCTTCTCCATCACCGCCATCTCTCCGTCACCACCAGTACTCGGCCACCTCGCTAACCTTCTTCCCTTCCTTGCGCAGAACTGTTGGAGCTCCATCGCGGCCATCTCTGCTCGATAACACCACCATTATTTCCCTCCGCCTGGGCTAACCTGACCGAAGCCTGCACCCATTGCTCAACTGCCCGCAATAGCCTGACCTCACCTCACCTCGACGCTGCCATCCTCGCTAGAACCACCATCGACCTCCCTCACCATCACCAACACCACCAGCACGATCACCACCCCTCCTCCACGAACTCCTCCTCGACCACCCCGACAGCTGCTGAACCCGAGCCCTTTTCCCTATCCTCCTTCCTGATTCGAACTCCCTGGCCAGACCTCCCCTTCTCTGGCCGGACCTTCTCTCCTCTGGTCGAACCTCCCCTCCCCTGGCCGGACCTCCTCTCCCCCCTGGTCGGAGCACCCATCATCATCATCATCCACTCTCATCCTCACCACCATTACCACCACCTCCACCATGATCATCACCATCTCATCATCATCATCACCAATACCTTAACCCTAATCATCCATATCATCGTCCTTGTCATCACCATCATATACCTCATCATCCTAGTCATCACCATCCTCCATATTATCATCCTCGTCATCACCATAATCCACATCATCACCATCATCCCCATCATCATCCCTGTCATCATCATCATCTCATCACCATCTCATCATCGCACAATCATCATCACCATTAACCTTTATCACTATCCTTAGCCTAATTATTATCACCCTCGTCGTCCTTATCATCATCATCGTCAACCACATCGTCAACATCATCATTATCGTCAACCTCATCGTCGTCACTGTCATTCCCGTAGCGTACCCCGAGGTTCGAACCTGTCCCTCACCTCTTTTTTTATGTGTGCTTGTGTTTATGCTATTAGGACATGAGTATTACTTTATGACTGTTAGTTAATATTGGACCCTGAGTCGGTGAACCCAATGACTTCTACGCGTACACATACGCGTATTAAAATTTAAGTGATATATAAATATATACATATATAGATGGATGTATTATATAAGTAATTATATGCTTATGCATATATATATTTATATTGTACGACCTTAGGACACTGTGGATTATCCCATGTTTACCATGACCATGTTGACCCTAAGAACATGTTAGATGACTGCCTTGTGTACATTTACGTACTGGCCTAGACATATATTATTTTGACTATCTGATTTTGATACAACATTTAATATAGGACACCCGCGTAATTAGTCGCGCAATTGATCATGTTAGTTGACCGGCATTACCCCTAGTGTACCCTCTGAGTCCAGTGTATATATGGTTGTGTATGTGCTAGTGTAATGACTGATGTTGTATTATATTATATCACATGTATATAGGATATTAGATTTATCTACACGACTTCAGGAGCAGGTTATTGGTACTTCGCAGCTTCTTGTCACGCAAGTATACCTTGCCTTGTTGTACTATTTAAATTCAGTTATTATTTAGTTGCATGTTTATTTATTTTAAACTGTGCGCGTCCGAGAGAGACTCGGGTGCAGTCAATGAAGGCGTTAACGTTAGGATTGTGTCTGACCTAGTGTCTAGTAGACCCACCTAAAGTTGTGGAGTCATCGGTATGACTCCTAGGCCTTGACACGTATCATTACATGTCACAGAGTGAGTTCATATAGGGACGCGTGCCTCATACTCGACTGGCCATCAGTGTGAGCAACACATGTGACGATATTTAGCTTAGTTGTTTATTTCTATAGAGAATTGCTTTATATTATGAGATGTCCACGTCGTGTTCATAACTGGTATATCTATATTGGGCGGGAAGGACGACTAGTAGGCGTATGGGATATCCACTTCCTTTACACTGCTACCACACTCGACGGAGTGATATGGACGATATATACAATACTGCTGCCATGTTCTTCGGAGCGATATGGATGATATATACTATACTGCTGCCACGTTCTTCAGAACGATGTGGATGATATACTATACAGATGCCATGCTCTTTGGAGCTGGACGTTATTATATTACAGTGCCCTTGTATGGGGGCATATGTGGCATATACTAGCCAGTCATGACGATTGGTAAATTATGTCAGCATATGTCTAGCCTACACTTCCTATATGTACCAATGTTGCCCTCAAATTGCATTAACTTAGATAGTTAGTGCACCCCTTTTATTTATTAAGTATTTACTTTATGACATGCTTCTATGTATCTTGTTATGTCCCTCTGAGGACTTGGTCCCTTTCCATGTGTAGATTTTATGAGTATTCGCAGGAGCACAGATCCGGACTGGTTACCTATATTTCGAGGAGATTTTCCCTTTGAGCCTCGTGATTGTTAGTTGTTGTACTAATATTGTGTTGTTTTTATATTCTAGTTTGGTAGTGGATTTGTTTCCATCAAACTATCATCTTTAGATACTTTATATTAAGATCTAGTTTTATAGATATTGGTTATTTATTTATTTGATTTTCTATGGATGAGATTTAGACTATATCCTGTGACTTGTGACATATGTACCACTTGTGGATTATAGTTCATAATACAACGTACACATGTGTTATGGTTTTCATATATTGGAGTTTCCATATACATGCGACTGACATGCTCACGTGTCCTAGTCCTAAGTATTTTGGGACTGGGACATGACACTTTCTCTTAGATTTTCTGTGGATAAGCACCATAATCTTCACCTTGTGCTCTATTATTTGTGCCTCCACCCTCAACCCATATATATAGTTGAAAAATAATATTTTAGGTCATAAGAATTCCCAAATAAAAAAATCCAAAAAATAGGAAATTTATTACCTAAAATAGCCAGCACCAATTATGGATGCTCAAATCTGGTCAAATTAAATATTTGATACAGATTTGTTAATCTAATCAAATCAAATATTTAATGTAGACTTCCAAATCGTATCAAATCAAATATTTGACCATATTTTGGATACAAATTTTGCTGTTACCAAATTCAGACTAGACCCAACAAAAAGATCATGCTAACCTTTATTAGAAAGTTTTTTTTACTTGTATTTTATACTTAATTTGTAAGACATGATAATCCACAAACATTTCAATTTTAAATTTTATGATCAATCATTAATGACCAATAATAATTATAAAACTATAAAGTATTTTAGTACATTATATCCAGTTTGATTCCAAATGGGCCTTTTAATTTCTAACCCCGAACCAGACCGAAGAATAAAAAAACTAAGAGAGTCGAATCAGGCCAAACCTTGAGTATAAAAAATCAATCCAACCCAACTTAACCTAGGGTTTTTCGATTTTAGTTCTTTCTCGATTCTTGCACATCCCTACTAAAATACTCAAAATAATAAATTTATAATTTATGTAGTGAACTAAATTAGAGGAGAAAATTTAAAATATTTATCCTAGTATAAATATTTATATTTGAAGTTTAGAATTCTACAAAAATTATATAACTCTAGATATTACAAAAAAGAAGGTTTTCTTTATTGCAGATTACAAATTATGTACACAAAATTTTCTACTAAAAATCTAAGTATAAAATAAAAGATCTGTGGAGTGTGTAGATGGAGATCAAGTCACAAATTTCTTTACTCCGTTGACTATCCTATGACAAAGATTGGAAGAAAAATTGCTAACTCTCGGTTCACAGGCAATAAGGACAATAATTGGGCTCAAAAGTACTATACTTTCAATTGGTTTGGGAAGCACATGTTCTTGCTATTTATTTCCATTCTCACTATAATGGCTATATGCATCTGAATCTAAAAAGTCACCATTTTCTGAATCTGCCTCATTGAGTTTGGCTGGCTGCATAGGCCTCTGTAATAAATGGGGAACATAATCTGGATGTGAACATAAGTGCATAGCCCAGTCGACTTGACACGTGACATGCGGTATAAAATGATTCAAAAATCCAAATTTATATGGCCTGTGTTTGTAACTTATGCATCATTAATGCATTTAAGACGCATAATTGTTTCTTCGTCTTTATAACGATCACTATCAGTTGAAGAGTTAATGTCGCATATCATGTCTTGCAGCATAAGGAGTTTTATCAGAGGATCATTTTGAGGAGAAAGTTCTAAATTTAATCATATGTACTCATGATCTTGAAAATCAATGAAAACCTAAATGTAATAGATTCTCATCATATGTACTCGTGTTCTTGAATATCAATAAAAACTCTTTTCTTTTTTTAGTACTTCTCCATTGCTTTAATAAATTTTTTCTTATTGTTATAGTTGTGAATACAAATGCTATATGTAGACGTAGTATAATATTACATTCTTTATGAGTATTCTACTGGGAAATTTAGTAAACTTATTACTCACGGCACACTTAGAGCTAAGTACAGATAATAAGTTAAAATGAGACACTATCAGAGGTAATATGGACGTGATAGGAATTTTTAGACTCATTACCCATGGTGCACTTAGAGTTAAGCACGAATAATAAGTTTAAAAGAGACTGGTACTATTAGGGGTTATACTAACATGATAGTAGGGAGTCAATAATTTAGTTTGTTTACTCGAAGGTAGTATAGACAAGGTAAATTTTCTGATTTTAGGATTCCAATAGGAATATCTTACTCAGAGGTAATATGGACATGGTCTGATAACACTATGTGGGTATAAGGAAAATAATACAGAGATGATGTGGACGTGACTATTTTCTTTTGATAACAAGTTCGCTATACTGGGGAGAATAACCAGATATAGTTCAGAGGTAATATAAATGTGAACCATTTGTAGAAAATATCTTAGTCTAGCTAGGAATAAAATATTCAAAAAGCGAGTATCTTTAATTCAACTGGGGATTGAAAATAAGACATCCTTAGAGCGACTGGGCTCTACGAATACGATTATTTATTTGGGGCAGATTTTATTTTGTGATCTCAATGAGGATGTTTCGTGGATCTGAGGACTATTCTATTGAGAAATTTTTGAGGGTCTATTATCCATTGTGTATTCACAACTTTTAGATACATATAATAGCTCGAGGTAATGGAGAGTTTGTCACTCCCTGTTCCTAGTATACGTATTGGGAGTGTATCATTTCTTGCTGGCATGTTATTTATTTGGTTGCTTGAGACGACACATTCTTTGGTTTGTCTTGGTTCTTGGTTTATGGTTTAGGTTGGTTTGGTTATAAGTTGAACCCATGGTCTAAACCTCAAACCCTAGCTATATAACCCAACTTCTTTCTCTCTCGCTCTTTATTCTTTCTTTTTCTTCTCTCTATTAGGTTTTTCTCTCTCTCCATAGGCAAGTATACCTTGCATGAGAAATAGAGAAATTCTCCATATTATTGGTCTATTATATTTATTTTGTAATTTTAAGCATGTTTATAACTTAGATATTTTAGATTTGGTGGATGAAATGGTGTAGATCTGGAATTTTATAAGTATGGGTGTTCTTGAGTTTTTTTTGTCAAAAACTTATTATTCTATGTGATGGAGCACTTTATTTCCAATAATTTGGCTTTTGAACCTTGTTATTTGGAGTTCAGATGAGGATTTTATGGCAATACTAGTTTTTGGATCCATGGAGTTTTTTTATGGCCGAACTTGCTGTTCTGGGTCAATGGAGTACAATGCTGCCTCGCAACATGCGCCCCCCTCCAACATGTGACCATCTTATTGGACTTATGTCTGCTTTTTGTATGCTTCCAAAAGTCGGACGCATAGTACCTTGAACGCATGAAAATTTTCTATGGCCTGACTACATCCGTCCAGGAGATTATGCAGCCATGAGCCATGCGTCTATTATTTTGGGCGCATATCTCTGCACGACTATTGTGTCTCTGCACGAATTTATGAGCTTTTGTCTTTTCTCTCTGACACTTATGCCTTGTCATATTAATCACCTTTAAGTCACTTTCCTGACACTTTATTTATTTTCCATCACTTCGGCACTTGTCCCAAGTAGTAGAATTTTGCCCGAGCATGCACCCTGGAAGAGCATGTGGCCAGGTTAGAACATGCAATTGGTTGGTTCATGCAGCCTGACTTTCTTATGCACGACATAGACACGTATTACCCTTAGTGACTCCCTATGTACACGTAGTACTTTTTTATTGGGATCATTTATTTTATTTAGAATATTTATTATCATCCTCTATGTGGTTGATCCTGGTTATTGCTTGTGTTATGATTCTAGGGGAGAATGGAATCAGTAACCCAACCCTGTGCTAGAACTCATACTTATGATCTTGGTAATTGGACTCAAATATTTTATCTATGCTGATACAATTATTACCTGATATTTTTCATGATCTGTGCACCGAGGTGCAACATACCGTATTACGTACTAAATTATTCATATTTGGGTTGTGCATCGAGAATGACACCAAATTCCAGAACACGTGATACTATATATATATTTTTTCTCCAGCACGAGCATGATATGCGAGTTAAGTGCAAAAGCACGACTAGGATTTTGACTGTTGAATATTGCATACACACTCGGGTGAATCCAGATTAAACTTCCATGGATTCATATCTAACGTGCCTGTACTTTGTACGATATTTAAGGGAAATTCTTATTTGGCCACGTCTCGAGATTTCAAAATAATATAGGGTTAATTAGGAAACTAAATATGGTAGTAACATTGGGACAAAATGGTATTCCGAGATCATGCCAACGAACTTTTCCATAGAGATTCATTCTAAGTGCGCTGTGGGCTGGCCACCACAGATACTGTATATCATCTGCCTTAGTGTAGTACAGTATCTGACCTATTATAAATAATATCGAGCCACTATTTTACTATAGAAATATTAGAACCGCTAATACCATGATCAAGCATAGTGGCTCTACGGAAAACTTGTACAATTCGTGAAGTACCTGTATAATCATCTATTGGCTCGGTTAGCTCATGTTTGGCAATAACATAATATGGGGATACCTATTATGCATTATTCTGAGATAACTCAGACTCTATAATTAGCAAGCCGTATAAGTGATTGGCCGATCTTATTAATTGGACTTGGTTGTGATTGTATTATTCTGTTAGTAGCCTAAAAAAATGGACTATCATAGTGTGATTGATTCAACCCTTGTCCTTGTTTGGTTGTAGGATTGGGCCTTTGTGCTAGGATATGCCATAGACCTAACTTACGACACAAAACCTATATTATTATATATTTATTGCTTGGGTTTTTGCTTCTCCATTTTATGCTTTCTTTGTAGTGCTTGCTATTTGGGGTCTAACCCTACTAGTTTTGCATAGCCAGTTTTTGAGCCAACACCCGAGGATCCAACATACTTTCCCCTGACTCATGGCACATACCAGGAATATGTCCGCCGAGGATAACGAGTGGATTATCTTCTTCCCTGCTTGTCATTTTTTATTTATTCTTTTGGGCATTTAGCCACCGACACCTGTTAGCCGGTACGTCTGGACATTTAGTTTCCTTACATGATTGTATATAAATCAAACTACAGCTGATCACTGTTATATACTTTTGTTACTCTATCAACTTCTTATTTGTACAGCTGGTCTCTAGAATATTTTGATGAAAGTGTTTGGAACGCCTTATTGCTTTATTATATATGCTCTATAATTTTTGTTTCTTGTTTGATTGATTAAGACATAGATGTTCGTGTGACCCTAAGTGACATGATTGTAGCATATACTCCCTTATCTAGTTACAACGGTGATCGCCGTATGACGTATAATATCATGTACGGGATAGCTAGCCGTGTCCGTCTCCATATTCTGATACTGGACATGATAAAATTTTAGTGGTGGTCCATACAGGTCTTTATTCTACAAACTTGTGGGGTGTCATGGTCATAGGATTCTTAATCAAACATGAACCTTCTTAAAATTCTGAATTCGTCCTCTTCGATACTCTGTTTGAAATTTTTCAGATTTTTTGCTTCCTTGTTCCTTCTCATCCTGTACTTGATGTTTCTTGTTCTTTTCTTTAGGGTTTATCCTCCTCCAGATATTGCAGCAACAAGAGTTTCCAGTGGGACGAGGTCCTGTAGAAACCCAACCAGGGATCCCAGTTGAGCCCACGATAAATACGACAGAGCAACTGGCTCCAGATGTTCTCGTACCTCTCGCAGTACCGACAATACTAGATACCCCAACCTTGTAAGAAATTATCCAGGGAATGTTACCTGCCCAATAATATCAGATGGTCATTCAGCAACAACAACATCAGGAACAACAACGTCAATATCTTCAACAACAAGAAACATAATATCCTATTGAACCAAGGGTTGCAGACGGCCCTGGAACGAGGCAAGAGAGTAGATTCTAGGGCAACTGTTAGATTTTGTAGACTGAATTCCAGATATTTTTATGGCATTAAGGACGCCATTATGACAGATGATTGGATCCAGGATATTGAGACCATTCTGGCAGCAACTAAAGTTTTGGCTAAGGAATATGTTGACCTGGTTCGCTTGCAGCTCTAGGATCTTGTAAGAGATTGGTGGGCCACAATGGAGGTAGGATTGAGGCATCCTATTTTATGGGATAATTTTAGGATCCGGTTTAGGATAAAGTACTTTAGGATTGTGGCTCAGTGCGAGCTACAACAGAGATTCTGTCATTACCATATTTTCTAGGAGAGGGTATTTTGGTAATTTTATAATTAATTAAATATTATGCATATTGTGTAATTATTTATTTTATTATTAATTATCGTTAGATGTTAGTTTATTATTTTGGACTTGTGTTAGTGGACATAAATAGTTTAGATTAGATCCATGGACCAACATTTACAATTAGTTAGAATTAAGCCCAATTAGAAGCCCATTCAATAGGAGAATGATTAATTTAACTAAAACTATTAGACTAGAACCTTTCCTCCTTAATTATTTCTTTATGAGAGGTCCCAAGGGGTATATTAGACATTACATAGTGACTTGGGAAGGGGGCTAAGGGGGCCGGCCTATATTAAAAGAAGGGAAAATTTTTCTCTCCTCTTTTCATTTTAAATATAGATCTAGAATTTTCTTCAACCAAATTCCTTCATTAACACATCATTTTCCTACCAAATTTCTTTTCAATTCCTTCCCAAATCATCATTAGAGGCTAGTAAAGTAAGGATCTAGAAGGAGAAAGTAAGTATCTACAAAGAGGAGCAAGGATCTACAAGTTGAAGGCCAATTTAATCAAATTTATAGGTTGCATTAGAAATCCATCTACCAATAGATAAAATTTAATTTCCCCCTTTAATTAGGTTATAAATCTAAGATTTAACCATAAAAAACTACCCCACATGCATAGGCTACCAATAGGAATTGGAATTAGGTTCATAGGAGGCCTATTGAGAAAGTTAGGGTATACTTTTTTGTCAATTTTGGAGGAATTTTGAGATTGACATATGTTGTGTTTGTCAATTATTTAATTAGACCAAATTGACATGTATTTGATCGTTTTTGGCTAGTATCGTATCCATAATTGGATACATGTAGGCCGTATCCCAATAATTTGGTGATACATGTTGATTTGGGAATTTTTCCTCCAACACGGGACTCTGAGCATGTCATATTTTGATGCGGACACGTAGATGTGTAATTGATTCATCATATTGTTCATATTTACTATTTTAGACTTTCTCGTATCCTTCGGGGTACATTTGTTGTGTGGTGGACTCGTATCGCAAGCGTATCATAGATCTAGTGTGATACGGGTGCGATGCACTCCACGTGTTGTTATATTGCATTTCTAGATTTAATGTGCATTGTTCATAGCTACTAATATATTAATTATCATAATATATATATATATATACTAAGTTATATATATCTTTGTGTTGAATATATACTATATACATAGCTATGTATGTTGTTGATGTTTATATATATATATATATATATATATATATATATATATATATATATATATTGGTTCTATGTGTTGGCATATATATATATATATGTGTTTGGGAATTTAAGTATGTGTGTTTGTGTGTTTTGAAGAGGGTTGGGTTCAGCTATGTACCCATGCAGTGAGGTAACAGTTGCAACAAGAAGAAGGGGGCAGTAACTGAAATCACAGCAGGAAGTAAGCCAACAACAGCCAAATGCAGCTGGCCACTGCACAGCAAACAGGAGGTAGCAGTTCAACATGCAAGCCACTGCAACAATGGGAAGAAGCAACTGCAGTAGCTTCAACACGAGTAGCAACAACAGGCAGCTGCTGCAGCGAGGCAGCGTGAATGCTGCAGCATCGAGGCACCAGTGCACAAAAACTTTTAGCACGCATCAGTACACAACTAAAGTACAGTTGAACAGCAAGCCAGGCATCATCCTGCAGAAGAACAACAAAACTTGGCGTATACTGCAAAACTTGTGGTCATCATTAATTTTATGCGCAACTGTAACACCTTGCATTTTACGTACTGAAAGTAAATTCTATCATAAAACTCCATATTTTGCAATCTGGCATAAAAACTCAGACTGTTAAATTTGGCGTATACTGCAAGAATGTAACACCTTACGTTTTACGCACTGAAAGTAAATTCCAGTGTAAAACTGACTTATTCTCTTACTTTTTTGCAGTGGACCTACAGATCCCCCCTCTGGCTGAAGTAATGGGTTCTGCTGCTGGAATGTTAAATTCCAACTACTTGGAGGACTTGTCCCATGTAACTTTCCCCATCTCTGGAAACGAGTATCCTAAAGAAAGGGGAATTCTGATCTTGGCCAAAGGAAAAAGAATGTTGCTAACTATGATCAGCGGGGAACCCTTGACATACATAGATGGAACCGAGTATAAGAAACCAGCTTTCTTATTTGGAGACGTTATTGATAAGCAATCCCAAACAAAGTCCAAGAAGGAAGATTGGATATTTTCTATTGAGGGCACTGTTATGTACCTGCCAAAGATGTTCAGAGACTACCCCATTTCTATATTCTTCCATGCCACACATCCCAGAAGGATGGCATGGACTCTGACTCCTGATCTTCATGGCCAGCCAGAAAAGATCTTTATGGCCAGCCAGGAAAGATCTTCTATAAGAAAAGATTAAACCGAGGGTCCTTCGTAAGTAGTCCCTCAGGTCATATTGTGCCCTTCAGAGGTTTACTACCAGGCATCGTCCCTAGTGAAGACTCTTCTTTGATCCAGCCATTTCAAATAGCAACTTTCTACAATGAATTTATGAGGCAGGGAGGAGTATATCCCAAAGTTAACCCTCGCACCAATGGATGGCTTAACCCCCACAATCTTCGATGGGCCAGATTAACTGCATGGACCCTGAAGCACTTTCAAATGGAGCTAGAAAGTATCAACTTATTTGATGCTGTCAGTGCTACTAGTGTTGGACTGCCTATCAACATAAATTTATTCTTAGCTTTGATGGAGCGATATAACTCGTTTACTGGGACTTTTGCCACTCCAATAGGTGAATTGGGCCTAGCAGTTCATGAGATGGCAGACATCTCAAAACTACCAATGGGAGACACTCCCTATGAAGAATACGTTCCCACCAATAGAGAGTTGAAGGATACCAACCCTCGGGTAGTAGCTGTATACCAAGAACTGATGAGCCACTATCTTGCATGCATAACTTTTTATGGAAAGCCTTCTGATTTAGCTCATATTAACAAATGGGTATCTCACCTTTTCTTCCATCAGGCTAGAAATGCCAAGCAAGACAAAGTTGTAGATAGAAAAGACAAACCTTTGAACCCTCTGAGTATTATTAATGCCAACACAATAGATGACCTTATTGAAGAAGCAGAAGCTCCAGATTGTGTTCTTAATGAAGATATAGATAGTTATCCTGCAGGGACCAAAGCCTACAGTTATATGAGGCATTACCGAAAGCCTCTGTCAAAAGAAGCTCAACTGACTGGCTTCCTTTCTATTTGGCTACGCCGATGGGTGGTGCCTGGCATTGCGTATGCAGATCATATTTATCGCAATACCCTATGGCCCGCAGTGCATTTGGTATTTGGAGCAAGATTGGGCCTACTCCCTGCTATGGTATGCAGGATACAAGCTGGCCTGAGGGCTATTACTGATGGACTGCTGGCCAATACCACTCAGCACAAAGGATATCCCAGAGTGGAATTACCATTCTTATATCTGATGGGATGGTTAATCCTTCATAACACCAGAGTGATGTCTCCCGGATTTGCCAGTGGTTCGGGCAATAACTTTCTGTTGAATTACAAGAATTCTTCTTGGAATGTGACTAGCGTCATAGATTGTCGTCTAGCACTGAACTTTGCCCATAGTTAGAAATTTTTTTGCATCGTTCCCCCCGTACATATCAATCAGCAGGAGACTAAACTTCATGATATAGGTCAGGGGAAGTCTATTCTTACTCCTGAAGCATTTTACTGGTTGGTCTGTATTAGACCTTCACACCTGCTATATAGAAGTGAGGATCACTGCTACCTGGAACCTTATCTGCTTAGCCGTTTTGCCAGGCAATTTGGATATGATCAGTTGCACATGGGAAATTCCATCACCAGCTTTAAATTCAAAGGTGGGATTATTGATGGAGCTAGAGGATGGCGTTATTTTATCATGGGTTGTACTGGAGCAATCTTTGTTGTACCCGCGACTTCTTTCTCCATAGAATTGTGTATTCTTCATTCATACGCACAGTTTTATGTGTCCATTAATACTTTCCATCGTGATTTTGATGTATATGGAAGTTTCAAAATGCCCTCCCATAAATCCACTGGAAGAGAGGAGATACCATCTGTCTCCTCTGATGAAGGCGATGAAACTACTGGGGCAGATGATTATTTATTGATATTACCGAGAGTCATAATAGCTCCACCAGCAGAGCCTCTCATAATTTCTAATAAATGAAAGGCTTCTACTCAGAAAGAGCCTTTCCCTCGTAAGAATAAGCAAACTACTAGAGGTCCTAAAAAGACTTCCACCAAGGGGGCCTCTTCCAGGAGTGAACCTATTATTTCCCCTGTTAGGGATGATTATGTGATTAGGGATCCTATATCCCCTCATCGTCCTTCGCCTTTTAAAGAAGGAGCTTCCACAGTCTTAGCTGAAAGTGCTGGAGATTCTTTGCCAATGACTGCTGCCGCAATTACATCTACCATGTTTACTGGTGATGCTTCTATATCGCCTTCGAGGCCGAGCTCTCTAATAATTACTATACCTTTACCATCGCTTACAAGACAAATAATGGGACTAGCCCCTCCTTCATCTGTGAATATTTCAAGCGAGATTCCACCTGATGAACCTCGAGTAGATTTGGGTGATGACTGGGATGACGACCCTCAAGCGTCAGTTGGTGTACCCTCCTCTCCAGGTATGATAGCTTGTTTAGCATCATTAAGAAATAATTTAGCTATACAGGCTGCAGACGCAATATACATACCATCGGCCATGGGTAAATGTTGTCTTTACGCTTTTTTCTGGAAAATTTAACATCAAATTGATATTAACTTTCTCTTATCTTATTTTCAGACGAAGACATTTCTGGGGAGGGCGGAGCTGAAACAACCTCTGCTTTCGTTGCGGATCCAGCTACTGAAACGGCTGTGACCACTGTCGAAGAAGTGTACCTTAAAACCGTTGATCCCTCATCCGCAAAATTCTCAGATATAATCCCGCCAACAGCGGTTCAAATAGAATCAGAGGTAGATAAACCAATCACCTCGGCTGTGCCTCCAATCGTTGGAAATATACCTTCGTCGAGTATGCCAACAACTTCAACTGTTGTTGGTGTCTCTTCTTTTGTTGCGCCATATGTTAAAGCAACGACTGTAGCAACATCTTCTGCAGTCATTCCAGAAAGGAGATTTATTGATATTGCAGCCACTCCTAGCTTCCATTCGAGCCTTGCTATGCTAGTTGAATAATACACTAGCATATTCTATCTCACTTTAAAAGAATTAATATCCATGGTGCTAGAGAAGAATCTAGGCTTTGATGCTTTAAAGACGTCTTCCAAGCTCACTATAGGGAAAATTAGAAATTTTAATGACACTGACAGAGCTAATGCGCTCGAGCAAATGGTTAATGGTTTAGAACAACCCATTAACGAATATTTACAATTATCCAGAAGCAGCATCAATGACTTGGTTCAGGTTGAGTATGACTCACTAACTTCAAAATTTGCTCAGAAGGCAGAAACCTTAAACAAATTCATTCAGGAACAGCAACAAGAGATGGAGAAAGAGCAAGCAATATTGGTGGAGAGTATTCCTCAGCTAGCTCAGTGCCATACCAAATGTGAGGGATATGAAGTAAGGATTCAAGAACTGGAAGCTGAACTTGCTCAAACAAAGGAGAGGCTTCTCAAAGCATCGCTAGTTTATGATGTATTGGAGGGCCAAGTGAATACGGCTCAACAGAACTTGACACATGTGGGTTTCATCCATGCAAGTTTTATTGATTCTCTGTCTAAACTATCTCTCTTGAGTAATGACGAAGCAAGACTGGAACTGGCTCGCACCAAAATTTTAAACTCCAGGAACGAATGGATGGCTGCTTTAGCACAACAAATTCGTAATTTAACTGCTCCTCCATAATGATAGATTATGTACTTTTTTGCTCCTCCTTTATCATATAATTTGTTATTCTCAGAGATAATGAAGACACATTTTCTGACTCTGTGGACCCATCACTTATTATTATAATATAAATGATAGGCTAAGATGAAAGTGATATCAGAGGTAATATGGACATGATATACTTTCGGTAACTGGTTTTACTGAATATATCTATTCAGAGGCAATATGAACATGATAGAATATGATCCAACTAAATTTATATACAAAATACTATCAGAGGTAATATGGACATGATAGGTTTTTGAAGTTTCAAATTAGTTAAACATATCTATTCAGAGGTAATATGAACATGCTAGATTATGATTCAACTAATCTTTGTACGTAGTATCATCAGAATAAAATCTTTATCATACTCCATTAAGCAAGGGAGATCAAGCATAATACTTCTTCAGGAATTTGCCATTGATAGGAGCCATTATCAAATCTCCATTAGGCTTGGCTAATCTGTAAGCGCCATTTAAAAATATTATTTCAATCACATAAGGGCCCTCCCATTTGGGCTGAAATTTTCTCTTACTTTTATGTGTAATGGTCATTGGCCCCTTCACAGCTAAAACTAGCTCACCAACTTTGAACACTCTTTCCTTCACTTTTTGATTAAAAGCTCTGGAGATGCGTGCTTGGTAGAACTCAATGCGCTATTGAGCTTGAAGGCATTTTTTGTCTAACCCTTCTAGTTCTTGAAGTCTTAAACGATCATTATTTTTCTTAGTCAGCTCATTAGCTACTGCTATTTTGAGTGATAGAATTTGAATTTCAATAGGGAGAACTGCTTCACACCCGTAAACTAATAAAAATGGAGTATAACCCGTTGGTGTTCGTACCGTTGTGCGGTATGTCCACAGACATTCTCCCAATTTCTCGTTCTAATCTTTTTTGTTTGAAGAGACAAATTTCTTCAAGAGTTTGATAATGGTTTTGTTGAAGTCTTCTGCCAAACCATTCGCAGCAGGATTATATGCCGTTGAGGCCACATTTTATATCTGATTATTATCGCAAAATTGGTGAAATGCTTGACTGATGAATTGAGGCCCATTGTCATGAATTATCCTTTGGGGTATCCCAAAGCGATAAATTATATGATGCTTGATAAAGCTGATCACATTGAATGTCTTTACCTCAGCAAGAGGAATTGCCTTCGTCCATTTGAAGAAATAATCAGTGATAGCTAATATAAACCGATGTCCTCTAGAAGATGAAGGATGAATAGGACCAATGATATCCATACCCCATGCGTCAAAGGGCCATGATGAAATAGTAGGATGTAAATATTTAGAAGGTTGATATATGAAATCTGTATGAACCTGACAGGCTTTGCATTTTCTTGCATATTATATGGCATCTGCAATCATAGTAGGCCAGTAGTAGCCCATCCTCCTGATACGATCCTGTAACTTAGGACCGGGTTAATGTGATCCACATACTCCATCATGAGCTTATCAGATAACCTGCCTTGCATCATCACCAGAGAGACATCGTAACAATTGTAACACCCCGTTCCGTTCAAGCGGACTGCCGTCTCATACGGCAATAGTGCAACTGTCCCGACCCGCTTTGCTTCAAACGAGAAGCAAAGGATATCCAGACTTGTCCCTACAGGATTTTAGCTTAGGCCATCAAAGGCTCGCTTGACGTATCGCTCTACCGAGGCGAATCATCGCTAAGGTGGGTGGCTACAGTGAACTTGTCTTTGGTTAGCCAGCACACATAAAATATGGATATTTCATGCTAGTCGCTAGGTGAATCACCCCTGCATGCTAATAAGAATTCAACGTACCTAGTTAAGAGAATAATCCCAACTTGTATTTGCTTGTGCTAGAATAAAAAAATTGAAATACTGCTTATTCAGCCCCTCGCATGCTAAGTCCCTTACGGTTTCATCTCTCGGCTTACCTTTGGGTCCGAGCAAACGTGTCTGCTTACGTTCCTTAGAAACGCATGCTTGTCTGTTTGTATGTTGCCATGTTTTCATCCAAACTCCAGGAGACTACTACGTAGTCGTTCCGTGCCTGAATGAACCTGCAAGTATCCGGGACCGTTAGGTTACCAAGGCAATTCCCGAACCAGGGAATCTGCACCCTGAATGAATAAATCCCTGAATCACAGCTCATAGAGCAAACTACTGAATCAATAATCCTGCCTCAACAAGTTCTATATATATATATATATCCTGACTCAAACTTGTTCCATATATATATATATATATATATATATATATATATATATATATATCCTGCTTTGAACTTGTTCCTGCACCTGACCCTGACCTGCATGTCGCGAATAACTTGTTTCAAGTGAGATCTTCCTGATCACTGTTCCTGCGGACGGTCTCCGGGGCACCGGGCCGATCTGATCCGTGTGGTGCTCCGTTTCCCCTATTCGGGGAGCGCGACTAAGAAATACAAGACGGTATCGTTCGATCTGGATAGATTGAATCAAGAACTCATCCTCGTTATGGATTTGTCTCTTCGGAATCGATTCCCATATTCAGTGGACCGCGCCCCCAGGATCGACTTAGCGGCAGAGTCAGGAGGGACCTCTCCGCTGCATTCTTTTGTTGCCTAGTTTTCGTTGTCGCTTGTTGCTTTCATGCCTTGAGTTGGTTTTCGGATTTACTTGGGTTTTCTTGAATGGTTTCGATGGATTTCATTGCTTTCGTTCGTAGGACTGCACTTCAATTCCGATAACGAAAAGAGAGGAAGAAGTACTGATCAGCTGTTCGTGGCAATGCAGGTGATCCAGCAGTAGGCGCCGTTCGAACGGGCTCCTAAAGCACTTCTTTTCTTCTTCCTTCCAACTACTAAAGTGAGTGGCTACCAACCCGATTAGCAAGCCCTTCTTGCTAGTCTTCACATCTGAATCTTGTATTCGTGCTTGCCCCGATCAAACGATACCAAGTAAATAACTAAAAGATATCAAGATAATAAGGGAATAGACTTGGATCAACATGCTTGTCAATAAAACTTGTGAACGGTTACTTACTTACATGCTTGCTCATTTGAATTGTTCATCATATGCATAATTACAAGTTAGAATACATATTTGTTCTTAAATTTATGCTATGTATAGAACTCTTCTTGAATGCCATAAACTGAACAGGAAGGCTATGCAAAAGTAAATCCTGCCCTGTACTGCCCTGCTCCTGATATGCCCTGATTTGTCTCGATTGCTAACTTAGTGTACTGTGTTGATCATGGACAACTTGTGCACAAGGTCTTAGTTCCTGCGGACAGTCGCTGGGGCACCGGCACCGATCCGATCCGGACGGAACTCATGATAGTCGCCTGCTATAGGACGTAATGCCTTGGGACGTCCTGATCTATGCGTCGCACGGCACTCCGTACCAAGACTAGCCCGTCCATTATGGCAACGTGCCAGTGATCCCCTTGTATATTTAAACCTGTTGCTACTAACTTGTGTCTTCTTGGCAGGGAAGGCAAGGTAAGTATTATGTAGGTGGTTCAGACGGGCAAGTAAATGTCACCGAACGGTGGCGGGTTATTTCAATAATTTCTATATCTATTTCTTGCTGTAAAATAAACTAAGGCAAGATAGAAACCCACAATAAATATGCATACTTCATTAAAACAATGTATTGATTGGTATAGTTGGGTTAGCTTGCCTTCACCAGTACGTTTCGATGTACTGACCCTCGTTGAAACAGGTTCCCCGCGCTAGGAGAACCAAGCGAGGAGCAGGAGACAAACCCCCAATCCAGTCCAGCTGTAGGCATGCCTTGACTGTGCCACCTTTTGAAGCATTTTGAAAGAGAAGCATTTTGAAGACAGAAGCTAGCAGCCAAGCAATCATGCAGCTTCGTGGCAAATCCGTCGTTCCGACGGGAGGTCTTATATTTTGATTTTTAGTAAAGGATGTAATGTACAGGACTGCTATCTCATTTTGTGTCAACACTTTTGTAAGCCCAAAGAGGCAACCCTTATGACTCAGTTCAAGGAGTTTGTAATAGATGTTCATATTATCAATAAAAAGAGAACTTTTCCATGCTTCAAATCTGTGTTCATTTAATCTGCGTACTCTGAATATGTGCTCGCTATGCGAAAATAAAATACTTAGCCTTGTGCGGAGCGCAACCTAGGCCCGCACGGCGGTCACGCCCGGGGGACGACTATCGATTCCACGGAATCGGGGCGTAACATGTTGGTATCAGAGCACAGCTTCAAAGTTCCTTTGACTCTTAAACTGGAAAAGTTCCTTTAACGATAAATCCCTATGCGAACTCCTGAACTCGTTAAGGCCAAAATGAGATATGTTCATACAATAAGTCCATAATACCTTATGATCCTGATGTAATTTACCTTCTTTTAGAGGAATGACACAAGCACAACCATCAGCGCTAGCACCAGGCGAGACACAGGCTCAAGAGAGCAGCTTCGGCACATTAGCTAGCTCTCGAAGCCAACGGGGCATGTCTCGAACAGATCCGCTTTAGCAGGTGATGCAAATGTTAGAAGCACAACGACAGAGGGAAGATGGACGCCAAGCCAAGTTCGAGAGCAATCTAGAGGCTCGACTCTCAGTCCAGCAAAAGCAGGTAGATACCCTGCAGCAGCTTGTTCAGACTATAGCTTCCAACCAGTCCGCAGTGACAGCAGCGACTCCGGTGGACCAACCAATCCTTGAAGTAGAGACTCCGCTAGTGCCAAGGATGAGGGAAGTGACTGCCTTCACCTTTGGCAACTTCAAGAAGGTCTGTAACATGCCATTTAATGGGACTGAGGACCCGATCGTGGCCCTAGATTGGCTCGCCGAGCTTGAAGATCATTTTTCTCTTCTAGAAGTGCCGGAAGACAAGCGCGTCACCTGTGCCCAACTACTGCTTCGCCTCAATGCGCACGACTGGTGGGACGTGCATCGACGATCTCTTCAACTTGGCCATGGAGAGGAGGCGATCGCGTGGACGACTTTTCGTACCACTTTTGAGGAGGAGTTTATACCCTTACCTGTACGCCGTCAGCGAAAAAACGAGTTTGTACAACTACGGTAGGACAGCATGACGGTAAAGCAATACTCGGTAGAATTCAACAAGCTGGCCAAATTTGCTAGTGCTTATCTACCGGATGCAGCGAGTCATGCTAGACGATTCGAGGGAGGGCTACGTCCTGGCATCCACGGGCACATAGTCGTTCTGCAGTATCAGACGATGAGGGAAGTCTTAAACCATGCCCTCTCCCTCGAACCGCAGTATCCTCACGTTGCTGCCGGCGCTGTGCAAACTTCCAATCACAAACGCCAAGGCAACGATAGAGGAAACAATGCTGCAAAGCGTCCAAATAATGGCGGTAAACAGCATGGAGACACCAATAAGACCTGCAACTTTTGCAGGAAGCCAGGACATATCAAAAAAGATTATCGCCGCAAGTTAGGGACTTGCCTCCGTTGCGGCGATCCAACCCATCAGATTAGCAGCTGTCCGCTCTCCCCACCTCAATAATAGAATCAGACACCGGCACCTCACGCAAATCGAGCGGCACCTCAGCAAGGGCATAATCAAGCTCAAGGCCGGGTCTATACCATGACACGGGAAGAAGCTCTAGCTTCAGATACCGTCGTGTCAGGTACTTTGCTTTTCAATAATATACCTGCTCGTGTTCTATTTGATTCAGGTACAACACATAGTTTTATTTCCACAAATTTTGCCGTGGAGAACAATGTAAAAATGACTCCGTTGCACCTAGATTTAAGTGTTAGCACCCCCTTCGGTATGAAAATACCTGTTCGTTCAGTCTGCCAAGGTGGTTACATCTGTATTGGAGAAAAGAAGCTGTCGCTCGATGTCTTAGTTCTAGATGTTATGGACTATGATATCATTTTGGGAATGGATTGGCTCGGCGCATGCGTGGCAACTATTGAATGTGCAGAAAAGCAAGTCATTTTCCGTCTGCCCGGAGAAGCCGTATTCTGTTACACCAGTAGTCCAGCGACAGATGCGACCAGGGCCTGCATGGTAATTTTGGCAAAATCTGCTCGGCGAATGCTCCACACAGGCTGCGAGGGATTCCTAGTATCGGTTCGGGACACACGGCAGGACTACGCAAACGTCGAGTCTACTTCTGTTGAGGCGGAGTTCCCCGATGTGTTTTCGAGCGAACTACCCGGCATGCCGCCAGACCGAGAGATTGAATTTACTATCGACACATTTCCAAATACACAGCCAATTTCAAAGCCTCCGTACAGAATGGCCCCTGCAGAGCTGAATGAATTAAAGCGCCAACTTCAGGAATTACTTGATCGTGGGTTTATCCGTCCGAGCGTGTCTCCTTGGGGCGCTCCTGTGCTCTTTGTGAAGAAGAAGGACGGAATGCTACGCCTCTGCATAGACTACAGAGAATTGAACAAAATCACAATCAGAAACAAATATCCTCTGCACGGATAGATGACTTATTTGATCAGCTACAGGGGGCAGCAGTGTTTTCTAAGGTCGATATTCGCTCAGGTTACTACCAGCTGAAGATTAAGCCAGAAGACGTGCCAAAGACTGCTTTTTGAACCCGATACGGACATTACGAGTTTTCGGTGATGCCGTTTGGACTGATGAATGCACCTGCTGCATTCATGGATCTGATGAACCGGGTATTTCGGCCTTTCATCGATAAATTCATGGTGGTTTTTATCGATGACATCTTGGTGTACTCGAAGACTAGGGATGAGCACGCAGGACACCTACGGATGGTGCTGCAAACCCTTCGAGACAACAAGTTGTATGCAATATTAAGTAAATGTGACTTTTGGCTAGATAGTATATCCTTTTTGGGGCATGTCATCTCTTCGAAAGGCATTTTAGTTGATCCGAAGAAGGTGGAAGCCATTACACAGTGGAAACATCCGGAGTCAGCTAGCGATATCCGAAGTTTTCTTGGGCTGGCAGGGTACTACCGTAGGTTTATACATAATTTTGCTAGAATTGCTTCGCCCTTGACTCAGCTCACACGGAAGGGTGCGAAGTTTACTTGGACGGACGACTGTGAAGCTTCGTTTACGGGGCTGAAGCAGCGCCTCGTCTCTGCCCCAATTCTCACTCTGCCGAACGGACCGAATGATTTCAAAATTTTCAGTGATGCATCGGGTAAGGGACTAGGATGTGTCCTGATGCAACGAGATAAAGTGGTAGCCTATGCGTCGAGGCAGTTAAAGCCTCACGAGAAGAACTATCTGACTCATGATTTGGAATTAGCTGCGGTAGTGTTTGCGTTGAAGCTGTGGCGCCACTACCTTTATGGCATGCCGTGTGAAATCTACACGGACCATAAGAGCTTTAAATACCTCTACACTCAAAAGGATTTGAATCTTCGGCAGCAGCGATGGCTTGAACTCCTAAGCGACTTCGATCTCATGATCAGATACACGCCCGGAAAGGGAAACATAGTAGCTGACGCATTGAGTCGAGTGTTTGTAGGAAGTTTGGCTATTGATGATAGGCTGCGCCAAGATCTTTAATCACTGGGCATTACACTAAAAATAAGATATAAGAAGTGGGCGCAAGTAGCACAACTGCGCCTCGAACCCGACTTGTTACATAAAGTGAAGGCCGCTCAGAAGGACGACCCGTTCCTGCAAAAGATTCATTCCCTTATCTCAGCAGGAAAGGCGTCCAACTTTGCGGTAGGCACGGATGGGATACTCCGAGTGAAGGGAAGACTGTGCGTTCCGAACGATACGGCCCTCAGAAAAGAGATACTCACGGAGGCCCACTATGCTAGTTATAATTCTCATCCGGGTAGCACTAAGATATATCGGGATCTTCGCACGACGTTTTGGTAGCACGGCTTGAAACGGGATGTGGCGCAGTTCGTATCGTATTGTATGGCTTGTCAGAGGGTAAAAGCCGAACACCAGAAACCAGGCGGAGAGCTCCAGAACCTTGCTATTCCGGAGTGGAAATGGGATCATATAACGATGGATTTTATTGTTGGCCTGCCAAGGATGCAACGGGGACATGATGCAGTCTGGGTTATCGTCGATCGACTCACCAAGTCAGCTCACTTTCTGCCTATCAAATCTACTTGGAGTGCCGACCGCCTAGCTCAGATATATCTCAACAAAATCGTTCGACTCTATGGCGTGCCCGTAACCATAGTCTCCGATCGAGATGGTCGATTCATATCACATTTTTGGGGAAGCCTGCAGTCAGTAATGGGGACGAAGTTGAAGTTTAGCTCCGCCTACCATCCACAGACCGACGGCCAAACCGAACGTGTCAACCAGATCCTCGAAGATATGCTGCGACTCTGCGCCTTAGATTTGAAGACTAGTTGGGACCTTCATCTACCTTTAGCCGAATTTGCTTACAACAATAGTTATCAATCAAGCATTCAAATGGCGCCGTATGAGGCATTATACGGGCGGAAGTGTCGATCTCTGATCTGCTGGGACGAAGTTGGTGAACGACAGATACTTGGCCCCGAGCTCGTGGAGCAGACTGTCCAGAAAGTTCGATTGATTCGGGAAAGATTAAAGGTAGCTCAAAGCCGTCAGAAGAGCTATGCGGATGTTCACCGGAGACCGCTAGAGTTTCAAGTAGGCGACCGGGTATTCCTCAAGGTCTCGCCCATGCGAGAGGTCAGCAGGTTCAGAGCGAAGGGAAAGCTAAGTCCATGATTTGTCGGCCCGCTCGAAATACTAAAGCGGGTTGCTTCAGTTGCTTATCAGATTGCCCTACCACCATCCCTATCCGACGTACATGATATATTTCATGTTTCTCAACTTAGGAAATATGTGTACAATCCAAGACACGTGGTAGACCTGGAACAACTGAACCTTCAGCCCGACTTGACGTATGTTGAACAACCTATACAAATTTTGGATAGAAAAGAAAAGCTGCTTCGGACCCGTTTGGTTCCTCTAGTGCGCGTGCTTTGGCAGAATCACTCTGTCGAAGAATCTACTTGGGAGCTTGAATCAAAAATGAGAGAAAGGTTCCCCTCATTATTTCCTAGTGGTAGGTTCTATTCCTTAAGTTTTGGGATGAAACTTCTAATTAGTTGGGTAGGATGTGGTGCCCCGTTCCCCCTATTCGGGGAGCGCAACTAAGAAATACAAGACGGTATCATTCGATCGGGATAGATTGAATCAAGAACTCATCCTCGTTATGGATTTGTCTTTTCGGAATCAATTTCCATATTCAGTGGACCGCGCCCCCGGGATCGACTTAGCGACAGAGTCAGGAGGGACCTCTCCGCTGCATTCTTTTGTTGCCTAGTTTTCGCTGTTGCTTGTTGCTTTCGTGCCTTAAGTTGGTTTTCAGATTTGCTTGGGTTTTCTTGAACGGTTTCGATGGATTTCATTGCTTTCGTTCGTAGGACTGTACTTCAATTCTGATAACGGAAAGAGAGAAAGAAGTACTGATCAGCTGTTCGTGGCAATATAGGTAATCCAGCAGTAGGCGCCGCTCGAACGGGCTCCTAAAGTACTTCTTTCCTTCTTCCTTCCAACTACTAAAGTGAGTGGCTACCAACCCGATTAGCTAGCCCTTCTTGCTAGTCTTCACATCTGAATCTTGTATTCATGCTTGCGCCGATCAAACGATACCAAGTAAATAACTAAAAGATATCAAGATAATAAGGGAATAGACTTGGATCAACATGCTTGTCAATAAAACTTGTGAACGGTTACTTACTTACATGCTTGCTCGTTTGAATTGTTCATCATATGCATAATTACAAGTTAGAATACATATTTGTTCTTAAATTTGTGCTATGTATAGAACTCTTCTTGAATGCCATAAACTGAACAGGAAGCCTATGCAAAAGTAAATCCTGCCCTGTACTGCCCTGCTCCTGATATGCATTGATTTGCCTTGATTGCTAACTTAGTATACTGCATTGATCACGGATAACTTGTGCACAAGGTCTTAGTTCCTGTGGACGGTCGCTGGGGCACCAGCACCGATCCGATCCGGACGGAACGCATAATAGTCGCCTGCTATAGGACAAAAAGCCTTGGGACATCCTGATCTATGCGTCGCACGGCACTCCGTACCGAGACTAGCCCGTCCATTATGGCAACGTGCCAGTGATCCCCTTGTATATTTAAACCTGTTGCTACTAACTTGTGTCTTCTTGGCAGGGAAGGCAAGGTAAGTATTATGCAGGTGGTTCAGACGGCCAGGTAAATGTCACCGAACGGTGGCAGGTTATTTCAATGATTTTTATATCTATTTCTTGCTGTAAAATGAACTAAGGCAAGATAGAAACCCACAATAAATAAACATGCTTCATTAAAACAACGTGTTGATTGGTATAGTTGGGTTAGCTTGCCTTCACCAATACGTTTCGATGTACTGACCCTCGTTGAAACAGGTTTCCCGCGCTAGGAGAACCAAGCGAGGAGCAGGAGACAAACCCCCAATCCAGTCCAGCTGTAGGCACGCCTTGACCGTGCCACCTTTTGAAGCATTTTGAAGGAGAAGCATTTTGAAGACAGAAGCTAGCAGCCAAGCAATCATGCAGCTTCGTGGCAAAGCCGTCGTTCCGACGGAAGGTCTTATATTTTGAGTTTTAGTAAATGATGTAATGTACAGGACTGCTATCTCATTTTGTGTCAACACTTTTGTAAGCCCAAAGAGGTAACCCTTATGACTCAGTTCAAGGAGTTTGTAATAGATGTTCATATTATCAATAAAAAGAGAACTTTTTCATGCTTCAAATCTGTGTTCATTTAATCTGCGTACTCTGAATATGTGCTTGCTATGCGAAAATAAAATACTTAGCCTTGTGCAGAGCGCAACCTAGGCCCGCATGGCGGTCACGCCCGGGGGACGACTATCGATTCCACGGAATCGGGGTATGACAATCCGGACGGGAACCCTGTTAGTCTGCCTGCTTCGGGCAGAATGGCGTGTAGCGCCTGTGAACTTATCCTTCACGCCATTCTTGCTCACAGACTAAGTAGCCGCCTGACTCGAAAGGAATGACCTGTAGCGCTCCTGATCCGTGCGTTGCATTTTATTTCCTTTTATGTGCTACAACTGGTCCTTTATGGCTATGCCAGCGATAACTGTTCATATAGATAAGCCATCCTCGCTTAGCGGCTATCCGCGTGCGAGTCATTGCATCGCATCAAAGAACAACTGAACATCTGAACGATCATGTTATAACGACCCTCGTATTTGCATATGCTATGACCCTGAATGTTTATACTTGCCTGTGCTTAAATTAATAATGTTTGCCTTGGACAGGAAAGGAGATGGTAAGTTGGTAAGTCTCGCCATATTTTCTCTCATGTTGTACGGCGCACTGCCATACGAGTTAGGCTATTCAAATCTTCCATGAAACTAATCCTAAGGCAACTAGAAAGACAACTTAATAGTTGGTGCACGGAACCTGTATTATGTGTTTGGATTTGTCGAGCGGGCGAGTAGCCTCCCCACTAGTGCATTCAATGTACTGATAATCCACCAGTTTGTATGCAGGGTACGGGAGAACCTCGTTCGGTGCTGATGCCTCCTTCGTGCGTGCTAAGGTGTGGAGATCACTCCGAAGCAACGGTGCGTCCGGAACAGAAGCACATATACAAGGCATAATGTTGGAACTTGCCTGAACATCGCCTGTACAATCATTCCATAATTGTAGCCACTTGGCACGCTTTTACTGTTTCAGAGAGAGAGGCTTGAGCGACTTGTAATCTCGGCCATGCGCCGCCTGTAACACATGTTTATATCAATAAAGAGCTTGCTTTACTTCAACTTTGTAGAAGCATGAAAAAAATGCTTGGAAGATCTATACAGCATCTTGATACAGAGCAGCGTAGGCAGAGGCCTTCAGAGCCATCCAGCATAAAACAGGGTTCTTCATCGCCTCCATGGCGTAGAACCCAGCCGCTCTCAAAGCAGCGTTAAAGCGTACGAGGAACGCTTCGTATTCCCGGAAAGAAACTGTCCAGTCACGCAGTAAACCTGACCTCTGACTCCTGACAAAAAGTACTGCACAGCTACCCAAACGACGGCTGGAAAACGGGGGCAGACCGCTCAGGACGCGCTCCATAGTATGATGGCGGATCTCAGCATTTAATGCAGAGGATTTGGTTAAAATATTACCAAACCGGCGCTTACTAAAAAACCACCGGCATAAACCGCTCTTTCGCGTGCAAAGAGAACACGCTGCCTTGTTTTACACAGGCAAACATGGGCTGTTTTACGCTACGCAGAAGACAAACCGCCTGCCACGTCAAAAGCTGCGCTTCGTACAGGGCTCGAGGCACGTCTCTCCGCCAAAGCACACAGAGCGGTGACAGTGTCCCCTCGAGGCACGTCTCTCCGCCAAAGCACACAGAGCGGTGACAATGTCCCCTCAAGGCACGTTCCTCCGTCAAAACGCACAGAGCGGTAACAGTTTCCCTCAAGGCACGTCTCCGCATTTAATGCACAGGATGATGGCAAATCTCTGCCAAAGATTTGATCTCCAAAAGCCGTAATTCCGGCTAAAGACGTCCACATCAGCACCCTGGCACGGTACGCAGCGGCTTCTATGCCCATTCAGGATCTGTGCTCCTACGGCTTTCGCGCCCCCTCAGTCTCTACGACTGCTCGGCTTCCACGCCTACTCGGCTTCTATGCCTGTTCAGCTTCTATGCCTGCTCGGCTTCCACGCCCCCTCAGTCTCTATGGCTACTCGGCTTCCATGCCCCCTCAGTCTCTACGACTACTCGGCTTCCACGCCTACTCGGCTTCTATGCCTATTTGGCTTCTACGCAAGGTGACAGACATTTGGCTTCTACGCCAATCCCTTCTACACAATTGATACCTACCTACGTGGCTTTTACGCCGTGATCTTAGTAGCAATTGTACGCGTTATGTCACTTTAGTTGGACCCGCGTCACACGCTCATTCAAAAGATCATCTATACGTAGGCATTGGTTACTTTAACCGTTGTGTAAAAGGGTGCTGTACTTTCTACTCCTCGGTTGTTACACCGATGGAGTGGTCACTGTTACCAAAACTCTATAAATAGAGACCCCTATCAATGGGGAACAAGGTCGACAATTTGGAAGATCGAACCAGGTCGAAAAATTTGGCCAAGAATACCAATATCAGATCAAAGCTCGAAACTTTGAAAGAAGGATCGAACAAGGTCACCGAACCGGAGATCAAGAGGGAGAGACAGAGAGAGAGAGAAGAATACAGAGCTCAGGCAAGGAATAGGGAGCGACGACCTTCAGCATCGCGCATCCACCCTCCTTCGTAACCTCCGAAGCTGCATCCTGTCTTCCACGGTACTTCTTCAACATCGTGTAGTCCAAGGGCTAAAGTGATCGATCGCAGATCAGACACCTATAGCAATTTATACCCAGATTAAATAAATTATACTCCCGCATCCTCGTATAGGATCGAATTGTACAAGTTTGTTTGTAAACCAAAGGGCACGGGTCTCGTATAAACCCTGTCATTGAAATACACTTTCATTCTTTCGTTTAATACCACAAACAAGATGGCGACTCTGCTGGGGACGTCTTTCTCTTCTGACGAGGAAGTAATTGCTCAACACGATGCGGTATCTGTAGGAACCGTGAAGAAGACACTGGTCATTTATTTCGACCAGTCTGCCTACGAGGACATGCTTCGGGCTGGGGGTAGCTCTCACTCTCTCTCCGTCCAAGACAACAGGAAGCTACGCAAAGTGTGGATGCCCAAGACATCCTCCGCCGTTCCTGTGGACTCTCCGATCTCTCCGATCTCTCCGACCAATAAGGTGGTAGCATCGCTCCCTCCGTGCCCCGTACGTAAAATTCAGTCTCCCGCTACGCGCGGTACAGACAAAACTTCTGGTAAAGCCTCAGCGCTAACCCAGGAGTATCCACTGCGCTATACGCGTAGAAATCAGTCTTCCGCTACGTGCGGTACAGACAAAACTTCTGGTAAAGCCTCAGCGCTAACCCAGGAGTATCCACTGCGCTATACGCGTAGAAATCAGTCTCCCGCTACGCGCGGTACAGACAAAACTTCGGGCAAAGCCTCAGTGCTGACCCAGAAGTATCTCCTGCGCTCCACGCGTAGGAACCTGTCTTCCGCTACGCGCGGTACAGACAAAACTTCCGACGGTGCCCCAACGCCAAATCGGAAGAACAGATCATGCTCCACGTGCAGGACGACATCTGACCTTTACGGTGAACCAGATGAGCGCCATGATCTCCGCAAGAGGAAGCAAGCAGGCGAGTACTCAACTCCTCGGCTGTTACACCAGCGAAGAAGCTATCTGCCTATCCTCCGAATTACGCGGGAAGACGACGGTCGACTGAAAGCTTTACGCCTGTCTGATCGAATCTCCAAATCACGCTTGGGTAAGTCCCACGGCGCAAAACAAGCTCAAATTGCTACTCCTGACCTACGCGAAGGCCTAATCCAGAAGCGTAAGGAGAGGGGATCTTCCAACATGTCTATTACGCCCCCTAGGGAACAATATTGTAATAGTCATAAGATTGTGATTGACTGCTACTGTTCTAAAGCAAAATGATCGGTCTTCGACCGATTGAACTACTCTCAATCTTTCCCGGAAGAGGAGCACGCGTATGCATCCGTGAATATGGCTTCACGCATACCTAGAAGAGGGTCAAGCTCAAAGCGTCTTCCCTCTGGACCTCCGAGTCAGAGAAAATTCGGCGACCCCCAGCATCGGAATCAGACGAGTACGGAGCTGGTTGCTGTGACCTTGCACGGGTATTTTGGAATACCCCAGCTTCAGCATTCCTAAGGAGGTCTTCGTCCTCCGACTCACCTGATGTTCTCAAACTAACACTATCAGTGAATATGGTGATGACAAGCCCCTCAGAAATCGAAGAACAGGATACGGAGATGTTCGAGAACGACCCCTGGGCTCAACAAATGGATACACAGTGGGAATTCTGCTTCGAGCAGAGAGAACCTCCCACCAAGGACGAAGTTATCCAAGTCAATGTTGGGGGTGAGCTCTCACCAAAGCCAATATTTGTCAGTAACAATCTTCCCCCAGTCGAAAAGGAAGAGATCATACAGCTGATAAAGGAATATGTCGACGTCTTTGCATGGGGTTATGAGGACATGCCAGGCCTAGACCCGAGGGTAGCTACTCATAAGCTCAATATTTCGACTGATTCAAAGCCAGTGAAACAACACCAACGTCAGTTTTGCCCGGATATGATGGACGCCATCGAGGACGAAGTCAAGAAGTTGATAACCTGCGGTTTCATCCGGGAAGAACAACATCCCGACTGGGTCACCAACGTTGTTCCAGTCATAAAGAAAAATAGGAAGGTACGTATCTGCATCGACTACCGAGATCTGAATACGGTCTGCCCCAAAGATGAATTCCCTCTTCCCATCACGGACATCATGATCGAAAACACCTGCGGCTTCGAGCGTATGTCTTTTATGGACGGGTTTTCGGGATACAATCAGATCAAGATGCATCCGGAAGACGAAAAGCATACTGCCTTCCGGACACCACTGGGGGTATATTGCTATACGGTCATGCCCTTCGGATTAAAGAACGCCGGGGCTACATACCAACGAGCTATGAGTAACATATTCCGTGAGCAGTTATGCAAGACAGTAGAATGTTACGTGGACGACATAGCTGTCAAAAGCTGCCTCAAAGGTGATCACGTTCGAGACCTGAGGGCGGTATTCGAGTTAATGTGCCGGCATTAACTCAAGATGAACCCTACAAAGTCCTTTCTGGGGGTATCCAGCGGCAAATTCCTGGGATTTGTTATTACCGCCAGAGGCATCGAAGTAGACCCTGACAAAGTCCAGGCGATCATAGCAATACGACCACCCCGTAATCTGAGGGAACTCAGGGGGTTCCAAGGACGTCTGGCTTACATCCGACGATTCATATCCAACCTCTCGGGGAGATGTCAGCCCTTCTCTCACCTCATGAAGAAAGGTGTGTCCTTCATATGGGACGAAACCTGCCAGCAAGCGTTTGGGGATATCAAGCGCTACCTAACCAGTCCACCAGTTCTGGTGCCTCCCGTCATGGGAAAACCCTTCTTGCTATACGTTCGGGCAATGGATCATTCGCTAGGAGCTCTCCTTGCACAGAAGAACGATGCGGGTCATGAACAGGCTATCTACTACCTCAGCAGGATGATGGTCGGGGCCGAACACCGGTACAACCCAGTGGAGAAGGAATGCTTGGCTCTGATGTTCGCTGTCCAGAAGATGCAACACTACGTCGTCGGCCAGACTATTCATATCATCTCCAGGATCAACCCTCTCCGGGTGCTGATGAGCAAGCCAAGTGCCCTTAACTCCCGACTCGCAACTTGGGCAATGCTACTGACGCCATATGACATGGTCTACGTCCCACAGAAGTCCATCAAAGGCCAAGCACTGGCCGACTTTCTAGCAGCTCATCCAATCTGGAGACCTCCAAACTATACGAAGACATCCACGATGAAGTTGCGGAATGTAATTTTACAAGAGAAAGTGACGTATAGCAACTATTCTTCGATGGCGCCTCCAGAGTCGGTCCTAAAGGAAACGTCGTTTCAGGAGTAGGAGTCGTCCTAGTTACTCCAGATCAGCTCGTCATCTACCGAGCATATTCTCTTAGCGAGCCCTGCTCCAACAATGTGGCAGAATACAACGCCCTGCTAATCGGGCTCCAAGTCGCTAAAGAGCTGGGGGTGGAATCCCTGGAAGCTTTCGGCGATTCTCTGCTCATCGTCAACCAAGTCAGGGGGATATACGAAGTCCGGAATCCAGACCTCATCCCCTATCACCAAGCAACGGTTGAGATAGCCATGACGTTCAAAGGGTTCTTCCTAGAGCATGTACCTCGATCTCAGAATCTGGAAGCTGATGCCCTGGCCAGCCTAGCTGCGGACTTAGCCACCCTTATAAGAAGGCAGGATTCGGTAATCCTTCTTAACAGAGATTTATTCTGTGTGAAGAACAGCTGTCACCAAGAATGCAGCTATGCTGTAAACACCGATCCTCCTACAAGAGATTGGACGAGTCCCTTCATAGATTTTGTGGCATATGGAATCTTGCCAGAGGACCCCAAAGAAGCAGTATCCATCAAGAGACGATCGTTACGCTTCTACTTCGATGCATCTTCACAATACCTGTATCGCCGGACCTACGACGGACTGCTGTTAAGATGTCTCGCTGGCGCCGAGGCATAGCAGATTATCCGTGAAGCTCACGACGGCGTATGCGGAGCGCATCAGCCCGGTCCTAAGCTGCAGGACCGCATCAGGAGAATGGGCTATTACTGGCCCACTATGATCACAGACGCGATCAGCTATGCAAAATAATGCAGGGCCTGCCAGGTCCATGCAGACTTCATACATCAACCGTCTGAATATCTACATCCTACGATTGCATCCTGGCCCTTCGAAGCCTGGGGTATGGATATCGTTGGGCCCATTCACCCGTCTTCCTCCAGAGGCCACTGGTTCATACTGGCCATCACAGATTACTTTTCCAAATGGGCCGAAGCAATCCCTCTGGCTGAAGTAAAGGCGTCTGACGTAATCAGCTTCATCAAGCACCATGTCATTTATCGCTTTGGGATTCCCCGAAGGATAATCTACGACAATGGACCTCAGTTCATCAGCCAAGCGTTTCATCGGTTTTGCGATAATAACCGGATACACAACATTGCCTCTACGGCATATTATCCAGCTGCTAATGGTTTGGCGGAAGCCTTCAACAAAACCATTATCAAGCTCCTGAAGAAGTTCGTTTCTTCAAACAAAAGAGACTGGAACGAGAAGCTGGGCGAAGGTCTCTGGGCATACCGCACAATGGTACGGACACCAACATGTTGTACCCCCTTTTTACTAGTCTACGGAAGTGAGGCGGTCCTTCCTATCAAAATCCAGATCCCGTCGCTCCGAATAGCCGTGACTAGTGAGCTGACTTGAGAAAAGAATGACCTGTTGAGGCTCCAAGAGCTGGAAGGATTAGACGAGAAATGCCTCCAAGCTCAGCAGCGCATCGCGCTCTACCAAGCACGCATTTCCAAAGCTTTCAATCATAAAGTAAAGGAAAGAGTGTTCAAAGTCGGCGAGCTAGTTCTAGCCGTGAGAAGGCCGATGATTCTAACTCACAGAAGTAAAGGCAAATTCCAGCCCAAATGGGAAGGCCCTTATGTGATCGAGACAACGTTCTCAAACGGCACGTACAGGATAGCCCAGCCCAACGGAGATCTGTTAATGGCTCCTATCAACGGCAAATTCCTGAAAAGGTACTATGCCTAATCTCTCCTGCTTAAAGAGGAAAATAGCAAAGACCTCAATTCTGACAAAACTACTTCCAAAAAACATAATTAGTTGGGTTACACTCTATCATGTCCGCATGACCTCTGAATAGATATGTCCCGCTAAGAAGTTTATCGAGAGTTTATCACGTCCATACTACCTCTGATATCACTCTCACCTAACCTGTCATTTATATTCTGAAATGATGGGTCCACAACAGTCAGAAAAGAGTCGCTATTATTCATTCCCGAAGAAGGCAGAATTACATAAGAAGGGGTACATCAAGATGGCAGAGTAATCAGGCCATGAATCTGCCGCTCCAGTGCAGCTATCCTCTCATTCCTAAGGGCCAAAGCATCGGCGCGAGCCTGCTCCAGCCGTGCCTCCGGAGTATGCGTAAGGGTCAGATTAGCCCTTGCCCGAAGACAGCCCGTACGGGCAGCTTTCGCACGATCCAGGTCCCGTCGCGCTTCGCTCAGTCGACCAGTCGCTACCTCCAAACCTGCCAACGATTGGGAAGCCCACTCCTCTGCCCGAGCAAGTTTTTCCCACAGCTTGGAGACCCTCGCCGCATTCCCTTCATGCTCGGATCGACACTGCATCTCAACGGCAAGGGCTTCTTCCATAACATCTCTTCTCCTATCCATCTCCAGCTTATGCGTCTGGATAGAGTTGTCTAGGCTTTCAAGCTTTGTAGTGAACTGCTCAGACATGAGGTCGTACCGAGCCTGGACATCAGCATCAAGGCTGCCCTCAGTCCGCTGCAAGTATTCGTTAATGGGTTGCTCTAAACCATTAACCACCGCCTCCAGAGCGTCAGCCACTCCAGGATTGCCAAGCCCCCTGACAACCTCGATCGAAAGCTGAGAAGTCTTCTTCAGGAGCTAGAAGTCAAGGTTCTTCGCCAACACCATCGGTATCATCATTTTTAAGCCAGTGTAGACGAGGCTGGAATGTTGCTCGATCAACGCGACTAAACCCGACTGAGCGCCCAGAGCGGCCACAATTGCAGACGAGGTAGCCACCGCCGCCTCAACAGGTGGCACGCCCGAAGAAGGTGCAATGGCGACAATCGAAGTCATCGGCATACTCGCAACAGACGAGGTCACGATGACAGGTTCGTCCTCCCCTTGAGACGACGAAACCTCCCCGGGCGAGCTAGCCCCCGAAGACACTCCTGCCTCAAAATCCGGTGCCTCCACGTCACCGCCAGGAGCCAGAACAAAGTCGGAAGGCGCTTCAACGCCATGCTCCCCGTGGACGACATCCCCTGAAAAAAGGACAAGAAAGCAAAATGTCAAACACAGTGGTAATCCTCCTAGGAGGAGACATCGAAACAACATTTACCCGGAACCAATGGCATATACGACGCATCTGCAGCAGATGTAGCTAAGCCACGCCTTAATGACGCGATACGAACTGTCATACCTGGAGAAGGAGGTGGGCCGACCGACATCGCCAAGAGTTCGGTCAAGCCTTCCCCGAGACGCGGTCGAGGTTCATCAGCCAGAGTCTCGCTAGGCGCGTTCGCTAACACAGGAGTAACTCCGCCCGCTACTGACCTTAGGGAAGATTCTCCCATCTGTTGGGGCCACGCAGGCAATCCCGCTCCGCTGCTTGGAGCAGCCGCAGCAACAGCAGCCTCTAGCGAGGACTCTCCGGCGCCGCCAGCCAGAACTATAGAAGGTCCCCCTCTGAAAGGCGAGGAACCTCCGGCCAAAGAATCATCCCTGATACAGGTAGGGCGAGGAACCTCAACACCAGGAATACGGAGAGGACGAGCAACCGTCTCCCTCCTCCTCTTACGAAGGGAAGCTTCCTTCGGAGCAGAAGCCCGTCGCTTCCCGGAAGAGACTACCAGGGCCCTCACCGGCAGAGGCACTACACACCTCGGCAACGACACTAGAGGCTCATCCGGAGTACCAGATTCCTCCCCCTCATCAGAAGAAACCGAGGGGACTTCGACCCTTCCCCCAGGCTTGGCAGAAGGCACCCTGAAGCTCCCACGCCTGTCGAAATCGTGGTGGAAAGTGTTAACCGCCACATAAAACTGGGCATAGGAGTGAAGGATGCGCAGCTCCGTGGAGGTTGTAACGACCGGCACGATAAAAATTGCCCCCGTACAACCCATGATAAAATATCGCCACCCTCTAGCTCCATCAATGAGTCCACCCCTGGACCTGAAGCTGGTGACGGCGTTGCCCACATACAACTGGTCATACCCGAACTGCCTGGCAAACCGACTAGGCAGGTAGGGCTCGAAGAAGCAATGGTCTTCGCTCCTATATAGCAGATGGGAAGGTCTAATACAGACCAACCAATCAAACGCCTCCGGAGAAAGAACGGTCTTCCCTCGACCTGAATCCTCAAGCCACAGCCCTGACTGGTTGCGATGCACAGAAGGGGGAGTACAAAGGATCTTCCAGCCATGGCTGAGGTTCAAAACCAGCCGACAGTCTAAAACTGTATTCACATTCCAGGAGGAATCCCTGTAATTCAATAGGAATATACCTCCTGAGCTGCTACCGGAACCGGGTGACATAACCCGGGAATTGTGGAGAATTAACCATCCCATCAAGTACAAGTATGGTAATTCCACCCTAGGGAAGCTCTCCCGCCGAGCTTCATCAACGAGCAACCCATCTGTCATGGCCCTCAGGCCAGCCTGTATACGGCACACCATGGCAGGAAGCAAGCCCAGTCTTGCCCCAAACACCAGGCGCACTGCCGGCCACAGGATATTGCGGTAAATGCGGTCCGGGGATGCGGTGCCCGACACCACTACTTGACGCAGCCATATAGAGAGAAAACCAGCCAGCTGGGCCTCCTTAGACAAAGGCCTGCGGCAACGCCTCAAGTAACTACAGGCCTTAGTGCCTTCCGGGTACTTTCCTACCCCCTCCACAAGAATCTGATCCGGAGCTTCAGCCTCCTCCATAAGAGTCTCCACAACCTGGGCACTGAGGACGCCCAAGCAGTTCACGGGCTCTTTCTTACCACCCGAGGCTTTTTCTAACCTGGCGGCCCTGGCTCGGTGGAAGAAGAGGTAAGACATCCACTTGGTGGTGTGAGCCAAATCAGAAGGCTCGTTATAAAAAGCGGTGCACGCGAAGTACTGACACATCAGCTCCTGATATACTTCCGCCACCTGAGGGTCCAAATCCCCCAACTCCCGGTTGGTGGGAACGTACTCTTCATATGGGGTATCCCCCATCGGCAGTCTCGAGATAACTGCCATCTCATGAAGGGCCAACCCCAACTCCCCTAGTGGAGTGGCAAAGGTCCCGGTGAGCGGAATGTACCGCTCCATCAGTGCCAGGAACAAATTAGGGTTCGGAGGCAGCCCGACGCTCGTCGCACTCACAACGGCATATAGTCCGATGCCCTCCAACTCTCTCTGGAAGTGCTTTAAGGCCCAGTCAACTAGGCATCTCCATCGGGAGTTCGTTGGGGCAATCCACCCATTGCACCGAGGATTCACCTTGGGATATACCCTACCTCGACCCATGAAGTCGTTGCAGAAGGTCGGCAATTGGACCGGCTGGATCACCGAGCTATCTTCACTTGGAACACTGCCCGGGTACAGTCCTCAAAACAGCGTCACAACACCAGAAGGGCGACTAACAAACGATCCCTGGTCAGCGCCTTTCAGATGAAAGATCTTCCCCGGCTTCCCGTGAAGATCAGGAGTCAGCTTCCAAGACATCTTCCTAAGATGCGTCACATGGGAGAAAGCCGAGATGGGATAATCCCTCGGTATCGTCGGCAGGTACAAGACCAAATCCCCGGCAGGGAAAACCCAAGGCGCCCTCTTGGGCTTCGTCTGGGACTGTTTATCAATCATGTCCCCAAAGAGGAAAGCCGACTTTATGTACCGCTCCCCATCTACACGTACCAAGGGTTCACCGTTGATCATACTCAACAGCATTCGCTCACCCTGGGCCGATATCAGGAGCTCCCTTCCCTCAGGATACTGGGGTCCAGAGATGGGAAATGCCACGTGGGACAGATCCTCCAGATAGTTCGAGTGCAGCATCCCCGCAGCAGAGCCCATCACCTCAGCCAATGGGGACTCACCCAGATCAACTGCAAGATAATACAAAGAAGATAGGTCATTACAAGTCTGGCACGAACACACGGACCAAGGAAACGATAGTCTGTGCTTTACACCAAGATTGTACAAATATTGGTCACCTTACGCCGGAAGTCTCCTCCACAAACGTAAAATTCAAATTTTACGAAATACGCCAATTTTCGGTAGCCCGAGCTATTTACGCCCAGAGCTACAAAAATACGGAGTCTTTACGCTGACACATTAGAAATATGGGCGTAAAAGATGAAAATGCCTCCGTGCGTCATCTTCCTCAAAAGAGGCTATCAGCATAGAAGACGACCTAGCGTAGTCACGTTCAACGTGTGCGAAGGATTTTTCGTCGTTTGTGTCATCCCAAAAAGTTCTACCTTTAAAGCCGGGAGCGCTAGTCGTCGGCGGGATGCTCCCCTCAGAGGGAAGTTCACCTTGCCCGACGGAGATTCCTTCGTCGGGACAGAAGAATGAGAAGAAGAACCTATGCTCTTTCCCTTAGCAGAGGGGGTTTGTTTCGACGCCATTTCTGAAGACTCGAAGTGCTCGGAGAAGGAACGAAGAAAAACTCGAACAGTCGAAAGCTCTCTCTCGCAGAAGACAGATGAAAAGTTTTTCTTTCCAGAAGCTGGGGATATATATACAGTCCGGGTCGACTCCTCGAATCCTCGGACGAACCCCTCGAGACCCTAACCAAATCTCGCAATTAATAGTTGATCATGATTGGATGCTACGTCAGCCCACTACCCTTGGAAGACGGACAGTCAGCGAATTCGAAAGGTTTTTTCGTGCAAGACGGTTCAGCGGGTTCTACGCTAAATGAGCTTTCTACGCTCGACAGCAACGGATCTACGATTTTACGCTCGCAAGCTACAAGTCTATGGTTTTACGCCCGGATGCCTTTGTGCTCGGTAGCTTTTATGCTCGAGAGGCCACAAACCCACGACTTTACGCTCAACAGATACCAAATCGACGATCTCACGCTCGGTGGCGCTCAGTTTACGCTCAGCAGCAATAGATCCAAACCTCACGCTCGAATAAATTTTCTTTTCAAGAGCTACAAATCAAACAGTTCTACGCTAAAGGAGCTTTTCTAAGCTCGACAGCTACAAATCTAACGGCTTTACGTTCGACAGCTATAAGTCTATGGTTTTTCTTGCCCGGATGCCTTTGTGCTCGGTAGCATTCTATGCTCGAGAGGCAACAAACCTACGACTTCACGCTCAGGAACCACAGGTCTACGATTTCACGCTCGATGGTGTTCTACACTCACAGGCTACAGATCTACAGTCCTACGCTAAAAGGAGCTTTTCTACGCTCGACAGCTACGAATCTAACGGATTTACGTTCGACAGCTACAAGTCTATAGTTTTTCTTGCCCGGATGCCTTTGTGCTCGGTAGCATTCTATGCTCGAGAGGCAACAAACCTACGACTTCACGCTCCGGAACCACAAGTCTACGATTTCACGCTCGATGGTGTTTTACGCTCAAGAGGCTACAGACATGATTTCCTGTTCCACGACTTTTCGCATATCCAAACAGTCCCCAAGGCGGTCAAGAGCAAATAGTTCACACAGAAGATACTCGTTCTTGACCCAAAGTATCCCCAAGTACCCGAAGTATGCAGAGTTCAAACATTGAGAAATTACTCCTCTCGGGTCCAGAAAACTGGAGGTTCATCTAGATTCCAGTCTGAACATCTCGTCTATCAAAGTGGCAACTCAGTTTGACAGCTAAAAACCTCGACCCTATTCCAAGGAAGTTTTGAGAGATCATTCTTGAAGACGAATTCTGAACAAAACGAAATTCCGCTCATCAGAGAGGCAACAGTCCAGAAATTCTACGCAGTCCTAGCAACAGGACAGTTCTAAATGTTCAAAGTGCTTAGCAGTGTTCTATGGACTATCCGCTATGCATAAAGGACAGGGCCTAATACTCTTTCTATCAGAGTCAGCGTAAAGATTCAGGCGTGTCGAAGCTGCACATATTCAGACTTCACAAGCAACGTATGGCAAGACAATCATATGGAGAAGAAGACGATTTTATTAAAGATTAAAATTATGATTACATATAAGGGAAATCCAATCTACAAGGGTTTTTCTCTATTTTTCATGATTACATCTGAGGGAAACTCCGTCTACAAAGGAGTCCCCCCATCATCGTCCTAAGATCGCCCAGAAGCTGTACTGACAGGTTCTCACATGGGTGAAGGTCTTCCTCTTCTTCGAGGGCTGTTCATCGACTACCACAGTCATGAACAAGAAGATCCTCCATTCACCATGGCCGATCCAGTTGAGGCTTCTTAAAGCCCAACTCGATTGGGGACGATAGATTACAGTTTGTCTAATCTCGTCCGCGGGGATCTCAGAGGAAGATACACAGCATGCCAGCCGCTGTGGTCCAATACGACCCTTCCTCTCTCCTGGGGCAACGCCATACAAAGTTGCTGATTATCCCGAGCAAGGGAGGCTATGATGTCCTTCTATGATCCATCGTTGCAGCGGACACTTGCTCGAAGACGCCGTCTTTTACGGCTCCCTACATGCTGGAAGAACATGATCTCCTTCTTCCTCAGATCGATCCGACGAACTCCGGCGATCATCTCTGCATGACAATGGGAATGTGGTGAAGACAGGTTCACCCCCTCCAGCCTTCTATAGGTAAAAGAGATTACAGCGGTCCCCAATAAATCTGCCATAAAGTCAGCATCGACCGTTTCAACGCTCCATTCAGAAACGTTTCGAGTTACGAGGGGCCATTCATGCTTCATTCAAAGCGTTTCAAATTTCGATGAATTTAAAAGCTTTGAAGGGGGTCTTGTAGAAGCATGAAAAAAATGCTTGGAAGATCTATACAGCGTCTTGATATAGAGCAGCGTAGGCAGAGGCCTTCAGAGCCATCCAGCGTAAAACAGGGTTCTTCATCGCCTCCATGGCGTAAAACCCAGTCGCTCTCAAAGTAGCGTTAAAGCGTACGAGGAACGCTTCATATTCCCAGAAAGAAACTGTCCAGTCACGCAGTAAACCTGACCTCTGACTCCGGACAAAAAGTACAGCACAGCTACCCAAACGACGGCTGGGAAACGGGGGCAGACCCCTCAGGACGCGCTCCATAGTATGATGGCGGATCTCAGCATTTAATGCAGAGGATTTGGTTAAAATATCACCAAACCGGCGCTTACTAAAAAACCACCGGCATAAACCGCTCTTTCGCGTGCAAAGAGAACACGCTGCCTTGTTTTACACAGGCAAACATGGGTTGTTTTACGCTACGCAGAAGACAAACCGCCTGCCACATCAAAAGTTGCGCTTCGTACAGGGCTCGAGGCATGTCTCTCCGCCAAAGCACACAGAGCGGTGACAGTGTCCCCTCGAGGCACGTCTCTCCGCCAAAGCACACAGAGCGGTGACAGTGTCCCCTCAAGGCACATTCCTCCGTCAAAACGCACAGAGCGGTGACAGTTTTCCTCAAGGCACGTCTCCGCATTTAATGCACAGGATGATGGCAAATCTCTGCCAAAGATTTGATCTCCAAAAGCCATAATTTCGGCTAAAGACGTCCATATCAGCACCCTGGCACGGTACGCAGCGGCTTCTACGCCCATTCAGGATCTGTGCTCCTACGGCTTTCGCGCCCCCTCAGTCTCTACGACTGCTCGGCTTCCACGCCTACTCGGCTTCTATGCCTGTTCGGCTTCTATGCCTGCTCGGCTTTCACGCCTACTCGGCTTCTATGCATGTTCGGCTTCTATGCCTGCTCGGCTTCCATGCCCCCTCAGTCTCTACGACTACTCGGCTTCTATGCCTATTTGGCTTCTACGCCAAGGTGACAGACATTTGGCTTCTACGCCAACCCCTTCTACACAATGGATACCTACCTACGTGGCTTTTACGCCGTGATCTTAGTAGCAATTGTATGCGTTGTGTCCCCTTAGTTGGACCCGCGTCATACGCTCATTCAAAAGATCATCTATACGTAGGCATTTGTTACTTTAACCGTTGTGTAAAAGGGTGCTGTACTTTCCACTCCTCAGTTGTTACACCGATGGAGTGGTCACTGTCACCAAAACTCTATAAATAGAGACCCTTATCAATGGGGAACAAGGTCGACAATTTGGAAGATCGAACCAGGTCGGAAAATTTGGCCAAGAATACCAATATCAGATCAAAGCTCGAAACTTTGAAAGAAGGATCGAACAAGGTCACCGAACCGGAGATCAAGAGGGAGAGACAGAGAGAAAGAAGAATACAGAGCTCAGGCAAGGAATAGGGAGCGACGACCTTCAGCATCGCGCATCCACCCTCCTTCGCAACCTCCGAAGCTGTATCCTGTCTTCCACGGCACTTCTTCAACATCGTGTAGTCCAAGGGCTAAAGTGATCGACCGCAGATCAGACACCTATAGAAATTTATACCCAGATTAAATAAATTGTACTCCCGCATCCTCGTATAGGATCGAATTATACAAGTTTGTTTGTAAACCAAAGGGCACGGGTCTCGTATAAACCCTGTCATTGAAATACACTTTCATTCTTTCGTTTAATACCACAAACAAACTTGTGTTTTGATGCTTCCGCTATATTGTCAACTCAGTGAACTTGTTACCGATCGCCTATGCGTTCATGACTCCGCTGCACTCGGACAATCTATGCGACTCTGTGGCTTAGAACTCTTACCGCCAGCCAATGGACCACGGCCTTGCACGGGCGTGGCTCACGCTCGTTCGGCATCACGCCCGGATGGGTCAAAGCGATCGTCCCGCGGGAGCGCTGGCGAGGGTGATTCCCGCCTAGCAGGGACGGCCGATTAGCCTGTGGGAGATCGGGGCGTGACAACAATAGTCCATCATATGTTCGGCGATACAAACTTTGTGAAGAAGCATCAAAATAGAAACATAGAGATCATTTTTTGATAGATGCTGCTTCTTTAGGATCCTCTGATAAGATTCCATATGACACGAAGTCTATAAAGGGACTTCTCTAATCTCTCTTAGGAGGAACCATGTTTATAACATAGCTGCGTTCTATGTAAAAATTACTTTTCACACAAAACAAATCTCTGTTAAGAAGGATCACCGAATTCTGCCTTCTTATAGGAATAGCTAGATCTGCAGCTAGACTGGCCAGAGCATCAGCTTCCAAATTTTGAGATCGAGGAACATGTTCTAAGAAGAATCCTTTAAAAGACATTGCTATCTCGATTGTTGTTCGATGATAAGGAATAAGATCTGGATTGCGGACTTCATATATTCCTCTGACCTGATTGACGATCAGCTAAGAATCACCAAAATCTTCCAAGTATTCAATATCCAATTCTTTAGCAACTTAAAGCCTAATTAATAGAGCATTATACTCTGCCACATTATTAGAGCATGGTTCACTAAGAGAATATGCTCGATAAATGACGAGTTTATCAGGAGTCACCAGAACAATCCCTACCCATGAAACCACGTTTCCCTTGGGACCAGTTCTGGAAGCACTATCAAAGAATAACTGCCATGTATCACCTTCCATTGCCAAATTATATTCTGCAACTTTATCGGGAATGTTATCATATAATTTGGATATTTTTGGAATTGGATGGGCAGCTAAGAAATCAGCCAAGGTTTGACCTTTCACGAATTTTTGAGGGACGTACACCATATCAGACGGTGTCAATAGCATTGCCCAAGTCACGAGTCGGGAATTAAGAATACTTGGCTTATTCATCAATACCCGTAGTGGATTGATTCTGGATATGATATGAATAGTTTGGCCTGTTACGTAATATCGCGCCTTCTGAATGGCAAACATTAGGGCCAAGCATCTTTTTTTACTGGGTTATACATGTGTTCTGCTCCGACCATCATCCTGCTTAGATAGTAAATAGCCTGTTCATGACCCTTATTGTTCTTCTGTACGAGGAGATCCCCTAAAGAATGATCCATTGCTCGATCATACAGAAAAAATGGTCTTCCTATGACAGGAGGCACCAGAACGGGAGGATTAGTAAGATAGTGTTTGATGTTATTAAATGCTTGTTGACAGGCTTCATTCCACACAAATGATACACCTTTCTTCATTAAACAAGAAAAAGGTTGACATCTTCTACAGAGATTGGATATGAATCTCCTGATATAAGCTAGACGACCTTGAACTCCCCTAAGTTCTCTGAGATTATGGGGCCGTCGTATTTCTAGGATAGCTTTTACTTTATCAGGGTCAACTTGAATGCCTTTAGCAGTAATGACAAATCCCAGAAATTTTCCACTGGATACACCAATAAAAGGACTTTGTAGGATTCATTTTGAGTTGATATTGGCGCATCAAATCAAATATTGTCTTCAAGTCTTGAATGTGATTATCCTTGAGGTAGCTTTTGACAGAAATATAATCTACATAACATTCCACCATTTTGCGTAAATGCTCATAGAATATGTTACTCATAGCTCATTGATATGTGGCCCCGACATTCTTCAATCCAAAAGGCATGACTGTATAGCAATATACTCCTAATGGTGTACGAAAAGCAGTATGCTTCTCATCTTCAGGATTCATTTTAATTTGATTATATCCTAAAAATTTGTACATGAAAGACATGCGTTCAAAACCACACGTATTATCGATCATGACGTCTGTAATGGAAAGAGGGAATTTATCTTTAGGATAGGCCGTATTTAGATCTCGAAAGTCGATGCAAATACGCACTTTTCTAATTTTTCTTCATAACTGGGACAATATTAGCGACCCAATCAGGATGTTGTTCTTTTCGGATGAACCAACAGGCTATTAATTTCTTAATTTCAACTTCAATGGCATCCATCATATCTGGGCAGAACTGGCATTGTTGTTGCTTTACAGGCTTTGAATTAGACAATATATTGAGTTTATGGCTAACCACTTTTGGATCAAGACCTGGCATATCTTCATAATTCCAAGCAAAGACATCGATATATTCTTTTATCAGCTGGATTATTTCTTCTCTTTCTTCTTCAGAAAGATTATTACTGATAAATATCGGCTTTGGTGAAAATTCATCCCCAACATTAACTTGGATAACCTTATCTTCAGTGGGTGGTTCTTTTTGTTCGAACCGGATTTCCCATTGTGTATCCATTTGTTGTGCCCAATATTCATTTTCAAATGGTTCAGATTCTTGTTCCTCTATTTCCAGGGAATCTGTCAACACCATATTTACTGATAATCCCAGTTCAAATTCATCATCTGAATCGGAGGATAAAAAATCATCTTCAGAAAAGGAAATGGTCTCATGACTTGACTCAGAGTTGTTTGGAGTTGTAAGAGATGTGGTATACCCTAACCCGAAACGAGTTTGTTGACAGTAAGGATCACCATGCAACGGTATTCGTCTGCCTTTTCCATATTTGAGGCCTTGCTTCAACTTCAAATCATAACACATATTTTGCATAATCTTTAAAGCCTATGGGCTATATCTGTGAATTTATATTTTCCCAACATCAGACTCGTAAGATTCTTCTTGTATAATTGATCTATTCCGCATTCGACCGAAGACTATTTGATGCTGATCGTTGCGAGTAGGTGGAATAATAAAGACATAATCTTCATGTGGCCCATATGTCATGATGACATTAGATGTTGACGCTACTTCCCACACATATGGATGATAGAAGTATATAGCTTCCAAGAATTTTTGTGCTATGGGTTCTATATCTTTATGAGAAGAAAATTCGTTAATTATATTATACCATATTTCCTCTTGATCCATATCATCATCATTTTTTGATGATATTACTATAGAAGATGTCTGCTTAAGAAATTGGGCATCAGTATACTGGAAAAGAGAATCTTTATTATCATCAGCAAATACATCCCCGGTTATATTTATATTAGCTAACTGTTTGTTGTGCCTAAGGTCAATGACCGAAGTTGGAGCTTCTTGTTTAGATTGATCACTAGAGGATCATTTCCTCCTTCTGACTTTGTTTTGTCCAAGTGAATAGTCATAGATTCCAAGACTTTTGGACGGGTAATCCGCCCTTTCACTTGGATCGACAAAGGTTGCTTAGCAGATGGTTCTCCTGGCTCATGGTGGAATTCTTCCTCTATTTTGCTTGATACCTCTTTCATATAGTCTTGAGTGTATGATATGGCATCAGAATAGTAGGATTCAACTCCTTTGAACGGATTAAGATCAGCAAATTATGTTTTCATTGTTCCTTAAGTATCTACATATTTGAAATATTGATGTAGAGTTGAAAGAACAATATTATGATCATGGATCCATGGTCTACCCAACAGAATATTGTAAGACACCTTTGAATCAATGATATAGCATGTAGCCAATGATTTAAGATCACCAATTTGGATTCTCAGACGAATTTTCCCTAATGGTCTGCTTTTCCTGGCATTGAAGCCCACAATTATAGTGGTAGTGTAAGCCAATTCACTGGTAGGAATTCTCAATGGTCTTAACAGACTATGAGGGATAATACTGATTGACGATCCTGGATCTATGTGAATCCGGTCTACCTCAATGGAGCCGACGTATTCTGTATAATAAAGAGGCATGTCATGTTTGTTATGCTTCAATAATATATCCTCTTGAGAGAAAGTGATGTTAGGGATTACTTCCATTACACTATGGCATTGAGGACACGCCACAGGCTCTTTATCAGGGGACTTGAGCTGAGTCAAGCATACATCTGCTTGCATTAATGCTTCACTCAAGGCTTGATGAGTATCTTTGGATAAACGAAGTAGCTCAAAAATGGACAATCTGGCTGGAGTATTAGCCAACTGGGCCAAGATGTCGAAGTTATACGATTTCTCTAAACCTTTTTTTTTAGTGTTCTTCAGAGGTTTATCGAAATAAACTTTTTTTTGTTTGCCTTTGTCCACAGAAGTTGATTTAGAAGGACCTGTCTCTGGTATTACAGGTTCAGACTCTGGAGGTTTGGTATCTGAAATGTCTGCCATTGTTTCTTCCTGATTCCCTTCATATTCTTTGAGGTAGGCTTTTCTTGACCGTATTCCGGTTGCTAAAGCCTCTTTTTTCGATGCCAGGGATATTTCAACCATATGGCATGGTTTACATCTTGAATTCTTCTTAGACTTAGCTTTAGCAGCTTTAGTTTCTTTCTCAATTTCTGATACTAGATCAGGGTAAACCCACATGATCTCCCCACGCTTGGTAGTTAGGGGCACTAAATCTTGATTTTGTCCCATGGTAGGAGGGAGATTAACAATATCCATCATTACCTGTAGAATATGTACCACACCATCCGGTACTTCTTGAGGGGGAAAATTGCCAAATTGGAGTGAGATCATATTTGCAGTGACCGTCTTCTCGTTATTACGCAAAGTGATAGCTTTGGCGTCGATCAACTCCTGGATTTTTCTTTTCAGTACATAGCATGCCTTTGTGGGGTGATGTATGTATCTGTAAAAAATGCAGTACTTAGGATTATCTGTACTGCCGACTTTATTTGGATGCTTTATCACTGATAGAGTAAGCTTGCCACTTTTGACTAGACAATCAAATATGCTTGGAATATCATCGTTGTCAAAAGAATATTCTTCTTTAGGTTTGGAAGTTCCAGAATTCGTTTGCGTAGTTATCGAAGTATTTTATCTGGACGTATTGATTGCCAGGGCTTCCTTTCCTTTTGAACTACAAGTATGGTCATTATTGGAGGATGAACGCTTCCCTCTATCAGAGGTAGAGATCATGATTCCGTTGTCACGAGCCTTTCGACTATTATCTTCAACGGCTACTGCCGATATGATAAATGAGGGCCAAACATGGAACTGATTTGGTCCCATGAATAATGAGATCAGTGGGAGTAGGTTCTTTCTGCAAATGTCTACCAAGGCTGAATCTGGAACTCCATGAGGCATCTGTAAAGTAGCCTGACGAAAGCGTTCAATAAAAGTATGAACATTTTCTTTTTCCTTCTTTTTTACTTCAATGAGTGATGACATAGACATGTCCATTTCTCCCTCGTAGAATCGAGCGAAGAATAGAGTTTTGAAATCTTCAAAAGAAGTAATATAGTTGTCAGATAGACTACGACACCATTGGTAAGCTACTCCAGACAGACAACCTTTAAATACTCGAGTGAGAAGGGCATCATTTCCTTGCAACAATACCGTCATCATGCTGAAGTAGTTCATATACTGGCTTGGCAACGTCTTTCCCTCAAACAAAACCATAGCCTGTGATTTATATTTTGGTGGAAAAGGAATCTCATCCCAGACAACTGGATATGGCTGGTTAATTCCCAACTTCTTGAGCTGATCTTTATGTTTCAAAGCATCAAATTGGGCTTTTAATTCCCGAACTGCTTGTATTGGATCTTCATATGGCAAAGGGACAACAAAAAGGTGAGAGATTGGATGTATTATAACTCTAACATGAGGTAATACATTCTCCGGGTTAAGAGGTTGAGGAGCAGCTGATTCTTGATTTTGAACAGGCTCTTGGCTTGCATTGGCTGGAGGTATGTCTACCCCCACACGTAGTTGAGTCAGAGGAACAGGTGTTTGAGCTATTGCAGATGTATATTGAGTCACCATCATTTGGTGCATACTCTCCATCATGGTATGCATTTCTTTAAGTAATATTTCCAATACAGTGATGCGTTGTTCAGTACTTCCTGATTAGGAAACTTCTTCATGTTCGTCTCCAACAACATAAACTCCCATTTCTCTATATGCCACTGAGGGATTAGTATAGATCTCTGTAGAGATTGAATCTATACTTTCAGCATCTGGTTCAGAAAACTGGCGACTCCCAGTATCAAAATTTGAAGAATATGAAGCTGATTATCGTGACCTCGAGCGAGTGTTTCAAAAAACACCTTCTTCAAAAGTCTCAATGAGTCTGTCAAATCTCCTTTGGCTTGGAGTTCTAGAGGGATAACATCTTGAACTCGACTTTCCTCTAGTAATATGCGAAGCCATATTTACTGAAACAAATATTGGTTCTTCTTCCTGTAATAACAAAGAATAGTTCAATCAGTCGAACACTGACCGTTTTGCTTTAGAACAGCAACAGTTAATTACAACCTTATGACTATTACAACAATGTTCTCTAGGGGGTGTGATAGACATATTAGGAGATCCCCTGTCTTTGTGTTTCTGGATCAAGAAATCATGCAAATCAGGGAGATTACCAGAAGAAGAAGAAGAAGGCTTATTCTGCCTTTTTACATCAGTAGGAATGTGTAGATTAGGAAACATAACCCTTTCTCTGCCATAGGAATACAACAGTCTACCCATATGAGTAGCATATGATCCATCATCTGTCTGAGGAGCGTATCTTTCCATGAAACGAGTCTTCTTTACACGGACAAACCTATCCTGGCATAATTTGGATTTTTGCATAGGTTCACGTAAAACAGAAAAAGTCCTCAAACGGCTTTCAGCATCATGCGTAATCTGTAAAGTAGGAACTTTCTTCTCTTGTGGGCGTAAAAGCTTAGAGGTTGAAGGATTCGCCACTTGTTTTCCTTTGATATGATCAAAGGGTACATCTGCCTCATCATAGAAGGGAGATGTAATTTTATGCGCAGGGCGTGTTTGAAATTTCTGAATTGGCACTGAGGCCTTGTCAGAAATTTTGTCTACCATATCATAGATGGAAGATGAAGGTTTACGCACAGGGCGTGTTTGAGACTTCTGGATTGGCACTGAGGCATTGCCAGAAGTTTTGTCTACCATATCACAGACCGGAGACAAAGTTTTACGTACAGGGCGTGTTTGAGACTTCTGGATTGGCACTGAGGCATTGCCAGAAGTTTTGTCTACCACGTCACAGACGGAAGACAAAGTTTTACGCACAGGGCATGTTGGCTGTGTTGTCACAACTTTGTTGATCAGTGAATAATTTGCAGGAAGGGTAGAGGACGTCTTAGGCATCCACACTTTATGCAGCTTCCTGTTGTGATGGATAGAGGAGGAATGAGAACTATCCCCTGCATGAAGCATGTCTTCATAGGCAGATTGGTCGAACTGGACGACCAAAGTCTTCTTCGTCGATCCGATGTATACAACATCGTGTTGAGCAATTACTTCAAAATCTAAGTCATTTTTAATCGTACTCAAATCAAGCATTATACAACCGTCAAGCATGATCTATCCGACCGACCGACTAGCATCCAAGTCCTATCATCCAGTTCATTCATTTTAAACATCAACTTCTAGCACACACTTGTCATTCCAAACCTAACTCTAAGTCTTGTTGTCCCAGTTCTATGGCTTTCTCAAGAAATACTTTGAAGTCGATAACACAAGTTCTTTCACTCATCATAGGGTCATCTGCCTAACCGCTAGTCAGCTCACAAGGTCACAGGTATATTACAAGTTATTTATTCTCATCGTGCAAATTAGTTGCACGATACCCGCCCTAATTCTTAAGGTCAAACCATTTTTTTTTTGTACAGGATATTCTATCCAAGCTCGTTTTACTCAGATTTTTAAACATCGAGCATAAATCATCCTATCCACATCAATACGCTCGTTGCACAAGATCCGGGTCTGTTTAGCAAAGTCATTCCTAAGACACGATCGTTCAACCGAATCCTTGATATATCATATCGCACGTCAAGTCTAGCAATTTTCATAGTCTATCTCCTCCATTATGTTTGATAAATCCACATATCCATTCATTTTTAAGTCTAGACCACTAAGTCATGATTCAATTCTAAATCTTCGATCTCAATCATAAACTTAAGTCGACCAACATTATTCACGTATCTGTTCACGAAACCATCAAGCGTATCTTACTTCACATTCTAGACTAACTCATCCTCGAAACGCTTTTGATTTACTTGTATCCTGAAACTCGTCTTATCGTGATGAACCACAAATCAAAATAATCCTTTAATTGTCACGCTCCGGTCTGCCATAAGTTCAATCATCTTCGCTAGATGTGAGATCACCACGCCAATATTCCTACGGGATAATCGTCCTAATCTGGCATGACGCATATGCGAGCATGGAGTTGCGCTCTCACAAGACAAGAATGTCAGACGTTATGGTTATCATCGAAATGATCAAGAGACCTTATCGTTACACATTATTTCATCCAAGATAAATATATTAATTTATCAAGTCATGTTTATTTAATAACTGTTTATGCCGTGATCATAATTCACCTAGTCAAAATTTTCAACTTCAATGTTACCGTTCAATCAACTCATAGTCTACTTCTAGCATTCTTCAAACAACTAAGTTTAAATCTACAAGCCAAAGTCTATCCACCTTCCTTATGTTTTATTTTATCTAGTTCGTCTGAATAATTATCGGATACGTTCTTGCGAGTTCGATCATCCCCGCTGGACATAAAATTACCATGCCAGTGCTCCTATAGGATAATCGTTCTCATCTGGGCCTGGTGTCAAATATTATCTTTCGAACAAGATTCAGGAGCATTCTTCTAAACTCCAGATCGAATTTGTTATCACTTACCTTAATTCATTGAATCACAAAATTCTCTAACTTGTATCAATCCGTTCTATCTTCTAACTATCGATATAATTTCAAGTCATCTAAATTCGAAACTATAACATTCGTACTCAAGATAAAACTTTATCGAGCGATATTCTACTCAAATCTCGATCTTCGATACGTACTAACTTCTATCGCACTAACTCTGATCGTATCCTTAATATTCTATCTCAAACTCAAGTTTTAATCTGTTTGCTTCAATTTGAAATCATTCATATGAGCCACTAAGTTTCCTCGAGCAAGATATAAATTCCAATACTCTGAATCCCTATATGATATAAGCCTTATTAGTTGCTCAACATATTCTCAATCATTTGACCCAACTCTCGTACGAGACCTTCGAATTTACAACTAGCAAGGCATTACTTATATTAAGCTACACACAATCACGTCGTTTGTTGCTAGACTCGTATACTACATTGAAAACCTTGATTCGCTTGAACATTTCTAAGACGATCCATACACCACTCAGGGTTCTAGTTACTCGATAAATCCTCAAAATTCACTCTATTCTTAAATCGTTTATTCGTTCCTGATTTATCACATTCACCACTCAGGAATTGAGTCATCCAAATAAATTCTCAATAGCGTTCGTATCTCTCATATATCCATCAAGTCATTTCTTAAACTCATATACGATCCCCTAGTGTCTCCTAATCGTATTTTTGTATATACATTTATCGATAGTCATCCATGTAAACCATAATTTGATTCATAACTTATTGACTCAAATATCCATTCGAACCATGTCTAAGAATCTAAACATGATTTCCTATATTCGCCCTAGCGATAATCCGATAACGTGTTTATCGATAGACATTCTAAGTCTGACTAATCCTTATCCAAATGATATGCCAATCTCGCTCGCAAACTTTTTTTCACCAAAGGGTCTACGTGTGCGATACTCAACATAACTAAGTCGAAAGACTCTGTGCATAGCTATCCCGTCTGAACAATATTCTAGTCTCGCATACTAACTTTCTAGTATCAAGATAAAAAGTAGTTCGTATATAACTATTAATTCTAGCATGAGTCTATTAATACAAAGTCTGATACAATTTGACACAAAGGCCTTTTCGTAACAATATCGTTCAATCAATAATTCATATGCACTTTTTGAAAATATTTAGACTCATTGAATAGAATATTCTAATGGAACAACGAAAGAGAGTGTATTGTACATAACCCACGAACGAGATTTTAAAACTGAGAGAATCGATAAGAAGTCCAAGGACGTAAAGACATGCTCTAATACCAATATGTCATGCCCCAATCTTCCGCAGGTTCGATCGTCCCCACTGGGTGAGAATCACCGCACCAGTGCTCCTACGAGATAATTGTTCCCATCAAGATATGATATCGCGCAAGCACAAGCTGCGCCCGCGCAAGGCCATGGTCCAAACAGGCGGTGAAATGACTAAGCCACATAGTCTCACAGATAGTCTCCAATACAGAAGAAATTTAAACGACACAAGTAAACGGTCATTCAATAACTAGTTCACAAATTTGTTATAGCAAAAATATAGAATGAACACAAGTATGATACAAAAATAAGCTCTTTATTGATAAAGAAATAATGTTACAAACGGCGCTAGGCCGAGATTACAACTCGCTCAAGCACTCTCTCTCAAAATAATAAAAAGCGTGTCAAGCGTCTTACAATATGGAATGATACAAAGGCGATATTCTAATATTATTTCATGTATATGTGCTTCAGCTCTGGATACAACACTCCAAGGCTCGAGAGTGAACTCCACGTATTAGTGCGCACAAGGGAATACTTCGCACTAAACGAGGTTCTTCTACACGATGCAAGATATCTGGTGGGTTATCAGTACATGAATGCACTAGTGGAGAGGCTTCTCGCTCTCTCCATAAATCTAAATACATTATATATGTTTCGGGCACCATCTATTAAGTTGTCTTTCTAGTATTGCTTAGGATCAATTTCATGGAAATAAAGTAAATACAAACTCGTGTGGCAGTGCGACGTACGATATAAGAGAAACACAATAAAACTTACCAACTTACCGTTCATCCTTCCCTGTCCAATGATACAACCAAGTTAACCAAACACGAATATATATAATGAAACCAGGAATCTCATAAGCAAACACAAGTATTACCAACGTGTTTCTGACTCAGGTGAACGATATACACAAATTTGTGATATTCATATTACTTTGTGACTCAAGTTATTCAAATGCATTATACTCAAGTCATTCATATTACTCAGATGTATTATACTCAGATTAGTCAAGTGTGTTCAGAGGTTCAGAGGTTCAGATTACTTGGTACAATTAATAATATATACGTAGAATGTGTCGTACATCTGTTACTTGACTCAAGTCTATACGAGCCCATACACGGGTTGCCGCCACGTATGCAATATACTTAACAATACATATTTGGTCTTATGACCTGAAGAGCCGCCATGGACAAGTTATAGTCTCGGGACATAAATGGGATACAACGCAGGAAGTGAGCCCTGCTATACGTCTTTCTGTTTAGAAAATAACTATTTGAATGTTCCTGAACGGTTCGGATCGACCCTAATGCCTCGATGCACCATCCGCAGGAACCGTAATCCTGTGCACAGGTTATCCATGACCAATAACGATCTATACACTAAGTTAACAAACGAGGCATTTAAAAACATAAATGGAACACATTGATTCAATATAGGTCCATAGTAAAGTCTATCTATTCAAGCAATTCAGTATAAGTTCATAGCATATTATGCATGTTCTAATCAGCGCATTATCCCATGTGTTCTTTTCAATGCACAGTTAAGGTGATATTTTTACTACTTATTGCAGCTCCTATTTCATAAGTTGTCTTAGAAACCCAACGATCCCGAAGCCTTTTCATGTTTCTATTACTTGGCTCGGAAATGACTATTTTGATAGTCATCCAGCCTTAACTGAGTGAATCATTTCAAGTGAAGTGCTTGACTTGTACCATAGTCTAAGTGAAGTAAAATGCACCAATGCGCATGATAGTGTTACGAGGCATAAAGAACAATCTCTACTTTAATAGTGAAATGCATAAGTAAAACTCTATCGAGGCAAACAAATATTTCTATCTCTAGAAGCAAGTTTATATTCCATATTCTATACAAGTAATGAAAGACGAGATTATTCCCTTAGCAAGGTGCGTTGTAAACCCCCTCGATAAAATTTTATGTCTACCAAGCTTAGATATAGAGACTAGGGTTAGTTTGAAGCCAATTATAATTAGAAAATAATATTTTAGATTTATTGTGCAATATTTGTATTATTTTATGCACCTTACCGTTGCTTCAATATTTGGAGTGCTACACTAGCATTTGCCTTCAAAGAAATTTTACACACTTTTTCTAGATGTGCCAACCTTCCATTCTGACCCTTGTGTAACTCATAAATACCCTCTCTTATATTTTATTTTAGTCGCACAATATTTGTTACAAACGTCCATTCTTAAATCCAAATAAATCCAACTTTACATCTTTGTCTGTTCTAATCGAAATTGGAGACAAAATCTCAACCCATTTTGTGCAACCCAATTTATGACAATATTTTATTCTGAGTCTTCTACATCCATGACACTTGTGTTCCATCCAATTTTAAACTTATACATTTCCAATTAATTAAAGAACACCACTTACACTAATTTTAATTAAATTGGTGTAAGGACCCAACCTAACCCAAAATTAGACCCAACACCAATCCAAACCCCCACTCATACCCTCAAGGTTCATACTAAATATTACACACTCTTCTAACCCACTATATTACACCAAATATGGTATTTTCCTTATCCAATCCCAAAATTTTATTATTTGTGCAATTTCCCAATTATTAGGGACTTTTATGCAAAAATGCAATGAAGTATCCATCTCCCATTGGATTCAAGTCAGGAAGAAACTCACCCCCCTCTTTGATTGGTCCACCCAAATTTTCCCTCCATTCGTTGTACTTCATGCAACTTTTTCTCCTTGCATCTTCACCCTCCATTCAAACCCACATCATCATAGCCACTCATTCTTCATGTAGAAGCTTCCCTCATCCCTAGGAGAAACCCATAGCCAGCCCTAATCCCAAGGTGAGCACCCCCTCTCTCTCTTTTATACTTAAACACCTATCCCTCTCTCTCTCCAAATAAACCAATAGCCAACCGAAACCCTAAAATTATTTCTCTACTCCTTCACCACCTCCTACAGCAGCCTCTCTCTCCAACTCTGACCACCTTCCTCCACCGCCTACCCCCCTCGACCTCGACCTCGGCCATCCCGCCGCCATAACACCTCCTGCAACCCTCAACCACCACAACCACCGCCACTATTCTCTTCCTCCTCCATTCACCTCGTCACCATCACCATCTCGTACCTTCTTCAACCCGACTCCCCTTCTTCCCCAGTCATCCCCACTGCCACCACAGCCAACCACCTCTACGGCCACTATTATCACCATCTCCACCACCATCATCCCTACCTTATCGTCTCCACCACCATCAACAACCACGGCCACCACCTTAGCACCTTCGTCTCCACCACTCCCATTACCGTCACCAATATCACCAACACCATCATCACCATCACCCGCACCCCACCAACACCGCCCGACCATCCCTGGTAAACCACCACCACCTTAGCCACCATCATTCCACGGCCATCCCCGTACCGCCAGGAACCCGCCACCGCCGATCCTGCCGCTGCCGCTGTGAGCTGCTGCCATTGCCGTAGATGCTGCCAGTATTGCTGCTGCTACAGTACTGGCCGGAGCACCACCTCCACCGCCGGAGGTAGGTCATCCAAGAGCCACGGACATCGCCCCCCCTCGGACACGATCATGAATAGGTGTGCATTTGCCCTTCTTTTCTTTATGTGTTGTTGAATGGACCTATGTAGTTATGAACCCTAGTGTAATGTGCATAGGTGTGCATGTTTTAGAATAATATTAGTGTTAGTGAATACCTTATAGAACTTGATTATTTAATGTGTTGTACTTGTGTTGACCTAGTGTTTAGACAACCTGGCTTTGTGCACACTAACATGTTAGCTAGGACTTATATTTTTGTATTATACATTATTTGGTTTTGTAACGTATTTTGGTAACTCGTATTCTTGCTGTGCACGGTATTTGAGGACATGACACTTGTACGTTTTAGCAGAGTGTACACTCGACCCTACTAGTTGACCAGTTGTGATCCTTTTGTGTTAGTTCTAAGTGCAGCGTAGTTTTGTTTTCTATGCGTACTAGTATAATGACTGATGATCATATTATTATATTATATATATATGGTTGCTGGACCGTTCGGGCAAGACTTCGGGAGCAGGATTTTGGTACTCGCAGCTTGAGGACCCAGGCAAGTATACCTTTCCTGAATTACTGTTTAATTTAAATGATAAAATATTGTATAATATCTTGTAATATTATATATAACTGTGCGTGTTTGAGAATAACTCGGGTACAGTCGACGAATGCGTTAATGTGTAGTGTATTGACTTAGTTACTAGCAGACTCACCTACCATTGTGAGAATATTTTGATATCTTCCTAGACCCAGACACTTTTACACGTATCACGATGACAAACTCAGCTTGGGATGCGGGTTTGCGTACCCGATTAGCTATCGGTACGTGTGACATGCATTACGATTTAGTGCATAATTAGGGTTATCTAATTAATTGAGACTTGGCATGTAGTTACGTGGTATGCACGTCGTGTATTCGACTTGTATATCTGTATTGGACGGGGAGGACAACTGCTAGGCATATGGGATACACACATTAGAATCTGTAGTATCTAGAGGAGCCACAGATCTAATAACTTCCTTTATACAGATACCGTGTTCTTTAGAGCGATACGGACGTATATATTTATAGATACCTCATTCTTCGAAATGATGGATGTTACATGTACGGATACCACGCTCTTTGGAGTATTGGACGTTATGCCTACACCTACCCATACATACCAAAGTTGTCCTCATATTGTATTCACTTAGATGGTTAGTATACCCCCTTTATTTTATTCAGTATTTATATATGGCAGTATTTTTTATCTTGTTATGTCCCTCTGAGGACCTGATTCCCTTCCAGATTTGGACGAGGCATACTATCCTACCGTGTACGGGCCCGGGCAGGAGACGAGGTACGCATCCGAGGAGGAGCTTGAGGTGCTACCATCAGAGTTCCCTTGATCACTGGTAGACCTTTTGCCTAGGGCTGGAGCATTCTTATCTAGTTAACCGATAATCTAGTCGTATTCTCTTATCTATCTTTCAGTACTCTTATTTCATCATTGTAGTGGGTTTGTTACCATCAGACATATCTGGATTATACTATGATATTTCAGACTCTGCACTTATTTTTCAGTATTTATTTCAGTACTTCTTATTTATATTATGGATGAGATTATACATTTACCTGATGTATATTAGTATTAGACTTGTTAGTATTTTAGGACAGCGTAGTACGCTTCATCGGGTCCATTAAATTGGGTAATCCCTTGGAGTCGTATTAGCTGGCTATTGCCACATGGCCTGGTCCCGTGTATTTTAGGACTGGGGCTTGACATAGTTTTAGTGGTGGCCCATGCAGGTCTTTATGTTTATTGCTCGTGGTATGGTAATATGCCTAGCGAGCCTGCAATAGGATAGAAATTACTAGATCTCATCCACCTTGATTACGCCTTTGAACCTCCTTCTTATTTTTGAATATCTGTATCCTATTTGCTTGTTTTTGTACTCTTTTAATATAGTTCTATCTCTTGTAGTGAGATGAACTTGCGTAGTGGACATGAGGCATACGGTGCCATAGTGCCATCCACTACCGTACCGAGGGAGGAGACATCCCAGGGACCACCCGGAGAGCAGCCACCACCATAGGCCCAGGTGATCCCACAGGCCACGCTGATACCTTGGCACCAGACTTCTCATGACGACCCGACGCAGCAGAACGAGGGCCAGACTTCTCAAACTATCCTTATGCAGTACCTCGAGGGCCAAACTTTGAGGGCTATGCTCATGCCGCAGTCCGAGAGGCCGACATCTAAGAAGACACCTACAACACAGCCGGAGGTCCCATTACCTCCACCTCCACCCTTTCCACCTAAGATGTCGCATCCAGAGGGACAGCCGCAGATGTTCCAGTTCTTTCAGGCCATGATGCAGGCACAGTGGCATCAGACTGAGACTTTGAGACAGAGCTTGATGTCCATTCTGGAGAGGACACCTGCCCCAGCACCCGCACCAGCACCTAAACCTGTTCAGCCAGTTGGTACTATTCGAGGGTTTCACCAGATGGGCCCAGATACCTTTTTAGGCAGCGAGACCGCAGAGGAGATCTCCGATTGGGTCACCAACATGGAGATATTACTAGAGGCTTCTCAGCTACATTCGGACCTTTGGATGACCGGAGAGAGGGTCCAACTGAAAGGCAATGCCCATCACTGGTGGGACTCCAGAGAGTGCAGCGTCGGCAAGAAGCAGACGTGGAAGCAGTTCTTAGAGTACTTCAATACAAAGTATTTTTCGGCTACGGTCAGGAATGCCCTATACTCCCAGTTCCTATACCTGAAGCAAGGAAATATGACTGTAGATGCGTATGACGCAGAGTTTAGTCGACTTAGCCAATTTGGTGCCACCTTGATACCCAATGACCTGGAAAAGGCTAGAAGATTCCATCACGGCCTGACTTTCGAGATGCAGAGGTACACTACTACCCAGGCGAGGATCTCTTACGAGGAGGTTCTGTCAGAGACAAGGATCCAGGAGGCTATTGGCAGAGGATCGAGGCATTCCAGCGTGACTGCACCAGCCAGAGCTTAGCCTAGAGCAGGAGGACCGATCCGTCATCCGGGAGCACAAACACAACAGAGAATAGTACCATACCAGCCCTAGGAGCTTCCGACTTGTCACCATTGTGGCAAGAAGGGACATATTGTCAGAGATTGCCGAAAGAAGCTTGGATTGTGCATGATCTGTGGAGTGAGCCAACACCTTGCCAGAGATTTCCTATAATGCAGGGATGCAGCATCGTAGATAAGACAAAGGCCAACAGCACCAGTCCTGAGGATACTACCCCCGACAGAAGGTCAACGTCTACCAGCACCCAGAGGATTTTATAAAGGACCACCCCTGGCCCCATAGGAGGTACAGTTTGATCGAGGCAGATAGCAGGCCAGAGGATAGAGGCACGGGCAGGCCTTTGTACTAGCAGTGATTGAGGAGGAACCAGAAGGGGAAGCTATCACAGGTACCATTTTAGTTGCATCATTGTCTGCGATTGCATTATTTGATTCTGGTGCTACACTATCTTTAATATCTAGTAGTTTCGTAGCTATACATAGAGTAGCTACTTCCCCTTTACCTAAGAGTTGGAAGATTCTTACCGGAGGAGGCATTATACCGGTTACCAGCACTATTAGAACATGCTCGGTAGTCGTGTATGGTTGGGAGATGAGAGCATAATTGTTGGTATTCCCGATGCCAAACTTCGATGTTGTGTTAGGCATAGACTGGTTGAGCCAGTACAATGCCATACTGGATTGTTGGAGGGGTAGCATCATTTTTAGACTGCCAGATCACCCGGAGTTCGAGTATATATAGGGCACCATCGAGCAAGGAGTCGGGCAGACAGTTGGAGCTTACATGGCTTTGGAGATGGCACCCCCATCGATAGTTGCAGAGTTCGAGGATATTTTCCCAGATGAGTTGTCAGGCCTACCGTCGGATAGAGAGGTGGAGTTCACTATTGAGTTGGTACCCGGAGCAGCGCTGGTATCTTCGAATGTGTACCGATTGGCGAAGAAGGAACTGGATGAGCTAAATCTACAGTTAGAGGAGTTGTAGATCAAAGGATTTGTCTATCTTAGTGCATTGCCCTGGGGAGCACCAGTATTGTTTGTACCAAAGAAGGATGGCATATTTTGTATGTGCATTGATTACAGAGCCCTTATTGCTTTGATTATCAAGAATAAGTACCCCCTGCCGCGGATTGATGATTTATTTGACCAGCTAACAGAAGAAGTGGTGTTCACGAAGATCGACTTGAGATCGGATTATCATCAGGTAAAGGTGCGGAGAGAAGATATTCCAAAGACGGCATTCATGACTCGTTATGGTCACTATGAGTTCTTGGTGATGCCTTTTGGACTGACGAATGTGCCTGTAGTATTTATGAACCTGATGAACATAGTCTTCCACCAATATTTGGACCAGTTTGTGGTAATCTTCATTGACGACATCTTAGTGTATTCAAAAAGCCACGAGGAGCACGGAGAGCACTTGTGGCTAGTGTTAGAAACGCTGAGGCATGAGAGGCTCTATGCCAAGTTGAGCAAGTATGATTTCCTCTTAGATCGTGTCTCTTTCCTTGGACACGTTATCTTAGAAGATGGTATTTCGATAGATCCAGCAAAGATTTCGTCAATAGAGATGTGGCCGACCCCTACCAACGTCTCAGAGGTGAGGAGTTTCCTAGGACTTGCCCGATATTACCGGAGGTTCGTAGAGAAATTTGCAAGGATCGCAGAGCCGATGACCTGCTTGACTCGTAAAGAGAAGGTGTTTATTTGGACAGAGGAGTATCAGACGGCGTTCGATGAGCTGAAGAAGCATCTGACTGCAATACCTATCTTGACTATACCTTCTGGACCCAGAGGATTTATGATCTACAGTGATGCATCAGGGAAGGGATTAAGATACGTCTTGATGCAGCATGGGAAAGTTGTGGCCTATGCCTCTGGGCAGTTGAGGACCCATGAGAAAAACTATCCCACTCACGACTTGGAGCTTGCCGCAGTGATCTTTGCCCTGAAGCTTTGGAGGCACTACCTATAAGAGTGAGTAAAAATATTCACAGATCACAAAAGCCTGAAGTACGTCTATACTCAGAAGGACCTGAACCAGAGATAAAGAGTTAGCTCGAGGTGATGACAGTCTTTGAGATTGAGCTACAGTACCATCAGGAAAAGGTCAACGTGGTAGCTGACACATTGAGCAGGAGGTCCATGGCATTCTTTTTGACTATCCAGCAATATTTGTTGAGAGATCTAGATCAGTTAGGTATAGAGGTCATTATGCACGGAGCAGACGACCAGTTATCGAGTTTTCAGGTGTAATCAATATTGGTTGAGAGGATCAAGGCTGCCTTGCTAATAGATACCAGATTCCAGAGGCTTCGACAGAGGACAGAGGCTGGGATACAGACAGGATTGCACATACACGAGGACGGGACTTTGAGATATGGAGATTGTCTCTATGTTCTGAATGGAGAACTTCGTCAGGAGCTAATGTCAGAGGCGCACAGTTCAGTATACTCTATTCATCCAGGAGGCACAAAGATGTACAGAGACTTGAGGCAGTACTATTGGTGGCATGGAATACAGTTAAAGATAGCCCGCTTTGTGGTGAAGTGCCTGGTGTATCAGTAGGTCAAGGCTGAGCATCAGAGGTCTATAGGTTTACTTCAGCCGCTACCGATATCTGAGTGGAAATGGGAGAACATCACTATGGACTTCGTTACGGGCTTTCCGAGGAGTCCTAGTGGTCGCAATATGGTATGGGTGATCATAGATCGACTCACTAAGTCCGCTCACTTCTTACCCTTCAGAGTTAGGCAATCTACGGAGGTCTTAGCAGAAATGTATATGAGGGAGATCGTGCGACTGCATGGAGTGTCAGTCAGTATAGTATCTGACAGGTATACGAGGTTCATATCTTACTTTTGGCGGAGTATGCAAGAGAGTCTCGGTACCCACCTGATGTTCAGTACATCGTATCAACCGCAGACGGTTGGCCAGTCCGAGCGCACTATTCAGATGTTGGAGGACATGTTGAGGGCGTGCATGCTTGATTTTAGTGCATCATGGGAGGACCATTTATATTTGGTTGATTTTTTCTACAATAATAGCTATCAAGCGAGCATTCAGATGGCTCCTTATGAAGCATTATATGGCAGGAAGTGTCGTTCCCCAGTGTACTGGAGTGATATGGGCGAGAGGCAGATACTTGAACCAGAGTTGGTTGTTCATACAGTAGAGAAGGTAAAGAATATCCAAGGGCACCTACGAGTAGCACAGGACAGGTAGAAGCATTGGGCAAACGTGCATCGATGACCCTTAGAGTTCCAGGTTGGAGATCATGTGTTTCTGAAAATCTTGCCTACTCGAGGAACTGTCAGGTTTGGAGGCAGAGGAAAGCTGAATCTGAGGTACATCGAACCATTCGATGTGTTGGAGTACATCGGAGAGGTTGCTTACAGATTAGCATTGCCACAGACATTAGAAGGAGTTCATGACGTCTTTCATGTATCTCAGCTAAGGAGGTACATTCCAGATCTGATTCATGTGCTTGACCACTCGGAGATCACTGTCGGGATGAGTTTATCATATCAGGAGGAGCCTGTAGATATTTTGGACAGGAGCGAGAAGATATTGCGAGGTCAGACTATCCCTCTAGTTCGTGTCGCATAGAGGCATCATGCACCAGGCAAGTCGACATGGGAATGAGAGGATAATATTCGACAGCGTTTTCTCCATCTCTTCGAAGGCTTAGGTATGCAAAACCAATTTATTTCAGTCAATAGTTTTTACCATATGTTTGTTATAATTTTGAGGACAAAATATTGTAAGGAGGGTAGATTGTAAACTCCCTCGACCAAATTTTAGGTCTACTTAGCTTAGATAGAGAGACTAGGGTTAGGTTAAAGCCAATTAGAATTAAAATATAGTATTTTAGATTTATTGTGCAATATTTGTATTACTTTGTACACCTTACTGTTGCTTTGATATTTGGAGCGCTACACTAGCATTTGTCTTCAAACAAATTTTATATATTTTTCCTAGACGTGTCAACCTTCCATTCTGACCCTTGTATAACTCATAAATACCCTCTCTTGCATTTTATTTTAGTCACAAAATATTTGTTACAAACGTCCATTCTTAAATCCAAATAAATCTAACTTTACATCTTTATCTGTTTCAATCAAAATTGGAGACACAATCTTAACCCATTTTATGAAACCTAATTTATGACAATATTCTATTCTGAATCTTCTGCATCCATGATACTTGTGTTCTACCCAATTTTAACCCTATGCATTTTCAATTAATTAAAGAACACCAGTTACACCAATTTTAACTAAATTGGTGTAAGGACCCAACCTAACCCAAAATTAGATCCAACACCAACCCAAACCCCCACTCACACCCTCAAGGTTCATACTAAATACCACACACCCTTCTAAAACACTATATCACACCAAACATGGTATTTTTTCTCATCCAATCCTAAAATTTCATTATTTGTGTAATTTCTCAATTGTTAGGGACTTCTATGCAAAAATACAATGAGTTGTCCACCTTCCATTGGATCCAAGTTATGAAGAAACTCATCCCTCCCCTCTTTGATCGGTCCACCCAAATTTTCCCTCTATTTGTTGTACTTCATGCAACTTTTTCTCCTTGCATCTCCACCCTCCATTCAAACCCACATTATCCTAGCCACTCACTCTTCATGTAGAAGCTTCCCTCATCCCTAGGAAAAACCTAGAGCCGGCCTTAATCCCAAGGTGAGCACCCCTCTCTCTCTCTCTCTCTCTCCTACTTAAACATCTATCCCTCTCTCTCTCCAAAGAAACCCACAGCCAACCGAAACCCTAAAACTATTTCTCTACTCCTCCTTCACCACCTCCTTCAGCAGCCTCTTTCTCCAACTCTGATCACCTTCCTCCACCGCCTTCCCCCCTCGACCTCGACCTCGGCCATCCCGCCGCTACACCACCGCCTGCCACCCTCAACCACCACAACCACCGCCACTCTCCTCCTCCTCCTCCATTCACCTTATCACCATCACCATCCTACACCTTCTTCAACCCGACTCCCCTTCTTCCCCAGTCATCTCCACTGCTACCATAGCCAACCACCTCCACGGCCACCATCATCACCATCTCCACCACCATTAATAACCACCGCCACCACCTTAGCACCGTCATCTCCACTACTCCCATCACCGTCACCAATATCACCATCACCAACACCATCATCACCATCACCTGCACCCCACCAGCACTGCCCGACCATCACCGGTAAACCACCACCACCATAATCCCACGACCTTCCCTCCACCGCTAGTAACCCGCCACCATCGACCCTACCGTTGTCGCTGCCGCTGTGAGCTGCTGCCATTGCCGCAGCTGCTGCCAGTGTTGTTGTTGCTACAGTACTGGCCGGAGCACCACCTCCACCGCCGGAGGCAGGCCATCCACGAGCCACGGACATCCCCCCCGGACACGATCACGACTAGGTGTGCATTTGCCCTTCTTTTTTTCATGTGTTGTTGAATGGACCTGTGTAGTTGTGAACCCTAGTATAATGTACATAGGTGTGCATATTTTAGAATAATATTAGTATTAGTGAATACCTCATATAACTTAATTATTTAATGTGTTATACTTGTGTTGACCTAGGTATTTAGACAACCTAGCTTTGTGCACACTAACATGTTAGCTAGGACTTGTATTTTTGTGTTATACGTTATTTGGTTTTGTAACATATTTTGCTAACTTGTATTCTTATTGTGCACGGTATTTGAGAACATAATACTTGTATATTTTAGCTGTGTGCACACTCGACCCTGCTAGTTGACCAGTTATGACCCCCTTGCATCAGTTCTAAGTGCAGCGTAGTTGTATTTTTTGTACGTACTAGTATAATGACTGATGATCATGTTATTATATTATATATATGGTCGCTGGACCGTTCGGGCGAGACTTCGGGAGCAGGATTTTGGTACTCGCAGCTTGAGAACCCAAGCAAGTATACCTTGCCTGATTTACTATTTAATTTAAATTATAAAATATTGTATGATATCTTATTACAATATTACATATAATTGTGCGCGTCTGAGAATAACTCGGGTACAGTTGATGAATGCATCAATGTGTAGTGTATAAACTTAGTCACTAGCAGACTCACCTACCATTGTGAGAAAATTTTGATACCTTCCTAGACCCTGACACTTTTACACGCATTATGATGACAAACTCATGTTGGGATACGGGTTAGCATACCCAACTAGCTATCGGTGCGTGTGACATGTATCACGGTTTAGTGTATAATTAGGGTTATCTAATTAATTGAGACTTGGCATGTAGTTACATAGTATGCACATCATGTATTCGACTTGTATATATGCATTGGGCAAAAATGACAACTGGTAGGTGTATGGGATACACACATTAGAATCCGTTGTATCCAGAGGAGCTACGGATCCAATGACTTCCTTTATACAGATACTGCATTCTTTGGAGCGATACCGACATATATATTTTCAGATACCTCATCCTTCGGAACGATGGACATTACATGTACAGATACCACGCTCTTCGAAGTGTTGGACGTTATGCCTACACCTACCCATACGTACCAAGGTTGTCCTTATATTGCATTCACTTAGGTGGTTAGCACACCCCTCTATTTTATTCAGTATTTATATATGGTATATATTTTGGTATATTATTACGTTACTCTGAGGACCTGGTTCCCTTCCATATTTGGACGAGGCATACTATCCTACCGTGTACAAGTCCGGGCAGAAGATGAGGTACGCGTCCGAGGAGGAGCTTGAGGTGCTACCATCAGAGTTTCCTTGATCACTGGTAGGCCTTCCGCCTAGGGCTGGAGTATCCTTATCTAGTTAGCCGATGATCTAGTCGCATTCTCTTATCTGTCTTTCAGTACTCTTATTTCATCATAGTAGTAGGTTTGTTCCCATCAGACATAACTGGATTGTACTATGATATTTCAGACTCTGGACTTATTTTCTACTATTTATTTCAGTACTTCTTGTTTATATTATGGATGAGATTAGACATTTACCTGATGTATGTTAGTGTTAGACCTGTTAGTATTTTATGACAGTGTAGTATGCTTCGTCGGGTCCATTAAATTGGATAATCTCTCGGAGTCATATTAGCTGGCCATTGCTACGTGGCCTGGTCCCGTATATTTTGGGACTGGGGCGTAACATGCATTGAGCTCTCTTTTATTAGCATGCAATAAGTAATTCGCCTAGCGAATAGCAAGTATCGTACGTATTGTTTTAAGTGTGAAGGCTAAGCAAAGACAGGTTCATCGTAGCCACTCACCTTCGTAATGATTCACCTCGGCCGAGCGATACTCCGAGCGCATCTTTAAAAGTTTAAGTCTAAACTCTTGAAGAGCCAAGTCTAAATTCCTTTGCCTTAAGCGAGTCTTCTCGCCGAGCAAGACGGGTCGGGTCGTCGCACTTGTGCCATTTAAATCGGCTCTCCGCTTGAGCGGAACAGGTCGTTACAACCCTTACCTTAGCTATATAAATCATACCTCAATCCTTGTTAAACTAGGTTACACTATATATATATATATATATATATATATATATATATATATATATATATATATATATATATATATATATATATATATATATACCTAGTTAACCACTTGGTATCACACTCTAACACTATTCATTTATACTCACTTGATACCTCAAACTATCTATGAGTTACATGATACTGAATCCTATACTAAACACACTATCTCTCCCCGCTCTTATCCTTACTACCAATTCTCTAATCAAACCACCACACTAGCTTAACCTGACCCAAATATTCCTCACACCTAAACCTTGCTCTCCCCCTACCTTACCTCACTGCTAGTTGGTCCTCCTACAGACCCCAGCTTCCACTTATTTGCCTACACTGCCTAATGCATTGGCCTGCAGGCCAAGTAGAGTTCTCAACCCTTCCCTCTACCAGTTCTAATTTACATTGATACCTCTGCTGCTACCTCATATTGCTACTTCTATCTACTAGTGCAATTGTTAATACTACTGCTACCCCTACTACTAATAAACCCGAGTAAACTACCCAGGTCATGCCTAACCCGCAGACCTCAATAACTGAACCAAACCTCCCTTGCCAACATAATTATATACCAGCTGCACCTAGATTATGCTACTATTATCTTTCTGCTGCTGCTAATGCTACTGTTATACTACTGCTATTGTTACCCGACCAATATCTATACTGCTGCACAACTTCAATCACACCAACACCCTTGTGACCTGAGCTTCCAATTACACCAACACCACACTCTCTCGAATGCACATTGCAACACCATCTGTTATCTCTCTACTGCTGCTAATGCTACTGTTACAGTACTGTTATTGTTACCCGACCAATATCTATACTACTACACAACTTCAATCACACCAACACCCATGTGACCTGAGCTTCCAATTATACCAATACCACACTATCCCGAATGCACATTCCAACACCACTTCCACCCTGAACACATCAAGAGCTTGAGATCTCTTGCACCTCGCACACACACACACTCACACACACACACACACACACACACATGATCAATACATCGAGCACCTTTAGTGCACCAAAGTGTATCACTTCTAAAATCCCCAATACATAATTGATACACACTCTCCACCACCTTAATCTCGACCAAAATCTCACGAACACATGTAATATATAATTAGGACTATAATAATGTATACTAATTATCATGGATCTATGGAAATTGGACACAAGAGACCAATAATATAATAAAAACACTAATTCTCAACCTCCGTGTCATAACGTATCCTAACACAAACTTTCTGTATCCAATTATGGACATGTATAACCCATCACACATCATAATAGACTCTATTTATCTTATTGAGGACACGACATAACCAACACATGGATACAACTTTGATTTCTTCCAAATTGAGCCCAAAAACCAATAATACAATCATCAAATGCATAGATCTACCCAAATTGAGGCCTCTGGTGCCTAGATCTACTAAAGAAGGGTCATTTTCTTTGACTAGATGATTCCTATAGGTCTCAATAGGCTTCCTACACATAGAATAGGTAAAAATGAGAAATTTACCTCTACTAGAAGTGTCCTCCTTGGTGGACTCCGAATTTGGATATGGTAAGGATGACTTGGACACGAATTCCTCCTTGGTGACTACTCCAAGCTCCTTGCTCCTTGAGGAAGAATGAATGAAGAGAATTGGGAAGGGAAAGTAAAATTTGTAGATCTAGAATTTGAGAGGGAATGATTTGGTATTTAAAATAAATTGCTTGGGAAGAAAGTTAAAATATTGGAGGGAAACTAAATTCAAAAGAAAGACACATACTATTCTCCTATTGGTTGGGTTCAAATAGTTTCATTCATTTTTCCTCCAAATTCAATTTGGAAATTAAAATGAAAGGAATCTAATTTGGTTAAGAAGAGAATCTCCACAACTTAAAAGAGAATATTTCTTTCATGACAACTAGCTTAATTTAATTCTAATTAATTAACTAGGCAACTAACATTAATCAATTCTAGGCCATTCCCATTAATTCTAAACTAACCAATAATATAAAACTATAATCCTATAATATTAACAACTTACAAAATTACCAGAATATCCCTAACATGTAAAATTATTAAAATACCCCTAGGGTAGAAAGTGGTACTTACAATTCTATCCCCCTTAGAAAAATTTTATCCTCAAAATTTAAGGTAGGTACTAGTACCGGAAGAAGATAGAACATTTAGAGAATATACATTACCTCTCAAGGTAACAAGATCAAAGAATTCTTCATAATATGATGAATATGAAACATGAAGTGTTTAGGATGATCAGAAAACACGATCATCTTCAATGGTTTAGGAAGAGTTTCTCAAATATCTTCCAGAATGCAAACAAGAAGCTTGTAAACAGTTTTTATCCTAAATTCTAGAAGAAATAACAGGAATTACTACAATAGATTCAATCTCTAAGGTTCTATCTCATTTACTAGAAGATGGTAGGAAAGAACGACCAGTGTTGTATTGTAAGAACATGGTTCTTGACAATCAATACTAACACTGAATAATAGGCTCTAGATCAAAAAGAACTTCACCATTTTAAATAGTGATGAAAAGAAATACCCTAAGACTAATATCATAAACTCCAACTCTAGGTACCTTGTTACCTTATCTTCTTCTTAATATCTTAATACCTTATCATTATCTTATTCTAGTCTCATCCTGACACAACACATCTCATTATATAATGGGATACTTATATATTACTTAGCATTCACTAGATATCCTTATTCATCCCTATATATCATAATACCTAATTTAACACTAAATCCAATGATCATTACCTAATTGGTACCCACTAATACAATTGCTTATGAATAATTATCTTACCTTAACTTATCTCTCATAAAGTCATGTATATACATTTCTCAACAGGTTCCTGTGTATTTTCTACTCTGATACTCTATGACACTTAACATGGATGCTCGACTTGGTACTAACACTAGTCATATACTCATGATACCCAACTATCCTGTACTCATATATCCTATTGATACACACTCATCACTCTAGGATACTATTTGTAGGATACCTTTCTAAATTTCTGACACTGCCCACACAAGACACAACTCTTATATATGACACTCATGATACTCTCATACTAATATACTCCATTACCTCATCTGTAATTAATACACTAGCCACTACATTACTTGTATCTCAAATCTTCCTGATACTTGAGATACTCTAGGTCTTGACACTTACAAGCACTCCCTCAAGGCCAATTGACACTCACACATGAGCACTTTCAAATACTTATTTTACTTCCTACACTTATTACTATCCTCTCCTTCTTAACATACTAGGTTAAAACCTACTATATAAAACTATACCTCACACTAGTATACGTACAAACACTGATACTACACTTACTAACAGTCACACTACCCTAGAAACAAGATACACTAATTTTATTCACTGGTTAGAATTTATCCGATACTCCTCTTATCTTGGTATCTGGATACAACTCATACTCTAGCACTAACTCCAGGTTACTCTCTTATACCTTAGTACATATATAAATACTTTCTATCCACTATGGCATCAACACTCTTGATGCAACGATATCATATTGGTACCATTCTACCCATCATATAGTTCACTGATACATTACTATCCCTAATACACTTACAAATATACTCACACCTACTGAAACCTACTCCTACATAGGTTACCCTCTTTTCTCATTATCAGAAATACTTGCACTCCTACTTTCCATGATATCCTTTTATATGACCCTATATCTATATTATATTGATACACCTAACTGATATTATCACACACAATAACACTTACTTATACCAGACTATCACACTACACATACTACCAGTTACTCATCATAATCTTAATACATTTTGAATACTTGCCCTCTCTGAGCACTCTTGGTACACAAACACTAACCTCATAACTATACTTAATACTCATAATAGTGCTCATCGATACACACTCTACCACTTCCACTCTTAACACTATCTCACTCACCAGATTACCTCAGTACACTCGCTACACTTATGCTCACATGCATCTAATGCACTAGTTTTTCACTTCTATGATACACATGTTTTACTTTACACTCACAGATAGACACATGGTTCTATACCCTATTAATATATATCTTTTCTTACCTACTATACTTGAAACTACCAACTGATACACTAAGCAATGGTACACTAGAACATACCTTCCATGACCAATCTTGATACTTCTCAACCCATGGCACACTATTGGTATTTCTAATACCCAGACCCCACTTCCTGGTACTTCACTTCACCACTCTTGCACTCACTCACGGTGCACTTATGCACACAATTTTAGACAAACTACATCTTTTCCCCATATATCACTCTTTAACACATTAGCACCCTTAAGTACTAGATGATATACCCTCACTAGACACATATCTACGCACACACATCTACCCATACTAATGTATAATACTCCACATAACACAAGTACTATTACTTAGCACTACACAACTCTAACGCTATCACACTCTCTTATACACTTATGGGTACCATTCTATCATGGCACACTCACTAGTACCTCTCCGGAATACACATTCTCCTCCTCATGGCACAACCAAGTATCAGTCACTAATAAAATATCATGCTCCATTAATATCCAAACACAAATTCATGATACTTGATTGTTACTTGGATCCCTCAACTATATAAATCTATCTATCTATCTAAAATATATATGATGACATGATATCAACACCTAGAATCATAAATTGGTATAATACTCTCCTCCGACGATATTATTGGTACCACTTACCAACTATACTCTGATATTTACCATAAACTATTATTATAAATGGTACTACACTAAGAGTTACCTCTAGACTAATGCCTAATGCCCACATACCCAACCAAGAACCACTCTCAAACTCATAGGTTATACCTGTAACAATCAATACTGATACTCAGACTTAACACACTCTGTCTGTAAGTTACCAAGGTACTGCACTATCCAAGCAACCTCAGGAACTAATGAAGGTAAAACTCTATAAGGAACTGAACTAGAGGTACTAAAGATATCTCTATTCCTGAGCTAGTGGAGGTGATTAAACAGAACTCAATGATAACAAGAGTGGAATTATAGAGATGATATGTTAAGAACCAATTTAAGTTATAATCTGATAATCATATTCATCTGTCTGAAATCATGTTACCCAAAATCTTTACCACGCTAGTAAGCATAGCTGCGATAAACTATAGAGTCCATAACTAGGATACATACCTCTATAATCTTGTTGTCTAAAATTCTCGCATTGCCAGCTAGAATGGCTGCGAGAACTCTAGATTCTATAACCAAGATAAGTATATACAAATCAGCTCTATGTCTTTGCCACCCTAGCTAATATGGCTACGATAAACTTTAGACTCCATAACTAAAATATACGGTTACCTTTCTCACTGTCCTCATCAAAATATGTCATCAAAATATACCTTAATTAAGTCTATAAAATTTATCTCGATATAAAAATCAAATTCAGCAACGAACATCAAGATTCAAATTCAACAACAAATAAGTGAGAGTAAGAAAAGAAAGTAGAAACGAATTTTGAATTAGAGTTTACTATAAGATTCTCAAGGGTCATCCCAGGAATCTCTTAAGAAATTATAATTTGTGATTAAAATTCTCTCATCATATATATTATATTTTATATCTATCACAGGCTCACAGTAGTACAACTAAGATATTGCACTACAACAACATTGCTCTAATTGCGAAGACGAGATCTGCATAGGCCACCACTAAAAATGTGTCATGATCGATACCTGATATAGGGGCACGAGTACGTGGGTACGTCCAGCCTATGCCACAACATCGGTGGGTAGAACATTGTCTATGTTATCAATATCTAGCTATCAATCATACTAATGTAGCTAGTTTTATCATGTACTCAATCATAATAATCTAAGGAAAGAATGGATAAGAAAGATAAACTAAATAACATTCTAAAGGAATAAAACTAGACATGATATGGAATAAGAATCACTAGCGTAGATCTCTATAGTTGTCACCTCAAGTCCACAGTGTAAGAGCAGTCATGTCTAAAACATCACTCTGAAATCCGGAATGGAGAGTACAACAATAACTAAAAAATATTATCTAGTTAGGATTAGAGCGAAGCACACCTCTAACAATATCTCCAATAAATAATAATGACTATGTAACAGTAAATAGAGAGAAATATAAGATAAAAAGAGCAAGAGCAATAAATATACAAGATATGGAATGCTGTAAGTAAATACAATAACAAGGAGTATCATATACAAGAGTCAAGAAATATAACTAGCTATGTTAGTGAGTACTAGCTTCAATATGTGATCGACTTGGGAACTTGAACAATAATTATAGGCCTGGTTAATCATACGTGCGGTGTATGATTAATATTAATAAGGAACAAGATATATACAAGAAGAGTATGATCATATATCAACACTAACACTCCCCGCCCCTGACTAGTATAGTGGATCCAACCATGATACGCTACGATACGAGATTCTATGAGAATGTAGCAAATCTTTTCATGAATCGGTATCTATATAAGTATAAGAACAACAAGGCTTGCACAAGATATACCAAGATACACAAGAAATAACGTCTCATGACGGGATCCAAAAAATACCAATCTATGTAACCACGTATCAAGAAATCAAGTATAACTACACTAGATACAAGAAACAAAGAAGATATCATAAATAAAAAACTATCAGAGAATATACTCGTCTGAGGTCTGGAGCAATGAATATCAAATAGTGTCTGAACTGGAGTCTAAGTGACCTATATATGATGTATTAGTGTCAAAGAGTATTTTAGAATCATAAACAGTACTTAAATAGGTTTAAACCATATTCTAGGTCCAAACTAGGTCAAACTAAGTCAAACTTATGTTTCTGCATCAATACTAGTTAATTATACTATTTATTTACTAATACTTATAGCATCTCTATTACCTATAGCCTATATGCCATTACCCTTGCCCCTATCACAAACCTACCCCGTATCTTGACATTACCCTTACCTTAGCTATATAAATAATACCACAATCCTTGGTAAACTAGGTTACACTATATATATATATATATATATATATATATATATATATATATATATATATATATATATATATATACCTAGTCAACCATTTGGTATCACACCCTAACACTATTTATTGATACTCACTTGATACCTCAAAGTATCTATGAGTTAAATGATACTAAATCCTATACTAAACACACTATCTCACCCCTTTCTTATCCTTACTACCAACACTCTAATCAAATCACCACACTAGCTTAACCCGACCCACATATATTCCTCACACTCACACCTTAACCTTGCTCTCCCCCTAACTTACCTCACTGCTACTTGGTCCTCCTACAAACCCGAGCTTCCACTTACCTGCCTACACTGCCCAGTGTACTAGCCTGCAGGCCAAGTGCTGTGTTCAACCCCTCCGCCAACCAGTTCTAATGCACATTGCTACCTCTACTGCTACCTTCTATTACTACTGCTATCTACTAGTGCTATTGTTAATACTACTGCTAATAAACCTTACCAAATTACCCAGGTCATGCCTACCCTGCAGACCTCAATAACTGAACCAAACCTCCCTTGCCAACATAATTGTGTACCAGATGCACCTAAACTATGGTACTGTTATCTCTTTGCTGCTACTAATGCTACTATTACACTACTGCTATTACTACCCAACCAATATTTCTACTGCTACACAACTTCAATCACACCAGCACCACTGTGACCCGAGCTTCAAATTACACCAACACCACACTCACTCGGATGCACATTGCAACACCACTTCCCCCCTGAACACATCAAGATCTTGGAAGCTCTTGCTCCTCAAATAGACACACACACACATGATCAATACATCGAGCACCTTGAGCACACCAAAGTGTATCACTCCTAAAATCCCCAATACATAATTGATACACATTGTCCACCACCTCAATCTCTACCAAAACCTCACGAACACATATAATATATAAATTAGGACTATAAATAAGTAATATATACTATTTATCATGGATTTATGGAAATTGGACACAAGAGACCAATAATATGAAGAAAACATTAATTCTTAACCCTTGTGTCACAACGTATCACGACACGCACTCCCCATGTGCAATTATGGACACGTAGAACCGATCGCACTTTACAATAGACTCAATTTGTCCTATAGATGATACGACACAACCAACACATGGACATAACTCGGATTCCTCCTAAACGGAGCCCAAAAATCAATAATATAATCATCAAATGCATAGATCTACCCAAATTGAGGCCCATAGTGCCTAGATCTACCATAGAAGGGTCATTCGACTAGAAGGTTCCTATAGGCCTCAATATGCTTCCTACACATAGAATATGTGAAAATGAGAAGTTTATCTCTACTAAAAGTGTCCTCCTTGGTGGACTCCGAAATTGGATACGGTAGGGATGACTTAGACACGAATTCCTCCTTGGTGACTCCTCACCAAGCTCTTTGCTCCTTGAGGAAGAATGAATGAAGAGAATTGGGAAGAAAAAGTAAAATTCAAATTCTAGATCTGGAATTTGAGAGGGAATGAATTGGTATTTAAAATAAATTTCTTGGGAAGGAAGTTGAAATATTTGAAGGAAAACTAAATTCAAAAGAAATACATATGTCATTCTCCTATTGGTTGGGTTCAAATGGTTTTATTTATTTTCCCTCCAAATTTAATTTGAAAATTAAAAGAAAAGAAATCTAATTTGGTTAAGAAGGGAATCTCTACAACATAAAAGAAAATATTCCTTTCAAGACAACTAGCTTAATTTAATTCTAATTAATTACGGCTCTTGATAAAGACACTACAAAAAATACTCAAGATAGCCCAAATTTTTACATTGATAATTACAAGTTTACCACTCCTAAAAATTACTCACCGACCTGCCCACTTCCAATTGAATTTTTTTATAATGACTATCAAAATTTTGACAGTATGGAGAGAAGGGCTATGTGAGGTGACACGAGAGCAGGGCTGCGTGGAGGTCAAAAGGTGGGGACGAGGCAGAGGAGTTGAAGGAGGAGGAGGAGGTGGGGGAGGAGACGGAATGTCACGACCCGCACCCGGAATTTGGGCATGAGTCGTGGGTACGTCCAGCCTACGCCGCAGCATCGGCGGTAGAACGCTGTCTAGGTCACAAACATAGTATATCCTGTCAATAGTCTCAACTCCGTACGGAGGACAATGATAAAATAAACCACAGTTCTATAATATACTCAATCACAGCTATAAGAATAATGGCACGATGAGAATTGAAAAGAGTTCTAATAAAACCATCCACAATAAGTCCAACTCAAAACCTGGGTCTAAATGACCTCACAAAGTCACAATTAAAAATAAACACATCTCAGTCTCAGTCTCAGTCTAAAGCGATAAATGCAGAAAAATAATCTAAGCATGGGCAGGCATGTTCTCCTCTAGGATAGGCACCTCCTCAGGGATTTCTGGGGTGAAGTCCTCCTCTATTCCTGGACCGTAATGAGTAGGGCAAAAGTCCTCCAGGTTCTCTGAAAATGTTGTTATCCAGTCAGGATTGGAGCAAAGCACAAGCACTAACAGCAGTTTCATTAAATTGACAAAATCTATAAACAGTGTAAGAGATACAAGATGGAAATAAAAGCTGAACATGTGAAGTACTGGAGAAAATGAAATAGACAAAAGAGCATCTAGCAATGAGCAATAATAGTGAATGCTAGAACAAGTAAATCTGAATAAAGATAAACATCTAACTAAGTGTTTGAAATATTAGTTTATTATGTAATCGGCTTGGGACTGGATCAGGCTGGTTATATATGATTAGCTATGATTCTTTTAGGTCAGGCTAACCGCATGGTTAGCTATGGTGCATATAATGGTCAGGCTAATCATATATAACAGCTATGGAGCATATAAGTGGTCAGGCTGCACCCGACGTGAGAAGTGGGGTGAGCTATGGTGCATATAAATGTTTGGATATGATCACATAATCTACTAATAGTTCCCCATCCCCCAGCTAGCACGATGGATTCCAATCACGACTCCTCATGATGGGGATCTAGGGTGCTAACCCGTGTATCCATAGTGTCGGAATCAAGTATAAAATACACTACAATTTATAGAAGTAATCAACCATGAAAACTGTCAGAGAATGTACTCGCCTGTGGTCCTAAACAAAATGTGAGGATCGAGGTCCAAAGTAGGATCACAAGGACCTATATATATAAGATAACAATATTAAAATGATGTTTGGAATAATAAAAGCGATTAGCTAATTTGAAATGGGGTGTTAGGCCATTTCTAGGTCTATACTAGGTGTTACTAAGTCAACTCTAGGTTTTGGTCAAAACTAGTTAATACCTTGCTTCTAGGTTCATACTAGCTATTGTTAACTAATACTAGTTAAAACTAGGTTGTGACTAGGTTTCTAGGTCCATCTCATGAGTATCTAGATACTAGGTATCATATAGCTATATAGACTATATAGTGAGTCGTAATAATATATATATGGCTTATAAATATACTTGCCCAATATATATATAGGATAGTGTTTATTTAGTGACTTAACTTATACCTTACTCATATACTTAATACCATTAACCCACATCAATAGCCATACACTCTGATACTCCCTTGATGCTTATTTTCATGTCTACCAGGGTTATCTAGTATCTATCATGCAAGAGACCTACTTGCTATTTCTGACATACTGAACTGTCACACACATACCCATCTAGACACACACACACAGGCACTAATCACACAAATACTGATGTTCCCCTTTTTACTGAGAACACACACACAGGAAATGGAAAATAATCCTGGGCACAACACACTGTTTAAAAACTGAACACCTCACATAGCTAACACACACCCAAGTATCAATTCTTCTCACACCTATAACTGATACACAGTTTACATATCTCTATCTACACAGAATCTGCACCTAATACACAGCTCTCACAATCACCCACAGCCCTCTGTTCTGCATACAGACACACACATATGTTTATAGACTGATACATAAACACACCCATGGTACAATGCTGCCACAGACCTGAATTCTGGACACACATACACAGAAACCCCACTGTGCACCACCTGCACAACATAAATCCCTGCTTCTTAATTACCTACACACACACACACAGGTAATCTCCTCTGCACATGTGTGCAACTTGACACTGATACACATCAAGACTGCACAGGTAATCCAGTCCTTTGGCACTCAAATCCACTGGTTCATATAAGATACCCACATACATATACACACAATTATTGATACACAGATTTGAATATTGAAACACACAGGAAAAATACACAGTTTACAGAACTGAAACTGCTACACACTATACATTGGTTCATTCACTCCCCTATACACTAATACATAAACACATAGAATCCTCTATTGAACCTGGGACACTCTACACACACTCTAATTCATCCATTACAGTGAACTACATCAACACACATACACAGTTTCCTCACAGTGGCACTCTATATGAAACACAGCCATACATAATCCAACACAGGGACACACACAACTCATTGATCCCCAACTCAATCTGCACAGTGTACACACCCTCTAATATCTGATGCACAGAGAAGAATATAACTACCTACTGCACACTGACACTTACTGAAATTAAAATCCTACACATACAGTCACATTCACCCTTAACTACCTACACACAGGTATAAGTGACTGAATTGACACAGTACACACACACACATGTGGACGAGAGCACAGCAGGGATCAACTAATCTTGCTGTGATCCCCCGTCTACCCATTTGCACTGCACAGGCACTGACCCATAACAAACTGAAACTCACAATCCTTGCTTACTGATACACAGAAATACACCCTGGTTTCACAGGTTCTAAATCCCACAGTGCCCAGACACCCATCTCCCAAAACCCGATCATACAGTGAACCCTTCACAGTTTCCCTCTTCTAACACCCACACAACTACAACCTAGATATATATATACAACACATCAAATCCATCAAATTAGATTATTTTTAGAGTAAATTAGGTAGGTATTCATCCTATGAAGCATTTCCCCAAACACCTAGCATGCAGAACACGAATTTACATACAACCCATGAATCCCTCTAACCAAAAACCCTAAAAATCAAGATCTAACCTACATGTAGGTGATGAATTAAATCTACATGCAACCCCTAGGGTTAGGGTTCACGAAAATTAGGGAAAACTATGTTGGTCACCAAAACCTAATCCAAAAACCCTAAAAATCGAACGACACACAGATTTGGGGTTCCTAATGGCCATTACCATCTAAAAACAGAAATTAAAGGAATAAAACTAGAGTTTTACCTGCAGGGAAGGTTCTTCTATGAAAGTTCTTCCTTCCCGAGTTTCCTTGACCCAAGTTTCCTGATTTCCTTGCTTTGGAGGAGGAGAGAATGGAACCTAGGGTTAGGGTTTCAAATTTTTGGAGAGGGGAGATGGTTTCTCTTGTGGAGGCTAGGGTTTCTTCTGTCTATATGAAGGATGGCTTTGTGAGAAGCTTCCTTTATATATAAACCTAGTTCTAGGGTTTCCTTGCACAGCTTTAGGTTTAAACCTTTATGTTAAGTCATGTAGGACCTAATAGACTCAGGTTAAGTCAGTCTAGGGTTTTGAGGGTTCACCCTAATTTAAAATTCTAGGGTTTGATAGAATAGGGTTTACAAATTAGGGTTGACTCACTAGGGTCTGTCCTAATGAGTTCTAGGGTTTACCTTAAACCAAATATCACTAATAATAATATAATTAGTTACAAAACTCAGCAATTAATTTAAATTCATAATTATTTAAAATAGCTAAATTACAGAAATACCCTTATATTGAAAAGTGGTAGTGACAAGTCTACCCTCCTAAAAGAAATTTCGTCCTCGAAATTGGACTGAACTACAACAAGGATGAAATCAGAAAAGGAAATATACCTCAAGTCTGGAAGAGATACGGGTATTGCTCGCGCATTTCGTCTTCTCTCTCCCAGGTCGACTCCCCTGGAGAGTGATGTCTCCACGCTACGCGAACCAAGGGAATAGTTTGGTTCCGCAACACCTTCTCTCTGCGGTCCAAGATCTCTACGGGCTGCTCAGGGTAGCTGAGCGTCGGACCAACCTCAATCTCCGAGTGATCAAGTACGTGACTAGGGTCGGCCACGTACCGTCTCAGCTGCGACACGTGAAACACATTATGCACTCCCTCCAATGCAGGCGGCAAGTCCAGTCTATATGCCACTGCACCTACCCTCGCCAGAATACCGAAGGGTCCGATGTAGCATGGGCTAAGCTTCCCGCCTCTGCCAAAACGAATCGTTCCACGCGTCGGAGAAATCCGTAGGAATACTAGATCGCCAACCTAACACAAAAACAGTCTCAACACGCAGTCTAAACAAACAAACAAACATAACCAGAAAACAACAATCTATACCTGAAACTCAAGGGGTCTACGGTGGCTGTCGGCCCAATGCCGCTGTCTGTCCTGCGCCACTCGCAGTCTGTCTCTGATGAGTTTCACCTTTTCCGCTGCATCCACGACCATTTCTGGTCCTAGCAAGGCTCTCTCTCCAACGTCGTCCCACGATAGCGGTGTACGACACCTCCGTCCACACAAAATCCACATCCTTCCTAGTCAGTCTGGTCATTGGCGCTGCAATCTTGGAGAAGTCTTGTACAAACCTCCTGTAATATCCTGCTAGCCCGAGAAAACTCCTGATCTCAGCTACCGAACTGGGGGTAGCCCACGACTCTACTGCCTCGATCTTCTGTGGGTTAACCGAGATTCCGTCACCCGATATCACATGCCCAAGAAATTCAACCTTGTCAAGGAAAAATTCACACTTAGAGAGTTTCCCGTACAGCTTCTCCCTCCTGAGAGTCTCTAAGACCAATCTCAGGTGCTCTTCGTGCTCCTCCGGGGTCTTGGAATACACAAGAATATCGTCGATGAACACCACCACGAACTTGTCAAGGTACTGGTGGAACACCTTGTTCATCAAGTTCATGAATACTGCCGGCGCATTGGTTAAACCAAATGGCATCACCATGAACTCAAACTGGCCGTATCTGGTCCGAAAAGCTGTCTTCGGCGTGTCTTCTTTCTTTACCTTCACCTGGTGATAGCCTGACCTCAAATCAATCTTTGAAAACACCCTCGCCCCGCTCAACTGGTCGAAAAGATCATCTATCCTCGGCAGCGGGTACTTGTTCTTGATAGTGATATTGTTCAAAGCTCTATAATCAATGCACATGTGCACCGTGCCGTCCTTCTTCGGTACGAACAATACCGGAGCTCCCCATGGTGATGAACTGGATTTGATGAAGCCTTTGTCCTGCAGCTCCTCAACTTGCTTCTTCAGTTCTGCCAGCTCGCTGTTGTTGACTCTATAGACATGTTGTGAAATGGGCTCCGCTCCTGGAACCAAGTCTATAGAGAATTCAACATCTCTGTCTGGCGGCAAGCCTGGCAACTCTTCTGGAAATACATCCAGGAACTCCGCTATCAGAGGATGTGGCAACCCCTCTTCTTCCGTCCTGGCTCCGCAAAATGTGCTCCTGCTCTGTTCCGCTGTTCCTCTGACGACCTCGAACTCCGGCTCTCCTGGTGGTCTAAACAATACTCTGCCTCTATAACAATCTATGGTAGCATGATGCCTACTCAACCAGTCCATTCCGAGTACAATATCGTACCCCGGAAGTGGCATGACAAGTAAGCTCACGCTCAACTCTCGGCCTTCTACTGACACTCTCATGTCCTTGCAGTGATCACGGACTAGGATAATACCTCCTCCAGTCATGATCTTGCAAGTCCTAGCTAATGGTTCTGTGTCTAAATGATGTCGAAGTGCATATGATACAGACACAAAACTATGGGAAGCGCCAGAGTCGAATAAGGTAAATGCAGGAATACAATCGAGAAGAACCGAACCTGTGATCAAGTCTCCTGCTGGCTCGATCTCCTCGACTGCCATGGCGTATGCTCGCCCCTGGGGTGCACCTCTCTGCTGCTGATGCTGGGCGAACTTCTGATTTTGCGGTGGAAGTGGTCCCCTCTGTTGTTGGCCTCCTGGTACGGTAGGTACCCTGCCTGGTCCTCTCTGGGCGGCTGCTCCACCCTGACCTGGACGAGTCCGAATGGTAGGGCAATCCCTCAGCTGATGTGTCGTCGATCCGCAGGACAAACATGAGCCCAATCTATGCCTGCAGATATCTCTAGTATATCCCATCTTCCCGCAGTACGCACACTGGATGGCGGGCTGAGTCTGTCTCTGTTGCTGCTGCTGGACCTGCCCTCGGGCTGGTGCCTGGTGCTGTTGCTGAAAGTGTCTCTGCTGCTGCTGAAAGTGTGGACGCTTGCCTGTTCCCGCACTACTGTTTGCCCCTCCGGTAACATCGCATCCCCTCTTGGGCCTGAGGTCCAAGTCATCCTCGGCTACTTGGGCATCCATCAATATGCCCTCGTAGGTAGCTGTGCGACGTCCCGACGTGCGAGACTTGATCTCTCTTGTCAGCCCCTTTCTGAATTTCCGGGCCCTGTCCCCCGGATCTCTAATCATCGATGGCGCAAAGCGGCTCAGGCGGGAAAACTTCGCGGCATATTCGTCGACGGACGAGCTCCCCTGGGCTAAGTCATGGAACTGACTCTCCAAAGCTCCCAGGGCGACATCAGGAAAGAACTTTTCTTTGAAGAGCTCCTTGAAAGCCTCCCAAGTGAGTCCCCCACGCAAGAGTCTCGGCTCCGTGCGAAACCACGTCAAGGCAATGTCGAACATCTGGCTGCCAGCGGCCTCGATCTTGAGCGCCTCTGGAATCTGCGCCAAACGCAAGTTCCTCTCGATGTCCTCTAGCCAATCATCGGCGTAGAGTATCCCTTCTGTCCCCTTGAACTCCCGAGGCATCATCCTCTTGAAGTCCACAATGGTGCCCGACTTCTGTTGTTGCTGACCAGGTTGTTGCTGCTGCTGAGTGACTCTCTCCACAGCTTGGAGAGCCACTTGGTGAGCATTCTCCATGTTCACCCTTATCATCTCTGTCTGGGCCTGATGTGCCTCAGCCTGCACTCTCTGGGCCTCTGCCGACGTCCTCTGGGCATCGACCATGCCCTGTATCAAAGCGAACATCTGTGCCCCATCGACGGGCACACCTCCTGGATGCTGAGCTGGTGGTGGTGGAGGTGGTGGTGCCGTCGTAGCTGTGGGGACCCTCTGAACTGGTGGTGGAGGACCCCCGAATGCTGCAGACACTCCCACCTGTCCTGGAGATGTAGGAGGTGCTGCTGATGTCTGTCCGGCAGCGCGAGAGGTGGCAGACCTCTCTGAATCTGCTGCTCCGAGTCTCTGGGACCTTCTTGGCGGCATCCTGAAGACAGACCGAAAGATTCAATTAAGGCAATAGGTATGATATCAAGGAAGGACAGAAAAATTTCTAAAGGAATTAATCATTAAGAATAGTATCATAAGAATCAGAATTCCCTAATTGTGATTGAGCATATTCTTGGCCTAATTCCTATTTCCTAAAATAGTCTAAGACTATGACTAGACCTGCATGGGCCACCACTAAAACGTGTCACGACCCGTACCCGGAATTTGGGCATGAATCGTGGGTACGTCCAGCCTACGCCGCAGCATCGGCGGTAGAACGCTGTCTAGGTCACAAACATAGTATATCCTGTCAATAGTCTCAACTCCGTATGGAGGACAATGATAAAATAAACCACAGTTCTATAATATACTCAATCACAGCTATAAGAATAATGGCACGATGAGAATTGAAAAGAGTTCTAATAAAACCATCCACAATAAGTCCAACTCAAAACCTGGGTCTAAATGACCTCACAAAGTAACAATTAAAAATAAACACATCTCAGTCTCAGTCTCAGTCTAAAGCGATAAATGCAGAAAAATAATCTAAGCATGGGCAGGCATGTTCTCCTCTAGGATAGGCACCTCCTCAGGGATTTCTGGGGTGAAGTCCTCCTCTATTCCTGGACCGTAATGAGTAGGGCAAAAGTCCTCCAGGTTCTCTGAAAATGTTGTTATCCAGTCAGGATTGGAGCGAAGCACAAGCACTAACAGCAGTTTCATTAAATTGACAAAATCTATAAACAGTGTAAGAGATACAAGATGGAAATAAAAGCTGAACATGTGAAGTACTGGAGAAAATGAAATAGACAAAAGAGCATCTAGCAATGAGCAATAATAGTGAATGCTAGAACAAGTAAATCTGAATAAAGATAAACATCTAACTAAGTGTTTGAAATATTAGTTTATTATGTGATCGGCTTGGGACTGGATCAGGCTGGTTATATATGATTAGCTATGATTCTTTTAGGTCAGGCTAACCGCATGGTTAGCTATGGTGCATATAATGGTCAGGCTAATCATATATAACAGCTATGGAGCATATAAGTGGTCAGGCTGCACCCGACGTGAGAAGTGGGGTGAGCTATGGTGCATATAAATGTTTGGATATGATCACATAATCTACTAATAGTTCCCCATCCCCCAGCTAGCACGATGGATTTCAATCACGACTCCTTATGATGGGGATCTAGGGTGCTAACCCGTGTATCCATAGTGTCGGAATCAAGTATGAAATACACTACAATTTATAGAAGTAATCAACCATGAAAACTGTCAGAGAATGTACTCGCCTGTGGTCCTGAGCAAAATGTGAGGATCGAGGTCCAAAGTAGGATCACAAGGACCTATATATATAAGATAACAATATTAAAATGATGTTTGGAATAATAAAAGCGATTAGCTAATTTGAAATGGGGTGTTAGGCCATTTCTAGGTCTATACTAGGTGTTACTAAGTCAACTCTAGGTTTTGGTCAAAACTAGTTAATACCTTGCTTCTAGGTTCATACTAGCTATTGTTAACTAATACTAGTTAAAACTAGGTTGTGACTAGGTTTCTAGGTCCATCTCATGAGTATCTAGATACTAGGTATCATATAGCTATATAGACTATATAGTGAGTCGTAATAATATATATATGGCTTATAAATATACTTGCCCAATATATATATAGGATAGTGTTTATTTAGTGACTTAACTTATACCTTACTCATATACTTAATACCATTAACCCACATCAATAGCCATACACTCTGATACTCCCTTGATGCTTATTTTCATGTCTACCAGGGTTATCTAGTATCTATCATGCAAGAGACCTACTTGCTATTTCTGACATACTGAACTGTCACACACATACCCATCTAGACACACACACACAGGCACTAATCACACAAATACTGATGTTCCCCCTTTTACTGAGAACACACACACAGGAAATGGAAAATAATCCTGGGCACAACACACTGTTTAAAAACTGAACACCTCACATAGCTAACACACACCCAAGTATCAATTCTTCTCACACCTATAACTGATACACAGTTTACATATCTCTATCTATACAGAATCTGCACCTAATACACAGCTCTCACAATCACCCACAGCCCTCTGTTCTGCATACAGACACACACATATGTTTATAGACTGATACATAAACACACCCATGGTACAATGCTGCCACAGACCTGAATTCTGGACACACATACACAGAAACCCCACTGTGCACCACCTGCACAACATAAATCCCTGCTTCTTAATTACCTACACACACACACAGGTAATCTCCTCTGCACATGTGTGCAACTTGACACTGATACACATCAAGACTGCACAGGTAATCCAGTCCTTTGGCACTCAAATCCACTGGTTCATATAAGATACCCACATACATATACACACAATTATTGATACACAGATTTGAATATTGAAACACATAGGAAAAATACACAGTTTACAGAACTGAAACTGCTACACACTATACATTGGTTCATTCACTCCCCTATACACTAATACATAAACACATAGAATCCTCTATTGAACCTGGGACACTCTACACACACTCTAATTCATCCATTACAGTGAACTACATCAACACACATACACAGTTTCCTCACAGTGGCACTCTATATGAAACACAGCCATACATAATCCAACACAGGGACACACACAACTCATTGATCCCCAACTCAATCTGCACAGTGTACACACCCTCTAATATCTGATGCACAGAGAAGAATATAACTACCTACTGCACACTGACACTTACTGAAATTGAAATCCTACACATACAGTCACATTCACCCTTAACTACCTACACACAGGTATAAGTGACTGAATTGACACAGTACACACACACAAATGTGGACGAGAGCACAGCAGGGATCAACCAATCTTGCTGTGATCCCCCGTCTACCCATTTGCACTGCACAGGCACTGACCCATAACAAACTGAAACTCACAACCCTTGCTTACTGATACACAGAAATACACCCTGGTTTCACAGGTTCTAAATCCCACAGTGCCCAGACACCCATCTCCCAAAACCCGATCATACAGTGAACCCTTCACAGTTCCCCTCTTCTAACACCCACACAACTACACGGAGGCACCAGTACGGTGGTGGGAGCGGCGGTGAGGCATAGGCCCACGCGCTCGCCTCCGCTGCTGCTGCTGTTGCTGCCGCTTCTGCTATTGTTGTCGCCACCGTCGTCGTCATCGGCAAGAGGCATAGCTGCAGCCCCCCCGCGAGCACATGCCTCCGTCGTGCGCAGCCTCTCGCACGCTGCTTCTTCTTCTTCATCGCCTTCGTGACAGAACCGATGACAAGGTGCTTGAGGTGCGGCTCGACGGCCGCGATGCGGTCGATGGCTAGGTCAATGACGCGGAGAGGCGACGCGAGAGGAGGGAGGATGAGTGGCCGGAGGGGATGGGGTGGGGGAGGAGCATGAGGAGAAAGGTGAAGAGGGTGGGCAGCCCTTGTAAAATTTGGGCTAGTCTGAGTAAAAATTCTTCCTAACTGGGCTAGCATCAATACTGGACTAGCCCCGAGTCATTTTTGTAGTGCCTTTATCAAGAGCCTTAATTAACTAGGTAACTAACATTAATCAATTCTAGGCCATTACCATTGATTCTAAACTAACCAATAATACACAAATATAATAATGTAATATTAGCAACATACAAAATTACTAAAATATCCCCTAACATGCAAAATTACTAAAATATCCCTAGGGTGGAAAGTGGTACTTACAGCTCCCTAGTGCCAACTGCGAATACGATTTACATTTTTCCTATAAACAAAATAGAAAATACATAATAGAAGTAAAAAACCAAGATCACTTGATGAATCAAATCTTCTTAAACGTCCGCTGACTTGAAGGTATTTTTTTTCCTTGACGATAGCTATCCAAAGATAAACATATATGAAAATCTGAATACCTTTCGGAGTTTTCGCCCTTGACCCCGTCCGCTGACCAGGCAGCGAAACTCCTGAGTTTGAGGATCCGAAGATATTCTAAGCGGTTCAAAAAAATCTTCTGATATAACGTCACCTTTGGTTCATCATCATTTTTTCGTTCCATATGTCCATATCTGATCTTGCTTACTGTTTGTCTGCAAATACATGTTAGACGAACAAAGTAATATATATTGTAGCAAATACTATAACATTAATACAAATTTGGACAATGTTAAGTTTAAGTAGAAATTACTATAGTGATTACACGATTATCATAATTGCTAAACTTAATTGATTAGCCATATTCAAAATCTCAACTTAAACATTGGACTAACAATATTCTCCTTTTTTTATTATGGCAAATCAGTTAAGTTTAAGATAGATATAATCGATGCATATATACAAATCACTATAAGTATACTACTTAAAATAAAATTGATAAACATACTTAAACTTACTTCTCCTTCGTTAACATGATAAAAAATAAGCTCTCCCGTAATAGGAGACGCGTACATAGCTGAGGCTTGTACTTGTGCATAAGCCCCCCCCCGTAGTACATGAGACATTGGCAAATATGCATATATTTGACATATTTGTCCTCCATTGTCAAAATATTTAGTTTACGGTTCCCCCGCAAACCAAAAATATATCATGAAAACAAGGTGAGTAACATAAAGTATATAATATGATCATATGTTAAATGAAAAATAAGTAGCTAGAATATCAACATAAGGAATCATGTAAAATAATGACCGGCACTCTGCTCGAATTCTGTCCGAACTCGGTCCAGAAAATCCTATAAATAGAGGTTGAATTCCATTCATTTCATTCATCTCTTACTTTCAAACCTATTCTATTCTGAGCTTTAAACCTTCCTATTCCCAAGATTAACTTCCAACCTTCTAGTGCTAAGTACGATCTCGGTTAGTAGTTTGTTCGACTTGTAAATCTTGATTTTTATTTTGTTGTAGTCGGCAAGCTCTTCAGATCAAAGCTTGTGGTTGTCTGAAGTCGACAAGTCTTTCGGATCAAAGCTCGTGTTGTAAGAAGTCGACGTGCCCTTCAGATAAAATCACATGGTGTATTCGCTATTGGTTTATGGTAGATTTAACTCCGAGCAAGAGTTCTCGGAACTGGATTAGTCCTCTACGAGAAAAATCAATATAAAATCTCGGTGTTTGTGTTTTCTCTCTAAACTTTACCTACTTCCATATATACTTGATATATTATTGCATATCTTAGTTGGTAACTTAGCCTTAATTATTTTTATTGGATAATTATTTTTGCTGCACTCTATTCATCCCCCTCTAGAGCTTCCATAACAGTCCTTCAATTGGTATTAGAGAAATCTTCTGGTACAACGCTATCTTTGCCTCATCATCATTTCTTTGTTGCATATATCCATATCTGATCTTGCTTAATGTTTGTCTGCAAATACATGCTAGACGAACAAAGTAATATATACAATATCAAATACTATAACATTAATGCACATTTGGACAATGCAGATTTTAAGTAGAAGTTACTAGAGTGATTGCACGATTATCATAATTGCTAAACTTAATCGATTAGCCATATTAAAACACTCAACTTAAACATTAGGCTAACAAAATCTTCTCATTCTCAAGATCAACTCCTAAGCCTTCAAAAGCCAAGTGCGATCTCGGTTAGAATTCTACAAGAGTTGTAAAGCTTTTTTTTCAAGTTCAATTTTTATTATGTTGTTTGAAGTCGACGAGCTCTTCGGATCAAAGCTCGTGGTTATAAGAAGTCGGCGAGCTCTTCGGATCAAAGCTCGTGGTTATAAGAAGTCGGCAAGCCATTCGGATCAAAACTCGTGTTGTAAAGTTATTTGGTAAATAGTGGATTAAAGTCATAAAAGAATTTTCGGGACTGGACTGCCTTCCACGAAGGATACAAGAATATATCATTGTGTTTGCGCTCTTGATCCCTATCTCTTTACTGCTTTATGATATGTTACTTACTAGCTGTGCCTACATATGGAGAAATTATTGTATGTGCCGGGCCGGATGCAATGCACCCTTCACATATCTACCATTGGATTACTATGAGGACGTGTGCATACACATCTTCCTATGCAATTTAACGATTGAGGATGAATTGGATGCACAGCATCTGGTCTATACAATAATTTTTCATACAGTTGATGCTAAGGCTAACTGCATCTATACTGCCTTGAGATTGTGAGTGATACTGCTGCTTGAATGCACCAAATCAGTGTACACTGCTACTGATACTCGCTACATTGAGTTAATGCACCGAATCAGTATACAACCTAGCTAGAGCACGGCTGTATACTCATTAGTGAGGTTCTTATCATCTTCGTCTAGAAGCCTTAAGTAATTTCAATCACAACAGCAAACTCCATTGAACCCCGTTCCCCGTCGTGTTGAGTTGTAGGTATAAAGCATCATCAAACACAATTGGGTATTGATGAAAATTAAGGCTTTTGATAAGGGCACTACCATATTTACTTGGGGCTAGCCCACTAAAGAGGAACTTTTACTTGTACTAACCCAACATTTTACTCATACTAGCCCATTCATTCCAAACCCTCCCAAACCCTCCCCACCCGACCGGAGCTCCGCTGTCCTCCTCCGCTGTCCTCCTTCTCCTTCCGGGCGATCTCCGCTGTCCTCCTCCTCCTTGTCGATGGCTCCCAAAGTCTCGAAAGAACCAAGGTACAAATCATCATTCTCCTTGTGCTATTGTATTTGCAAAATTGTCCAAAAAATTTAAGAAATCCTCTTGCATTTTAAAAAATTTGAGTGATTTTCTTTCCATTATTCAAATGAGGGCATACAAGTCCTTGGCGGAGTTTAGGATGTAGTTTAGACGTTCCCTTGGTTGATCGAACACAATTTTAGGGCATACAATGTAGAGAATCCTCGACATTGTCGAGCAGTATCGGGCGGGACTGTAGAAATTCCTACAGTCCCATATAGATTTAGGACTATAGAAAAATTGACAGTCCTATATATATTTAGGACTGTCGAATTGTCTACAGTCCTAAATTTATATAGGACTGTAGGCATATCAACAGTCCTAAAAAATAAGGACTGTTGAAAATTCTGCAGTCCTGGATACTTACAGGACTGTAGAAATTGCTACAATCCTCAATGTAAAATTCAATTATTATGTTAAAATAGAAATTAATTTTTGTCTGTATATATTAATTTTTGTCTTATAGTCATGCCCCTGGAAAGGACACTGTGGATGAAGATATGAGAAGACGCCCTACTGCGTCGATGCGTAAGAAACGCGCAGTTTTGCGTACTATTCAACCGGGCGTCACTATCCGCGAGCCCGAGGCACGCCCTGAAGTGAGAAAACGTCGATTGACGAAGAAGACTGCCCTTCGTTCGAAGAGACGTGCTCCTCCTAGTTCTTCCGGTTCTTCTTCCTCCTCCGATGAGGACATGCCAAATGTTCCAAATCGGCCTACTGATGGTTCAGGACCTTCTCAGCTTGCAGATAGTCCTATCGAGAGTCTTCCAAAAACTCTCAAAAACTGGACTACTGATGGTTCAGGACCTTCTGAGCAGGCAGATAGTCCAGTCGACACTCGTCCAAACGGTTGCTCTATGTTACCGTCGATCGAAAACCATATTGCATACCAAATATGGAATAATCCGGTAAGTACATTATGTTATGATTAATTTATATATAGTTGTAAGTTTAAAGTTTATTTTACATAGAGGTTTAATTTCATCCAATTGTTGACTTTTCAGGAGAGTGGTCGTATGTTGACGGTGATCAACCACGGGAAAAAATGCAATACATGGAGGTATGAATTATTGGGAGATGATGTGAAGGCAAAAATCAGTCCCACCGGTCTACAATATTTGGGTAGCTACTCATATACGACGGTGGATAATGCACTGATTTCAGCATTTGTAGAACGGTGGCATCCAGAGACCAACACTTTCCATCTACCCAATGGGGAGTTAACGATTACACTTGATGACGTCCATCATTTATTGGGACTTAGGGTTGATGGTCGTCCCATGATGAATCAAACTTTTGATGAGTCGAGCATCAACTATTACGACTATATTGTCGATTATGTATCAGGGTGTCTGGGAGTTGATGCCACTAGTTTTACTAGTCTTCGAGAATTCAAAAAGTCCTACGGACTTCCTCTAAAATATTTGGAGGAGATATTGGCTGAGCCGGCCCCCGAAATTGATAATAGCGATAATGTTGCCCGCGGATATATGCAGTTCATCTTAGGGGCTGTCGGCATTACCGATAAGTCAGGAACGTCCATAAATGCCAAGTATCTCCTCAATTTGGACAACATTTACACGGTGGACGAAATATCTTGGGAAAGCGGTATACTGGCATACCTTTACCGCGAGCTTTGTGCGGCATCCCGTGTGGGTTCGAAGACAATATCCGGATGCCAGACTCTACTCCATATACAGATATATCTTTGTCAACTTATATACATAAATTTAAATTGTGTTATTTATTTTTGGACTAATATATTTTTAACCTGGTAACGTGAAGGCATGGATATACGAGCACTTTCCAACCCTGCAGCGGACGAAACAGAACCGAGGGTATGACGAGAACCTGCCTAGAATATGCCGATGGAAGCTAAGTAAGGAAGATGCCAAACGTTCTCACACATTGGCCGCCCTACGCCATGCACTCGAAGATTTGACGATAGAAGAGGTAAATTTTGGATCTAATTTTGTACTTAATTGGTATTAATTTATTAGTAGTTCTAAATGACGTTATGGTAAATTTTATGTGGTGCAGATTGTATGGGATCCATACCGTAATTTACGATAGACTAGCCATCCATTGCAACCAATCGCCTTATATCACGGTCTTATCAGTTGTCATGAAATCTTAGAGGCTTATATGCCGGATAGAGTGCTCCGTCAGTTTGGCTACGTACAAACTGCCCCAAGGCGTACTTTGCAAATGATAACTCCACCGTGCGGGACAAAACCGCTAAACTATATTCCCGCATCGTTCAACTGGGTATCGGCCTTCTTCACCGAGTGGCAACGCCACGTTATTAGAGATACCGACCGGCACGCAGCAGTCAATATGGCGGAGTGCAGCGACGACTACCTCGCCTATTATGCCGGTGTCGGACTACCGACCTTGTTCCAACGCGGAGGGGATATTGTGCGTGTACCGTCAGATCTTCCTGCCAAATCGGTCTTGTATACTGCACTGGTCAAGATGGTGAGCCTACTTGTAGACTTTAAGTATGATATTTGTAACTGTTTCTAACAATTTTTTTTCATTCTCATGAATAGGCAAGGAAAGTGAAAAAGTTGGGAAGAAGCCTCGTAAGTTGCCAGGGTTCGAATTATATGGCAATCAATGACGAACTCCAACAAATCGACAATGTTGAAGAATTTCCTTTCTTGAAAAATAGAGAGCAACGTACAAAGAGGCGTCATGAAGTTTAAACTTTCATTTTGAGTTGTAAAAGTTTCAATGAATATGAGTTTTGAGAATTGTAATAGTTTAAACTATGATTTTCAGTTGTATGAGTTGTATGACTTTTGCTACTATTGACATTTTTATGAATTTGCTACTATTGACAACTATGAGTGAATTTGAGTTGTATACAAGTTTAAAATATCAATTTGAACTGCATACATACTGTGGTCTAATGTGCAGACAGTGGGGGTAATTTTATATATAAGACAGTGTGTAAACTGTATGTATGAGGACCGTCACTAATTTGACAGTCCTAGTATATACTAGGACTGTCAAAATAGTGACAGTCCTAAATATACATATAAGTATGATAAGACAGTGGGTAAACTTTAGGACTGTCATAATTTTGACAGTCCTAGTATCCTGGCAGTCTTACATATTGACAGTCCTAAGTTATGAGTAGCAATGCACAATATTCAGTCAAAATCTTCATAACTCCTTTTATTACACAATATACAACATATTGTTCAATATACACTTAAACATACATGGATCAACAGAAAATACATTTTTATTATACAGTATCAATCGATTAAAATATCAAAGTAGTCGTCCGACATAATTTTTGGATCCTCCATCTTCATCATCTTCTTATAGGCCGCCATTACATCCTTGTAGGGTGTCGTCCATGCGATCACTTCCTCTGGTGCGTGTTTATACCAAAGCGTAGAAGGTAGCAGAATTGGAGAATGAGCGATCAACCTTGGGATGATGAAGTATTGTCTGACAAGCCCTATGCAACATAGATTGGATACTCGGTGTTCGGCCGGGGGGGCACACATTGAAAAGAAAGTATTGTTAATACCTTGTGAGATAATTACAATAGGTAACTTATACCTATTAGAGAATACGTAAGCAACAGGCGGGACATCCATGTAATGGTCTGGTCCGGTAACTGTTTCCGTACAAGGTATGTCTGCCAACAAATCTCCAACAATTTCTTCGCCAAGTATCTGGCTATAGAAGGCTAGTCGCGACTCCAACTCCTCGTACAGCTCTGCCCTAACCTGTCTCCATCCTGCTTCAAATGAATAGCCTAGTTGTCTTGCTAGTGCATGGTATCCACAGTGGCCATCCGCAGGAACATCAACAATAGACCAAATAAAATTCCGTATCTCAGGTAGGAAATTTTCAATGTATAGACTATAAGAAACAGAAAAGTTTTCAACACCCTCCGCCTTGCCTGCATCTATCATTTTCTGTTTCTTCCCCTTTCGAATAGTTAGCTTACTCTTTTTCTGCGGAAATACTCCCCCATCCATTACGGACTTTGCCTCCAAACTGCGTTCGATATGTTCAAATAAGGATGGATCTCTTTTAGTTGACTCTTCCTCCTTTTTTTTTGCTCTACTATTTTTTGACTGCGGTCTTCCCTTAGGAGTTCGAACAACGGACGGCTCTTACAATCGAGTTATTGCCGGGACTACAATCTCTTGGATTTTAAACTCAATAGATCTTCTCTCCGGTTTTGATGCGCCACACCACCTTACGTGAAGTAGTTTCACTTGGGGCAACGCAAAAAAATCATCTTGCACTTCCACCGTCGGCATTATCGACAGCTGTCGCCAACGTTGATAAACACCATCTATTGGAATAGGTATAGATTCACGACGGTATTCGTTGATCTCATGTGCACACGAAAGTCCGAGTGAATGTCGATATGAACAACCGCAAACCTCGGGATCATAACCCACCGACTTTGACCTACGAATCTCCTCAAACAATAACCCCAAGGCCTTGTGAGATACCACATGGGTTAAACCATCCAAGAGGTGTTCTTGCTTGTATTCATGCTTTGCAATATTGAGGCTCATCTCAAATGATGCTACAATATCGTTCACCGTGGCAATAGTCATCAAATGAATCGATTGCCAAACAGAGACAAAATTATCGACCGATGACCGTAGATATCTTTTTAAACATGAGTGTGCTCCTTCGACCCGGTTCGTATTGACCGTGCCATAATGCTTCACCATGTTGGTCTATGCTAAGACGAATTGCTCTTTATGTGGTTCTAGCCAAGTATCTTTGATATAAGATATGCATGTCGGGTTACTTGGCTCCCACTTTTGTTGGAACATGTACCATGCTGCGTCGTAACTGTCTGTAGTACTTGCTTGCCATACAAGACTCCAATCACTGTAGAATTCTTCGAAGAGAAGCATGTCAATTTTACCGTCCACTGTTTCAAATTTTTTCTTGCATTGAGCTTGGATATTTCTATTTATATGCCAAGTGCATAGTAGTCTATGCGCATGAGGAAATACAATATCTATAGCATTTATCAACGCATATTCTCTGTCAGTAACAAAAACAGACGGCTCTTTGTAACCTGTGTAAAGGGATTGTAGTTTCCTCAACGCCCATGTGTAATCCTCTACTGTCTCACTCTTCATAAAACAAAAAGCGACTGTAAATATTTTTCCCGTAGACGTAAACCCGACAACGTAAAAAAGAGGCATCTTGAACTTGTTGGTCTTATATGTACAATCAAGGACCAACACGTCTGCGAAGGACCGCGCCAAGTGTGTGCAATCAGGATGAGCCCAAAATAATGAAAGGAGTTCATCAGTTTGTGGATGTCTTCTATGGTACTCCACATAGTGATGCTCACCAAGCAACTTCAATACTTGCTGCATCGCCATTCTTCCTTTCATACTATTGTATTTCACTCTGGCCAAACTATTATAGATCGTCCTTATGGTAGACTTGTTCCCATCTTGTTTTTGTCGCACAGCAGAATAAATTTGTTTCGGTCTCCTGAAAGGAACAATTCTTCAACCATCTTTTTCTCATCCTCCTTCAACCGTGCCACGTAGGCATGACCCGTAAGTGTCCCTGGAATAGGATGATTATGTCTTCCATTCTTAACTTCGATTATCCACTTCACATCTTAAACTTTTACAATCAACACCTTCAATGGACAACCACATTTTCTCATCCCAACGTTTTTCTTAGGGATTTCTTTTTCAACAACACCCTTTTTTTTATGATGCTCCCTAAACACACCTCCTCTTTCGCATCAAAGCTCAAGATATTTTTGGCCCGGTCGAGATCGGATGGATCTTGCAATGACAATAACTACGTTACGTCGTCTCCCAACTTCTCTGCACCACTCTAATGCTTCTTCATGGCTTGCAAATTCAATATCCGTTGAGAAAATATCATCCACATCAACACCAACAGCAGGATGTACCACAATATCTGAACAAGGTTGGTCCTATAACCAATATAAAATAATATAAAAATTAATAACTTCATATAATTATCCAGGACTGTCACTATTTTTACAGTCCTATTTTTAAATAGGACTGTCCAAATTATGACAGTCCTACTTTTATATAGGACTGTCGAATTTATGACAGTCCTCTATTAATTTAGGACTGTAGATTATTTGACAGTCCTATATTTATATAGGACTGTCAAATTTTTACAGTCCTAACTCGTGACTGTCGAATTAGGGTTGTCGTTTTACGTACCGTACGTGCTTCGGAACAACCAACATGTTTTTCGGAACTTCCGGAGTGCATATTTAATGAATTGGACGATCCGACTTCGTCATCGAACATTTTTTCATGCATTGTTCCTGCAATAGTCAAAATAAACTAAATCTTTTTCGGATAATTGCAAAACTTATTCATCGTAGGTTGTCGAAGACATACCGAAAGAATATTCCTTGGAGTATCACCAAAGTAAAATCCTCCTCCAACCACAACTAGCAATTTTCAATTTTAGGTTTGGGCTTGGTGGAATGAGGGTTTCTTCAAGTCTAGGTGGAATGCCAAAAATAGAAAAAAAAATTCACTTTTATACTTTGGTGTGGGCTAACCCCAAGTAACTATGAGAGTGGCAAACTTGTAATTTTGAAAAATGGGACTGTCAAAATTATGACAGTCCTAACAATTTGTAGGACTGTCAAAATTTTGACAGTCCTTCCAAGTGGTAGGATTGACAGTCCAGATTATAACAGTCCCGAGTTTGGGCTAGCCCCAAGTAACTTTTAGGATGGCAAACTTGTAATTTTTTGTAAATTTTCAATGGACTAGTCCCGAGTAAAATGTGTAGTGCCCTTATAATTTGACAAATTATACTAGGCCATACTAAAGAAGTACTGTAGATGGGTGTATAGACTTGACCAGTCGAGAATAGTCACCTTGAGCAGAATCATTTTCCGGGGGTACCGCTCCATACTGTACTAATTGTCAAAAGTCTCTCCTAAGTGTTTCGGTTGGTTTGGTTTTCCATATTGAATACTTTCTTTTCCTGAGAATACAGCAGCTAGAGAGTCCAACGAAAACAAAACCAAACCATACCCATCATTCTCTACATGACATGTGGGCCATGATATACTACTATTAACAACAGTTTGTCGTTAACTACATAGACCGGAAAGGGATAGAGTTGGTTGGTTTGATTTTTTGTTTATTGACAAATTAAAACAAAAAGAGATGTAAATAGGGAACAAATAAACGAACAGAATATTATCAGAAAAAACATTCTGATAAACCTCAATCCATGGAGTTAGAGATACGCATAACCAATCTCGTTCCAAATCCGAACCTCTCAATCTGTAGTTGTTTCTCTCGGTTAAACTCCAACCAGGGATTAAGCAGCAGCGGTGGAAATAGATGGTAAAAAGTCAGGGTTCGCTACCGATGGTTGCGGCGGAGGAGGCGGCGGCGGGGGATGACGTAGCTGCTTATGTCAGCAAGCGGAGGAGGAGGGTGGGAATGACGGTGCTGTCGCTGGCGATGCTGGTCGTCCTCTTCTGGTGCGGAGTCATGCCGCTCATATCGGCCACCTTCAGGCCTCCCCCCATACTCTACTCCTGGCCCAAGGCCCACTTCTCGGTCAAGGCCGAGTACGGGGACCCCGCCGTCACTTCGCCTCCCATCTTTCCCCCCGAGAGTCAGTTCTCTTTCACCCTTTTGTTACTTTTAATGCTGGCTGATGTTAATACTTTCTAGTCTAAGAACCGTCCTACAAGTAGTGCTATGGGAAGCATGGACACTCCAAAAATCTGGGCGGTGTGTCGGACATGTATCTGACACACCCCGTTAGGACACACCGGAGATATGTGTCGTGTTCTTTCCATGTTGCGTCCGTGTAACATAGTTTATTGCCTTTTGGTTGCTAAGTCATACAGAGCCGTCTCTAAGACCCCATGGGGCCCTTGGCAAATTATTTAAACGTAGCCCTTTATTTTTGAAAAAATAAATGTGTCCCACTTAGCGAATTGTACCTTTTTTTAAAATATATTTTTTGTTCCAAATAGGTGTCAAGGTAGAGCCGGCTCTGGGGGGTCACATCATATCGTCTAGGGAAAACATTATTGGTACCAGAATTTGGGACTTAACTCATGTTGCTGCATATATGGCAGTGCAATAGTTAGAAATACCGTTAGTCAATACCATAGTCTTTTACTTTGTCAAGCTCAAAGACATCAGCCGCATGTCCTACTTCCGACAAATACGTTACAACAAAGAAAAATCAATGTCATGTCTATGTTGGACACATATCAAACTCTACACACACTCCTGAATACTTTAGGACATATATCAATGTCCTCTCTGTGTCCGACATATGTGAGGCACGACATAAACACTCCTACATACACCAGGACCAGTGTCGGCCCTGAGCTCATGGGGTCTTAGGCGAACTTCCAAAATGGGGCCCACATATATAATGTGAAAAAAAAACAAAAATAAAATAAAATTGTAGCCACCAAGAATTGAACTATGGATCTCTAGTGTGCAAGTTTAACATAATAACCACTACACCATGACTATTTTGTGTTAAGACTGTCCGTAGTACATATTAGTTCTATGTTAGATATAACTATGTTGGTGTCCCATTTGTCTTGGTTCCCTAGACGGCCGCCTGGCCTGCCATGGGCCCCTGGCCAGGACATGTCATATTCAATGTCGTGTCTCTGAGGACACCTATCGAACACGATACAAACTCTATTGGATGCACTAAGACCTGCCAAAATCAATATTTTCTTTGTGTTGTTGTGTCCATAACATGTTGTATTCGTGTTTATATAACTTAGAGACGTATGAAACTGTGCCATTCCTAAAAGCTTCCTTTGAATTCTCGGTTAATGAATCCAAAAATATAAACCAAAAATATAAGATAATATAATTCATTGGACAGTGATAGACAACAAAAAGAAAGCCTTTACCCCAATTTTTTTAGATTTATTCCATTCAGCTCTATTAATGACATGTCCTCTGTAATGCTAACAAAAAACATATACTTCTTTTCTTCCATTCCGCTCTCTTAGCATATCATAGGACAATGATATGCTAACTCTTATTCTCAAATATCTTTCAATTCCTTCTGTCCAAGTATCATAGATTCATGATGGCCATGGATTTGGTTCTTACTAGATATTGTGAAACCAAACAGGGAACTTGATTTGGGTTTTTGTTGCTTGTGGTATTACTATAATGAAAAGTTAATATGCTATTTTTCGTTATAAAGGTGAGTGAAACATTTGATTTTTATTTTTCTGTATACACGATGGTGTTGGGCTTTAGTAAGAGTTTTATCTCATCACATCCCCCTTCATGGTAAGATTATCCATTGAGACTTCTAAAGAAATGATCTTGGCAAAATCCTAGGAGAGGTTCTTAGTCTCAATCTACACAAGTTGGAGGAGCTCGCTCTTATTGGCATACCTACTTGGTGAGGATGGTGTCCTCTAGTAGAGGACAAAAAGGGGGAGGAGGAGCATGAACGAGGGAGAAAGAGGATAGGGGTGACCTCCTTGCATGTCTCGCCACTTTTCTATCATTTTAATTTCGAACTTATCTTTTCTATTTCTTATTTGAGAGGAATTTCTTGGGTTCAAATGAAAGCATATAGGCAAAGGAAACATATAAATAAAGTAATATTATTTGGGGTGTGTGTGTGTGTTTAAATTTAAGGTATTTTCATACGGATGGCTGGACTTGTTTGTAGGTTGTTTCGTCTTTACCATTTTTTCAAGTTTTATGTATGAGTTATTCGAGGGTTTGGAATTAGACATCAATCAATGGTGGACTTATGGACTTATTACATATACATTTTTTGTTGGTGGAAAGAAGTTGTTGTACCATGTTGCAGTGGACACAAATATGACACAACATGATACAAATACGGTACTGGTTATGGCATGTCCCTTTTGTATGTTGGAGTCTGTGCCGTGTTTGATATGTTCCCTACACTTGTGTCAGAGACAACACCGACTTTTGGAGTTTCCATTCTTCCTAGCTGGCATACCTTTTTTTTATTTAGTCAGTGTTGATGATTCTGCTGTTGTGCTATAATTTTTGGCTGCAATATTGTTCAAGTTTTGGCTTCAAATTTAGAGTGTATATATTTTAACAAAGAGAGCTCTTACGGAGCCAGCAAGCATGCAGTTTGGGCTTTCTCGCCTTGTATCACAGACGACTAGCATCTTATCCTTGCTTCACTCTAAACACCCAATAATTCTTTAAGGCCTTCTTTCTCTTTCGCAACTGCGCCAAATCATAAATGTTATTAGCTTGCAGAGAATTCATTTATTCCTCCATTTCATGCATCTACTCCCTACATGTTCTCGTCTTCCATTGCCTATGCGAATTAATAATATAAGTTGTAGTATATAGAGCCTTATCCCTATAACAACCTGACAATTTTGCTTCTAACAGCAAATACCGCACTCTTTCTACTAGTATAATATTTATCCGCTCTGCTTTGCCATTTAGCAAAGGTGTATTTAGTGGAGTCTTCTGGTATTGTATCCCTTGCTCTCTATAATAAGCATCAAGGGACCTATGTACTCATTTTCATTATCGTAGACCTTTCTTCCAATTTTTTTTTTCAACGGAGGCATTAAGCATCAAAGAGAACTATGTACTCGCCAACATTATTGAAGTGGACGCACTTCACCTTTATGCCAATTTTTATTTCGATGGTGCCTGAAAGTCCTTGATATTGGTAAGCACCTAATCCTTGGTCTTTAGGAAAAAGACCCAAACCTTCATGGAACAATCATTAATAAACATTACAGTAAAGTTTGGAGATGGAGAGGAGAAGGGAAAGTAGGAGAAAGAGAGAATATGAGAAAGGAGATTGCAAGGGCCTTAAACCCTAGGTTGCATCTCATGTCTATTTATATTGATATGCAATACACCCACAATTACTATTATACCCTTATATGGTAAATAACAAAATAAAATAACTCTAACACCCTCCCTCAAGCAGGAGCATATAGATCAGACATGCCCAGCTTGCTACATAAATCAGAAAATGGACCACGAGCAAGTGGTTTGGTGAGGATATCACCTAATTGATCCTCTGACCGAACATAAGGAGTGACAATCTGTTTCTTCAGCAACAAATCACGAACAAAATGACAATCCACCTCGATATGCTTCGTGCGCTCATGAAACACCAGATTACTTGCGATAAACATTGCCGACTGATTATCACAATACATCTCCATCGGAATAGGAATCATGATTTCCATTTCATGAAGAAGAGACTGCACCCACATCATCTCAGAAGCTGTATGAGCCATCGCACGGTACTCGGCCTCTGCACTAGAACGAGCCACAACATTCTGCTTCTTACTACGCCATGTGACAAGATTGCCACCCACAAACGTACAATAGCCAGAAATAGACCTCCTATCACTGCGACTGCCTGCCCAATCAGCATCACTGAACCCAGTCACCGTAAGCAACTGGGAAGGTTTGTACAATAAACCCTTTTCAGGTGCACCCTTCAAGTATCGAAGAATGCGAGAGATAGCCTCCCAATGTGGTTGCCGAGGGGCATGCATAAACTGACTAACTACTCCAACTGCATATGTGATATCTGGTCGAGTAACAGTAAGATATATAAGTTTGCCAACCAAACGTCTATAATATCCAACATCCTCAAATAACTCTCCCCTGTCAGCATCAAGCTTGTCATGATAATCCATAGGAGTCTCAACTGGCCGACACTCCAACATCCCAGTCTTAGAGAGCAAGTCTAGAACATACTTGCGTTGTGACAGATATATACCTTTCTTAGATCGAGCAACCTCGATTCCAAGAAAATATCGAATAAGACCCAAATCCTTAGTATGAAACTGACGACTAAGGTAGGCCTTCAAGTCCACAATTCCAGCATGATCACTCCCAGATATAATGATATCATCAACATAAACAATCAACACGATAATACCTGCTGAGGAAGAATGGCAAAATACTGAATGATCTGATGTGGTACGTTGAAAGCCATACTGATTGAGAACTGAACTGAACTTGTCAAACCAAGCACGAGGTGACTGTTTCAGTCCATATAATACTTTCTTCAATCGACATACGAGTCTTTTATTTCCTGCTACAACATATCCCGGTGGTTGATCCATATAAACCTCCTCCTGTAAGTCACCATGCAAGAAAGTATTTTTTATGTCCAGCTGATATATAGGCCATTGGTGATTAACTGCCACAGAAATAAGAATCCGAACTGAATTCAGCCAAGCCACTGGAGAGAAAGTTTCCATATAATCCACGTCATATGTCTGAGTATACCCTTTGGCAACCAACCGTGCCTTGAGGCGCTCAACAGAACCATCAGGGTGATACTTAACAGTGTACACCCATCTACAATCCACTGTATGTTTTCCAACAGGAAGTGATGTAAGCTTCCAAGTCTGATTTTGATGTAAAGCATACATCTCCTCATCCATTGCATTTTTCCAACCAGAAGATGACATAGCCTGCTTGTAAGTTTTGGGAATAAAAGTAGAAGACAATGAAACAACAAATGCATGAAAAGATGATGAAGCACGGTGTAATAAAACATAGTTAGAAATGTGATGCTTATTCTTTGTGGTACAAAGGCGTTGTTTTTTCTGAGAGCAATAGGAAGATTATCTGGATCTGTGGTGATGGGGGCAGAAACCTCAGGCACGGAAGATGATTGGTTGAAGGCTGAATTTTGCAGAACCACTGGCCTGTCCTTGGATCTCTGATAAACCTGTAAATGGGGAATGAAGACAGAAATTGATTCAGGAATGACCGGAAGTGGTATGGAAGATATCAAATCTGTTGTAAAAGGAATACAACGGTCTCCTGAAGGAAAGAAAGGGGTAGACTCAAAGAATGTAACATCCGTACTGACATAATATTTGCGTGACTGTGGACTGTAACAACGATAACCTTTTTGAGTACGGAGATAACCAAGAAAGACACACTTCATAGATCTAGTAGCCAACTTATCTCGATTAGGTTCCAAGTTATGAATAAAAGCGACGCACCCAAACACTCGAGAAGATAAGGAAATGGATGCGACATCTGTATGTAATATGGTAAATGGAACTTTGTTATTTAATACAGATGATGGCATGCGATTAATAAGATAACATGCAGTAAGAACGACATCTGCCCAATACTGTTTAGGGACATGCATATTGAATATGAGAGTTCGAGCCACATTTAAAATGTGTCGATGTTTGCGTTCGGCTATACCATTTTGTTGAGAGGTGTGGACACAACTGGTTTGATGAATCATACCACGATCAACACAGAAACTGTTCACAGGAGATTGAGTATACTCCAAAGCATTATCAGAACGCAGAATTTTGATACGTTTATTAAACTGAACATAGACTTCATTATAAAAGACAGATAACACATTTGGAAACTCAGATCTTTCTTTCATTAAATAACACAAAGTCATTCTGGAATAATCATTAATAAAAATAACAAAATACTGAAATTCTTTCGGACTTTTGACTCTAGATGGACCCCAAATATCAGAATGAACAAGATCAAAGGACTCTAATTGACGACTCTCACTACGACGAGGAAAGGAACTACGGTGATGCTTGCCTAACTGACAAGCCTCACATTCAAGACTAGAAACATGACTCAAACTAGGAACAACTTGACGCAACTTAGCCAAAGACGGATGTCCCAAACGATAGTGCTACTGCAACGGAGAAGTAGAAACAGAAGTGAAGGCTTTTCCAGGTAGATCCAAGTAGTACATTCCATCTTTTTCATGCCCCGAACCAATCATCTTCTTCGTCCTGAGGTCCTGAAAAATACACGAATTGGAAGAAAATGTCACAGAACATTAAAGAGATTTGGTTAACTGGCTCATAGATAACAAATTAAATAGAAAATTAGGCACATATAATGAATCAAATAATGATAGTGATTGAGTAGGGTGAATGACACCTTTACCAAGCACAGGAGGAGTAGACCCATCAGCCAAGATAATATTATGTTTCATGGAACTACGATTATGAAAGATAGATGTTATACCAGACATGTGAGAGCTTGCTCCTGAGTCGATGACCCAAGAGGTGGATGGTGACTGGGTTGCCACAAAAGCAGGATTACCTATATGTGCCATGGTTGCAGTAGGTTGGGAGGTGGTACTAGCAAGCACGTTCAACTTCTGGAGGATCTGTTGAAATGGAGATGAGGTTTCGGACTTTGAAGTCTGATTGAAACCCGAAATATCATCTCTTGGAGCAGAAGTGGTGACCTGGGACTGCATATTTTCAGCATGCACTTGATGTGCATATTCTGGTTTACCCCACTTGTCCCAACAATAGTCTTCTACATAACCGAGCATTCCACAATAGTTACACTTCCGTGGTTGACCACGGCCACCACCACCACCGCGGCCACCACCACGACCATTGTCTCTACCACCACGGCCTCCTCCTCGACCAAAACTACGACCACCATCTCTACCGCCACGTCCACTACCACGTCCACCACCACGACCAACAACACTAGAAAATAGGGCAGAAGAGTCAGTACTCGGCACCACAGAACTCTGTCCCAGAAAGGAACGATTGAGACGGGAGAAAATATCTGCCACCGTAGGTAACTGCTCTCCAGCAAGAATTTGAGCTTTATAAGGTTCGAGCGCAGGATCCAAGCCGGCTAAGATAAGTGAAACATGAAACTCTTCCTTCTGTCTGCGAGCTTCTTTCAAATCAGTAGTAACATGATGATATTGAAGCAGTTCCTCCCACAAAGCCTTCTTTGAAGCCAGATATTCATTCACAGGCTTCCTATTTTGCTTTGTATTGAACAATAACTCGTACAACTCATAGATACGGGCAACGTTTCGCTTCTGCGAATATGATTCTTCCAGAGATGCCCAAATCTTTTTGCTTGATTCACACCACTGAACATTAGCAGCATTATGTGGTTCCATACTATACCACAACCACGACATAACGTATGCATCTGCACTCATCCAATCTTCATACTCAGCGGAAGTTTCAGGCATGGGTTCTTCCGTCAAAAACTTCAACTTTTTCGCCCTTAACACCACTTTGATAGACTTGGACCATGCAAGGTAGTTCGCACCATTGAGTTTCACCGCTGTAATCGACTTTCCCAATTCATCATTATGAATAACAGTAAAAGGAGAACCACCTCCGCTACCACCACCACTATTAATCTCGCTAGAAGATTCGGTCCCTACCATACTTGCAGATGCAACAGAAAGACGAGATCTTTGAAATCCTAGATCTCACAACGAACCTCAACCGACGACGAATAACCAACGAAGATCTGTAGAAACCCTAGATCTCATAAACAAACCACGAACAACCACGAACAACGAACGACGAACGGCGAATCATGAAAAGTAGACGAAATATATGCTCTGATACCAAGTAAAGTTTGGAGATGGAGAGGAGAAGGAAAAGTAGGAGAAAGAGAGAATATGAGAAAGGAGATTGCAAGGGCCTTAAACCCTAGGTTGCATCTCATGTCTATTTATATTGATATGCAATACACCCACAATTACTATTATACCCTCATATGATAAATAATAGAATAAAATAACTCTAACAATTACGAAGTAGAAAAAATCACCAATAGTTTTTACCTTCAATAGACTACGAACATCTGAGTGAATCAACTCAAGCAAAACTTGTTCCTAGAAGATACATGACTCTTAAACGATACCTTGTGATGCTTTCTAGTCATATATTGTATCCATCTCTCCAACTTTGCAAGCTTCAAATCTGGAAGTGCCTTTTGGTTTGCTAGTTAACTCATCCATGTGCTACAACTTGGTAGACGCATCACTTACTGAGTTGACCTCATGTACCCATGTGCACTCCATTCCATGTAGTAGAGACTGGGTCTCTTACTTCCTCTAGCAGTAACAATCAAACCATTTGTAAGCTTCTAGAGACTATTCCCGGTGTGACTGAAGATCCATTTAGCATCCAACCTTCCAACCAATACTGGGTTGAAGCGGATATCTGAGACCTTGTGAACTCCCTTGAAAACCAAAGTAGCTCATGTATTAGTCTTTAAGTTCACATCTCCAATGACTATCGCCTTTAGCATATTGTTGAAGTCCCCCCAATCCACCGACCAACTTGTCATCAATCTTTTCTCTCTTCTACGTAAAAGATTCCTTTTAACGTGGCGCTTCTTGCCACAATGATATTAGGAGTCTTCGTGCTGACCCTTAGACCTTCCTCTGCTTTTATCCCTATCACATGTACCCCTTTTCTCCTACCCAGCTCTCTAACACTCCACGTCCTGAAACTCATTTACATGATCCGTAATCGACATTCGTTCTTGTACCTGAGACCTATAATTTGTCGGATCCGAAACAACTTGTCGATACCGACCTTCTTGGCATATGAGGACTTAAGATTTTCCTATAACGTCTTGGCATGATTAATATTTGAGATGTGATTGTAAACATTTTCATCTACCTTTAGTATATTGTTGAAGCCCCCAACGACCAACTATTGTCAATGCAAACGAGTTTATAGTCACCATATCACCTATAATGATAATATCAATTCCATGCATTGATGTTGTTGTTGTAGTGTTCTCATTTTGCTTTCCCTTGTCGTCATTCTTTTCTCTCTTCTACGCAAAAGATTCCTTTTAACGTCGTGCTTTTTGCCACAATGATATTAGTAGGAGTCTTCGTGCTGACCCTTAGACTTTCCTCTGCTTTTATCCCTATCGCATGGACCTTTTTGCTCCTATCTATCTCTCTAACACTCTACGTCCTGAAACTCATTTACATGATCCGTAATCGGCATTCGTTCTTGTACCTCAGACCTATAATCTGTCGGATCCGAAACAACTTGTCGATACCGGTCTTCTTGGCGTATGAGGAGTCAATGATTTTCCTATAACGTCTTGGCATGATTAATATTTGAGATGTGATTGTAAACATTTTCATCTACGAACTGTTTGATATAACCACAAATATATTTATTCTCAAACGACCAGTCTTCCTCTGATTTATTGTTAGCATTCTCGGAAGCAAACACTGCTAGATGTAATTTCTTGACTAAAAGTAGATCATTTATCTTGCTCGGCCAATAAAGATAATTCGTGCCGTTCAGATTGACCATATAAACCGGTTTTCACGTCCATCTTTTATAGTTGGTCAAACTGCCAAACACCTGACACTCTCTGACCTTGCGCTCTATTACCACTCTGATAGAAATGGAGTTCGAAACACAGTAGAATAATATTGTTCCCGACGAAAGAAAACCAATGAGGATTAAACTAAATCGTAGAAACTTACAAACACACGATACCACAATACAAACAAAACGATTTTTACGTAAAAAATCCAGTGAGAAAAAACTAAATATAGGACTATTCGAATCCAATTAGGAAAATCTCTACTACTAGAATAAAGGAATACACCGACTCTCATAATTTCTTCAATCGATCCACCAATGCATCACCACAACTCTAATAATGAAAATAAATACAATTTAGAGTACAACGAAAAATACCAAAACCGAAAACTCAAAGACAAACCAATATTACCCGAACAATCTTCTAAGGACCGATCCGCAAACTCTCTTCCAATTTCTTCTTCATCTTCTTGATGTTTTACAACCTCTGCGTGAAATTCTGACACCTCCGTCTATCGAAATTAGGTCAGGGGATTTGAGTCATATACCCCTTTTCAATTTCCCAATAATCTGGACTATTGGTTCTAATCAAAACACTTGATAACAAACCTAATTTTGTCTGTTTAGACCTACCGACATACCACCAATATGTCGATGGTATGCTTAGCTCGTAAAAAATTACCAAAACTTACTGGATATTATTTTCAACTTTGTAGCATGTCGCCAATATACCGACGGTATGCCGGCGGTATACCGGTACCACTTATACTCTTCAGAAAATTCTAATATTGACTCCCATCTGAGTCCCTTTTGTCACCTTCGACTTTCTGAGCTTCTGTAACATACAGATGGTGTTCGTCACACTCCAAGATTTTATCCACATAAAAAGTGAATCTAACCCACTATGTTTATGACGCCTACCTATTCGGTGATGATGAGCTGCGCTAGGGGACAAAGAGAGGAGTAGAAGGAAATGAGAGATTAAGAAGATAGAGGTGACCTCCTTGCATGTCTCGCCACTTGGCAAACTATAAATGAGAAAATGAGAGGGTAGAAGGTGGTTTAATAGAAAAGTCTTATTTTTTTCCTTTTAATTTTGAAATTATCTTTTTATGTCTTATTTTTTAGGATATTTTGAATTTTCTGGGATTGATTGCCAGCATGGGGACAAAAGAAACATATCAATAAAGTAATGTTATGGAGGTTTTTTTTGATATAAAGTTAAGGTATTTTCATATGAATGGATGGATTTTTGTGTGTGTATACCTCTTTGCCCTTTTCTGTTGGTTTATATATGAGTTCTTCAAGGGTATGCAATTAGACATCAATGGTGGAGTTCTGGTAGTATTACATGAACGTTACAAAACATGATACAAACACAACACTTATTATGGTGCATTCTAGTATATGTTTCTCTGTGTCTAAGGGCTGATCCATCCTAGGCCGAGGATCGGCATCACCCTTACTTTCCAGTTTCCTTCTATATAGTATTGTTCGTCCTATTATTTACTTCTTCAATGAATCAGTAAATAAATGGTGGCCGAATAGTTTAGTTGTGGTTCTACTTAGAGGTTCTCAGTTCAATTCTCTCTTTCAACACTGTCCATTGTTTACTTTTTCTTTCTAAAGTCTATATAGTACCATCTTAAATTCTAAGTAAACTTATTTTTGCCCCTTCAAAATTATTTTTTCCGAGGCCGTCACCTGTCTGTGTCGTGTTTGATACGAGCCCTACACTTTTGGAGTGTTCATGCTACTTAGCTGTTGTACCTTTCTTTGTCATTGTTGATGATATTCTGCTGTAGTGCTATAACTTTGTGCTGCAATATTCTTCAAGTGTTGGTTTTAAGTTTAAAGGTTTGTCTATATTTTGATGAAGAGAACTCTTAACGAGCCAGCAAACAAGCAGTTTGGGCTTAAGTTCATTGGAAATTCTTGCATTCCTGTTTTATGACTGTTGGAATTTAGATTGGATGACTGATTGGGACTTTGTATTCTTCTTTTTTGCACGCTAGCGTTGTGGTTTGGTGTTAAATCTTAGTACTCTCACATTACTAATTCCTTCTATAGGTCCTTTCTACTTGGTTGCTATTTTGGAAGGGGTCTTGTGATCTTATATTAAGCTTTTGTAGTATCTGAATCTAGGGGTCAACTTATTATATTTTGTGTTTCAATTTTTTTTTGCATCTTGTTTGTTTGTTTATTTTATAATCTTTATTAAGTTATGTGTCAGTTTGCAGTTTTTTTCTCTAAGATAGAATGGTGGAATCCCCACATATCATTAAAGATGATTAACTAAACTAGTCCCAGTTTATTACTCATATAACACTGTTTAGGAGTTGCTTCAACATAATGAACTTTATTTATATAGAGTTGCTACAAATATATAGGAGAGAGGCCTCCATTTCTAGACTTTCCCCAATGTAAGACTAGACTAAGGCTAATAAAGAAGTAAAATACATAAGCGGCTCTTTCACTTACACTGGAGCGTAGATGTCAAGTAACATGAAGATATAGTGGTTGGTGTAAAGCCTTAGTGCACATCTGATTACTGCATATATATATATATATATGTATGATTGTTTTGCATAAGTTTCCTGACAATATGATGTGTTGGCACTTTTAATGAGTATAAAATTAAATACTGAATTAAGAACTCAAATTTGCAATAGAAGTTGTAGGTGGCTTTGTATATGCATCAGAAAGGTGTCATATGTTGACACTTGAAACCCTAGGTTGCATAGACACAACATGGACACATTCAGATACGAACAAGATAACGATTGGGAATAAGACATTTTAGAAAAGTTTGGGAATAAGTAAATTCTATACATTAGATGTTAATAATATTATATTTTAGCATGTTTTGATTCTTTTAAGTAGCAACTAGGTTCCAAAAGGTTCTAAAAATGATCAACTACAAAGAAATCTTAACTTTCTATCTCAATTTCACTTGATATGGTCACGAATATGGCAAAATCACTTCAACTATGTCTTGGGTCCTTTTTGAACCTAGACATGGGCAAGCCATATCTGATAGGAGTGTCAAGGAACTATCATGTCCAATGTGTCGAATACGTATACGGGCACGAATATGATCCTCCATATGAGTATCCGTGCAACATAGCTTGACACAGGTCTCTCATATGAAATTCTTATTCGTAGATTCTTCTGTGTGAATCCTTCAACAACAAAAGTTCTTTGTCTTTAATGGTGTACAAGTATTACAATACTCAAAAGTGAGTACCAATAATCTGCATACTTCATTACTATCTCATTACATTTACTTCAAATTTTGCAGGAGTATATGAGAGCAATGGTTATCTAATGTTGTATTGTAATGGGGGATTGAATCAAATGCGAGCTGCGGTTTGTAAATTTATGACGTTCTTGACTTTTTTCTGCCCATTTTTGTACTTTTAGTAACTTCGATAATCAATGAATTTATGGCAGATCTGTGACATGGTTTCTATTGCTCGTTATCTAAATTTAACACTTGTAGTTCCCGAGCTTGACAAAAGATCCTTTTGGGCTGATGCTAGGTATGTTTTTTTTTTTGGTATTGAGAGATTCAATGGATGACATTTTCTGATTTGAGAAATAAATTTTGCAGTAATTTTGAAGATATATTTGATGTTGACCACTTCATTAATTCCATAAGAGATGAGGTGAAGATAATAAAAGAACTTCCCCCAGAATTAGCAGGAGAGACACCTTACTCAATGGAGCCAGTCAGTTGGTCCTTAGAAAAATACTACTTAGAAATAGTGAGTTTGAATCCTCCATAAGTTGAAGTTCTTATGTTCTGATTTCTCCAAGTTATGTTTTCTTTGGCTATATATCTTGTCACATTCATCTCCTTAAAGTTAGCTTCCTTGGTTGTAGATCCTGCCTTTGATACAAAAGCACAAAGTAATTCGCTTCAGAAAGACAGATACTCGTCTTGCAAACAATGGTCTTCCTCATCAACTACAAAATCTACGGTGTCGTGTTAATTATCATGCATTAAAGTTTAGTCCTCATATTGATAAACTCGGCCGAAAACTTATTTCAATCCTCAAGAAGAGTGGTGACTTTGTTGTACTTCATCTACGATATGAGATGGATATGCTATCATTTTCTGGATGTACCCATGGATGCTCGAATGACGAAATTGAGGAACTGACAAGAATGAGGTTTGCTGTCTATATGGGATTATTTTCTTTCTCAACTTAAAAATTGGATTAGCATAAATTGATCCAAACTTTAGCATATCACATTACATGAATCTTGCTTAGAAAATACTGATGTCATTCTTTGTTTGCGTTGAAAACGTAGATATCGGATCGATTGGTGGAAATTTAAGGAGATAATGTCCGAGGATAAAAGACTGGAAGGACTTTGCCCTCTTACACCAGAGGAAGCTTCCCTAACCTTGCAGGCTCTAGGCATCCCGAGGAACACAACGATATACATAGCCGCTGGACAGATTTATGGCAGTGAAAGGAGGATGGCCGCTTTGAAGTCTGCTTTTCCTAAGACGGTATATTGTATTTCATTATAAGTTATGATGGTAAAAATGCTACAAAGTCGACGACGCCTTGGTGTTAATAATGCTGACATGAGCCTTTTAATTCAGGTAGAGAAGGAGATGTTGCTAAGTTCTGATGAGTTACGGCCTCTTTTAAATCATTCTAGTCAAATGGCAGCACTGGATTACATGGTATCACTCACTAGCGATGTTTTTGTACCGACTTACGATGGAAATATGGCTAAACTTGTCGAGGGACATCGAAGGTGTGCCGCTTCACTCCCTGTATATTTGTGTATATTCATTACTATCGCTTTTAAGATTTAAATTGTAAGCAAGTTTGATTCATTTACTCTTACAGGTATAATAAGTTTCAGAAAAGCATAATTCCGAACAGGAAAGCATTAGTGGAGCTCTTGGATCTGTACCAAGATGAAAACATCTCATGGGATCAATTCAGTAAAGCTGCTATGGATGCTCATGTAGATCGATGGGGTCAACCAACAAATAGGAAGGTCATCAAAGGACAACCAAAACTGGAGGATTATTTTTATTCCAATCCTCAAGAATGCCTCAACTCTCAAACAGTCTAAGAATCCCCATATCTTGGGTTCTCATATTACAAATATGCCAACCTTAGTCTCAAGTTAATGCATTTGATATAGAGTTATCCTCAATTTTACTAGGGACTACACTAATCTTCTAATTATTCTTTCATTTCTTGTTTGTGATTCTCCATGTGGATGTGGATAGTGCTATTTTATGACCAAACCTATTCTTTAATCGTATTTACGGTGGCAAAATCTTGTGGATCTATTATAGCAAATATGCTTCAAAGCAACATATGTGATAGATACTGTATTTATCGCTCATCATTTTATTCTTTTCATTCTGTCGGTTACCCAACAATTTTCTTATGACAGTTTTGAAATACTAACTTGCCGTCGCCCATCCTGTCCTGAGACAGGTCCATCCTTGCAAATAACTAAAATTGTGTGCCTTCGTCCAGCCTGTCTGCCTAGACCAGAGCCGCCCCTGCAAAAAGAAAAAGAAGAAAGATTGTGGGACCCGGGAGAAATCTACTTTCAATTATATCTAAAGATCAACAAGTAAGCAATTCATTCTATAGCTAACTTGCTCTTAATTCGTATGTAACTCTTAGATACGAGCATAGCTGGCTCATTTGGCTACAGTGGTTCACATCTGAGTTGACGATGAATAAGGTGCCAGTTTCACTTGCAAAAAAAAAATATATATATATATATATATATACTTCCGCAAGGGACACAGGAAGATAGTTTTCTCAAAAGAATCGATGTCCTCAATCACCACATACATCCCACCTCTCTCTCTCTCTCTCTCTCCTCTCAAAAAATCTGATCAACGACCGAAGAGAAAGGCACAATCCAAATACACTTTCAAAATTCACACCAACTGAAAATCTTTGACGGAAAAAGTTAACGATATAATCGGAGTCTAACTAAAAAAACCCTCCTCTAAGGGATAAAGATAAATACACCGACCACTTTATAATTTTTTTTTTACCGATACAACACAGTTCACCGCAACACTTCAAATACAATGTAGAACGAACGTATGAAGAACTCGTTGAACCAATGTCTATTCAAATATAGTCCCAAACTCTAAATATCCTCTTCCTCTCGGTTGAAATTTGTACTATTGAGAAACTCTCTTATTGTATTATAATGTTTATGGATGCGGAAATGATATTTGGCCCGCGGTCACTGACCGCAGAATGTGACCGCGGGCCAAACGTCAACTCCTTATTGGCCCCCCTATTTACATGGGTCCGCCACCGAAAAAATCGGCCAATGAGAAGCTGACACGTGGCCCGCGGTCACGTTCTGCGGTCAGTGACCGCGGGCCAAATAGCAGCGTCCTTATGGATGAGGGTTTGGAAACTTCTACCTAAGTCACAATAATTTCGAGATTACCTGAACCTTGATCACAATCCAACGGTTTACATAGAACATTTGAGTTGGGCCTTCATTCCCCATAAAGTATATTGTCAACGCAAATAAACCAGGTAAGAACGGTATACCACCATAAAAAGTTCTGGAATGAATCATCTCCAACTGCATACCGATGATATATCGTTGGTATACCGCTAGAGCTGAAATTGCTTATTTCAGAGCTTGATTCTAACATGCTTGTCACAATCGACTCCCAAGCTTCTTTGACATATAAATGGAGCTAGTCACATTCTGGGGTGTTATCCACAAAGGTCGGGAATGCCACGATCCGATTCCGTCGAATCGATAAGTCGCCACCGGAAGTACTGTCGTACAAGCCTTAGTTGTGCTTGTACAAAGACGTGTTTGTGTGAATTTTGAAACATCGTTGTTTATATAGAAGTATGTAGCGGATTAAAGGGAAGAAATTGAATAACAATATGACACAGAAAAATAACTATTTGTTGACAAATTACAATAGATACATAGATGAGTAGAGTGTCGAACTTAGCTTACAACTTCAAACAACAAAATAAAATACATCGTTCCATACATTACATCCCTTTACTAGAAATAAAATATAAACACTTTCAGCGGGAGTCTTAAAAAATATGACTTGGAAGATTCGAAGATATGGACAAGCTTCTATGCAATTGGACGAGCCTTCAGTGCCTCTATACATCTCCTTGGTTCCTAGCACCTGTGGAGACGTGTGTTCGTACATTTGAAATGCGCTGGTGCGTGACGAATTAACCCAACTCACCAAAATTAACACAATAATCATATAAGAGCATACAAGATTATTAGTGAGCTTCCTATCTATTTTATAGGTCAATTAATAATTCATAAGACATGAATGTAACAACATAATATATACCATAAAGCAATAATTCTTACCCATAGCCATTTTTTCCTTCCCTGTAAACATAGCTTACCATATTCTTTCCTGCGAATAAACATTATTAGTTGTCTAACTTGTCTATATGAAGGTCACTGGTGACACACCATTTTGGACTATCCTTGGTAGAACGTCAACATTATTATCCTTGCCCCCCCCTAGGTTGAACTAGTCCCAATGTTCCGACAATCGTTCGAGGAACCTAACCTTATGCACAAGTTGTCCATGACCATACATGTTTAAGAAACTTAGATAATAAACATAGCATGCAAGACAACAAAAACTTGATATAACTACACAACATATTCTTATTGTGTATTCTACCTTCCTCGAGCCATCGCTCGTAACTTCCATACTACTTGTTGTAACAGTACTAAAATACACATTCTTATATAACAAGCAAGCAACATTTCCAAAATTCATATTTCTATATGATAAGCAATCAACATTGATATTACTCTCTTTTATCTTGATTATTTTTATTATGGTACCATTGATTGAAGGACACATCAAGGAACAAAAGAGATTCTTTTGTTAAGGTGTGAAGATAAGAAAAGAATGATCAAATTCACTCATTGTTGGAGAATTACAGAGAGAAAGAGTGTCATGTCCCGATTTCACAGAACCAAACATCATCGCTGGACGTGATACTATACAAGCCTAAATTACGTCTGTGCAAGACAAGCACCAAACCGACCGATTGAACAACTAAGTTGCAGAGTCGTTGCACATAAGTCCCCAAGCAGAAAATTTGAATCAATACATGATATACAATAGAATGATTCTCTTTATTGCTATAGAAATATAAGTTACAACGGCTCAAAGCCAAGAATACAAATTACTCTAGTTCTCTCTAAATATAATGAATCATGCTACAAGGCTTACAACTTGAGAACGATACAATAGATGATATTTCATATATTATATCTCTTATACAAAGAAAATACATCTTCAACCACCAAGCTTCTGCTGCGTTGAGCCAAACACCCAAGTCTCCGTGCGCCCAAGCGAACACCGCACCTGCGAGATCTGGTGGGGTGTCAGCACATAAAATGTACTGATGAGGGGCCTCTTGCCCACTCAACAGAACCAAAACGTTATTTAGGTGAGTGCACACAAAATATTAAGTGGTCTTTGTAATTTTTCCTTAGGATTGGTTTCATTGCATAGTATAATTAAAGCATACTTGTGTCACATACATAAAGTATCATGCAATAGGTTATCAAAGTTGACATTACCAATACTTACTCTTCGTCCTTCCCTGTCAAAAGATACATGAGTAATACTAGTATATGTAATAAAATATAAGGGTCTATATTCAAAGTGTCAAGAGCGTGTCTCTGCAGAAGACAATGTTAGCCTCATAAAATACAGTGTGCAGTGCACCTATTACGTTCCGAACTTTACTAACAGACATGCACAAAGATTGACGTTAACATGATTCCTAACTCTATATAAAAAATTTTGGGTCAATGTTTAAGTTGAGTTTTTGAATATGGCTAATCGATTAACTATCATTATGATAATCGATCAATCACTATGTCACTACCACATTTTCTAGGAAAAGGTATTCTAGTCATTTTATAATTAATTAAATATTGTGCATGTTGTATATTTATTTATTATTATATTATTTATTTATTGTTAGATGTTATATTTAATTTTGGACTTGTGTTAGTGGACCTAACTAGTTTAGATTGGACTCATGGACCAACATTAATTCTACTTAGATTTGAGCCCAATAAACAAGCCAATTCATTAGGAGGATGACTTAATTAGTTAAACCATTTGGATTAGAACCTTCCCTCCTTAATTAATTCCTGTATGACAAACCCATAGGGATATTTTAGACTTTTCATACTTGCTTGCATCTCAAGCAAGGGCCAGCCAAAGAGGGGGGGGGGGGGAGACTCTCTCTCTCTTCATTCATTTTTTTTCTTCCAAATTTTTTCGTCCCTACAAAAATCTCTACCCAGATTCTCTTCAATCTCTTCTCTATTCATCATTGGAGACTATTGGAACAAGGAGGAGGCAAGGATCTACAAGGAGGAGGAAGGAGCACAAGTTGAAGGCTTTTGACACTCATTTGGAGACTTACATTGGGAATCCATCCCCAATAGGTATAATTCAGTTTTTTCTATCTAATTAGACTCTAAATCTGTAGTTTAATTATTAGGAACCCTACCATGTACTAAGACTACCCATAGGAAGTGGAATTAGGTTCATAGGATGCCTATGGAGGAAGCTATGGTGTATTTTATGCCAATTTTAGGGAAATTCTGAGATTGGCACATCATGTTTGTCAATAGGTCAATTAGACCAAATTAACATGTGTTTGGTTGTGTGCGACTAATATCGTATCCACAATTGGATATGTATAGGCCGTATCATGACAATTTTATGATACAGGTTGATTTGTGAGTTTTTTCTTCGACACAGAGGTTTGAGCATATCATATTTTGACACGGACATGTAGATGAGTTGCTAACTCTTCATATTACTTCTAATTGTGATTATATACTTGCTCGTATCCTTCGAAATGCATTTGGTGATGAGTTGGAGCCGTATCACAAGCGTATCATAGAACTAGTGTGATACGGGGGTGATGCACTCCATGTGTTTGTAGTTTTGTGCTCCACTCCATTTAAAGTTGTTTTAGTATTAGATATTGTTGTATATATATGTGGATTGAGCATATATCTATTTTAGCTATGTCTTACTAGTTGTTGAGGTATTTTTGGATGTGTTTATTCTTGGGGGACATGTATGAACTGTGGTGGACTGTTGTGAGGTTGAGCACAGTTCTCACTGACTTGATACCCGACTGTGAGAGTGTGGTTATATTTAATCTTCTGCTTTGGAGTGATCTAGTGTGTGTGTATGGGTTGGGGGTCTCTAGGTCTGTAGATACTGTCTTTGACAGTGGAATGAGAGGCCAGGCTTGGAGTGGCTGTGCTCATGTTCTTGTGAGCCACTGTGCTGAAGGTCGGGGGGGGGGGGGGGAACTGCTTGCTGTTGTGCAATAACTGCCCATGTTGGCAGCAGTATACGAGCATACAGTATTGTGTATACTGGATGAGGGTCAGGTATTTAGCTTGCTGTGCAGACACATCAAGCATAGCAGCCAAGAGTTGTATAATAAGTAGCAGTACATGGTAAGTTTGAGGATGTTGGTTTATAAGAGGATGATGGTTTAGTTAGTTGGTTATTCATGTATAAGTTAAGTGTCAGTTGATATATATTAGACTTTAAGAGCAGTTAGTTCTTCTAGAATGATAAGTATGTATTATGGGTAGTTAGATATTCAACTGTTAGTTATATATAGTTGTTGATATATGTTGGACATGATATTATCTATATATATGGTATATCTATATACTTAGCTAGTAGTTAAGTATTAGATAGATTGAATGTTGGCTCTAGTATTACCTTAGCTAGTAGTTAAGTATTAGATATGCAAGGTATGATAAGTATTGGGTTCTCTCTAAGTATTGGGTACTTGGTGTCAAAAGAGGGTATATCTAGTGTGATATTGTGTTGGCTCAAAGCCAAGATATCCATTTGGTGTTAGTTTAGCTAGGAGATACTATATATATTATACTTGTATATTGTATGGTATTTTCTTATATATTATTTTGCGTATCTTATGATACGGAATTGTGTTGATACTCTAGTATCATAAAGTATAACCTAGATAAGTAGCATATTGACCTAATAACCTAAAGATGGACTCATACAACCTAAAAATAGTTAGTTTGACCAAGTTTGACCTAGAGTTGACCTAGTTTGACTATTTTGACTTAGACTTGCATAATGACCTAGATTTGGACTAGTTTAACTTGTATTCATTCTAAAATCTTGTATTGATGTAATATTCCATATTTAGGTCTCCGAGGCACTGTTTCTGACGTCTTTGATATTGTTCACTAGATTTCAGGTGACTACATTCTCCGATAGTTTCCTATTTATGATATTCTATATATTTCTTGTATTTAGTATAGATATCCTTGATTTTTTGACATGATGGTTACACGGATTGGTATATCTGGATCTCATCATAAGGTATTATTCCTTGGTATTTATGGTGTATCTTGTGCAAGCCTTGTTTCTCGTTCTTCTTGTACATGTACAGACATCGACTCTTGGGGAGACTAGCTACCTATCCATTGAATCCCTTGTCATAACACATCATGGTTGGATCCACTATACCAGTTGGGGCAAAGAGTGTTAGTGTAGATATGTGAGCATACCCTTCATTGTGCATGTCCTTGTGAGTGTTGATCATATACTGCATATATGATTAACCAGGTGTTTAGGATAATAAACGAGAAAATATTTGATAAATACGAAAAATGAGGTCTTGTGCGAAGACCCGTCCTTCTTTTATGTTTACAAACAAGATTGTACAAATTTGATCCTATACGAGGATGTCTAAGTACAATTTATTTAATCTGGGTAAATATTTCTATAGGTGTCTGATCTGCAGTCGATCACTTTAGCCCTTGGACCACATAATGTTGAAGAAGTGCCGTGGAAGACGGAAAGCAGCTTCGCAGGTTGCTAAAGAGGGTGGATGCACGATGCCAAAGTCGACGATCCCTTCTCTTTGCCTGAGCTCTGGATTCTCCTCTCTCTCCCTCTCGACTTCTTTTCTCCAATTTTTTCTGACCTTCAATTTTGTCGACCTTGTTCCTCGTTGATAGAGGTCTCTATTTATAAAGTTTTTAGTGACAGTGACCACACAATCGGCGTAGAAACCGAGTAGTGGAAAGTACAGCACCCTTTTACACGACGGTTTAAAATAACCAATGCCGGCGTATAAATGACCTTTTGAGTGAGCATGTGATGCGTGTCCAACTAAGGGACAGAATGCGTATATTTGCTGCGAAGATCATGGCGTAGAAGCCACGTAGGTAGTTATCCCTTGTGTAGAAGAGGTTGGCGTAGAAGCCAAATGACTGTCACCATGGCGTAGAAGCCAAGTAGGCATAGAAGCCGAGTAGGCGTAGAAGCCGAGTGGGCGTAGAGCCGAGTGGTCATAGAGGCCGAGGAGGCGTAGAAGCCGAGTGGGCATAGAAGCCGATAAGGCGTAGAAGCCGAGTGGGCATAGAAGCCGAGCAGGCGTAGAAGCCGAGACGATGTGGACATTTTAGCCAGAATTACGGCTCTTGGGGATATAATCAAATATTTTACATTAAATGCAGAGATCTGCCCCCATCCTACGCATTAAATGCAGAGGCTTTTAAGATTTGCCATTATTCTGCTCATTAAATATAGATACGCGCCTCAAATCCTGTACGAATAGTGACTGCTGATGTGGCGGTCTGTTTGCCTTCTGTGGAGCGTAAGAAGCTCACGTCTGCCTGTGTAAAACTGGACAGTGTATTCCCTTATATGCGTAAGAGTAGTTTACGCAAAGGGGATGCCACTAAACGATGGTTCGATGATATTTAATCAAATCTCCTGCATTAAATGCGAAGATCCGCCATTATCCTACTTATTAAATAATGAGGCATAGTTTGAAGGTCTGCCACCCTTCTGTGCCTCAAGTGCAGAGACGTGGCTCGGGCATCTGTCAGTATTCGGCGCTTTAAATGCAGAGACGTGCCTTGAGAAACTGTCACCGCTATATGCATTAAATGCAGAGACGTGCCTCGAGCCCTATACGAAGTGCAGCTTTTGACGTGGCAGGCTGTTTGTCTTCTGCGGAGCGTAAACAGCTCATATTCGCCTGTGTAAAACTAGGCAACGTATTACTTCGTATGTGTAAAAGTGGTTTACGCAAAGAAAATGGTAGTAAATGACAGCCTGGGTTGCAGTGCCACGCTATCATTATACCCGTCGCCTGGGTAGTCGTGCAGTACTCTTTGTCAGGAGTCTAGATGTCAGGTTCATTGCATGCTCTGACAGGTTCATTTCGAAGAACACGAAGCGTTCCTCGTATACTTTAATCCTGTATTGAAAGCGGATGAGTTTTACGCCATGAAGGCGATGTGGCACCTCTTTTACGCTGAAGCAGCCTGGGCACATTGCACTACATGGATGGTCCTTGAGCTTATATTTTACGCTGTGCTCAGCGAAAAAGCTCTGTTGCACTTTGATGGCTCTGAGGTCATCTTTTTACGTTGCCCTGTATGAACATGCTGCGTATAGCTATCCAGCGTATTTTTCATGCTTCTACAAGACCCCCTTCAAAGCTTTTAAATTCCTCGTAATTTGAAACGCTTTGAATGAAGCATGAACCGTTCCTCGTAACTCGAAATGCTCTGAGTGGAGCCTGAAACGGTCAAGCCTGACACGTTCTTTCATGGCTAATTTTATGGCGAAGTTATTGGGGATCGGTGATCTCTTTCACCTATAAAAAGGCTGAGGAGTTCTCCTGTTCTTTCCACACTTCCTTTACCATATAGAGATGACGGCCGGAGTTCGTCGGGTCGACTTGAGGAAGAAGGAGATTATGCTCTTCCAGCATGTAAGGAGCCGAAAAAGACGGCGTCTTCGAGCAAATATCCTCTGCAACGATGGATCATGGAAGGATATCATAGCCTCCTTTGCTCGGGATAATCAGCAACTTTGTATGGTGGTTCTTCGGGAGAGAAGAAGGGTCGTATTCGACCAGGCAGCTTGCAAGTGGTGCCTTCTCCCGTTACCTGTGGACGAGGGCAGGCAAACTGGCTGCTGTCCAGGATTAGGTTGGGTGAAAATACCTCAACTCAATCCGTCACGGCGCTATCTGTAGGAAAGCAGATTTACCCTGCTTTTCTTCTGTTGGAGGATGGGTCTATGCCCATTTTGTATCCTCCCGCCGTTGATCATATTCTTGTTCATCGACTGTGGATGTCGATGAACTGCCATGGAAGAAGAATGTCGCCCATACGAGAACCTGGCTGAAACCGATTCTGGGCGCGATCTTAAAATAAAAATGAGAAACCCTTCATAGACGGGATTTCTCTCATATGTAACCACGAAAATGGAGAAAACCCTTGTAGACTGGATTTCCCTCATATGTAATCGTGATTTTAATAAGATTATTTTCTTCTTCATATGATCATCTTGCCATACTTTGCTGTGAAGTCTGAATATATGTAGCTTCGACACGTCTGATTCTTTACGCTGACTCTGTGTAGAAAGAGCGCTAGGTCCTGTCCTGTCTTTTATGCATAACTATGGATGCACAGAAAGCCGCTTAGCAGTCGAGTGTTCGAACTGTCCTGCTGTTAGGAACCGCATAGAATTCTGAAATATTCTTTACTTCTGATAAACAGAATTTTTGTTCAGACCGTCGTCTTCAAGAATGATTTCTCGAAAATCCCTTGGAACAGGGTGAGAACTGGCTGTCAAACTGAGTCGCCATCTTGAATTTGTAGACAAAATATTCAGACTTGATTCTGGAAGAACTTTGAATCGACCCATGAAGAAGAGTAATTTTTAATGTTGAACTCTGTATGCTTCGGGTACTTGGGGTATTTTGAGGTCAAGAAGACGTATCTTCTGTGTGAACTCCTGTAATTGACCGCCTTGAGAATCTTTCAGATGTACTGTACTGGCCTGCACATCTTTCAGATGTGCGGAAAGTCGTGGAGCATGAAATCATAAGTTCGTTGCCTCTGAGCGTAAAAAGCCATCGAGCGTAAAATTATAGACTTGTAGTTTCTGAGCGTGAAGTCGTAGGTTTGTAGTCTCTTGAGCATAAAAGCTACCGAGCACAAGGGCATCCGGGCGTAAAACCATAGACTTGTAGCCATTGAACGTAAAATCATAGATTTGTAGCTGTCGAGCGTAGAAAACTCCTTGGTGCAGAACTGTAGATTTGTAGCTTCTGAAAAGAAAATATTTCGAGCGTGAAGTCATGGATCTGTTGCCTCTGAGCGTAAAAAGCCACCGAGTGTGAGATCATAGATTTGTAGCTGCTGAGCGTGAAGTCGTAGGTTTGTAGCCTCTCGAGCGTAAAAGCTACCGAGCACAAAGGCATCCGGGCATAAAACCATAGACATGTAGCCTGTGAGCGTAAAACTGTAGATTTGTAGCTGTCGAGCGTAAAAAGCCCCTTAGCGTAAAAACCATGAATATTCTTCGCGCAAAAACTTTTCGAATTTGCTGACTGTCCGTCTTCTCTGAGTGATAGGCTGACGTAGTACCAAATCATAACCGGATTATTAATTAGGAGATTTGGTTCGGGATTCGAGGAGTCCATCTGAACTCTATATATACCCCAAGTTTCTGAGAGAAATATTTTTTATCCGTCCTCTGCGAAAGAAAGCCTTCGACTGTTCGAGTTCTTCTTCGTTTCTTCTCCGAGATTTCAAAGTTTCCAGTAATGGCCTCGAAACAATCCTCCTCCACTAAGGGAAAGAAGGTTGATTCTTCTTCTCGTTCTTCTGCTCAAGTGAGAGCATCTTCAGTCGGGCAAGGCGAACTTCATTCTGAGCGAAGTATCCCGCCGACGAGCAGTGCACCCGACCTGAAAGGTAGAGCATTTGGGATAAAGAAGAACGACTGAAAATCCTTCGCACACATTGTACGTGACCATGCTAGGTCGTCTTCTTTGCTGATAGCCTCTTTGAGGAAGATGATGCACAGAGACGTTTCATATTTTGCGTCCACATTTCTAATGTGTCAACGCAAAAACTCCATATTTTTGCAGTCTGGCGTAAAAGCTTTGACTGTCGAAAGTTGGTGTGTAAAATTTGAGGGTTACGCTTCTGAATGAAGCTTCTGGCGTAATACCTCAATTTTATCAGTCTGGCGTAAAATACCGACTGTATACTGCCAGCCTTGAATTTTACGCTTTAGGAAATGGATTCCAGCGTAATGGTCAAGTTTTTTACGGTCTTGGCGTAGAGCACAGACTGCTGATTTTTTTTGGTTTATGCTGCAAGGTCTGTATCATCTAGTTATAGGAACTGACGTATTTTTCTTGCATTCTAGCAGTTGACTTGCATGTGTCTCCGCTAGCCGATGTGATGGGTTCTGACGCAGGGATGTTGCACTCCAACTATCTGGAGGATCTGTCACACGTGACATTTCCTATATCCGGGCCGCAGTATCCTGAAGGAAGGAAGATTCTGATATCGGCTTAGGGCGAGCGAACGCTGCTGAATTTGATCAATGGGGAGCCCCTGACGTATATAGATGGGGACCAATACATAAAGCTGGCCTTCCTCTTCGGGGACATGATTGACAAGCAGTCCCAGACGAAGCCCAAGAGAGAACTCTGGGTTTTCCCTACCGGGAGCTTGGTTTTGTATTTGCCCAAGATGCCGAGAGACTATCTATCCCATCTCAGCTTTCTTCCATGCCACACATCCCAGGAGGATGTCATGGACGCTGACTCCTGATCTTCACGGCAGGCCGGGGAAGATATTTTATCTGAAAGGAGCGGACCAGGGGTCGTTTGTCAGCCGCCCTTCCGACAATGTGACGGTGTTCAGGGGACTGTACCCGGGTAGTGTCCCGAGTGAAGACAGCTTGGTGATCCAGCCGGTCCAGTTACCGACTTTCTGCAATAATTTTATGGGGCACGGGGGAGTATACCCTAAGGTGAACCCTCGGTGCGGTGGGTGGATCACCCCTTCAAACCTTCTATGGGCTCGCTTAGTTGATTGGGCTCTGAAGCATTTTTAGACCGAGTTGGAGAGCATTGGTCTGTTTGCAGCTGTGAGAGCTACCAGTATTGGGTTACCTCCTAACTCCAACCTGTTCCTGGCATTGATGGAGCAATATATTTTGCTCACCGGGACTTTCGCCACTCCACTGGAGGAGTTGGGATTGGCCCTCCATGAGATGGCAGAGATCTCGAGATTGCCGATGGGGGATACTCCATATGAAGAGTATGTTTCTACGAACCGGGAGCTGGGGGATTCAGACTCTTGGGTAGTGGAGGTCTATTAGGAGCTGATGTGCCACTACCTCGCCTGCACCATTTTTTATGATGAGCCCTCAGATTTGGCTCACATCAACAAATGGACATCCTACCTCTTCTTTCACCGGTCTAGGACTGCTAAGCCGGAGAAGGTGTTGGAGGGCAAGGATCAGCCTGTGAATCATCTGAGCGCGCTCAATGCTCAGATAGTCGACGATCTCATGGTAGACGCTGGGGCTCCGGACTTGATCCTCGACGAAGGGATCAGACAGTATCCTGTAGGCACTAAGGCCTATAGTTATTTGGGACGCTGCCGCAGGCCTTTGTCCAGGGAAGCTCAACTGGCTGGCTTCCTCTCCATATGGCTGCATCGAGTGGTGGTACCTGGCGTCGCATCTGCGGACCGCATTCACCGCAACACGCTGTGGCCTGCAGTGCGTCTGGTGTTCGGGGTGAGACTGGGTTTCCTCTCTGCCATGGTATGCCATATACAAGCTGGCCTGAGGGCCATGACTGACGGGATGCTCACCGATAAAACTCGGCGTGATAGCTTTCCCAGGGTAGAATTACCATACCTGTATTTGATGGGATGGTTAATTCTTCATAACCCCAGGGTTATGTCTCCCGGCTCCGGCAGTAGTTCAGGGACTAGTTTCTTGCTGAACTACCAGAAATCTTCCTGGAATGTGGCCACGGTTCTAGACTGTCGGTGGGTGCTGGGCTTCAGTCACAGCTGGAAGCTTTTCTGCACCGTCCCCTCTGTACACCGCAATCAATCGGGGATTAGGCTTGAGGATTCCGGTAGAGAGAAGACCAATCTTTCTCCTGAAGCTTTTAATTGGTTGGTCTGCATTAGACCTTCCCATCTACTATACCGGAGTGAAGACCATTATTTCTTGGAGCCCTACCTGCCTAGTCGGTTTGCCAGACAGTTTGGGTATGATCAGTTAAACGTGGGCAACGCCGTCACCAGATTCTGGTCCAGGGGTGGACTCATTGATGGAGCGAGAGGATGGCAATATTTCCTCATGGGTTGCATTGGAGCAATTTTTACCATGCCGGTTATTACACTCTCCACGGAGCTGCGCATCCTGCACTCGTATGCCCAGTTCTATGTGGCAATGAACACCTTCCATCATGATTTTGCATGCATGGAAGTTTTAGGGTGCCCTCTTCCAAGCCTGGGGGAAGAGTCGAAGTCCCCTCGGTTTCTTCTGACAAGGGTGAGGAGTTCGTCAATCCAGATGAGCCTCTGGTGGCGGTATCGAAGGGTGAAGTACCTCTGCCTGCAGGCCCTTTGATGATTTCTGGGAAGCGAAGGGCTCCTACTCCGAATGAGACTTCTCCTCGTAAGAGGAAGAAGAAGATGGTTAATCGCCCTCTCCGGATTCTTGGTATTGAGGCTCCTGGAAGTGAGCTTGCATCTCCCCATGTTGGGGATGATTCTTTGATTGGGGGTTCCTCGCCTTTTAGAGAGGGACCCTCTAATGTTCCGGCTGGTGGTGCCGGAGAATCTCTGCTGGAGGCTGCCGTCGCTGCTACTGCTTCAGGTAGTGGAACGAGGTCACCTTCAGGGCTGAGTATACCTTTATGCGGATTGGCATCGGGAGAGACTCCTGCCGTGTCTGCCAGTGCACCTGGCGAGATTCCAGCCGATAAGCCTCGGTCGGAATTTGACGAGGACCTGGAAGTGCAATCGCTAGTGCTCCTTAGAGCACCCCCTTCTCTAGGTATAATAGCTTGCCTAGCATCATTAAGGAATGATTTAGCTGTACAGGCCGTAGATGCGACATATATACCGTCGGCCATGGGTAAATGTCGTCTTTACGCCTTTTCCTTTTAGGAAAGTTAACATTATGCTGATATTAACTTCCTTTCGTCCTCTTTTTAGGGGAAGACTTCTTCGGGGAGGGCAGTGTAGATGCGCCCTTTGGCTCTGTGTCAGGTCCTGGCGGCGACACGGAGGTGGTTGATTTTGAAGAGGAGATATCTTCGGGTGCCGGCTCGCCTGTCGACGAGATTCCGATATCTCAAGAGGAGGACGAGCCTGTCATTGCGACCACGTCTCTTTTGAGTATGTCAGTCACTTCGTCCGGTATTGGCGCTTCTTCTTTTGTCGTACCACCTGTTGAGGCGACGACCGTGGCAACCTCGTCTGCGGTTGTTCTTGGAGGAGGATTCGCCAATGTCGAGGCCACCCCCAGCGTCCAACCGGATCTAGCTGTGTTGATCTGGCAGTACACTGATATCTTCTACACCACCTTAAAAATGTTAATATCAAGGTTGTTGGCGAAGAATCTGAGCTTTGCATCGCTGAAGAGGTCCTCCCAGTCTGCGATAATGCCAATCCGAGAATTCGATGATACTGGGCTAGCTGAAACGCTTGAGGAGATAGTTAATAGTTTGGAGCAACCCATTAACGAATACTTGCAGCTACCTCGAGACAATGTTGAAGATCTGGTCCAGGCTAGATACGACTCCATGACTGCACGGCTTGCCAAACAGATGGCAGGCATAAATAAATCTATCCAGACACATGAGCGAGAGATAGATGAAGGAAAAGTCGTCCTGGAGGAGGCCATTGCTCTTAAAATGAAGTGCCAGGCCGAGCATGAAGGGAATGTAGCGAGGGTCCTCAGGCTGGAAATAAAACTCGCTCAGGCAAAAGAGTGGGCTTCTCAGTCGTCGAAAGCTCTAGCTATGGTGGATAGCCGATTGGGCGTAGCATAATAGAACTTGGCGCGTGCAGATGTCGCGCGTGCTGGTTTTCTTCGGGCATGAGCAATGACGAGGCACGACTGGAGCAGGCTCGTCATGATGTCTTAGATTCCAGGACTGAGAGGATGGCCGCACTGGCGCAGCAGCTTTGCGACCTGACCGCTCCCCCAAAATAATGTACTTTTGCTTTTGCTTTTCAATGTACTTTTGCTCCTTTTTGGGAATAATAAAGAGGCTTTCATCTGACTTTGTGGACCCATCATTTCGGAATGAAATGACGGGTTTGGATGAGAGTGATATAAGAGGTAATAAGGACGTGATATACTCTCGGTAAGTTTTAGCAGGATATATCTATTCAGAGGTTATATGATAGAATACGATCCAACTAGTTTCATTTTGGAAGTAGTTTTGTCAGAATGAGGTTTTCGCCATATTCCACTTAAGCAGAGGAGGTTAAGCATAGTACCTTTTCAAGAATTTACCATTGATATGAGCCATTAGCAGGTCTCCATTAGGCTGGGCTAACCTATAAGCGCCCTTTGAGAAAGTCGTCTCGATCACATAAGGGCCTTCCCATTTGGGTTGGAATTTGCCCTTACTTCTGTGAGTAAGAATCATATGCCTTCTCACAGCTAAGACTAGCTCGCCGACTTTGAACACCCTTTCCTTCACTTTTTGATTAAAAGCCTTGGAAATGTGTGCTTGGTAGAGCACGATGCGCTGTTGAGCTTGGAGGCATTTCTCGTCTAATCCTTCTAGCTCTTGAAGCCTTTACAGGTCATTCTTTTCTTGAGTCAGCTCATTATCCATGGCTATCCAGAGTGACAAAATTTGGATCTCGATGGGGAGAACTGCTTCACTCTCGTAGACTAATGAGAATGGGGTGCAACCTGTCGGTGCCCGTACCGTTGTGCGGTATGCCCAGAGACATTCTTCCAGCTTCTCATTCCAATCCCTTTTGTTCGAAGAGACGAACTTCTTCAAGAGCTTGATAATGGTTTTGTTGAAAGCTTCCGCCAAACCATTAGCAGCAGGATTATAGGCCGTAGAGGCGACATTCTGTATCCGATTTTTATCGCAAAATCGATAAAATGCTTGGCTGATGAACTGAGGCCCATTGTCATGAATTATCCTTCGGGGTACCCCGAAGAGGTAAATAACGTGATGCTTGATGAAGCTGATCACATTAGATGCCTTCACCTCAGCATGAGGGATTGCCTCCGCCCATTTGGAGAAATAATCCGTGATGACCAGTATGAACTGGTGACCTCTGGAAGAAGACGGATGAATAGGACCAATGATATCCATACCCCATGCTTCGAAAGGCCAGGATGCAACCGTAGGATGTAGATATTCGAGAGATTGATGGATAAAGTCTGCATGGACCTGACAGGCTCTGCATTGTCTTGCATACTTTATTGCATCTGTGATCATAGTAGGACAGTAATAGCCCATTCTCCTGATGCGATCCTGTAGCTTACGACCGGGTTGATGCGCTCCGCATACACCGTCGTGGGCTTCCCGAATAATCCGTTGTGCTTCATCACCAGAGAGACATCGTAATAATAGTCCGTCATAAGACCGGCGATATAGACATTATGACGATTCGTCAAAATAGAAGCGTAATGATCGTCTTTTGACGGATACCGCTTCTTTAGGATTCCCTGGCAAGATTTCGTATGCTATGAAGTCTATGAAGAGACTTCTCCAGTCTCTCCTGGGAGGATCTGTGTCCACAACGTAGCTGCATTCTATGTGAAAGTTGTTTTTCACACAGAATAAGTCTCTGTTAAGAAGGATTACCGAATTCTGCCTTCTTATAGGGGTAGCTAAATCTGCAGCTAGACTGGCTAGGGCATCAGCTTCCAGATTTTGAGATCGAGGTACATGTTCTAGGAAGAACCCTTTGAACGTCATGGCTATCTCGACTTTTGCTCGGTGATAGGGGATGAGGTCTGGATTCCGGACTTCATATATTCCTCTGACTTGATTGACGATCAGCAGAGAATAACCGAAAGCTTCCAGAGATTCGACGCCCAATTCCTTAGCGACTTGGAGGCCGATTAGTAGAGCATTGTACTCCGCCACATTGTTGGAACAGGGCTCACTAAGGGAATATGCTCGGTAGATGACGAGTTTATCAGGAGTAACCAGGACAATTCCTACTCCCGAAACCATGTTTCCCCTAGGACCAGTTCTGGAGGCACCATCGAAGAATAGTTGCCATGCATCACTTTTTATTGCGGAATTACATTATGCAACTTCGTCAAAAATGTCCTCGTACATCTTAGAGGCCTCCGGGATTGGATGAACAGCTAGGAAGTCAGCCAATGCTTGGCCTTTGATGGATTTCTAAGGGACGTACACCATGTCATATGGTGTTAATAACATCGCCCAAGTCGCAAGTCGGGAATTAAGAACATTTGGCTTGTTCATCAGTACCCGAAGAGGATTGATCCTGGGGATGATGTGAATGGTTTGGCCTGTGACATAGTGTCGCGTCTTCTGGAAAGCGAACATCAGAGCCAAGCATTCTTTCTCCACTGGATTATACCGGTGTTCGGCTCCGACCATCATCCTGTTGAGGTAGTAGATAGCCTGCTCGTGACCCATCTCGTTCTTTTGTGCGAGCATAGCTCCCAGAGAATGATCCATCGATTGAACATACAGCACGAATGGTCTTCCCATGACAGGAGACACCAGAACTGGTAGACTGGTGAGGTAGCACTTGATATCACCGAACGCTTGCTGACAGGCTTCATCCTATACGAAGGATACACCTTTCTTCATGAGACGAGAAAATATCTGACATCTTCCCGAGAGGTTGGATATGAATCTCCGGATATAAGCCAGACGACCTTGAAATCTCCTGAGTTCCCTCAGATTGCGGGGCGGTCGCATTTCTAAGATGGCCTTGACTTTATCAGGGTCCACTTGAATGCCTTTGGCGGTAATGACAAATCCCAGAAATTTGCTACTAGATACACCCAGAAAGGACTTTGTAGGCTTCATTTTTAGTTGATATTGGAGCATCAATTCAAATACTGTCTTCAAGTCTTGGATGTGATGATCCTTGAGGCAGCTTTTGACAGCTACGTCGTCCACGTAACACTCCACTGTCTTGTGTAAATGCTCATGGAATATGTTACTCATAGCCCATTGGTATGTAGCCCCGGCATTCTTCAATCCAAAGGGCATGACCGTATAGCAATATACCCCCAGTGGTGTCCGAAAGGCAGTGTGCTTCTCGTCTTCTGGATGCATCTTGATTTGATTGTATCATAAAAATCCGTCCGTGAAAGACATACATTCAAAACCGCTAGTATTGTCAATCATGACGTCTGTGATGGGAAGAGAAAACTCATCCTTGGGGCAGGCTGCGTTCAGATCTCGAAAATTGATGCAGACTCGTATTTTTCTATTTTTCTTCATGATCGGGACAACATTGGCGACCCACTCAGGATATTGTTCTTCTCGGATGAAGCCGCAGGCTATTAACTTCTTGACTTCAGCTTCAATGGCGTCCATCATATCCGGGCAGAACCGGCGTTGGTGTTGCTTCACAGGCTTCGAATCGGGCAATATGTTGAACCTATGAGTAGCTACCTTTAGATCAAGGCCTGGCATGTCCTCATAATTCCATGCAAAGACGTCGATATATTCTTTTATCAGCTGGATAACTTCTTTCCTTTCTGCTTCGAAAAGATTGTTACTGATAAATATCGGCTTTGGCGAAAGTTCATCCCCAACGTCAATCTGGATAACTTTATCTTCAGTGGGGGATTCTCTCTGCTCGAAGCGGAACTCCCATTGTGTATCCATTTGCTGATCCCAAGCGTCATTCTCAAATGGTTCGAATTCTTGTTCGTCTGATTTGAAGGAATCCGTCACTACAATATTTGCTGATAATGTTCGCTCGGGAGTATGAGATGAGTCGGAGGGCGCTGAGCCATTTTGAGAGGAGGAAAAGATATCCTCGTTTGACTCAGAAGTTGCAAGGGAGGTGGTATACCCTAACCCGAAACGAGTTCGTTGATAGTAGGGATTGCCGTGTAGCGGCATTCGTCTGCCTTTCCCGTAGTTGAGACCCGGTTCCAGCTTCAAGTTATAACTCATATTTTGCATGATCTTTAGAGCTTGCGGGCTGTATCTATGAAACTGCATTTCACCGGCATCGTCGTCGAGAGAGTCCTCTTGCACCGTCAGTTCTTTGCACATGTGGCCGAAGACTATTGAATGATGACTGCTGCAAGTAGGCGGGACAATGAAGATAGAATCCTCATGCGGTCCGTATGTCGTGGTGACATTGGATGATGATGCCACTTCCCATATATACAGATGATAGGAATCTATAGCTTCCAAGAATTTTTGCGCTATAGGTTCTATATCGTCGTAGGGGGAGGATTCCTGATTTGGAATTTGGGCATCAATATACTGGAAAAGAGGATGTTTATTATCATCTGAATCTCCGTTCCTGGTTGCATTTACATCGCTCGGCTGTTTGCTGCGCCGGAGGTTGATGACCAAGGATGGAGGTTTCTGGTTCAAAGTGATCACTAGAGGATCACCCCCTTTTTCTGATCTGGTCTCGTTCAGGTGGATCGCCGTAGGCTCTATGGCTTTTGGACGAGTAGTCCGTCCTTTCACCTTGATTGACAAATGTTGCTTGGCAGAGGGTTGCTCTGGCTCCCGATGGGATTCCTTCTCTGCTTTGGCTGACACCTCTTTCGTGCAGTCTTGAGAGTACAACACGGCATCTGAGTAGTAGGATTCTACTCCTTTGAACGGGTTCAGGTCAGCAATCTCCGTTTGTACTATTCCTCGGGCGTCTACATATTTGAAGCATTGATGTAGAATTGAAGGAACGATGCTGTGGTCATGGATCCAAGGTCTACCCAGCAAAATATTGTAGGACACCTCTGAATCGATGACGTAACATGTAGCCACAGATCTGAGGTTGCCAATCTGGATCATCAGACGAATTTTCCCTAACGGCTTACTTCTTCCGGCGTTGAAACCCACGATCGTAGTGGTGGTGTAAGCCAATTCGCTGGTAGGAATCCTCAGCGGTCTGAGCAGACTATAAGGAATGATGCTGATTGACGATCCCGGATCTATGTGTATCCGGTCGACCTCCATGGAACCGATGTACCCGGTGTAATAGAGGGGTCTGTCATGCCTGTTATGTTTTAACAGTATGTCGTCTTGAGTAAAAGTGATGTTTGGGATCACCTCCATCGCACTGTGGCATTGAGGACACGCCACGGGTTCTTCGTCAGGGGACTTGAGCTGGGTCAAGTATGCATCCGCCTGCATTAATGCTTCGCTCAGGGCTTGACGAGTATCCTGAGAGAGCCCGAGTAGCTCGAAGATGGACAGCCTGGCTGGTGTATTAGCCAGTTGGGCCAGGATGTCGAAGTTGTTTGGCTTCTCTAAACCTTTGTTTTGAATGTTTTTCACAGGTTTATCAAAGCGCACTTCTTTTTGCTTCCCTTTGTCCGTCGAAGTTGGTCTTGAAGGACCGGCCTCTGGTACGACAAATTCTGGTTCTGAATGCTTGGCAGCTGAAGCGTCTGCCGATACATCTTCCTGGCTGGCTCCATAGTCCTGGATGTAGGCCTTCCCCGAGCGGGTTCCAGTAGCCAAGACCTCGTCTTCTGATGCTGAGTGTACCGTAATCATGTGACACAGTTTGTGCTTTGAGTTCTTTTTAGACTTAGCTTTAGCAGCTTGAGTCTCTTTCTTGATTTCTGGTACCAGATCTGGATGAACCCACATAGTCTCGCCTCGTTGGGTAGTTAGTGGTAGCAGGTCATGATTTTGACCTCTAGCTGGAGGGAGATTAACAATGTTTATCGTCGTCCGAGAAATAGGCGTAACACCGTCCGAGATTTCTTGGGGAGGCAGATTGCCAAATTGCAGGGAGATTATGTTGGCAGTGACCATATTCTCGCTGTTGCACAGAGTGATGGCCTTGGCATCGATCAGCTCCTGGATCTTCTTTTTCAGTATATAACACTTCTTTATGGGGTGGTGTATGTACCTATGGAAGATGCAGTACTTGGGGTTGTTGGTACTGCCGGCCTCATTGGGTCGTCTCACTTCGGAAAGGGTAATCTTGCCGCTTTTGACGAGACATTCGAATATGCTTGGGATATCGTCGTCGAAAGAGTACACTTCAATGGGCCTAGAAGTCCCAGGCTTCGTCTGCATGGTAGCCACCGTCTTTTGCCTGGACGTGTTGATCGCCAGAGCTTCTTTACCCTTGGAACCCCGAGGATGGTCGATGTTGGAGGATGACCTCTTACCTTTATCAGAGGCCGAGATCATGATGCCATTATCGTGCGCCTTCTGACTATTGTCCTCCGCGGCTACTGTTGAGATGATGAATGAGGGCCAATCACGGAACTGATATGGTCCTGTGAATACCGAGATCACGGGGAGAAGGTTCTTCCTCCAGATGTCGACCAAAGCCGAGTCTGGAACTCCTGGAGGTATTTGCAAAGTGGCTTGACGAAAATGTTCGATGAAAGTACGAATATTCTCTTTTTCCTTCTGCTTGACTTTGATGAGAGAGGACATAGACATGTCCATCCCTCCCTCGTAGAATCGTGTGAAGAATAATGCCTTAAAATCTTCAAAAAAAGTAATGCAGTTGTCCGTCAGACTTCGGTACCACTGGTAAGCTACTCCCGAGAGACAGCCCTTGAACACCCGAGTGGGGAAGGCGTCGTTCCCTTGTAACAACACTGTCATCATGCTGAAGTAGTTCATGTATTGACTCGGTGATGTTTTTCCCTCAAACTAAGCCATAGTTTGTGGTTTGTATATTGGAGGAAAAGGGACCTCTTCCCAGGTAGCTGGGTAAGGTTGGTTGATTCCCAATTTCTTGAGCTGATCTTTGTGCTTCAGGGCATCAAATTGGGCTTTCAACTCCCGTACTGCCTGCATCGGATCTTCAGCCGGTGGCGGGACCACGTAGTGATGAGGAGCTGATTGCATCGCGACCCCGGTGGAAGGTAATACGTTCTCCGAGTGAGAAAGTGGAGGAACTACTGACTCCTGATCTAGAGCAGGCTCTTGGATCGTGTTGGATGGTGGTAAGTCCACCCCCACGCGTATCTGAGTTGGAGGAGCCACTGCTTGAGCCATGGCTGCTATGTGTTGAGTTAGCATCATCTGGTACATATTTTCCATCATGGATTGCATTTCTTTCAGAGATGTCTCCAGTGTAGTAATGCGCTGCTCAGTGATCCCTGATGGGGAAGCTTTCTCATGGTTATCTCCAATGGCATAAACTCCCATCTCCCTGGGTGTCATTGAAAGATTAGTATAGGTCTTTGTAGAAGTTGACTCTATACTTTCGGCATCTGATTTGGGAGACTGGCGACCCCCAGCATCGGAATCAAAAGAGTACAAAGCCGGTTGTTGCGATCTCGAACGGGTGTTTTGGAACACCCCAGCTTCGGTGTTCCTAAGGAGCATGTTGAATCTCCTTCGGCTCAGATTTTTAGGTGGATGATGTCTTAAGCCCGACCCTCCTCTAGGTATGTGTGAAGCCATGTTCACATATGCATGCGTGGGCTCTTCTTCCTGAAAAGATGAAGAGTAGCTCAATCAGTCAAAAATTGACCGTTTTGTCTCAGAACAGCAACAATTAATTATAATCTTATGACTATTACAAGAGTGCTAGATAGGAGGCGTAATAGACATGCCGGAAGATCCCCTCTCCTTGCGCTTCTGGATCAGATAATTGTGTAGGTCAGGAGGAGTTGCAGAAGAAGAAGACTTGTTCCTTCTGTTCACATCAGCGGGCATGCGGATGTTGGGAACCACAGTTTTTCCCGTGCCACCTGTATACAATAGGTTGGCCATCTGGGTAGCGGATAATCCCCGAGGAGGGTGTCTTTCCGCAAATTGAGCCTTCTTTATGCTGAGTGGCTTCTCATGGCGTAATTTGGAGCTCTGCTCTGGTTGGCGTAAAGCTGAGGATGTCCTCAGTCGGCCATCAGTGTCTCGCATAATCCGGAGGGCAGGCATACTGTTTTCTTGCTGGTGTAAAGACCGGGAAGTTGAGTAGTCCGCCGCATGCTTTCCCTCGCGTAGATTGCATGAATCATCTGCTTTTTCACGGAAGACAGATGCATTTTTAGGCGCAGAGCACATTTGTGATTCCTGATATGGCGCTGAGGCTTCATCAGAAATTTTGTCTATTCTGTCAGGGACGGGAGACTAAAATTTACGCGCAGAACGCGGAGTATGCTTCTGGACTAGCGCTGAGGAATTGTCAGAAGTTTCATCTATTCCGTCAGGGATGGGAGACTAAAATTTACGCGTAGAGCGCGGATTATACTTCTGGGTTAGTGCTGAGGCATTAGCAGAAGTTTTGTCGGCCCTGCCAGAGACAGACGACTGAATTTTACGCGCAAGGCGCGGATTATACTTCTGGGTTAGCGCTGAGGCATCGCCAGAAGTTTTGTCGGTCCTGCCAGAGACAGGCGACTGAATTTACGCGCAAGGCACGGAGGGAGCAAAGCTACAACCTCAGTGGTCGGAGAGATCGGAGAGTCCACATAAATGGTAGAGGATGTCTTGGGCATCCAGACCTTGCGCAGCTTCCTGTTGCTTTAGACGGAGAGGGAGTGAGAGCTACCCCCTGCTCGAAGCATGTCTTCGTAGGCAGACTGGTCGAACTGGACGACCAGTGTCTTCTTCACGGATCCCACAGATACCGCATCGTGTTGAGTAATAGCTTCCTCATCAGAAGAGAAAGATGTCCCTAACAGAGTCGCCATCTTATTTAGGATAATAAACGAGAAAAGATTTGATAAATGTGGAAAACGAGATTTTGTGCGAAGACCCGCCCTTCTTTTATGTTTACAAACAAGATTATACAAATTTGATCCTATACGAGGATGTCTAAGTATAATTTATTTAATCTGGGTAAATATTGCTATAGGTGTCTGATCTGCAGTCGATCACTTTAGCCCTTGGACCACACGATGTTGAAGAAGTGCCGTAGAATACGGAAAGCAGCTTCGTAGGTTGCTAAAGAGGGTGGATGCACGATGCCAAAGTTGTCGATCCCTTCTCTTTGCCTGAGCTCTGGATTCTCTTCTCTCTCTCTCTCGACCTCTTTTCTCCAATTTTTTCTGACCTTCAATTTTGTCGACCTTGTTCCTCGTTGATAGAGGTCTCTACTTATAGAGTTTTTAGTGACAGTGACTACATAGTCGGCGTAGAAACCGAGTAGTAGAAAGTACAGCACCTTTTACACGATGGTTTAAAATAACCAATGCCTGCGTATAAATGACCTTTTGAGTGGGCATGTGAAGCGCGTTCAACTAAGGGACAAAATGCGTATATCTGCTGTGAAGATCACGGCGTAGAAGCCACGTAGGTAGTTATCCCTTGTGTAGAAGAGGTTGGCGTAGAAGCCAAATGACTGTCACCATGGCGTAGAAGCCAAGTAGGCATAGAAGCCGAGTAGGCGTAGAAGCCGAGTGGGCGTAGAAGCCGAGTGGTCATAGAGGCCGAGGAGGCGTAGAAGCCGAGTGGTCATAGAGGCCGAGGAGGCATAGAAGCCGAGTGGGCATAGAAGCCGATGAGGCGTAGAAGCCGAGTGGGCATAGAAGCCGAGCAGGCGTAGAAGCCGAGACGATGTGGACGTTTTAACCGGAATTATGGCTCTTGGGGATATAATCAAATCTTTTGCATTAAATGCAGAGATCTGCCCCCATCCTGCGCATTAAATGCAGAGGCTTTTAAGATTTGCCATCATTCTGCTCATTAAATGCAGATACGTGTCTCGAATCCTGTACGAAGAGTGACTGCTGATGTGGCGGTCTGTTTGACTTCTGCGGAGCGTAAGAAGCTCACGTCTGCCTGTGTAAAACTAGACAGCGTATTCCCTTATATGCGTAATATCACGCCCCTGTCCCAAAAATATATGAAACCAGGCCACGTGGCAATAGCCAGCTGACACGTCTCCGAAGATATCCCAATTTAATGGATCCACAAAGAGTGCTACGCTGTCCTAAAATACTAACATGTCCAATATCAGCCAATAACAGGTAATCTAATCTCATCCATAATATAAAGAGCAAGAAACACTAAATAAACTGCTGGTTAAATAAATACCAGTCCCAAGATATCATAGTACAACCAGTGATGTCTGGTGGGAAGAAACCCACTACTATGACGAAATAAAGTACTGAAAAGCGATATAAAAGAAAAGACTAGAGCATCAGCTGAATAGGTAATGATGCCCTCCAACTAGGCTAAAGGCCTACCAACTGATCACGGAAACTCTGACGGTTGCACCTCCAACTCCTCAGCTGTAGCAAATCTCGTCTCCTATCCGGGGTCGTATATAGTGGGGTAGTAAGCCTCGTCTAAATCTGGGAAGAAACCAGGTCCTCAGAGGGACGTAACAAGATACAAGAAACAACATGCTATATATGAATACTGAATAAAATAAATACAGTAAGGGTGTACTAGCCATCTAAATGTATGCAATGTGAGTCCAACTCTGATGCGTATGAGTAGGCGTAGGCATAGCATCCATACTCCGAAGAGAACGGCATCTATACAGTATATCGTCCATATCGCTCCGAAGAACGTGGCATCAGTATAAAGGGAAAGTCATTGGACCCGAGGTTCCTCCGAACTACGGCTCTAATGTGTGTACCCCATACGCCTCCTAGTTGTCCTCCCCGCCCAATGTAGATACGCAAGTCGACTACTCGACGTGCATACCATGTATCTATATGCAAAGTCTCTAATCTATATCCTGACTACATACTAACCGTGATGTAGGTGATACGCAACGATAGCTAGTCGAGTGCGCAAATCCGCATCCCAATATGAATATATCTCAGTGTCCGTGCAAGGTGTCAGGTCTCAGACAATAACAGAGTATTGTCCAAAGGGTTGAGTCTGCTAAGGCTAAGTCCATATATTTATATATTTACTAACATCGACGTAACCGTCGAATGCACCCGAGACAACTCGGACGCGCACAGTTGTATAAATTACAAGCAACAAGAATACAATACAACAGATGCATATTTAATTTAGACAGTAAATATAGCAAGGTATCTTGCCTGTGTCCAGAAGCTGTGAATGCCAGAAGCCGGTTCCTGCAATATCTCCTGGCTGATCCAATGGTCCTAACACACAATATAATATAACAATCAATCATCAGACCCTAAGTAATATATATGCTACGTTGTTTTTTAGTACTGACGCAAGGATCACGTCGGTCGAACACAGAGTCGCGGTGCATGTAGCTAAGATGCACACGTGCCCTGTCATCAGTCACCGTGTATTCCATGATAGACAATGCTAAGGTTATACGACCCAGCTAATTATGTTTAGTAATTAATGGTCCTTAACCTCCGTATTAAGCGTTTCTTATTGATATCAAGGTTTATCAATGCTTTACAAGTCTTAATTAACCATTCTACTTAGAAGGATGTTCACTAGCTATTAATTACTAACTGGCTCGTTATTAAGAAATCTGATTTGGCACCTATTCATAAGTTAGGGTTTCCGAGTTACTATTTCATGTCCATGCCAAACACGACAAGATGACACAATGATAAACTATTCACGATACAAGGAAAAGAGGCCAATGAGTATTACCTACGAGGATGAACGTGGGGAGGGGGTTCTGCTCGTCATCGTGCGCACTCTCCAGGGGTCAGCGGAGCTCCTGCATCGGCGGCAAGTCTCGGCAGCAGCGGTGGCACTCTCAGCAGGCGCGACAGCGGTGTACGGGGGCAGCGGGTCGGGGGTGTTCGGCTGCAGTGGGTCAGGTGTTCGGGAGCAGCGGGTCAGGGTGTTGTCGGCTGTGTAGGGGCGATGGTTGGCGATATATGGAGTGTGCTGGTCGACAATATATGGAGGGGGTGGTCGACAGTATATGGAGGGTGGTGGTCGTGATGGTTGGTGCAAGGGAGGAGTATTCGGCTAGGGTTAGGGGAGGAGGGTGATATGAAATCTAGGATTTGAGTGAATAGATGTATATTTATATGGGTGGTGGGGATGATGGGCTAAGCTCGAGGGGTGGGCTTGTCCGGCTTGTTGGGTTAGAATGATCCACTCAAAAGTGCACGTGGGCTGGGTTTGGTTCTGCTTGGGGTAAATTGGCTTTAACATTGATTTAAATTTAATAATTCAAGTCGGGAATTACTAATGCGTTGGAAACGTAAGAAACTAGGTTTGGGTGGTACACAGGAGTCGTGGCCTACCAATTTTGGTGTAGTCTGATACCCTAATTTGGGTACGTGGGATTTGGATTACGGTTTCATCTCAGTAAATAATTAATTAAATCCTATTTTCTTGACGAGGGGGTTTACAATCTACCCTCCTTAGAGTATTTCGTCCTCGAAATTTAAACCTACGCATGGGTAAGCACTAAGGACTAAAGAAAATACTGGAACGTACCTAGTCCTTCGAAAAGGCGGTGATAACGCTGACGAATATCTTCCTCGCGTTCCCAGGTCGACTCGCCTGGTGCGTGATGCCTCCATGCAACACGAACTAAGGGAATGGTCTGCCCTCGTAATACCTTCTTCCTTCTGTCTAGAATCTCCACAGGCTCCTCTTTGTATGATAGGCTCGGCCCGACTGTGATCTCTGAATGGTCAAGCACGTGACTAGGATCCGATAGGTACCTTCTCAATTGAGATACATGAAAGACATCGTGGACTCCTTCCAAGGTCTACGGTAACGCTAATCTGTAAGCAACCTCTCCGACGTGTTCTAATATGTCGAATGGTCTGATGTACCTCGGACTCAGCTTCCCTCTGCCTCCGAATCTGATAGTCCCTCGAGTGGGTGAGATCTTTAAGAATACGTGATCTCCAACCTGAAACTCTAAGGGTCGGCGATGTGCATTCGCCCAATGCTTCTGTCGGTCTTGTGCTGCTCGAAGCTGTCCTTGGATCTTCTTTACCTTTTCTACCGTCCGAACAACCAACTCTGGTCCGAGAATCTGTCGTTCGCCTATATCACTCCAGCATACGGGAGAACGATATTTTCTTCCATACAACGCTTCATAGGGAGCCATCTGAATACTAGCTTGATAGCTGTTGTTGTAAAAAAACTCGACCAAATGTAAGTGGTCCTCCCATGATCCTCCGAAGTCCAGCATGCACGCTCTTAACATGTCTTCAAGTGTCTGAATGGTGCACTCCGACTGGCCATCTGTTTGTGGGTGATACGCTGTGCTAAACTTCAGGCGAGTACCAAGGCTCTCTTGCATACTCCGCCAAAAGTAAGATGTAAATCTCGTATCCCTGTCTGACACAATGCTAACTGGCACTCCATGTAGGCGCACAATCTCTCTCATGTACATATCCGCTAAAGCCTCCGTCGATTGTCCAACTCTAAAGGGTAAAAAGTGCGCGGACTTGGTGAGTCTATCCATGATTACCCATACGGCATTGTGCCCACTAGGACTCCTCGGGAAGCCCGTGACAAAGTCCATGGTGATATGCTCCCATTTCCACTCTGGTATAGGAAGTGGTTGAAGAAATTCGGTAGATCTCTGGTGCTCAGCCTTGACTTGCTGATATACCAGGCACTTGGCCACAAAGCGTGCTATCTCTCTCTTTATTCCGTGCCACCAGTAGTACTGTCTTAGATCTCTGTACATCTTCGTGCCTCCTGGGTGAATGGAGTAGGTGGAACTGTGTGCTTCTGACATCAACTCCTGCCGAAATTCTCTATTTGGAACATAGAGACGATCTCCGCATCTCAGTGTTCCGTATTCATGTATCCGTAGTCCTGTCTGTAATCCAGCCTCGGTCCTCTGTCTGAGCCTCTGAAATCTGACATCTGTCGGCAAAGCAGTCTTGATTCTCTCTACCGATGTCGATTGTAATTGGAAACTCGACAACTGTCCGTCTACTCCAGATATAACAACCTCTATACCCATCTGCTCTAGATCTCTCAACAGGTGTTGTTGGGTAGTCAAGAAGAATGCCATAGGTCTTCTGCTCAATGCGTCTGCTACTACGTTGGCTTTCCCTGGGTGGTACTGTAGCTCTATTTCGAAGTCTGTCATCACCTCGAGCTAACATCTCTGTCTCTGATTTAGATTCTTCTGAGTGTAGACATATTTCAGGCTTTTATGATCAGTAAATATCTCCACTCTTTTTCCATATAGGTAATGCCTCCAAAGTTTTAACGCAAAAATCACCGCTGCAAGCTCCAAGTCGTGGGTGGGATAGTTCTTCTCATGTATCCTCAACTGTCTAGAAGCATAAGCTACAACCTTTCCATGCTGCATCAAGACGCATCCTAATCCTTTCCTAAACGCATCATTGTAGATTACGAATCCTCCGGGTCCAGAAGGTATGGTCAAGATGGGTGCTGTAGTCAAGTGTTTCTTCAGCTCATCGAATGCCTTCTGACATTCCTCTGTCCAAGTGAACTCCTGATCCTTACGGGTCAGGCGGGTCATTGGCTCTGCAATCTTCGCGAAGTTCTCTACGAACCTCCGGTAATATCCGGCAAGTCCTAGGAAACTCCTTACCTCTGAGACATTGGTAGGGGTTGGCCATGTCTCTACGGATGAAATCTTCGCCGGATCTACTGAGATACCGTCTCCTGAGATGACGTATCCAAGGAAGGCAACATGATCTAGGAGAAACTCGCACTTGCTAAGCTTGGCATAAAGTCTCTCTCTTCTCAGCGTCTCTAACACTAGTCTCAAGTGCTTCTCGTGCTCTTCGGGGCTCTTCGAATACACTAAAATGTCATCGATAAAGACTACCACGAACTGGTCTAAGTATTAATGGAATACTCTGTTCATCAAGTTCATAAATACAGCTGGCGCATTTGTTAGTCCAAAAGGCATCACTAAGAACTCGTAGTGACCATAACGAGTCCTGAATGCTGTCTTTTGAATGTCTTCTCTTCGCACCTTTACTTGATGATAACCCGATCTCAAGTCGATCTTTGTGAACACCACTGCTCCGGTCAACTGGTCGAATAAATCGTCAATCCGCGGCAGGGGGTACTTGTTCTTGATAGTCAAAGCATTAAGGGCTCTGTAATCAATACATATACGTACTGTTCCGTCCTTCTTAGGCACAAACAATACTGGTGCCCCCCTTGGTGATGCACTAGGACGGATAAATCCCTTGCTATGCAACTCCTCTAATTGTAGCTTTAGCTCGTCTAACTCCTTCTTCACCAATCGGTACACATTAGAAGATACCGGTGCTGCTCCTGGTACTAGCTCAATGGTAAACTCTACGTCTCTATCGGGTGGTAAGCCTGGCAATTCTTCGAGAAAGATATCCTCGAACTCTGCAACTATAGGTGGGTGTGCAATCTCCATAGTCATACAAGTTTCTACTGTCTGTCCTACTCCTTGTTCGATGGTCCCTCGCATATACTCGAACTCCGGTTGATCTGGTGGTCTAAAAGTGACGCTACCCTTCCGGCAGTCCAGTACTGTCACGACCCGCACCCGGTTTAGGGGCACGAATGCGTGGGTACGTCCAGCCTACGCTGCAGCATCGGCGGTAGAACGCTGTCTAGGTATTGATACTATCTAACTAATGTCACGCAAATATCCAATCTCCATTAGGAGGCACGGATGACACAAATAGATGAACATATACTCAAATCACAGGATTACAGCACGATAAGATTTCGAAACAGAAATTAAAATTAAACACACCACAAGTCCACAAGGAGTACTTAACTTAACAATATCCAAGAATCATCAAAATGCCGGAGACAAATCCGGTACCAAATAGTCTACTTAAGAACTAACAATGAATAATAATTTCGGCTAGACCTCCAGAATCAACCACTACCAAGTCTGCAGCTACTCACCATAAGTGTCGGACAGCGGTCATCTAAGGCATAGTCTGGAAAAATATTTCCAGTCAGGAAGGAGCAAAGCACAATCTCAAATAACAGTTCCATTAATTGATAATGTCTATAATACAATAAAACATGTCATGCTAGCTACTGAGAAGACAGTGGAATAATGTAATGACAGTTTAAGAGAGACAGGCAATAGGCAATGAAACACAGTCAGTGCATGTATAAAAATGAAAGAATAAGGAACAGTATCATATACGGGTGATGTAGTATATGAAAATATAGAGAACTGTAACTATTCTAAGTGTTTGAAATAGTAGTTTCGAAATGTGATCGGCTTGGGAACATGTACGGTTGCTATAAGGCCTGGCTAATCATGGGTGAAGAGCATGATTAACACTTACAGTTTTTATACTACAATAAGAGGTTATGATCACATTTCTTACTAACTACTTCTCCGCCCCCAACTAGTACTGTGGATCCAACCATGACACGTCACGATACACGAGCAAGTAAAGTCTATCATGTACGGTTTCTAAATATACATGTCGTGTACAATGTCAATACGATAATTAAGGTAACATCTCATGACTGCAGATCCAAGCTATACTAGTCCGTGTAGCACAGTGTCAAAGATTCAGTTGTAACATTTCAAGATCATTGAACTTATAGCAATTATCAAGAATTGGAAATTATCAGAGAATGTACTTGCCTTTGGTCCTTAGCTGGTAATTATGGATGTCCTGTTCCAGAGTATCCCCTGGTAAACCAACAGTCCTATAACACATCACAATATGACATTTGTATCAGAAGCTATCCTAACACACAATAGAAATACACTGGCCTCAGGCCATGCCAGGCAGGGCACTAGTCAACTAAGGTCATCTAGTAGGACTACGTATTTAAATAACAACTTATTAATTAATTACATATAATATCCCTCAATACAATTATAGATATATGTATAAATATATATATACTTTAAAATAACTGATTCTTGTATGTATCTATAAACATAATAATTTATACTTACAATATTTTATACATGCACCCAATTTAAATGTATTTACAATATATACACATATATATATATCAAAATAATTATACACCTAAAATATATGCATTTATACTAGTTAAATTTAATACCACACTTACATACATTAATTAAATATATACATATACATATCTATTAGATTATGTATACATTAACATACACATATTTATACCAAAAGTATTAATTTAAATATATACTTTTCCAGAATACATACATTTATATGTTTGTACATATACCAAAATATTATTTAATATGTATACGTTAATACCTACACATTAAATAATATATACTAATACATATACTACTAACATTAAATTAAATACGTATTTATACCGTTTATTTAAATACATAAAATACCTTACATTTATTATATATATATTTACAAATTAATTACACTAATTATACATATGCTACTTTCCCATTAATTAAATATATAAACACTTTACATTACATATATATATTCAATTTAAATTAAATGCATATACTAAATTTCACATTAATTAAAATATATAAACAAAACATTTATATGTATATACATAAATCAATATATACACAAAGACATATACTAGTTATATATTTATATTAGTATATTTTACAAGTTATTTACATACAATTAATTAAAATAATTACTATACATATTTATTTTAAATACATATATTTACAAAATATACATTTATTCATGTATTTCCATTTTACATTTAAATATATACTTATACAAATATATACAATTTAAATTAATACATATACTAATTTCTCAAATTAATTTATACTAGCGTATACCTTTTTATTAAATAGATATTATATAAAATAACCAATATATATATATACAATATATATATATATATATATCAATTTAATCACACCTACTAGAATACATATATATATACAATCATACTTAAATATATATATACATTAATTATACACATTAATTAATATCTACATATACTAATTTTTCACATTATTTAAATGTATAACAAACATATATATTACATTAGATATATATATATTTACATATATACATATATACACTATACTATGCATTAATAATAAAATAATATACGTATACATATTTTAATACATACAATATATATTAAACATATACTATACTAAGCACATACATGTATACATAAATTTAAAATTACAATTACATATACAATTTACACGTTAATATATACATATACGTATATATATATAAAGATATATATATAAGGATATATATATAAAGATATATATATATATATATATAAAGATATATATATATATATATATATAAAAAGAGAGAGAGAGAGAAAAGGGGACTTACAGAGAGGGAAGGTCGGCCGGCCACCGGAGTCCGGCCGGGGGTCGGCAGAGGGCCGCCGGGCGCGTCCAGACAGCGCCGGCCGGAAAGGGGAGCTCGCCGGCGCCGGACCGTGCAGCAGCAGGCGGCAGCAGCAGCGGCAGCGCCGGCCGGAGCGCTGTGGCCGCCGGAGCTTTCTGTGGCCGCCGGAGCACAGCACAGAGGAGGTTTTCCCCCCCCCCCTTCTATTTAAATTCAAAAATAAATTAAAAGAAGGAGGAGAAGAAGAGGAAGAAGAAGGAAAGAGAAGAAGAAAAGAAGAAGAGAAGAAGAAGAAGAGGAATTTCAACGTAGGAGGGAGGGAGGCTTGTGAGGGTGGAGTTTTCTAGGATGCATAGGGATTAGGGTTTGAGGGTACAAGTCATTAAATAGGGAGAGAGAGGGTGTGATGTAGGGTGAGGATTTCACCCATTTAAATGAGTGGTCATGATGATTCATGAAATATTAATTCATGTAGGTTTTAAATAAAAATTTAATAGGCTCCCTCATTGGTTAAAATAATTAGGAGTTGGCACCTACAATTGAATAATTGCAACTTAGCCCCTAAAATTCGGGAAATTGCATAAACACATGAAATGACGAAAATTGGGCGGGCGATTCGGGGTCCGATGTTTTGTAGGGTCAGGGGATGCTGTAAGATGGGTATGGGCTGACTTTGCAGGGCACTGGAATTAAATTGGGATTTTAAAATCGGATAAATTGGCATCCTCAATTTAAATAGAAATAAAATACAAGTTATGTTCAACAATTTATTAGGAGTACTTGGGGTCAAAATCAGGTCAAGTCATCAATACCAATATTGAAGAAGACTTAGAACAGAATATTACCCTAATTTGGGCCGTACGAAAAATAGGTCAAGATGGCCTCCAATTTTCGATTGGAACGCACAACGATACAAAAATAAGAATTTAAAAATAACGTCCGCGACGATTTTTGTGCGGCCAGAAACAATGTACAAGGAGCAAAATTATGAGTTGCAAAAATAGCAGAATTGAAGGCGGACATGTCTAGGACAAGATTGTGAAATTTGTTGGAAGACAAAAGTCTGGATAGTGCTCCAAATATCGAAGCAAAGGCAATGCGCAAAAATATTAAATAAAATACAGTAATTAATTACAATCTCCAATTATTAAATTCTAAATAAAATAATAAAATCCAGAATTCTATAATTCGGACAGGGGTTCGTCTACTGGGCTTCTAGGTCTAGTCTGCTAGCTAAAATAAATTAATAACACTGCATATAATTATATATTTAATTACACATCACACATAATAATTATTTAAATCAATAAACTATTATGCAATTAATTAATTAAAAATAATATAATATTAAATATTGTAAAAATTCGAAAATTCTCCTGTTTTCGGAATGTGGTAGTGACAAGTCTACCCACCTTAAAAGAATTTCGTCCTCGAAATTTAAAATCCTCATATTAGCATTTAATCATACACATTATTATTCCCTCCATTAAACTCATCAACCACGAATAATCCACAAGGTCTTTTCACAATTTCAAAAATCCGAAATTATCTGTATTCCTGTAAAAATCCTCGACATAGAATCAAAGTCCCTTTTTATTAAAAATTTCCTGAAAGTTTTTGAGTTAATAATCCAATGTCCGGAATTTAATATCCACTCCTCAAAGTACTCAACAATATGATATTTAAGGATTCTCCAAATGTCACATTCAAATATGAAGTTCTAAATTCATAACTTGCAATTAAATAAATACATTGATAAATCTCCAAATTTCCAAATTAATAACCAACTTAAACATGTCATAATCTTTCTTGGAATTAATTAACCACCAATTATGCCATGCTAATTTCTTAACCATTTATTTAAATCAATAATTATCCTCCATTTTTTTTAATCATCTTGTTCCTCTTGTCAAGTCATAACTCCTTCATGAATCTTCACTACAGTCAACACCAATAATCACGGTCTAAGAAAATTCTACCTACAGTCCTACCACATACAATCTAGGGGGAACATACATGGTTATGGTCTCATTTGTTAAGGTGTTGCAGTCCATGTATCAGGGGTACTACTAACTACATTATAACAAGAAAATCATGCATACAATTATTGTACCAAGGAATCAATCAATTAATCAAGTAGATAGGAACAGAATGAAGGAAAGAACAGAACTTGTTAACACATTACCTGCAGTATTGGTCTCTCGGCCGTCACCGTAATTGCCCGTCCTGCTGGGGTGGTTCCCTCCGCGGGTACTGAGCAATATACGGTTCCACAGGTAGCCCAACTGGATCTCTATAATCTGAAGTTGTGCGCTGGCCGGGAAGATAAGAGGATAGAAGACAATCCCTTACTCGATGTCCCGCAGTGCCGCAAAGCAAACAAAGTCCTAGCCTCGTTCTACAGCTCTCCCAAAGGTGACCTGGCTTCTTACAGAAGTGACAAGTTCGTTGATCCTGCTGTACAGGAACTGGTGCCGGGTACTGCTGTTGATACTGAAATGCCCAGGGCTGTCGCTGGATAGGAACTGGTGCTAGGTACTGCGGTGGATGCTGAAATGTCCATGGTTGTTGCTGAATATGAAATGGTACTTGGTACTGCTGTTGGTGCTGGATACGGGGATGCTTGGCTGGTCCTGCGCTATCATTCGTATCTCCAAAAGTATTGTGACTCCTCTTAGGCCTGAGATCCAGATCCTCTTCTGCGATCTGAGCATCCATCAAGATAGCCTCAAAGGTAGCGGTACGACGACCAGAAGTACGCAACTTAATCTCTCTTGTCAGTCCCTTTCTAAATTTTCGGGCTCGATCTCCTGGGTCTCGAATCATAGACGATGCAAAACGGCTCAATCTACAGAATTCTGCAGCGTACTCGTCGACCGACATGTTTCCTTGAACTAAGTCATGAAATTGACTTTCCAAGGTTCCCAATGCCACGTCGGGAAAGAACTTCTCCTTGAAGAGTTCCTTGAAGGTCTCCCAAGTAAGTCCTTGTGCAGTAATTCTCGGTTCTGTGCGATACCACGTGAGTGCGATATCGAACATCTGACTGCCAGCGGCTTCTATCTTCAAGTTCTCCGGAATCTGGGTCAATCGCAGGCTTCTCTCTATATCCTCTAGCCAGTCGTCAGCGTAGAGTATTCCTTCGGTGCCTTTGAACTCTCGAGGCATCATCCTTTTGAAATCCACTATAGTGCCTGATCTCTGCTGCTGGCCAGGAAACTGTTGGTACTGTGCTACTTTCTCCAAAGCTTGGAGAGTCACTTGATGAGCATTCTCCATATTTTCTTTCATCAGCTCGGTTTGTGCCTGGTACGCTTCTGCTTGCACCTTCTGAGCCTCAGCTTGAACTCGCTGAGCGTCTGCCGTTACTCTCTGGGCATCTACCATGCCTTGGATCAAGGTAAACATCTGAGTTCCGTCAATGGGCAAACCTTCGGGAATCGGAGTCGGAGGAGGAGGAGGAAGGTTGTCCGTCACAGTTGCGGCAATCTTCTGAACAGGTGGATGAGGAGGATCCCCGATAGGTGCAGACACACCTACGTGCATCGGAGATGTAGGAGGAACTACGGATGTCTGTCCATCAGGTGAAGAGGTGGCAGACCCCTCTAAAGCTGATGTTCCCGCTCTCATAGACCTTGTCTGCGGCGACATCCTGAAGACAGATCCCAAAGAATCAATTAGGGTAAAATGCGATATCATCAAGGGAGGACAGTACAGTTCTAAAGAAGCAACATTCAAGATAAATAGATTGGAAATAACCCTAGTTGATTGCACAGATCAAAGATACATCCATGGTCTGATACCTCTATCCTTATAGGGATCACAGTTCTATCACAACACACTCACTGCTAGCTTCCTTATCTACTGCAACAGTTGATGCTAGTTATTCTTATCACTCAAGTGCATATCAATTGCAACACTCTATACTAAGTACTGCTCTCTCTAATACATCCCTTGATGATCACCCAAGTCAGTTTGCAGTGAATTCTCAATCATACTCAAGCCAACCGATCCTTACACATACATCTTATCTACTTATATTATAATATATCTCTCTCTATAAAATCCTATCCTCAAAATAAAATTCCTCAAAATAACTCTCAATTAAACCTTTAAGGTAAAATGCATATACTTTTCTCAAGTCCAATTATTTACATACTGAAATAAAAACTTAATCACCTTAAAAGATCCTTACAGACTTGTCTAGGTTCATCAAATTGAATCTGAATTCCTCAAAATAAAGTTTTAATAACCATATTTCAATTCCTCAAATTTTTAAAATTTTGCAATTCATTGAAATCTTCAAAATAAGATGTTATTAACATAATATCTCAACCTCTCAAAATTCTTAAAATTTGAAATTCATTTTCAATCCTCAAAATTAAAATTAAAATTCACCTTTCGTAGTCCAATAGCCCTAATGTTACTCATTTTCACTGTCCTCATCGACATGTGTTATCAGATAATACCATAAATCAGTCTTATAAATTCATCTTAATATGAAATCAACTCTATAATGAAGCAAAATCCTAATTTAATACCTTAATTAACAGCAATCAAATCAATATCAACAAGTGAGAATGGACAGAACAAGGGAATGATTGTAAATTGGAAGTTTTAACAAGATTCTCAGGGGTCATCCCAGGAATCCCTCAAGGAATTGTGATTGAGTATTTGCTCTCGTCCTAGTATCCTATGTCCTAGATTCAATCGCAGGCACGCAGTAGTATAACAAGGATGTCACACTACCACGATATCGCACAACTCGCGAAGTCTGACCTGCATGGGCCACCACTAAAAACGTGTCACGACCCGCACCCGGTTTAGGGGCACGAATGCGTGGGTACGTCCAGCCTACGCCGCAGCATCGGCGGTAGAACGCTGTCTAGGTATTGATACTATCTAACTAATGTCACGCAAATATCCAATCTCCATTAGGAGGCACGGATGACACAAATAGATGAACATATACTCAAATCACAGGATTACAGCACGATAAGATTTCGAAACAGAAATTAAAATTAAACACACCACAAGTCCACAAGGAGTACTTAACTTAACAATATCCAAGAATCATCAAAATGCCGGAGATAAATCCGGTACCAAATAGTCTACTTAAGAACTAACAATGAATAATAATTTCGGCTAGACCTCCAGAATCAACCACTACCAAGTCTGCAGCTACTCACCATAAGTGTCGGACAGCGGTCATCTAAGGCATAGTCTGGAAAAATGTTTCCAGTCAGGAAGGAGCAAAGCACAATCTCAAATAACAGTTCCATTAATTGATAATGTCTATAATACAATAAAACATGTCATGCTAGCTACTGAGAAGACAGTGGAATAATGTAATGACAGTTTAAGAGAGACAGGCAATAGGCAATGAAACACAGTCAGTGCATGTATAAAAATGAAAGAATAAGGAACAGTATCATATACGGGTGATGTAGTATATGAAAATATAGAGAACTGTAACTATTCTAAGTGTTTGAAATAGTAGTTTCGAAATATGATCGGCTTGGGAACATGTACGGTTGCTATAAGGCCTGGCTAATCATGGGTGAAGAGCATGATTAACACTTACAGTTTTTATACTACAATAAGAGGTTATGATCACATTTCTTACTAACTACTTCCCCGCCCCCAACTAGTACTGTGGATCCAACCATGACACGTCACGATACACGAGCAAGTAAAGTCTATCATGTACGGTTTCTAAATATACATGTCGTGTACAATGTCAATACGATAATTAAGGTAACATCTCATGACTGCAGATCCAAGCTATACTAGTCCGTGTAGCACAGTGTCAAAGATTCAGTTGTAACATTTCAAGATCATTGAACTTATAGCAATTATCAAGAATTGGAAATTATCAGAGAATGTACTTGCCTTTGGTCCTTAGCTGGTAATTATGGATGTCCTGTTCCAGAGTATCCCCTGGTAAACCAACAGTCCTATAACACATCACAATATGACATTTGTATCAGAAGCTATCCTAACACACAATAGAAATACACTGGCCTCAGGCCATGCCAGGCAGGGCACTAGTCAACTAAGGTCATCTAGTAGGACTACGTATTTAAATAACAACTTATTAATTAATTACATATAATATCCCTCAATACAATTATAGATATATGTATAAATATATATATACTTTAAAATAACTGATTCTTGTATGTATCTATAAACATAATAATTTATACTTACAATATTTTATACATGCACCCAATTTAAATGTATTTACAATATATACACATATATATATATCAAAATAATTATACACCTAAAATATATGCATTTATACTAGTTAAATTTAATACCACACTTACATACATTAATTAAATATATACATATACATATCTATTAGATTATGTATACATTAACATACACATATTTATACCAAAAGTATTAATTTAAATATATACTTTTCCAGAATACATACATTTATATGTTTGTACATATACCAAAATATTATTTAATATGTATACGTTAATACCTACACATTAAATAATATATACTAATACATATACTACTAACATTAAATTAAATACGTATTTATACCATTTATTTAAATACATAAAATACCTTACATTTATTATATATATATTTACAAATTAATTACACTAATTATACATATGCTACTTTCCCATTAATTAAATATATAAACACTTTACATTACATATATATATTCAATTTAAATTAAATGCATATACTAAATTTCACATTAATTAAAATATATAAATAAAACATTTATATGTATATACATAAATCAATATATACACAAAGACATATACTAGTTATATATTTATATTAGTATATTTTACAAGTTATTTACATACAATTAATTAAAATAATTACTATACATATTTATTTTAAATACATATATTTACAAAATATACATTTATTCATGTATTTCCATTTTACATTTAAATATATACTTATACAAATATATACAATTTAAATTAATACATATACTAATTTCTCAAATTAATTTATACTAGCGTATACCTTTTTATTAAATAGATATTATATAAAATAACCAATATATATATATACAATATATATATATATATATATATCAATTTAATCACACCTACTAGAATACATATATATATACAATCATACTTAAATATATATATACATTAATTATACACATTAATTAATATCTACATATACTAATTTTTCACATTATTTAAATGTATAACAAACATATATATTACATTAGATATATATATATTTACATATATACATATATACACTATACTATGCATTAATAATAAAATAATATACGTATACATATTTTAATACATACAATATATATTAAACATATACTATACTAAGCACATACATGTATACATAAATTTAAAATTTCAATTACATATACAATTTACACGTTAATATATACATATACGTATATATATATAAAGATATATATATAAGGATATATATATAAAGATATATATATATATATATAAAGATATATATATATATATATATATATAAAGAGAGAGAGAGAGAAAAGGGGACTTACAGAGAGGGAAGGTCGGCCGGCCACCGGAGTCCGGCCGGGGGTCGGCAGAGGGCCGCCGGGCGCGTCCAGACAGCGCCGGCCGGGAAGGGGAGCTCGCCGGCGCCGGACCGTGCAGCAGCAGGCGGCAGCAGCAGGCGGCAGCAGCAGCGGCAGCGCCGGCCGGAGCGCTGTGGCCGCCGGAGCTTTCTGTGGCCGCCGGAGCACAGCACAGAGGAGGTTTTCCCCCCCCCTTCTATTTAAATTCAAAAATAAATTAAAAGAAGGAGGAGAAGAAGAGGAAGAAGAAGGAAAGAGAAGAAGAAAAGAAGAAGAGAAGAAGAAGAAGAGGAATTTCAACGTAGGAGGGAGGGAGGCTTGTGAGGGTGGAGTTTTCTAGGATGCATAGGGATTAGGGTTTGAGGGTACAAGTCATTAAATAGGGAGAGAGAGGGTGTGATGTAGGGTGAGGATTTCACCCATTTAAATGAGTGGTCATGATGATTCATGAAATATTAATTCATGTAGGTTTTAAATAAAAATTTAATAGGCTCCCTCATTGGTTAAAATAATTAGGAGTTGGCACCTACAATTGAATAATTGTAACTTAGCCCCTAAAATTCGGGAAATTGCACAAACACATGAAATGACGAAAATTGGGCGGGCGATTCGGGGTCCGATGTTTTGTAGGGTCAGGGGATGCTGTAAGATGGGTATGGGCTGACTTTGCAGGGCACTGGAATTAAATTGGGATTTTAAAATCGGATAAATTGGCATCCTCAATTTAAATAGAAATAAAATACAAGTTATGTTCAACAATTTATTAGGAGTACTTGGGGTCAAAATCAGGTCAAGTCATCAATACCAATATTGAAGAAGACTTAGAACAGAATATTACCCTAATTTGGGCCGCACGAAAAATAGGTCAAGATGGCCTCCAATTTTCGATTGGAACGCACAACGATACAAAAATAAGAATTTAAAAATAACGTCCGCGACGATTTTTGTGCGGCCAGAAACAATGTACAAGGAGCAAAATTATGAGTTGCAAAAATAGCAGAATTGAAGGCGGACATGTCTAGGACAAGATTGTGAAATTTGTTGGAAGACAAAAGTCTGGATAGTGCTCCAAATATCGAAGCAAAGGCAATGCGCAAAAATATTAAATAAAATACAGTAATTAATTACAATCTCCAATTATTAAATTCTAAATAAAATAATAAAATCCAGAATTCTATAATTCGGACAGGGGTTCGTCTACTGGGCTTCTAGGTCTAGTCTGCTAGCTAAAATAAATTAATAACACTGCATATAATTATATATTTAATTACACATCACACATAATAATTATTTAAATCAATAAACTATTATGCAATTAATTAATTAAAAATAATATAATATTAAATATTGTAAAAATTCGAAAATTCTCCTGTTTTCGGAATGTGGTAGTGACAAGTACGGCGTTATACTGACTTAACCAGTCCATGCCTAACACAACATCAAAGTATGGCATAGGCAATACCAGGAATTGTGCTCTCATCTCTCTACCACATACGACTACCGAGCACGTTCTAATAGTGCTGGTAACCGGCACGATACCTCCTCCGGTAAGAATCTTCCAACTCTTTAGGTAAGGGGGAAGTCGCTACTCTATGCATTGCTACAAATCTAATAGATATAAATGACAAGTAGCCCCAGAATCAAACAATGCTGTCGCAGGTAAGGATGCGACTAAAATGGTACCTATGATTGCTTCTCCTTCTGTTTCCTCCTCAGCGGCTGCTAATGCAAAGGCCTGTCCCTGTCTCTGTCCTCCTGCCTGCTGTTGGGCTCGATCAAACTGTGTCTGTTGTGGGGCCAAGGGTGGTCCCCTCTGGAATCCTCCGGGTGCTGGTGGACGCTGTCCTCCTGGTGGGGGTAGTATCCTCGGGGCTGGTGCTGCTGGCCTTTGTCCGGCCTGTGGGGCTGTCTCTCTGCGCTGTGGGCAATCTCTGGCAAGGTGCTGACTGGCTCCACAAATCATGCATGTCCCAAGTCTCTTTCGGCAGTCCTTTTTAAAATGACCTCTCTTACCACAGTAGTGGCAAGTCGGAAGTTCCTGGTGTGGATATGGTGCTGTTCTCTGTTGTGTCTGCGCTCCGGGACGTCGGATGGGTCCTCCTGCTCTAGGCTGGACTCTAGCTGGCATGGTCGTGCTGGAACGTCTAGCTCTTCCGACAATGGCCTCTTGGATCCTCGCCTCTGCAAAAACCTCCTCATAAGAAATCCTCGCCTGTGCGGTGGTATATCTCTGTAGCTCAAAGTTGAGGCCATGGTGGAATCTCTGAGCCTTCTCTAGATCATTGGGTATCAGGACGGCTCCAAATCTGCTAAGGCGGCTAAACTCTGCGTCATATGCATCAACAGTCATATTCCCCTATTCTAGATGTAGGAACTGGGAGTACAGGGCATTTCTGACTGTGGCTGGAAAATACTTCGCATTGAAGTATTCCAAGAACTGTTCCCAAGTCTGGTTCTTGTCTATACTACGCTCGATAGAATCCCACCAGTGAGGGGCGTTCCCTTTTAGTTGGGCTCTCACTGCGGTCATCCAATGGTCTGGATGCAGTTGTGAAGCCTCTAATAGCATATCTGTGTTGGCGATCCAATCGAAGATCTGCTCTGCAGTCTCATTGCCTGAGAAGGTATCTGGTCCCATCTGTCGGAACCATCTAACAGTGCCACCTGTCGGGGCTGGTGAAGGTGCTGGTACTGGTGTCGTGACAGGTGTCCTCTCTAGTACTGCCATCAGGCTCTGTCGCAGTGTCTCTGTCTGCTGCCACTGGGCTTGTATTATTGCCTGGAAGAACTGAAGCATCTGTGGCTGGCCATCTAGCTGCGGCATCTGGGGTGGATAAGGTGGAGGCGGTGGTAGTGGTATCTCTGGTTGTGCAGTAGGCGTCTCCTCAGATGTCGGCCTCTCAGTCTGCGGCATCGGTGTAGCTCCTGAAGTCTGGCCCTCACAATGCTGCGTGGGAATCGTCTGGGAAGTCTGTCCCTCTGGCTGTGGTGTAGGATCTCCCTGCGATGTCTCGTGCCAATATATCAGCGGAGTCTGTAGCGGGGGTTGCCCTTGGGGTACCTTATCTCCTTGTGTGGGGTTATCTGGCATCGTGGCACGGGATGCTCCTCGTCCACTGCGCAAATTCATCTTGCTGCAAAAGATAGAGCTTCATTAAAAGAGTACGAGAGCAAACAAACAGGATGCAGATATTTAGAAGCAGTATGAAGGAAGTTCAAGGACGAATCAAAAGTGGATGAGATCTAATAATTTCTATCCTATTGCAGGCTCGCTGGGCATGTTACCATACCACAAGCGAAAAAGTAGACCTGCATGGGCCACCACTAAAACCATGTCACGCCCCTGTCCCAAAAATATATAAAACCAGGCCACGTGGCAATAGCCAGCTGACACGTCTCCGAAGATATCCCAATTTAATGGATCCATGAAGAGTGCTACGCTGTCCTAAAATACTAACATGTCCAATATCAGCCAATAACAGGTAATCTAATCTCATCCACAATATTAAGAGCAAGAAACACTAAATAAACTGCTGGTTAAATAAATACCAGTCCCAAGATATCATAGTACAACCAGTGATGTCTGGTGGGAACAAACCCACTACTATGACGAAATAAAGTACTGAAAAGCGATATAAAAGAAAAGACTAGAGCATCAGCTGAGTAGGTAATGATGCCCTCCAACTAGGCTAAAGGCCTACCAACTGATCACGGAAACTCTGACGGTTGCACCTCCAACTCCTCAGCTGTAGCAAATCTCGTCTCCTGTCCGGGGCCGTATACAGTGGGGTAGTAAGCCTCGTCTAAATCTGGGAAGAAACCAGGTCCTCAGAGGGACGTAACAAGATACAAGAAACAACATGCTATATATGAATACTGAATAAAATAAATACAGTAAGGGTGTACTAGCCATCTAAGTGTATGCAATATGAGTCCAACTCTGATGCGTATGATTAGGCGTAGGCATAACATCCATAGTTCGAAGAGAACGACATCTGTACAGTATATCGTCCATATCGCTCCGAAGAACGTGGCATCAGTATAAAAGGAAAGTCATTGGACCCGAGGTTCCTTCGAACTATGGCTCCAATGTGTGTACCCCATACGCCTCCTAGTTGTCCTCCTCGCCCAATGTAGATACGCAAGTCGACTACTCGACGTGCATACCATGTATCTATATGCCAAGTCTCTAATCTATATCCTGACTACATACTAACCGTGATGTAGGTGATACGCAACGATAGCTAGTCGAGTGCGCAAACCCACATCCCAATATGAATATATCTCAGTGTCCGTGCAAGGTGTCAGGTCTCAGACAATAACAGAGTATTGTCCAAAGGGTTGAGTCTGCTAAGGCTAAGTCCATATATTTATATATTTACTAACATCGACGTAACCGTCGAATGCATCCAAGACAACTCGGACGCGCACAGTTATATAAATTACAAGTAACAAGAATACAATACAACAGATGCATATTTAATTTAGACAGTAAATATAGAAAGGTATCTTGCCTGTGTCCTGAAGCTGTGAATGCCAGAAGCCAGTTCTTGCAGTATCTCCTGGCTGATCCAATGGTCCTAACATACAATATAATATAACAATCAATCATCAGACCCTAAGTAATATATACGCTACGTTGCTTTTCAGTACTGACGCAAGGATCACGTCGGTCGAACACAGAGTCGCGGTGCATATAGCTAAGATGCACACGTGCCCAGTCATCAGTCACCGTGTATTCCATGATAGACAATGCTAAGGTTATATGACCCAGCTAATTATGTTTAGTAATTAATGGTCCTTAACCTCCGTATTAAGCGTTTCTTATTGATATCAAGGTTTATCAATGCTTTACAAGTCTTAATTAACCATTCTACTTAGAAGGATGTTCACTAGCTATTAATTACTAACTGGCTCGTTATTAAAAAATCTGATTTGGCACCTATTCATAAGTTAGGGTTTCCGAGTTACTATTTTATGTCCATGCCAAACACGACAAGACGACACGATGATAAACTATTCACGATACAAGGGAAAGAGGCCAATGAGTATTACCTACGAGGATGAACGTGGGGAGGAGGTTCTGCTCGTCGTCATGTGCACTCGCCAGGGGTCAGCGGAGCTCCTGTGTCGGCGGCAAGTCTCGGCAGCAGCGGCGGCACTCTCAGCAGGCGCGATAGCAGTGTACGGGGGCAGCTGGTCGGGGGTGTTCGGCTGCAGCGGGTCAGGTGTTCGGGAGCAGCGGGTCAGGGTGTTGTCGGCTGTGTAGGGGCGATAGTTGGCGATACATGGAGGGTGGTGGTCGACAATATATGGAGGGGGTGGTCGGCAGTATATGGAGGGTGGTGGTCGTGATGGTTGGTGCAAGGGAGGAGTATTCGGCTAGGGTTAGGGGAGGAGGGTGATATGAAATCTAGGGTTTGAGTGAATAGATGTATATTTATATGGGTGGTGGGGATGATGGGCTAAGCTCGAGGGGTGGGCTTGTCCGGCTTGTTGGGTTAGAATGATCCACTCAAAAGCGCATGTGGGCTGGGTTTGGTTCTGCTTGGGGTAAATTGGCTTTAACATTGATTTAAATTTAATAATTCAACTCGGGAATTATTAATGCGTTAGAAACGTAAGGAACTAGGTTTGGGTGGTACACAGGAGTCGTGGCCTACCAATTTTGGTGTAGTCTGATACCCTAATTTGGGTACGTGGGATTTGGATTACGGTTTCATCTCAGTAAATAATTAATTAAATCCTATTTTCTTGACGAGGGGGTTTACACGTAAGAGTAGTTTACGCAAAGGGGATGCCACTAAACGACGGTTCGGTGATATTTAATCAAATCTCCTGCATTAAATGCGGAGATCCGCCATTGTCCTGCTCATTAAATAAGGAGGCGTTGTTTGAAGGTCTGCCACCCTTCTGTGCCTAAAGTGCAGAGACGTGCCTCGGGCATCTGTCAGTATTCGACGCTTTAACTGCAGAGACATGCCTTGAGAAACTGTCACCGCTCTGTGCATTAAATGCAGAGACGTGCCTCGAGCCTTGTACAAAGTGCAACTTTTGTTGTGGCAGGCTATTTGTCTTCTGCGGAGCGTAAACAGCTCACATCCGCCTGTGTAAAACTAGGCAGCGTATTCCTTCGTATGTGTAAAAGTGGTTTACGTAAAGGAAATGGCAGTAAATCACAGCCTGGGTTGCAGTGCTGCGCCATTATTATACCCGTCGCCTGGGTAGTCGTGCATTGTCAGGAGTCCAGACGTCAGGTTCATTGCATGCTCTGACAGGTTTATTTTGAAGAACACGAAGCGTTCCTCGTACACTTCAATGCTGTATTGAAAGCGGGTGAGTTTTACGCCATGAAGGCGATGTGGCACCTCTTTTACGCTGAAGCAGCCTGGGCACATTGCACTACGCGGATGGTCCTTGAGCTTATATTTTATGCTGTGCTCAGCGAAAAAGCTCTGTTGTACTTTGATGGCTCTGAGGTCATCTTTTTACACTGCCCTGTATGAACATGTTGTGTATAGCTATCCAGCGTATTTTTTATGCTTCTACACCAGGCCCTAATTATTGTGCAAGTTTTCAAGCCGATCACATGTTGAAGCTGGTACTCACTCACATAGTAGTAGTATTTCTTGCTCATTTTTATGATACTCATTTAATTTTAGTATTCCTATTTTGTATAGCTCTTGAACTTGCATATTGTATCTTGTATATTCACTCTATTTACTGTTACATAGTTTTTGTCATTTATTAGAACTAATATTAGAGGTGTACTTTGCTCATTTCCTGACTGGATATATTTTTCCTAGATTATACTGAGGAGTGTTATCCCACTCACTACGGGCCTCTGGACGTAGTTGGCTTAGAGCAAGAGACTTTGGCTCAGGAGGAACTTATCCCGGTTGAGACAGATGACCCATTACCTGTAGCTCAGTATATAGGTTTATTGTACTGGATTTGTCTCCAAATTTTGACATTAGTATTTCTTATTATGTTTGTTGACTCATTGGATATTATTTTGCCTGGTGAGTTGTATTTGACTCTTCGGTTCTTTATACCATATTCGTACGATTGTCCATCTTATAGATCTATGATCGAGTATTTATAATTTATTGGTGGTATTATGTATCTTGATGATCATTATTGCTAGATAGATAGTTTATCCAAACAACGTTCTATTGTCGATGCTGCGACGTAAGCTGGATGTTGTTCATTACTCGTGCCCCTAGATCGGGTGTGGGTCTTGACACATTTTAGTGGTGGCCCATGCAGGTCTTCGAGGTCGCAATTAGTGTGATTCGTAGTGGTGCTCTGATTTGAGTGCTATTACGAGCCTATTTTAAGATATAGGATATATGATATAGGCTAGGAATACTCAATCATAACTAGGAAAAACTCTATCATTTACTTTAACTGTTCTTCCTTGATATTTGGTAATTGTGCTTTAATTGTCCTTCTTTGAGTACATTCTATCTTGTGCCATATTGATTCTTTCCTTTCACTTTGTCTCAGGATACCGCCTAAGACTCGATCACAACAAAGAGGAGCAGTTTTTGAGAGATCTGTGACTTCCTGAGGGCCTGCACCAGTCACTTCTTCGCTGATTGGTGTATCAAATGAGTTTGGGGGTCCACCTCCAATTTAGGGGACTGTTACTGCTGTGTCTGAGGGACTTCTACCTCCACCTTCTGTGCCGACAAATGCGACTTAGGTGTTCGAATTGTTTCGCAAGATGATGGAGGCTCAGAGGGCCCAGTCAGAGGCTCACCAAAGGTAGAATGATGTATTACGACAGTGTATTGAGAGTGCTCATCAGCTTTCCCTTGTTGTAGTAGAGAGAGGAGCTCCGGTCCAGCAACAGGTTGCTCCGTAGGTTGCCTAGCTTCGGCCGAGTAATATCCAGGACTTTAAAAAGCTGGAACCTTGGGTCTTCTAGGGAATCGAGGGCATCGTTTACGTTGATGATTGGCTTGAGGATATCGAGCATCTCATGAGGGTGTCCCACCCTGTTGAGGATCTGAAGGTTAAGGTAGTAGGACTTCAACTGTTCGATATCGCCCGCACTTGGTTCAGAAATGAGCCACTTCTTGCTGATATAGGGAAGTCTTGGGAGGTGTTCAAGGACCTCTTCAAGAGGAAGTTCTTTGATCGGGTAGACATATTGGACTTGGCGAGGCAGTTTGAGTGCCTTACTCAGGGGAGCATGTCTGTGGAGGAGTACACTGCAGAGTTCGGTAGGCTGAGCCAATTTATAGAGTATTTGGTGAGGAAGCCAGAGGTTTGGGATATCTACTTCCGCGAGGGTCTAAACTGGAAAGTGAAGATCCTTATTCCGTCTTTTTATGAGACATATTCGGAGATACTTGCGGAGGCATGCAAGGTTGAGCGGGAGTTGAGCTTGAAACCCAAGAGAGATCATGATTCTTTTCTGGGGCTAGTAACAGCATAGAGCCTGCTAAGCATCCTCATTTCCAGTCTAGGCCTTTTTACCAGCCATATCAGTACCAGACTCTAGCTAGGGCGCCAGTTCACCAGGTACCACAGTAGCAGTAGAGACAGTTACAACAAGCTTTTTGCCACTTTTGCAAGAAGATCGGCCACATCTGAAAAGTTTACAGAAAGAGGTTGGGAGTTTGTCTGTATTATGGCACCGAATGGTATCAACTGAGGGATTGTCCTTCCAACCCTCGTCGTACAGTTCAGGGAGCATCTCCAACTCAGAAAGCACAGGAGAGGCCACCTATAGTACAGCCGAGGGGACCGTCGTTTCCGACCCAACAGCAGCATTATGCCCAGCACCATCATCAGGGGGTATACCTTTGGGACGAGCATTTGTTATGATGGTAGAGGAGGCCGAGCCCACCGAAGATATCATCGCAGGTTCTATTCTCGTTGATTCTATTCCAGCTTTAGCATTGTTTGATAGTGGTGCTTCCCATAGTTTTGTATATATTTCTTTTGCACTGAAGCATCATTTGGTAGCTGAGTCTTTGCTTAGGACTTGCAGGATCATGACTAGGGGCGACATTATCCTGGTTAGTAATATTTACAAGGATCGGAGAATTACTTTGGGAGGCCGGGAGCTGAGTGCGTGTCTACTTGTATTGCCACTTCCGAATTATGATATTGTACTCGGGATGGATTAGTTGAGTTGGCACCATGCTAGTATAGATTACAGAGGAGGTAGAGTTTTGTTTAGCCCATAAGGAGTTGCCTCATCCTTTGATAACCGAGTTCTTGGATGTATTTTCTGAGGAATTGCCAGGATTGTCGGCAGATCGAGATGTTGAGTTCTCTATTGAATTGGTGCCAAGTGCGAAGCCAATTTCATAACATGTCTATAAAGTGAACAACAAGGAGCTGGTCGAGCTGAAGAAGCAAGTTGATGAACTGCAGGATAAGGGGTTTATCAGATCCAGTTCTTCACTATAGGGAGCTCCGGTATTGTATGTACCAAAGAAGGATGGATCGGTACGCATGTGCATCGATTACAGGGCATTAAATAATTTCACTATCAAGAATAAATACCCGTTGCCATGGATTGATGACTTGTTCGATCAGTTGAGTGGCTCCAAGGTATTTTCTAAGATAGACTTGAGATCAGGCTACCACTAGGTAAAAGTAAAGTCGGAGGATATTTCGAAGACTGCTTTTAGGACTCGGTATGGCCAATAGGAGTTCATGGTGATGCCGTTTGGGTTGACTAATGTCCCGACGATATTTATGAATTTGATGAACAAGGTGTTCCATCAGTACCTTGATAAGTTCGTGGTGGTGTTCATCGATGACATTCTCATATACTCGAAGATACTAGAGGAGTACGAGTAGTATTTTTTGCTCATTTTTATGATGCTCATTTAATTTCAGTATTCTTATTTTGTATATCTCTTGTACTTACATATTGCATCTTTTATATTCACTCTATTTACTATTACATAGTTTTTATCATTTATTAGAACTGCTGTTAGAGGTGTACTTTGCTTCTTTCCTGACTGGATATATTTTTTCTAGATGACACTGATGAGTGGTATCCCACTTACTACGGGCCTCAGGACGTATCTGGCTTAGAGCCAGAGACATTAGCTCACGAGAGACTCATCCCAGTTGAGACAGACGACCCATTACTTGTAGCTCAGTAGATAGGTTTATTGTACTAGATTTGTCTCCAGCTTTTGACATTCGTATTTCTTATTATATTTGTTGACTCATTGGATATTATTTTGCCTGGTGAATTGTATTTGAATCTTCAGTTCTTTATATCATATTCGTACGATTGTTTAAAAGTTACACAAGGGTCAGATGGGTAGTCTGGCATGTCTAGGAAATATGTATGAACTTGGTTTGAAGGTAACTACTAGTGTAGCACTCCAAACATCGAAGCAACGGTGAGGTATAATAAGTCACATAATTGTTGAATATTAATTCTAATTGTTCTTTTAATTTAAATTAAATAAATCCTAAATTGGTCGAGGGGGTTTTACAATCTACCCTACTTAGAGCATTTTATCCTCAAAATTAAAACATACGTATGGCAAGAACTACTGACTGAAATTAAAATGCTACTACATACCTATGCCTTCGAAGAGATGGAGATAACGCTGTCGAATATCCTTCTCACGTTCCCAGGTCAACTCGCCTGGTGCATGATGCCTCCATGCGACACGGACTAGGGGGATAGTCTGACCTTGCAATACCTTCTCACTTCGGTCCAGAATCTCAACAGGCTCCTCTTGGTATGATAACTCGAGCCGACTGTGATCTCTGAATGGTCAAGCACATGACTCAGATCTGGCATGTACCTCCTTAGTTGAGATACATGGAAGACGTCATGGACTTCTTCCAAAGTCTATGGTAAGCCTAGTCTGTAAGCAACCTCTCCGATGCGTTCTAACACATCGAATGGTTCGATGTACCTCAAACTCAGCTTTCCTCTGCCTCCAAATCTGATAGTCCCTCGAGTAGGTGAGATTTTTAGGAATACATGATCTCCAACCTGAAACTCTAGGGGTCGTCGGTGTGCATTTGCCCAATGCTTCTGTCTATCCTGTGATGCTCGTAGGTGCCCTTGGATCTTCTTCACCTTCTCCACTGTACGAACAACCAACTCTAGCCCCAAGAATCTGTCTCTCGCCTATATCGCTCCAACATACTGGGGAACGACACTTCCTTCCATACAACGTTTCATAGGGAGCCATCTGGATGCTAGCTTGATAGCTGTTGTTGTAGGAAAACTCGACCAAATACAAGTGGTCCTCCCATGATCCTCCAAAATCAAGCATGTACGCTCTCAATATGTCTTCCAATGTCTGAATGGTGCCCTCGGACTGGCCATCTGTCTGCGGGTGATACAATATGCTAAACTTCAGGCAGGTACCGAGACTCTCTTGCATACTCTGCCAAAAGTAAGATATAAATCTTGTATCCCTGTCAGACACGATACTAACTGGTACTCCATTTAATCTCACAATCTCCCTCATGTACATATCTATTAAGACCTCGGTAGATTGCCCAACTCTGAAAGGTAAAAAGTGAGCGGACTTGGTGAGTCTATCTACGATTACCCATACTACATTACGACCACTAGGACTCCTCGGTAAGCCCATAACAAAGTCCATAGTAATATGCTCCCATTTCTACTCCAGTATCGGGAGCGGTTGAAGTAATCCTGCAGATCTCTGATGCTCAGCCTTGACCTGCTGACACACCAGGCACTTCGTTACAAAGTGGGCTATCTCTCTCTTCATACTATGCCACCAGTAGTACTGTCTCAAGTCGTTGTACATCTTCGTGCCTCCTGGATAAATATAGTAGGTTGAACTGTGTGCCTCTGACATCAACTCCTGATGAAGTTCTCCATTTGAAACGTAAAGACGATCTCCATATCTCAAGGTTCCATCTTCATGTATACGCAATCCTGTCTGTATTTTGACCTCTGTCCTCTGTCGAAGCCTCTGAAATCTGGCATCTGTCAGCAAAGCAGTATTGATCCTCTCCACTAATGTCGATTGCAACTAGAAACACGTCAACTGTCCGTCTACTCTGGGCATAACGACCTATATACCTATCTGCTCTAGATCTCTCAACAGATGTTGTTGGGTAGTCAAGAAGAATGCCATGGATCTTTTACTCAATGCTTCAGCTACTTTGTTGGCCTTTCCTGGATGATACTGTAGCTCGATCTCAAAGTCTGTCATCACCTCGAGCCAACGTCTTTTTTTCTGGTTTAAGTCCTTCTAGGTGTAGACGTACTTTATGCTTTTGTGATCAGTGAATATCTCTACTCTTTCTCCATATAGGTAGTGCCTCCAAAGCTTCAAGGCAAAAATCATAGCGGCAAGCTCCAAGTCGTGGGTGGGATAGTTCTTCTCATGGGTCCTCAACTGTCTAGAGGTATAGGCCACAACCTTTCCATGCTGCATCAAGACATATCCTAATCCTTTCCCGGATGCATCACTATAGATCACGAATCCTTCGGGTCCAGAAGGTATGGTCAAGATAGGTGCTATAGTCAGACGCTTCTTCAGCTCATCGAATGCTGTCTGACACTCCTCTGTCCAAGTGGACTCCTACTTCTTACGGGTCAAGCGGGTCATCAATTCTGTGATCTTCGTAAAGTTCTCCACGAACCTCCGGTAATATTTGACAAGTCCTAGGAAACTCCTCACCTCGGAGACATTGGTAGGGGTTGGCCATATCTCTACTAATAAAATCTTCGCCGGATCTATTAAAATACTATCTCCTGAGATAACGTGTCCATGGAATATGACACGATCTAGGAGAAACTCACACTAGCTTAGCTTGGCATAAAGCCTCTCTCTCCCCAGCGTCTCTAATACTAGTCTCAAGTGCTCTTCGTGCTCCTCGTGGCTCTTCGAGTACACCAAGATATCGTCGATGAAGACTACCACGAACCGGTCTAGGTATTGGTGGAAGATTCTGTTCATCAAGTTTATAAATACAGCAGGTACATTCGTCAGTCCAAAAGGCATCACTAAGAACTCGTAGTAACCATAACGAGTCCTGAATGCTGTCTTTTGAATGTCTTCTCTTTGTACTTTTACTTGGTGATAACCCGATCTCAAGTCGATCTTTGTGAACACCACTGCTCCTGACAGCTGGTCGAACAAGTCATCAATCTGCGATAGGGGGTACTTGTTCTTGATAGTCAAAGCATTAAGGGCTCTGTAATCAATGCACATACGTACTGTTCCATCCTTCTTAGGTACAAATAACACTGGTGCTTCCCAGGGTGATGCACTAGGACGGATAAATCCTTTGTTCTGCAACTCCTCTAATTGTAGCTTCAGCTCATCTAGTTTTTTCTTTGTCAATCGGTATATATTAGAAGATACCGGTACTGCTCCGGGTACTAGCACAATAGTGGACTCTACGTCTCTATCTGGCGATAAGCCTGGCAATTCTTTAGGAAAAATATCCTCGAATTCTGCAACTATTGGTGGGGGTACCATCTCCATAGCCATGTAAGCTTTAGTTATCTGTCCTACTCCTTGCTCGACGTTCCGTCCTACTGCTTGCTCGACGTTCCCTCGCATGTACTCGAACTCCGACTGATCTGGCGGTCTAAAAGTGACGCTACCCTTTCGGTAGTCCAGTATGGCATTATACTGGCTTAACCAATCCATGCCTAGCATAACATCAAAGTATGGCATGGGTAATACCAAGAACCGCGCTCTCATCTCTCTACCATATACGACTACGAACACGTTCGAATAGTGCTGGTAACCGGCACGATACCTCCTCTGGTAAGAATCTTCCAACTCTTAGGTAAGAGAGAAGTAGCTACTCTATGCATCGCTACAAATATACTAGATATGAATGATAATATAGCTCCAGAATCAAATAATGCAGTTGCAGGTAATGATGCAACTAAAATAGTACCTGTGATAGCTTTCCCTTCTGTTTCCTCCTCAGTAGCTGCTAATGCAAAGGCCTGTTCGTGCCTCTGCCCTCCGGTCTGCTGTTGGGCTCGATCATATTGTGCCTGTTATGGGGCCAAGGGTGGTCCCCTCTGAAATCCTCCGGGTGTTGGTGGACGCTGGCCTCCTGGTGGGGGTAGTATCCTTAGAACTGGTGCTGCTGGCCTTTGTCCTGTATGAGGTGCTGCGTCTCTGCGCTGTGGGCAGTCTCGGGCTTGGTGCTGGTTTACTCCATAAATCATGCATGTCCCCGGTCTCTTCCGACAGTCTTTCTTGAAATGTCATCTCTGTCCATAGTGGTAGCAAGTCGAAAGCTCTCTTTGTTGGTATAGTGTTGTCCTCTGCTGTGTTTGCGCTCTGGGACGACGGATCGTTCCTCCTGCTTCGGGCTGTGCTCTGGCTGGTATGGTGGTGCTGGAACGTCTTGTTCCTCTGCCGATGACCTCCTGGATCCTTGCCTCTGCAAGTACCTCCTCATAAGAAATCCTCGCTTATGTGGTGGTATACCTCTATAGCTCGAAGGTGAGGCCATAATGGAATCTTTGGGCCTTCTCTAGATCGTTGGGTATCAGGACGACACCAAATCTGCTAAGACATCTGAACTCCAAGTCGTATGCGTCTACAGTCATATTCTCTTGTTCTAGATGTAGGAACTGGGAGTACAGGGCATTTCTGACTGTAGTCAAAAAATACTTCGTATTGAAGTACTCTAAGAACTGTTCCCAAATCTGGTTTTTGCCTACACTGCGCTCAATAGAATCCCACCAGTGATGGGCGTTGCCTTTTAGTTGGGCCCTCACTGCGGTCATCCAAAGGTCTGGATGCAGTTGTGAAGCCTCTAGTAGCATCTTCGTGTTGGCGACCCAATCGGAGATCTCTTCTACATTCTAGTTGCCTGAGAAAGTATCTGGTCCCATCTATTGGAACCATCGTACAGTACCACCTGTCTGAGCTGGTGGAGGTGCTGGTACTGGTGCTGTGATAGGTGTCCTCTCTAGTACTGCCATCAAACTCTGTCTCAACGTCACGGTCTGATGCCACTGTGCTTGCATTATAGTCTGGAAGAACTGAAGCAACTGTGGCTGTCCATCTGATTGTGGCATCTGGGGTGGATAAGGTGGAGGTGGTGGTAATGGAACCTCTGGCTGTGCAGTAGGTGTCTCCTTAGATATCGGCCTCTCGGTTTGCGGCATCGGTGTAGCTCCAAAAGTCTGGCCCTTGAAATGCTGTGTGGGAATTGTCTGGAAAGTTTGTCCCTCATGCCGTTGTGTAGGATCACCCTGAGAAGTCTCGTGCCAATGTATCAGCGGGGCCTGTAGCGGTGGTTGCCCTCCAGGTAGTCCCTGGGGTACCTCCTCTCTTTGGGTGGTGTCGGTTGGCACCATGATACAGGGTGCTCCTCGTCCACTGCACAAGTTTATCTTGCTACAAGAGATAGGAATTTATTAAAAGAGTACGGAATCAAGCAAACAGGATAAAGATATTTAGAAGCAATACGAAGGTAGTTCAAAGACGCAATCAAAGTGGATGAGACTTAGTAATTTCTATCCTATTGCAGGCTCGCTGGGTATGTTACCATACCACAAACAAAAACAAGACCTGCATGGGCCACCACTAAAACTATGTCACGCTCCAGTCCCAAAATTATATGGGACCAAGCTACGTGGCAATAGCCAGCTGTCACGTCTCCGAGGATATCCCAATTTAATGGATCATAACAAAGAGTACTACGCTGTCCTAAAATACTAACATGTCCAATATCAATCAACAACAGGTAATCTAATCTTATCCACAAATAATCAGCAAGAAGTACTAAAATAAATGCTGGAAGATAAACACTAGTCTCAAATATCATAGTACAACCAAGAATGTCTGGTGGAAACAAACCCACTACTATGACAAAATAAAATACTGAAATATTAGATAAAAATAATGACTAGGGCATCGGCTGACTAGATAATGATGTCCCCAATCCTAGGCAGAAGGCCTACCAATTGATCACAAAAACTCTGACGGTAGTACCCCTAGCTCCTCCACTGTAGCGTACCTATTCTCCTGTCCTGTGGGATAGTATGTCTCGTCCAAATCTGGAAAGGTACCAGGTCCTCAGAGGGACATAACAAGATACATAGAAGCATACCATATATATAAATACTGAATAAAATAAATAAAGGGTGTGCTAACCATCTAAGTGAATGCATTATGAGGACAACATTGGTACGTATGGGTAGGCATAGGCATATAACATCCACACTCTGAAGAGAGTGCCATCTGCATATATAATATCTATATTGCTCCGAAGAACATGGCATCTGAATAATATATCATCCATATTTCTTTGAAGAATGTGGCATCTGAATAGTATATCATCCATATCGCTCCGAAGAACGTGGCATCTGAATAGTGGAAGTCATTGGATTCGTGGTTCCTCCGGATACTACGGATTCCAATATGTGTATCCCATACGCCTACTAGTTGTCCTTCCCGTCCAATATAGATACACAAGTCAAATACTCAACGTGCATACCACGTATCTATATGCCAAGTCTCTACAAATAAAATAATCCTGAGTTACGTACTAACCATGATGCATGTCACACGCACCGATAACTAGTCGAGTACGTGAACCCACATCCCAATATGAATTTGTCATAGTGTTACGTGTAAGAGTGTCAGGTCTCGGAAAATACCAGAGTATCCTCCCAAGGGGGTGAGTCTGCTAGCAACTAGGTCAAGTACACTACTCATCGACGCATTCGTCGACTGCACCAGAGTCAATCTCGGACGTGCACAGTCATATAAAATAAAGCAACAAGATATCATACAACATATGTATCATTTAATTTAAATAGTAAATATGGTAAGGTATCTTGTCTGGGTTCTCAAGCTGTGAATGCCAAAAGCCTGTTCCTGCAATGTAACCTGGCTGGTCCAATGACCCTAAACACACAATATAATATAGCAAATACTGTCATCAGGCACTAAGCAATACATACACACAACTTACAACGCTGCTCTTAGGTACTGACGCAAGATAAAGGCTGGTCGACTACAGTGGCGCATGTGCACGTAGCTAAAGTGTACACATGTCCTGTCCTTGGTTACCGTGTCTCTCGCGACAATAAATACTAAGTTATGGGTCACGAAACTATTTATGTTTAGAACAATTATATGTCCTTATTTTCCATGTTTAAACATACATGTCGAGGTCCAGGTTTTTAGGTAAAATACAAGTCTTTATAATCGAGTTCTATTATTAAGGTAAATACTAGTTATTAAATAAATGCTAAATCTTGTTAACATCATACATTCATATATATAGTTTAACATTAATTAGGCTTGTGTCCAAGACTACGACACTCGACACGATGACTATATATAAACAATTATACGAGGAGAGAAGGGAACTAGAGGACGAGTACTTAGTTGGCTGGACGAGGGTGTGCTCGTTGACTGGTCGTCCTTCGGCGTGGGGCAGAGCTCCGGTCGATGGTGGAAAGCAAGGCAACAGCGCAGTAACTACAGTAGTTGTAGCAACGGCAGCAGCGGGCTGGGGACGATGTTGGGTGGTAGAGACGGTGGTCAGGCTGGGGTAGGCGGAGGAAGAGGCTCGTGGAGGTGGCGGTCTGAGGTGGTTGAGGGGGTCGGGTAGATCGGGTTAGGGTGGTTGTTGATGATGTTGAAGGGGATGCTTGATGGCGGTGGTGCAGCCTGTGCAGGCGGCCTGAGGGGAGGGGTCCGGTGACTAAGGGTGCAAGCGACGGTCTAGGCTGCGGTGGTGGCGGCCTGAAGTGGTGGTGGTGTTTGTGAAGTCGGGGGAAGGGAGAGGGGGTACTCGAGTTTTGGAAGGGGATTCGGCTAGGGTTGAGATGGTGGGTGATATAATTCTAGGGTTTCAATAGAGAACTATGTATTTATATGAGGGAAAGGGAATATGGATGACCTCAGAATTTGGGCCGGTCTGGCTCCTCGGGGTAAGGGCTGGTCCACATGAAAGGTGTACATAGGCTTGGTTAGGTCTTGCTTTGGGGTAAGTCTGGCCTCCAATTTAATTTAATTAAAATAATGTGCACGGTATTCTTTTGTCAATTGAGAACACATAGAATTAAAATTGGGTGGAACACGAGAGTCATGGGCATAGCAGGCTCAGAATAGATTAATACCATAATTTGGGTTATATGGAATTGGGTTGTGTTTGTGCCCCAAATTCAAATAGGAATGGCCAATTATGAGAATTTAGGTTTATTAAAATTATTCATGGACGTTTGTAACAAATATTGTGTAGCTAAAATGATGCACAATATTGAGTATTTAAAAGTTACAAGGGTCAGATGGGTAGTCTGACATGTCTAAGAAATATGTATGAACTTGGTTTGAAGGTAACTACTAGTGTAGTGCTCCAAACATCGAAGCAACAGTGAGGTATAATAAGTCACATAATTGTTGCACATTAATTCTAATTGTATCCAAATTAATCCTAGTCTCTTAATTTAAATTAAATAAATCCTAAATTGGTCGAGGTGGTTTACAACTAACTTACCTTACACACTGTAGCCCATAATGAAACCAAAAGGGACTGCACATAAGCAGTGAGTAGTAGTCAGTTGCTATGGCCACTACTTCACTCCCACACCTGCATAACGCCCTTCAAATTCTTGCTTCCTTCACTATGATTGAACACAGCCCAGGCACTCTCCCAAGTGTCCCCTCCCCTATTATCATGAACTGCATCCGATGTAGGGACACGAGTAGTGAACAACGTCCAGCCTACGCCGGAGCATCGGCGGTAGAACGCTGTTTGGATAATCTATCTATCTAAAAATTAATATATAAATATGCCACCAATGTAATATGAATACTCAATCAAAGATCTATAAGATGGAATAAATCACACGAATATGATAAAAGAATTGAAGAGTCATAATACAGTTCACAAGACAAATAATATCTAATGAGTCATACCAAAGAAATACTAATAATTGAGCTGGAGACAAATCCAGTACAAAGAATCTAACTACTGTGCTACAAGTCCTAGGTCATCTATCTCAGTCGGGATGAGGCTCTCTTGAGCCAAGGTCTCTGGCTCTAAGTCTACAATATCCTGAGGTAAGTAGTGAGTGGGATACCGCTCCTCAGTGTCATCTGGAAAAAAAATATCCAGTCAGAAAATGAGCAAAGTACATCTCTAACAGCAGTTCTAATAAATGATATAAATAATATAACAGTAAATATAATGAATATACAAGATACAATATAAAGGTACAAGAGATATGCAATAAATGAATACTGGAAATAAATATAAGAATGAGCATCATAGGAATGAACAAGAAATACTACTACTAAGTGAGTGAGTACCAGCTTTAACATGTGATCGGCTTGGGAACTTGCACAAGGATTATGGCATGGTTAATCATACATGCGGTATATGATTAACACTATTCAAGGAACAAGACATGCACAAGGAGGGTATGATCACATATCTACACTATATACTCTCCGCCCTCGACTAGTATAGAAGATCCAACCATGGTACGTTATGATACGGGATTCTAAAAGAAGGGCGCTACTCTTCTTATGAACCAATGTCTGTATTTGTACAAGAAGAACAAGGAAACAAGACTTGCACAAGATACACCATAAATATAAAGTAATAATATCTCATGATGAGATCCGGATAGACCAATCCGGGTAACCATCGTGTCAAGAAATCATGAATATCTACACTAAATACAAGAGATATTGAGGATATCATAAATGAGAAACTATCAGAGAATATACTTGCCTGGAATCCGGTGAACAGTATCAAAGATGTCAACTAAGGTGCCTCAAAGACCTAAATATGGATATTACATCAATACAAGGTTTTGGAATAAAAATAAGTTAAACTAGTTAACTTCTAGGTCATAAAGCCATTTCTAAGTCAAAATAGTCATAACTAGGTCAACTCTAGGTCAAACTAGTCAAACTAACTATTTCTAGGTTGTATGAGTCTATCTTAAGGATATTGGGTCCATACACAATGTAATTAGGGGATACTAGCTATACTAGGATAGTAGAAAACCATCAAGATACCGTATGATAAGATACATAATTTATTAGATATAAAATATTATAATATGTATATATAGGACAAAATATATAATACTCCTAACTAAACTAATGCTAAGTGGATAACTTGGCTTTGAACCAAAAGCGGTATCACACCTACTACCCTTTCATCTTGATGTGCAAACCCAATACCTTGAGTAAAATCTAATACCTTGACATTACCTTGGTATCTCAAGGTAATTCAATATCTAATATATTACTAATACCCATACACCTCACTATACATTAATATGTATTTAAACTTATAACAATATTATACTAAACTAATATACTAACATACCCCTTGATATTCAATACCCGTACCCAAGATATCTTACTCACATTACCTTGGTGTATCTCAAGGTAATCTAGAATTAATACTAACTAATATTAACTAGTACTTATGCATAAATAAATCTCAAGTATAATATATACTAACTTATTTATAATATATACATAAACTAATTAGCTTATTAATATAAACTAATTAATCTTATATATATATATTAACTTGCCAACTAACTGGCCTATCAATAAGCCACAACTTATTGAAACCGCTGTTGCCGCTGCTACTGCTTACTGCCGCTGCTTCTGCTGCTTTCTGCTTCTGCTGCTTAATGCTGCTGTTGCGGCTTCTGTTGCTGCTTCTGCTTCTGCTTTTCAGTGCTTCTTCTTCTGCTGTTGCTTTTCAGCTGCTTCTCTCAGCTTCTCACTGCTTTTCATTGCTTTTCTTCCGATTTTCTATTATTTTATTCTCCCATTTTCTATTGTTTCTTCTTCCCTCAAACTTACACACATAAATACACACACACACACACACACACACACACACACACACACATATATACATCTACACAAAATATAATATACATATATATACATATATATATATATATATATATATATATATATATATATATATATATATATAATATCATAATACATATATATACATACTACTATACTAGAGATGCACATGAACTCCTATTCTCCCATGATAACCAACACATCAATAAGAATTATGGATCATACATATAAATATATATACACATATATCTCACATAATAGTTATAATTATAATATTATAATATTTATAATAGAATTAAATTACAAAGAACAAACACGTGAAGTGCATCGTACCCGTATCACACTAGATTTATGATACGCTTGTGATACGACTCCACCACACAACCAAATGTATCCCAATGGACACGAGCAAGTCTAAAATCATAATTATGAATAATACGAAGAGCTAACTACTCATCTACATGTCCGTGTCAAAATGTGACATGCTCAAACCCTCGTGTCAGAGGAAAAATTCCCAAATTAATCTGTGTCTCCAAATTGTCGGGATACGACATATATGTATCTAATTGTGGATACGATACTAGACACACATAATCAAACATATATTAATTTGGTCTAATTGACCTATTGACAAACACAACTTGTGTCAATCTCGGAATTCTTCCAAAATTGACACAAAATACCACATAACTTTCTCCATAGGCCTCCTATAAACCTAATTCCAATTCCTATAGGTAGCCTTAGCATATGAGGTGGTTTTTAATTATTAAAATACATATTTAGAGTTCAATTAGAGGGAAAAAATGAATTATAACTATTAGAAGTTGGATTCCAAATGAAACTACCAAATTGAGTGAAAAGAGTTTCCAACTTATAGATCCTTACTCCTCCTTGTAGATCTTTGCTTCCTTCTTGTAGATCCTTGCTTTAATAGCCTCCAACGATAATTAGGGAAGAAATTGGAAAGAAATTTGGGTAGAATTTGATGTGAGAATGAAGAAATTTGGAAGAAGGAAATTCTAGATCTAGATTTGAAATAAGAAATAAAGAGAGAAAAAATTTCCTCCAATCTATACTAGGTCGGCCCCTTTCCCCTCTTCCGAGTTACTATAAAATATCTAAAATATCTCTTGGGGCTTATCATGAAAAAAATAATTAAGGAAGGAAGGTTGCAGTATAATTAGTTTAACTTAATTAATCATCCTCCTAATGATTGGATTTATTATTGGGCTCAATTCTAACTAGATATAAATGTTGGTCCATGGATCTAATATAAACTAGTTAGGTCTACTAACACAAGTCCAAAATAACAAACTAAAATCTAATAATAAATAAAAATACAATAAATAAATATACAACATGGGCAATATTTAATTAATTATAAAATAACCAAAATACCCTTTCCTAGAAAATATGATAGTAACAAGTCTATCCCCCTTAAAATAATTTCGTCCTTAAAATTCAAAGATAAAACTACCCCTAAAAAATAAAATAGAACATAATTAGGAAAGAACATGCCTCAAGGCACAAACAAATATGGGTAATGCTCTTGCATTTCATCCTCTCTCTCCCAAGTAGACTCCTCCGGAGAGTGATGCCTCCATGCGACATGTACCAAAAGAATAGTATGGATCCTCAGAACCTTCTCTCTCCGATCCAGAATCTCAACTGGCTCCTCTAGATAGCTAAGAGTAGGGCCCACCTCTATCTCCGAGTGATCCAACACGTGACTAGGATCCACTATGTACCATCTCAACTATGATACGTGAAACACTTGTGCACTCCCTCCAATGCCGGTGGCAAGTATAGTCTGTAAGAAGCTGTACCGACCCTCTCGAGAATTATGAAAGATCCGATGAATAGTGGACTAAGCTTCTCGCCTCCACCAAAATGAATTATGCCTCGTGTCGAAGAAATTCTCAGAAATACCAAACCACCAACCTAGAACAAAACACAACCTTAAGAACTTTATCTATAACAAACAACCAATATCAAGCATAAAACAAAAATCTAAACTATACCTCAAACTCCAAAGGTCTCCGGTGGCTATCGGCCCAATGCCACTATCTGTCCTATGCCACTCGAAGTCTGTCTCTGATCAGCTTAACCTTCTCCGCTGTATTCACAACCATCTCTGGCCCTAACAAAACTCTATCTCCAACATCGTCCCATGACAAGGGAGTACGACATCTCCGACCGTACAGAGTCTCAAATGGTGACATCTCTATAATAACCTGATAGTTGTTATTATAAGCAAACTCTACCAAATGAATAATATCTTCCCAAGATCCCCCAAAATCTAGTACAGATGTATGCAGTATATCCTCGAGAGTCTGTATGCTCCTATCTAACTGTCCATCTGTCTTGGGATGATATGTAATACTGAACTTGAGCTGGGTACCTAAACTAGCCTGCAAACTCCTCCAGAAATAAGAAGTGAAATGACTATCCCGATCCAAGACTATGCTGACAAAAACCCCATATATTCTGATGATCTGTCTCACATACATCTCTGCCAGCTACTTCGAAGACAAACCCACCTTAAAAGATAAAAAATGGGCCGACTTGGTCAACTTGTCAACGATGACCCAAATTGCGTCTTTTCTTCCTGGAGATCATCGAAGTTCAGACACAAAATCTATAGTAATGTGCTCCTACTTTCACTATGGAATGGATAATGGCTGAAGTAAATCACCTGGCCTCTCCCTTTCGGCTTTTACATGCTGGCACACTAAGTATCTGGATACGAACTGTGCCACGTCCCTCTTCATGCCATACCACCACACACACTCTCGTATATCCCGATACATCTTGTTGGCACCTGGATGCATGGAATACTAAGAATGATGTGCTTCCTATAATACCTCCTCATACAACTCCCCACTAGGCACACATAATCTAATCCCATACCGCAAAGAACCATCCTCAGCAATGGTAAAATTATCCTCCAATCATGCTCTTACCTGAGCTCTAATGCTCCTCAGAGATACATCCTTATACTAGGCTGCCTTGATCCTGTCCCTCAACTCCGAGTATATCTGTAACCCCCATATCTGCATAGCAAAACCAGAACTATCACCTCAATGCCCAAGCTCTCCAAGTCCTCCAATAAATACCAATCCTGCGTGAACAACATAGCTACCGGATACCTGCTCAAGGCATCGGCAACTACATTGGCTTTCCCAAGATGATACTGCAAACATATGTCAAAATCTTTTATCAGTTCCAACCACCGACGCTGCCTCTTGTTCAACTCCTTCTGAGTGAAAATAAACTTCAAGCTCTTATGGTCTGTGAAGATCTTCACACGCTCTCCGTACAAATAGTATTTCCACAACTTTACGGTAAAGTTGACTATTGACAACTCCAAATCGTGGGTAGGATAGTTTTTTTCACGAGGACGCAATTTCCTGGATGCATAGGCAATCACTTTCATATTCTGTTAAAGAACACAACCCAGACCTTTTCCCGATGCATCGCTATAAATAGTGAAATCTCCTGACCCTGATGGCAATGTCAAAATAGGAGCAGACGTCAACCTCTTCTTTAATTCCTCAAAAGCAACCTGATACTCCTCTGTTCAAACAAACTCTGTATCCTTTCTGGTGAGTCTAGTCATCGGCTCGACAATCCATGAAAAATCTTGCAAAAACTTCCTGTAGTAGCCTGCTAGACCTAAGAAACTTTTGATCTCTGCCACTGAACTCGGGGTCTTCCAAGACTCTACTGTTGCGATCTTCTTCGGATCCTATAAAATTCTATCACCAGTCACAATATGTCCTAAGAACTCCACCTTGTCAAGGAAGAATCATACTTGGACAGCTTCCCATACAGCTTCTCCTTCCTTGGCACATCCAACACAATCCGAAAATGCTCCTCGTGCTCCTCCGGTGTCTTCGAGTATATGAGTATGTCATCGATGAACACCTCCACGAACTTGTCAAGGTACTGATGGAACACCTTGTCCATCAAATTTATAAATACTGCCGGGGCATTAGTCATCCAAACGACATCACCATGAACTCATACTGGCCATACCGAGTCCTAAAAGTAGTCTTTGGAATGTCCTCTGGTTTTAATTTCTCCTGGTGGTTGCCTGATCTTAAGTCTATCTTGAAAAATACCTTAGCGCCACTTAACTGATCGAACATGTCATCAATCAGTAACAACGGGTATTTATTCTTGATAGTACGATTATTCAATATCCTGTAATCGATGCACATGCACACTGACCCATTTTTTTGGGTACAAACAATACCGGGGCTCCCCACGGTGAAGAACTGGATCTGATAAACCCTTTATCCTGCGATTCATCCACTTGCTTCTTCAACTCGACCGGCTCGCTGTTGTTCACTCTATAGATATGCTATAAAATTAGTTCTGCACCTGGCACCAAGTCTATAGAGAATTCAACATCTCAATTTGGCAGAAATCCTGACAATTCTTCACAAAATAAATCCAAGAACTATGTTATCAACAGACGCAACAACTCCTTATCTTCTACTATAGCTCCACAGATAATGCCTTCTTTCTGCTCTGTAGCTCCTCTAGCAAACTCGAACTCTGGCTCTCTTGGTGGACTAAACAAAACTCTACCTCCTCTACAATCTATACTAGCATTGTGCCTACTCAACCAATCCATCCTGAGTATAATATCGTAGCTCAGAAGTGGCATTACAAGTAGATACACACTCAACTTGTGGCCTCCCAAAGTAACTCTTTGATCCATGCAAATATAACTAACCAGGATAATGCCTCCCCCGGTCATGATCTTGCAAGTCCTAAGCAAAGACTCAGCTACCAAATGATGCTTGAGAGTAAAAAAACAGATACAAAACTTTGGAAAGCACCACTATCAAACAAAGCTAAAGTTGGAATAGAATCAAGAAGAATAGAACCTGCGATGATATCTCCAGTGGGCTCAGCCTCCTCGACTGTTATAGTAAAATCTTCTCCCTGATGTGCACCTCCCTGATGCTGGTGTTGGGCATAACACTGCTGCTGAGTCGGAAGCGACGGTCCCCTCGATAGTACTGCAGGTGGCCTCGCTTGTGTCCTTGGAGCTGGAGCTACTCCCTGAACTACACGACGAGGGTTGTAAGGACACTCTCTCAGCTGATTCCCCTCGATACCACAATACAAACAAACTCGTAACCTCTTTCTATAAACTTCCAAGATATGGTCGAGCTTCTTGCAATAGTGGTAGAAAGCTTATTATGAGTGTCTCTACTGCTACGGTGCTTGGTGAAATGATGCCATAGCTGGAGTCTGGTGCTGCTGCGGCTGTTAAAAAGGCCTGGACTAGAAATGAGGACGCTTAGCTATCACTGTACTGCTATTTGCCTCCAGAAGAGAATTATGATCTCTCTTGGGTTTCAAACCCAACTCCTGCTCAACCTTGCGTGCCTCCGCAAGTGTCTTCAAATAGGCCTCATAGAAAGACAGAATAAGGATCTTCACTTTCTAGTTCAGACCCTTGTAGAAATAGATAGCTAGAACCTCCTACTCCCTCACCAAGTACTCCATAAATTGGCTCAGCCAACTGAACTCTACAGCATACTCCTCTACGGACATACTTTTCTAAGTAAGGTCCTCAAACTGCCTCCCCAAGTCCAACCTTTCCGTCCGAGCAAATAACTTCCTCTTGAAAAGGTCATTGAATACCGCCCAAGACTGCCCTACATTAGCAAGAAGTGGCTCATTCCTGAGCCAAGTATAGGCGATGTCAAACAGCTGAAGTCCTACTGCCTCAATCTTTAGATCCTCAGTAAGACGGGACACCCTCATGAGACGCTCAATATCCTCAAGCCAATAATTAGCGTAGACGATGCCCTCAGTCCCCTTGAAGACCCAAGGTTCCATCTTCTTGAAGTCCTGGACATTACTCGACCGAAGCTGGGCAACCTGCAGAATAACCTATCGCTGGACCAGAACTTCTCTCTACTACAGTAAGGTCAAAATGATGAGCACTCTCAATGCCCTATCGCAACACGTCGGTCTTCCTCTGTTGTGCCTCAGACTGGGCTCTCTGAGCCTCTATCATCTGGTGAAACAATGCGAACACTAGAGTCGTATCTGTCGGTAAAGAAGATGGAGGTAGAAGTCCCTAAGACACAGCTAGAACAGTCCTCTGTGCTGGAGGTGGACCCCCGAATGCAGATGATATGTCAATTATCAGAGAAGTGACTGGTCCAGGCTCTCGGGAAGTCGCAGATCTCTCTGAAAATGCTCCTCTCTGCTGTGATCTAGTCTTAGGCAGCATCCTGAGACAAAATAAAAGAAAAGAATCAATATGGCACATGATGTAATGCATTCAAAGAAGGACAGTTTAAAATCAAATATCAATATCAAGGAAGAACAATTGAACTGAATCAATAGAGTTTTTCCTAGAAGTGATTAAGTATTCTCAGCCTATAGCCTATATCCTATATCCTATATCCTGGTACAGGCTCGTAATTGCACTCAAATAAGAGCACCACTACAAATCGCACTAATTGCGACTTTGAAGACCTGCATGGGCCACCACTAAAAACGTGTCACAATCCGCACCCGATATAGGGGCACGAGTAGTGAACAATGCCCAGCCTAGGCCACAGCATCGGCAGTAGAACGTTGTTTGGGTAATATATCTATCTAACAATAAAGATATAAATATCCCACCAATGTAATATTAAACTCAATCACAGATTTATACGATGGAACAAATCGCACGAGTATGATAAAAGAATAGAAGAGTTACAATACAGCTCACAAGACAAATAATATCCAATGAGTCATACCAAAGAAATACTAATAATTGAGCTGGAGACAAATCTAGTACAAATAATCTAACTACTGTTCTACAAGTCCTGGGTCGTCTGTTTCAGTCGGGATGAGACCCTCCTAAGCCAAGGTCTCTGTCTCTAAGCCTACGATATCCTGAGGCCCGTAGTGAGTAGGGTACCACTCCTCAGTGTCATCTGGAAAAAATATATCCAGTCAGGAAAGGATTAAAGTACATCTTTAACAGCAGTTTTAATAAATGATATAAACTATGTAACAGTAAATAGAGCGAATATACAAGTTGTAATATAAAGGTACAAGAGATATGCAATAAAGGAATACTGGAAATAAATACAAGAATAAGCATTATAGGAATGAACAAGAAATACTACTACTAAGTGAGTGAGTACCAGCTTTAATATGTGATCGGCTTATGAACTTGCACAAGGATTATGGCCTGGTTAAATATACGTGCGGTGTATGATTAATACTATTTAAGGAATAAGACATGCACAAGAAAGTTATGATCACATATCTACACTACATATTCTCTGCCCCCGATTGGTAAAGTAGATCCAACCATGGTACGTTATGACACGAAATTCCACAAGAAGGGCACTACTTTTCTCATGAACCAATATCTTTGTTTGTACAAGAACAACAAGGAAACAAGACTTGCACAAGATATATCGTCAATACCAAGGAATAATATCTCATGATGAGATCTGGATATACCAATCCGTGTAACCATCGTGTCAAAAAATCAAGGATATCTACACTAAATACAAAAGATATAGAGGATTTCATGAATGAAAAACTATCAGAGAATGTACTTGCCTAGAATCCGGTAAACATTATCAAAGATGTCCGATACGGTGCCTCAAAGATCTAAATATATAATATTACATCAATACAAGATTTTAGAATAAAAATAAGTTAAACTAGTCAACTTCTAGGTCATAAAGCTATTTCTAAGTCAAAACAGTCAAACAAGGTAAACTCTAGGTCAAACTAGTCAAACTAGCTATTTTTAGGTTTTATGAGTCTATCTCTAGGATATTGGGTCCATATACTATCTAACTAGGCCATACTAGCTATACTAGGATACTATGAAACTAACAAGATATCGTATCATAAGATACACAATTTATTAGATTTAAAAATATTATAATATGCATATACAAGACAAAATATATAATACTCCTAACTAAATTAATGCCAAATGAATATCTTGGCTTTGAACCAAAAACGGTATCACACTCAATCTCATCTTGATGTGCAAACCCAATACCTTGAGTAAAATCCAATACCTTGACATTACCTTGGTATCTCAAGGCAATTCAATATCTAATATATTACTAATACCCATATACTTCACTATATATTAATAAGTATTTAAACTTATAACAATATTATACTAAACTAATATACTAATATACCCCTTGATATTCAATACCCGTACCCAAGATATCTCACTCTCATTACCTTAGTGTATCTCAAGGTAATCTAGAATTAATACTAACTAATATTAACTAGTACTTATGTATATATAAATCTCATATATAATATATACTAACTTATTTACAATATATACATAAACTAATTAGCTTATTAATATAAACTAACTAATCTTAAGCAGTGGCAGCAGCGGTTTCAATAAGCTGTATCTTATTGCTTGCTGCCACTGCTTACTGCCGCTGCTTCTGCTGCTTTCTGATTCTGCTTCAGCTGCTACTTTTGTTTCTGCTGCGGCTTCTGTTGCTGCTTCTGCTTCTGTTTTTTAGTGCTTCTGCTATTGCTACTGCTTTTCAGCTGCTTCTCTTAGCTTCTCACTATTTTTCTCTCACTATTTTCCATTGCTTTTCTCCCTGTTTTCTATTGTTTTATTCACTGTTTTACATTATTGCTTTTTTTCTCAAGCTCTCACACACACACACACACAAACACACACACACACACACACACACACACACATATATATATATATATATATATATATATATATATATACACACATATAACTATAATATCATAATACATATATATACATACTACTATACTAGAGATGCACATGAACTCCTACTCTTCCATGATCACCAACACATCAACAAGAATTATTGATCATACATATAAATATATATACACATATATCTCATATAATAATTATAATTATAATTTTATAATATCTATAATTAAATTAAATTGCAAAGAACAAACACGTGAAGTGCATCTCAGCCGTATCACACTAGATCTATGATACGCTTGCGATACAGCTCCACCACACAACCAAATATATCACAACAGACATGAGCAAGTATAAAATCATAATTATGAATAATACGAAGAGCTAACTACTCATCTACGTGTCCGTGTCAAAATATGACATGCTCAAACCCCCGTATCGGAGAAAAACCCCCAAATCAACCCGTATCTCAAATTTGTTGGGATACGTCCTATACGTATCCAATTGTGGACAAGATACTAGAACATACAATCAAACACATATCAATTTGGTCTAATTGACCTATTGACAAACACAAGTTATGTCAATCTCAGAATTCTTCCAAAATTGACACAAAATACTACATAACTTTCTCCATAGTCCTCCTATGAACCTAATTTCAATTCCTATGGGTAGCCTTAACATATAGGGTAGTTTCTAATGATTAAAACATAGATTTAGAGTCTAATTAGAGGAGAAAAAATTGAATTATACCTATTGGGAGATGGATTTCCAATGAAACCACCAAATTGAGTGAAAGAGCTTCCAACTTGTAGATCCTTGCTTCTCTTTGTAGATCCTTGCTTCCTCCTTATAGATCTTTACTTTAATAGCCTCCAATGATGATTTGGGAAGAAATTTGGAAGAAATTTGGATAGAATTTGATGTTGGAATAAAGAAATTTGGAAGAGTAAAATTCTAGATCTAGATTTAAAATAAAAAATAAAGAGAAATTTTTTTTCCTCCATTCTATACTAGGCTTGCCCCTTTTTTGTCTTCCAAGTCATTATAAAATATCTAAAATACCCCTTGGGGCTTCTCATAAAGAAATAATTAAGCAGGGAAGGTTTTAGTCTAATTGGTTTAACTTAATTAATCCTCCTCCTAATGATTGTGTTTATTATTGGGCTCAATTCTAACTAGAAATAAATATTGATCCATGGATTTAATCTAAACTAGTTAGGTCCACTAACACAAGTCCAAATAATAAACTAAGATTTATCAATAAATAAATAATATAATAAATAAATATATAATATATACAATATTTAATTAATTATGAAATAACCAAAACACCCTTTTCTAGAAAATATGGTAGTGAAAAGTCTACCCCCCTAAAAATAATTTTGTCAAAATTCAAAGATGAAACAACCCCCAGAAAATAAAAACGAACATAATCAGGAAAGAACATACCTCAAGGCACAAACTAATATGGGTAACGCTATCGTATTTCATTCTCTCTCTCCTAAGTAGACTCCCCAGGAAAGTGATGCCTCCATGCAACCCATACCAAAGGAATAATATGGTTCCTCAGTACCTTCTCTCTCCGATCCAGAATCTCAACTGGCTGCTCTGGATAGCTAAGAGTAGGGCCTATCACTATCTCCGTGTGATACAACACGTGACTAGGATCCACCATGTACCATCTCAACTGAGATACGTAAAACACGTTGTGCACTCCCTCCAATGCATGTGGCAAGTCTAGTCTGTAAGAAACTGCACCGACCCTCTCGAGAATAGTGAAAGGTCCGATGAATCACAGACTAAGCTTTCCGCCTCCACCAAAATGAATCGTGTCTCGTATCGAAGAAATCCTCAAAAATATCAAACCACCAACCTAGAATAAAACACAACCTTAAGAACTTAATCTATAACAAACAACCAATATCAAGCACAAAACAAAAATCTAAACTATACCTCAAACTCCAAAGGTCTTTGTTGGCTATCGGCCAATGTCGCTGTCTGTCCTGCACCACTCAAAGTCTGTCTCTGATCAATTTAATCTTCCCCGCTGCATCCAAAACCATCTCTAGCCTTAGAAAAACTTCTCTCCAACATCGTCCCATGATAAGGGAGTACGACATCTCCGACCGTACAGAGCCTCAAATGGTATCATCTCTATACAAGCCTGATAGCTGTTGTTGTAAGGAAACTCTACCAAATGGAGATGATCTTACCAAGATCCCCTGAAATCTAGAACATAGGTATGCAATATATCCTCAGAGTCTGAATTGTCCTCTCTGACTGCCCATCTATCTGGGGTTGATATGCAGTACTGAACTTGAGCTGGGTACCCAAACTCGCCTGCAAACTCCTCCAGAAATGAAAAGTGAAATGACTATCCTGATCCAAGACTATGAGGATGGGAACCTTATATATCTTGACGATCTGCCTTACATACATCTCTACCATATTCTCCGTAGACAAACTCACCTTTAAAGGCAAAAAGTCGGTCGACTTGGTCAACCAGTCAATGATGACCAAAATTACATCTTTCCCTCTTAGAGATTATGGAAGTTCGGACACAAAATCCATAGTAATGTGCTCCCACTTCCACTCTGGAATGGGTAATGGCTGAAGTAAACCAACTGGCCTCTGCCTCTCGGCTTTCACCTGCTGGCACACTAAGCATCTGGATACGAACTGTGCCACTTCCCTCTTTATGCCATACTACCACAAACTCTCTCGTATATCCCGATACATCTTATTAGCACCTGGATGCATGGAATACTAAGAGCAATGCGCTTCCTACAATACCTTCTCATGCAGCTTCCTACTAGGCATACATAATCTAATACCATGCAACAAAGAACCATCCTCAGCAATGGTGAAATCATCCTCCAGTCCTGCTCTCACTTGAGATCTGATGCTCCTCAGAGATACATCCTCATACTGGGCTGCCTTGATCCTGTCCATCAACTCTGTGTGTATCTGCAACCCCCACATCTACATAGCAACCAGGAACTATCACCTTAATATCCAAGCTCTCCAAGTCCTCCAACAAATACCGATACTGCATCAACAACATAGCTACCGGATACCTGCTAAAGGCATCGGCAACTATATTGGCTTTCCCAGGATTATACGACAAAGATATGTCAAAATCCTTGATCAGTTCCAACCACCGACGCTGCCTCATGTTCAACTCCTTCTGAGTGAAAACGTATTTCAAGCTCTTGTGGTCTGTGAAGATCTCCATACGCTCTCCATACAAATAGTGTTTCCATAACTTTAGGGCAAAGATGACTACTGCCAACTTAAAATCGTGGGTAGGATAGTTCTTCTCACGAGGACGCAATTACCTGGATATATAGGCAATTACTTTCCTATTCGGCTGAAGAACATAACCCAGACCTTTCCCCGATGTATCACTATAAATAGTGAAACCTCCTGACCCTGATGGCAACGTAAAAATAGGAGTAGACGTCAACCTCTTCTTCAAATCCTCAAAAGAAACTTGGCACTCCTTTGTTCAAACAAACTTTGTTTCCTTCCTGGTGAGTCTAGTCATTGGATCGGCAATTCTTGAAAAATCTTACACAAACTTCTTGTAGTAGCCTGCTAGACCTAAGAAACTTCTGATCTCTGCCACTGAACTCAGGGTCTTCCAAGACTCCACTGCTGTGATCTTCTTCATATCCACTGAAATTTCATCACCAGTCATAACATATCCTAAAAATTATACCTTGTCCAGGAAGAACGGACACTTGGACAACTTTCCATATAGCTTCTTCTTACTCAGCACATCCAACACAATCCGCAAATATTCCTCGTTCTCCTCCGGTGTCTTTGAGTATATGACTATGTCATCGATGAACACCACCACGAACTTGTCAAGGTACCGATGGAATACCTTGTCTATCAAATTCATAAATACCGCTGGGGCATTAGTCAACCTAAACGACATTACCATAAACTTTTACTGGCCATACCGAGTCCTAAAAGTAGTCTTCGGAATGTCCTCTGGCTTCATTTTCACTTGGTGGTAGCCTGATCTCAAGTCTATCTTGAAAAATTCCTTGGCGCCACTTAACTGATCACACAGGTCATTAATATGTGACAACGGGTATTTATTCTTGATAGTGAGATTATTCAATGCCATATAATCGATGTACATGTGCACCGACCTATCTTTCTTCTGTATAAACATTACAAGGGCTCCCCACGGTGAAGAACTAGATCTGATAAACCCTTTATCCTAAAATTCATCCACTTGCTTCTTCAACTCGACCATCTCGCTGTTGTTCACTCTATAGACATGTTGTAAAATTAGTTCTACATCTGGCACCAAGTCTATAGAGAATTTAACATATCGATCTGGCGACAATCCTGACAATTCTTCAGGAAATACGTACAAGAACTCTGCTATCAATGGATGCAGCAACTCTTTGTCTTCCACCATAGCTCCACAGATAATTCCTTGTCGCTGCTCTGCAGCTCCTCTAGCAAACTCAAGTCAGGCTCTCCTGGCAGGCTAAACAAAACTCTAACTTCTCTACAATCTATACTAGCATGGTGCCTACTCAACCAATCCATCCTGAGTATAATATCGTAGCTCGGAAGTGACATTACAAGTAGACACACACTCAACTCCTGGCCTCCCAGAGTAACTCTCCGATCCATGCAAATATCACTATCCAGGATAATGACCCCCCCAGTCATGATCTTACAAGTCCTAAGCAAAGACTCAGCTACCAAATGATGCTTCAGAGCAAAAGAAATAGATACAAAACTATGGAAAGTCCCGCTATTAAACAAAGCTAAAGTTGGAATAGAATCATGAAGAATAGAACCTGTGATAACATTTTCGGTAGGCTCGGCTTCCTCAACTATCATAACAAAAGCTCATCCCTGACGTACACCTTCCTAATGTTGGTGCTGGGCATAACGCTGTTGTTGGGTTGGAAGCGGCGGTCCCCTCGGCAGTACTACAGGTGGCATTGCTTGTGTCCTCCGAGTTGGAGATGCTCCCTGAACTGCACGATGAGGGTTGGAAGGACACTCTCTCAGCTGATGCCCTTCGATACCATAATACAAACAAACTTCCAACCCGTTCTTGCAAATATTTCAGATATGGCCGGGCTTCTTGCAGTAGTGGCATGAAGCTTTCTGTGACTGTCTCTGCTGGTGAGGTCCCGGGTGAAATAATACCCTAGCTGTAGTCTGGTGCAGCTACGGCTGTTGAAAAGGCCTGGACTGGAAATGAGGACGCTTAGCAATAACTATGCTGCTATTTGCCTCCAAAAGTGAATCGCGATCTATCTTGGGTTTCAAACCTAACTCCTGCTCAACCTTGCGTGCTTCTGCAAGTATCTTCGAATAGGTCTCATAGAAAGACGGAATGAGGATCTTCACTTCCCAGTTCAGACCCTCGCAGAAACGGATAGCTCAAACCTCCTGCTCCTTCACCAAGTACTCCGTAAATTTTCTCATCCTACTGAACTCTGCGGCGTACTCCTTTATGGATATGCTTCCCTAAGTAAGGCCCTCAAACTGCCTCCCCATGTCCAACCTTTCTGCCCGAGCAAATAACTTCCTCTTGAAATGGTCCTTGAACACCTCCCAAGACTGCCCTGCATCAGCAAGAAGTGGCTTATTCTTGAACCAAGTGCGGGCGATGTCGAACAGTTGAAGTCCTACTGTCTCAATCTTCAGATCCTCAGTAATATGGGACAATCTCATGAGACGCTCAATATCCTTAAGCCAATCATCAGCATAGACGATGCCCTCAGTCCCCTTGAGGACCCGAGGTTCCAGCTTCTTGAAGTGCTGGACATTACCTAGCCGAAGCTAAGCAACCTGCAAAACAACCTGCTGCTGGACCAGAACTCCTCTCTCTACTGCAGCAAGGGAAAGCTGTTGAGCACTCTCACTGGGTCCTCTGAGCCTCCATCATCTTGCAAAACATTGCGAACATCTGAGTCGCATCTGTCGGTACAGGAGGTGGAGGTGGAAGTCCCTCAAACACAGTCGAAATAGTCCTATGAGCTGAAGATGGACCCCCGAACGTAGCTGATATGTCAATCACCGGAGAAGTGACTGGTGCAGGCCCTCGGGAAGTTGCAGATCTCTCAGAAAATGCTCCTCTCTGTTGTGATCTAGTCTTAGACGGCATCCTAAGACAAAACGATAGGAAAGAATCAATATGGCACATGATGTAATGCATTCAAAGAATGACAGTTTAAGATCAAATATCAATATCAAGGAAGAATAGTTGAACTGAATCATTAGAGTTTTTCCTAGATATGATTAAGTATTCTCAGCCTATAGCCTATATCCTATATCCTATATCCTGGAACAGGCTCGTAATTACACTCAAATAAGAGCACCACTACAAATCATACTAATTGCGACTTTGAAGACCTGCATGAGCCACCACTAAAAATGTGTCACGATCTGCACCCGATGTAGGGATACGAGTAGTGAACAACGCCTAGCCTAGGCCGTAGCATCGGCGTTAGAATATTGTTTGGATAATCTATCTATCTAACAATAAAGATATAAATATCCCACTAATATAATATGAATACTCAATCACAGATCTATAAGATGGAACAAATCGTACGAATATGATAAAAGAATAGAAGAGTCATAATATAGCTCACAAGGCAAATAATATCCAATGAGTCATACCACAGAAATACTAATAATTGAGTTGGAGAAAAATCCAGTACAAGAATCTAACTACTGTTCTACAAGTCCTGGGTCATCTATTTCAGTCGGGATGGGACCCTCCTGAGCCAAGGTCTTTGGCTCTAAGCCTACGATATCTTGAGGCCCGTAGTGAGTGGGGTACCACTCCTCAATGTCATTTGGGAAAAATATATTCAGTCAGGAAAGGAGCAAAGTATATTTCTAACAACAGTTTTAATAAATAATATAAACTATGTATCAGTAAATAAAATAAATATACAAGATGCAATATAAATGTATAAGAGCTATGCAATAAAGGAATACTGAAAATAAAAACAAGAATGAGCATCATAAGAATGAACAAGAAATACTATTACTAAGTGAGTGAGTACCAGCTTTAAAATATGATCATCTTGGGAACTTGAACAAAGATTATGGCCTGGTTAATCATACATGCGGTGTATGATTAACACTATTCCAGGAACAAGACATGCACAAGGAGGGTATGATCACATATCTACACTACATACTCCCCGCCCCCGACTGGTATAATAGATCAAACCATGGCACGTTATGACATGGCATTCCACAAGCAGGGCGCTACTCTTCTCTTGAACCAATATCTGTATTTGTACAAGAAAAACTAGGAAACAAGACGTGCACAAGATACACCATAAATACCAAGGAATAACATCTCATGACGATATTCGGATATACCAATCCGTGTAACCATCGTATCAAGAAATCAAGGATATCTACACTAAATACAAGAGACATAGAGGATATCATGAATGAAAAACTATCAGAGAATGTACTTGCCTGGAATCCGGTAAATAATATCAAAGATGTCCAGTACGGTGCCTCAAAGACCTAAATATGGAATATTATATCAATACAAGGTTTTGGAATAAAAATAAGTTAAACTAGTCAACTTCTAGGTCATAAAGCTATTTCTAAGTCAAAAAAGTTAAACTAGGTCAACTCTAGGTCAAACTAGTCAAACTTGGTCAAACTAGCTATTTTTAGGTTAAATGAGTATATCTCTAGGATATTGGGTCCATACACTATGTAACTAGGCCATACTATCTATACAAGGGTACTAGAAAACCAACAAGATATCGTATCATAAGATATACAATTTATTAGATATGAAAATATTATAATATGTATATACAAGACAAAATATATAATACTCCTAACTAAACTAATGCTAAGTGGATACCTTGCCTTTGAACCAAAAGCGATATCACAATTACTACACTCCCATCTTGATGTGCAAACCCAATACCTTTAGTAAAACCCAATACCTTGACATTACCTTGGTATCTCAAGGTAATTCAATATCTAATATATTACTAATACCCATACACCTCACTATACATTAATAAATATTTAAACTTATAATAATATTATACTAAACTAATATTCTAACATAACCATTGATATTCAATACCCATACCCAAGGTATCTCACTCTCATTACCTTGGTGTATCTCAAGGTAATCTAGAATTAATACTAACTAATATTAACTAGTACTTATGTATATATAGATTTCATATATAATATATACTAACTTATTTACAATATATACATAAACTAATTAGCTGATTAATATAAACTAATTATTCTTATATATATATATATATATATATATATATATATATATATATATATTAACTTGACAACTTACCGGCTTATCAATAAGCCACAACTTATTGAAACCACTGATGCCGCTGCTGCTGCTTACTGCCGCTGCCTCTGCTGCTTTTTGATTATGCTTCTGCTGCTTACTGCTGCTGCTTCTGCTGCGGCTTCTGCTGCTGCTTCTGCTTCTACATTTCAGTATTTTTGCTGCTGCTGCTGCTTTTCAGCTGCTTCTCTCAACTTCCCACTATTTTTCTCTGCTTTTCATTACTTTTCTCCATGTTTTCTATTATTTTATTCTCTATTTCCATTGTTTCTTCTTCTCTCAAGCTCACATACATAAATACACACACACACACACACACACACACACACACACACATATATATATATATATATATATATAGATGCACGTGAACTCCTACTTTCCCATGATCACCAACACATCAACAAGAATTATAGATCATACATACAAATATATATACACATATATCTCACATAATAATACAATTACAATATTATAATATCTACAATTGAATTAAATTACAAAGAACAAACATGTGAAATGTATCACACCCGTATCACACTAGATCTATGATACACATACGATACGGCTCCACCACATAACCAAATGTATCCCAACGGACACGTGCAAGTCTAAAATTATAATTATGAACAATACGAAGAGCTAACTACTCATCTACGTGTCCGTGTCAAAATATGACATGCTCAATCCGTATCTCCAAATTATCGGGATACAATCTACACATATCTAATTATGGATACAACACTAGCCACACACAATCAAACATATGTTAATTTGGTCTAATTGACCTATTGACAAACACAAGTTGTGTCAATCTCAGAATTTTCCCAAAATTGACACACAATACCAAATAACTTTCTCCATAGGCCTCATATGAACCTAATTCCAATTCCTATGGGTAGTCTTAGCATATGGGGTGGTTCTTAATAATTAAAATACATATTTAGAGTCTAATTCGAAGGAAAAAACTTAATTGTACCTATTGGGAGATAGATTTTCAATAAAACTACCAAGTTGAGTAAAAAGAACTTCCAACTTGTAGATCCTTGCTTCTCCTTGTAGATCCTATCTTTAATAGCCTCTGATAATGATTAAGGAAGGAATTATGAAAAAAATTGGGTAAAATTTGATGTGGGAAAGAAGAAATTTGAAAGAGAAAAATTCTAGATCTAGATTTAAAATAAATAATAAAGAGAGAGAGATTTCCCTCTATTTTATACTAGGTCGGCCCCTTTTCCCATCTCCGAGTCACTATAAAATATCTAAAATACCCCTTGGGGCTTCTCATAAAGAATTAATTAAGGAGGGAAGGGTCTAGTCTAATTGGTTTAACTTAATTAATCATCCTCCTAATGATTGTGTTTATTATTGGGCTCAATTCTAACTAAAAATAAATGTTGGTATATGTATCTAATCTTAACTAGTTAGGTCCACTGACACAAGTCCAAAATAATAAACTAATATTACATAATAAATAAATAATACAATAAATAAATTTACAATATGCACAATATTAAATTAATTATGAAATAACTAAAATACCCTTTTCTAAAAAATGTGGTCGTGACACACATTCCTAATGTACTGAACCCAGAACCCTATACTGATACAAGTATCACCTAAAACTGATACTACTGACTACACCATTGTCCATGCTTGATCCTGGTCCCTACAACCAGTGTGCAATGCATGAAGCCCCCTCATCTTGCACACAATAATTCCCTACTGCATATCTACCTACACAACTTACACTATAATCTAATACACTAACATAAAGCCACTGACACATACTAATCTATCTATACTATACATTCTAACCTACTGGTACCCGTTCTTGTATCCCCTTTACCAACCCAAGTATGCACCAATGTGCATTACTGCCTCCCCTATGAACTATCTGCACCTCACCTGAGCACAAACACAATAATGTACAAGATGCACTACTCAGAATCCCCTTTCCTAACTCACACTCATAGTCAGTCACAGTTCCTGCAGTACCCAACTGCTCAACTGTTTATAGCACACAACAGTGTGTGCACCCCTTTATTGTGGGTTCCTCTTGCAGGCCAACTTGCTTGAGCCTCTAAGCTCTAACTGAACCACACTTCCTAGTATACAAGAGTACACAGAGTCCATATTATCACCCACCAACAGATGCACACAACTGCCTCAATGTTAGCATAACACAACACACCCTATACTCTAAGATATATATATATATATATATATATATATATATATATATATATATATATATATATATATATATATATATACTAAAGATACATTAGTCAACTAATATTTATAATACATATGCTAAGTAATATATATACACAACAAAATTAATATATCAAATTAGTATCTAAGAGTATATTTGAGTATACCCAAACACCATGGCAATTCATCAAACACAAAGAGTGCATCACCCCCGTATCACACTAGATCTATGATACACTTGCTATAAGGCCCCAACACAAAATAAAATGTATCCCTAATCATTTGAGTAAGTCTAGATATGACATGTGCAACCTTCCGTTGTGTCATAATATGAACAATATAAAGTACTAGCTACTCATCTACGTGTCTGTGTCATAATATGACATGTGCAACCTTCCGTCTCAAAGGAAAAATCCCTAAATTATTCCGTATTACTAAATTGCCATGATAAGGCCTACTCGTATCCAATTATGGACATGACACTAGTCTCATACAACCAAATACATGTCAATTTGGTCCACTAGATCCATTGACAAATATATGGTGCACCAATATCGGTTTTCTCCTAAATTGGATATAAAATACACCATAACATTCACAATAGGGGTCCCTAGGAGTCAATTCTACTTCCTATAGGTAGCCCTAACATATGGAAGGGTTCTTAATGATTAAACTACAGATTTAGAGTCTAATTAAAAGAAAATTTCTAAATTGTACCTATTGGGAGATTGATTCCCAATGCAAGTTTCAATTGGACACAAAGAGCCCTCAACTTGTGCAATATCCTCCTTTTTGGCTCTCCTTGCCTCCTCCTTAGTTTAGATGTACTAATGATGAAGAATGAGAGTAATTGTAAGTAATTTGGTAAGAATTTAGTGGAGGGATGGGTTGAATTGGGGAAGAACACCAAGTAAAAAGCAATTAGAATAAAATAAGAGGGAGGAGAGACAATCTCCCCTCTCTATAGGGGCCGTCCACTTACCCCTTCCCCAAGCAACGGTACAAATACCCAAATATCCCTATTGGGTTGTCATGAAGAAAAGGTTTAAGGAATGAAGGTTTTAATCCTAATGGTTTGACTAATCAAATTACTAACTTAAGGAATTGTGCTAGCTATTGGGCTCAAGTCAAACTAAAATAAATGTTGGCCCATGAGTCAAGTCTTGTCTTGTTAGTTCCAGTAATACAAGTCCAAAATATAATGCAACATCTAACAATAAATAAATAATACTATGAATAAATATACAACATGCACAATAATTAATTAATTATAAAATAACCAAAATATCCTTCCTAGAAAATATGATAGTGACAAGTTAACCTCCTTAAAATAATTTTGTTCTCAAAATTAAAAGACTAAACTACCAAAAAAAAAAGAAAACAGAACAAGAAGAACATATCTCAAGGTACAAAAAGATACGGGTACCGCTCTCGCATTTTATCCTCCGTCTCCTAGGTAGACTCACCCCGAGAGTGATGCCTCCATGCGACGCATACCAAGGAAATGGTCTGGTTCCTCAACACCTTCTCTCTCAGATCCAGAATCTCAACTGGCTGCTCTGGATAACTGAGAGTAGGGCCCAACTCTATCTCCGAGTGATCCAATACGTGACTAGGATTCACCATTTATCGTCTCAACTACGATACATGAAACACGTTATGAACTCCCTCTAATGCTGGTGGAAAGTCTAGTCTGTAGGCAACTGTACCGACCTACTCGAGAATACTGAAGGGTCTGATAAATCATGGACTAAGCTTCCTGCCTCCATCGAAGCGAATCGTGCCTTGTATCGAAGAAATCCTCAGAAATACGAGACCTCCAACCTATAACAGAATACTACCTTAAGAACTGAATCTATGACAAACAAACAGTATCAACACAAAATAAAACCTAAAACTATACCTCAAACTCCAAGAGTCTCTCGTGGCTATTGGTCCAATGCCGCTGTCTGTCCTGCGCCACCCGAAGTTTATCTCTAATCGACTTAACCTTCTCCGCTGCATCCACTACCATATTTGGCCCTAGCAAAGCTCTCTCTCTACCATCATTCCAAGATAAGGGAGTACGACACCTATGACCGTACAGAACCTCAAATGGTAACATCTCTATACTGACCTAGTAGCTATTGTTATAAGCAAACTCTACCAAATGGAGATGGTCCTCCAAAGATCCCATAAAATCTAGTACATAGGTGTGCAACATATCATCGAGAGTCTGAATGATCCTCTCTGACTGCCGATTCGTCTAGGGGTGATATACAGTACTGAACTTGAGCTGGGTGCCCAAGCTCGTCTATAAACTCCTCCAAAAATGAGAAGTGAATTGACTATCCCGATCCAAGATTATGTTGACGGGAACCCCATGTATCCTGATAATGAGCCTCACATACATCTCTGCCAGCTTCTCCGTAGACAAACCCACCTTAAAAGGCAAAAAGTGTGCCGACTTGGTCAACCTGTCAATGATGACCCAAATCGCATCTTTTTTCCGGAGACCGTGGAAGTGGTGGCGGCCCACGCAGGTCTCGAGCTTCATAATTAGTGCGATATCGTTGTAGTATAACGATTTAGTTGTACTGATGCGAGCCTGCTCTAGGATATAGGATTTAGGATAAGAGTGTACTCAATCATGACTAGGAATAATTTTAATATAATATTTGCTAATTCTAATTATTATGAGATTGCTTTCTTTTGAAATATTACTGTCCTTATTTGATGATATCGTATCTTGCGCCATATTGACTTTCTTTGATCTGTGTTCAGGATGTCTCCGAAGACACGATCCCATCGTACCGTTCCAGTAGTTACCACCGAGAGGTCTGCCACCTCTCATCCAGCTCGTATTCAGACAGCTGCTATCGCTCCACTCACCACTCCTGCGGTTGATGGAGCATCTGCTTCTCTCAGGGATCCTCCTCCACCTGTCGATCCGAGGACTACCCCAGTCATTCCGGTGGTGCCTCTACCACCTCCTGCACCAGTAGATGTCGTGCAATTATTTGCATTCTTCAGGGAGATGATGGATGTGCAACACCGCTAGGTGGATGTGATGAGGCTGGACATTGAGAATGCCCACCAGGTGGCCATGACGGTAGTGGACAGAGTGGCTCAGATCCAGCCATCGGCAGATCAGACTCAGCATCCGAGGTCGGGTAACATCATTGACTTCCAGAGGATGCGACCCAAGGAGTTTTCGGGTATAGAGGGTATCCTGTACGCGGATGACTGGATATACCGATTGGCGAAGAAGGAGCTAGATGAGCTGAAGCTACAAATAGAGGAGTTGCAGAGCAAGGGATTTATCCGTCCTAGTGCATCACCATGGGAAGCACCAGTATTGTTTGTACATAAGAAGGATGGAACCGTATGCATGTGCATTGATTATAGAGCCCTTAATGCTTTGACTATCAAGAACAAGTACCTCCTGCCGTGGATTGATGATTTATTCGACTAGTTGACAGGAGCAGTGGTGTTCACAAAGATTGACTTGAGATCGGGTTATCATCAAGTGAAGGTGCGAAGAGAAGACATTCAAAAGACAACATTCAGGACTCGTTACGGTCACTACGAGTTCTTAGTGATGCCTTTTGGACTAACGAATGCGCTAGCTGTATTTATAAACTTGATGAACAGAGTATTCCACCAATACTTAGACCGGTTCGTGGTAGTCTTCATCGACGACATCTTAGTGTATTCGAAGAGCCACGAGGAGCACGAAGAACACTTGAGATTAGTGTTAGAGACACTAAGGAGAGAGAGTCTTTATGCCAAGCTGGGCAAGTATGAGTTTCTCCTAGATCGTGTCACTTTTCTTGGATACGTCATCTCAGAAGATGGTATTTCAGTAGATCCGGCGAAGATTTCATCAGTAGAGACATGGCCAACCTCTACCAATATCTCAGAGGTAAGGAGTTTTCTAGGAATTGCCGGATATTACTGGAGGTTCATGGAGAACTTTACAAAGATTGCAGAGCCGATGACCCATTTGACCCGTAAGGAGCAGGAGTTCACCTGGACAGAGGAGTGTCAGAAGGCATTCGATGAGCGGAAGAAGCATTTGACTACAACACCTATCTTGACCATGCCTTCTGGACCCGGAGGATTCATGATCTATAAAGATGCATCCGGGAAAGGATTAGGATGTGTCTTGATGCATCATGGGAAGGTTGTAGCCTATGCCCCTAGGCAATTAAGGACCCACGAGAAGAACTATCCCACTCATGACTTAGAGCTTGCATCAGTAATCTTTGCTTTGAAGCTTTGGAGACACTACTTATATGGAGAGAGGGTGAAAATATTTACTGATCATAAGAGCCTGAAATACGTCTACACCCAGAAGGACCTTAATCAGAGGCAGAGATGTTGGCTCGAGGTGAAGACAGACTTCGAGATTGAGCTACAATACCACCCGGGAAGGGCCAACGTAGTAGCTGACGCGTTGAGCAGAAGACCCATGGCGTTCTTCTTGACTACCCAACAATATCTACTGAGAGATCTAGAGCAGATGGGTATAAAGGTTGTCATGCCCGGAATAGACGGATAGTTGTCGAGTTTTCAGTTGCAGTCGACATTAGTGGAGAGGATCAAGGCTGCTTTGCCAATAGACACCAAATTTTAGAGGCTTATACAGATGACAGAGGCTGGAATACAGACAGGACTGCGTATACATGAAGACGGAACTTTGAGATATGGAGATCGTCTTTTTGTTCCAAACGGAAAACTTCGTCAGGAGTTGATGATAGAAGCACACAATTCAACCTACTCTATTTATCCAGGAGGCACAAAGATGTACAGAGACTTGAGACAGTACTACTGGTGGCATGGAATAAAGAGAGATATATCACGCTTTGTGGCCAAGTGCCTGGTGTGTCAGCAAGTCAAGGCCGAGCATCAGAGATCTGCAGGATTGCTTCAGTTGCTCCCTATACCGGAGTAGAAATGGGAGCATATCACTATAGACTTTGTTACGGGCTTTTCGAGGAGTCCTAGTGGTCTAAATACAGTATGGATAATCGTAGATAGACTCACCAAGTTCGCACACTTTTAATCCTTCAGAGTTAGACAATCTACAGAGGTCTTAGTAGACATGTACATGAGAGATATTGTACAACTGCATGGAGTGCCAGTTAGTATCGTGTCTGACAGGGATACAAGGTTTACATCTTACTTTTAGCGGAGTATGCAAGAGAGTCTTGGTACTCGCCTGAAGTTTAGCACAGCGTATCACCCACAAACATATGGCCAGTCGGAGTGCACCATTCAGACATTGGAAGATATGTTAAGAGCGTGCATGCTTGACTTCGGAGGATCATGGAAGGACCATTTGCATTTGGTCAAGTTTTCCTACAATAACAACTATCAAGCGAGCATCCAAATGGCTCCCTATGAAGCATTATATGGAAGGAAGTGTCGTTCCTCCGTTTGTTGGAGCGATATAGGCGAGAGACAGATTCTTGGCCCCGAGTTGGTTGTTCATACAGTAGAGAAGGTGAAGAAGATCTAAGGACACCTACGAGCAGCACAAGATAGACATAAGCATTGGGCGAATACACATCGACGACCCTTAGAGTTCCAGGTTGAAGATTACGTATTTCTAAAGATCTTGCCTACTCGAGGGACTATCAAATTCGGAGGTTGCGGAAAGCTGAGTCCGAGGTACATCGGACCATTCGATGCGTTAGAACGCGTCGGAGGGGTTGCTTACATATTAGCCTTACTGCAGACTTTGAAAAGAGTCCATGACGTCTTCAACATATTTCAGTTGAGAAAGTACATACCAGATCTGAGTCATGTACTTGACCATTCAGAAATCACAGTAGGCCCGAGTTTATTATACCAAGAGGAGCCTGTTGAGATCCTGGACAGGAGAGAGAAGGTATTGCGAGGTCAGACTATCCCCTAGTCCATGTCGTATGGAGAAATCATGCACCAGGAGAGTCAACTTGGGAACACGAGGAGGATATTAGACAGCGCTATCCCCATCTCTTCGAAGAACTAGGTACATTTTAGCATTTTTAAATTCAGTCAGTATTTTTTACCATGCGTATGTTTTAATTTCGAGGATAAAATGCTCTAAGGAGGGTAGATTATAAACTCCCTCGACCAATTCAGGATTAATTGGAATTAAATCAAGAGACTCAGATTAATTTGGCATTAATTAGAATTAATGTGCGCCCATTATACGTCTTAATATACCTTGACGTTGCTTCGAGGTTGGAGCACCACACCAGTAGTTATCTTTTACCCAAGGTCACGAACACCTCTTAGACATGCCAGACTACCCCCTGGCCATTTTGTAACCTTAGATACTCATCATTGCGTCTCACCTTAGCTGCACAAGGTCCGCCTTGTGCATTAATTATTAATTTAATTAGTTTAGGGCCAATTTTACCTCAAACAGGACCTGACCCAGTCCATGAACACTTTTATGTGGACCAGCCCAACTCTCTCGAGCCCTGGACAGCCCACAAACCCCATCACCATATAAATATACATATTCCCTCATGGAAAACCCTAAAACTCTATTCTCTCCACCACCTTAAGGAAACCCTAGCCGCAACCCTACTCCCTGCCGAGATCACCCACACCCGATCGCCAAACCACCGCCTCCAGCGCCGCCTAATGCCGCCGGCACTACCCTCCCCGACCGGACAGTCCCAAACGCCTGACCACCCAACCCCCGCCAGCACCACCATCTCCTTCACCATCCCCGACTTCCCCCATTGGAGCCGACTCCTTAGCTGCTGCCGACTGCCTCGACTGCCTCTAACACCCCAAACCACCATTGGTCGGCTGACCATGACGTCCCCCACAACCCGGCCACCCCCTGGCACCCTCCCAACCGACTGTCGCCGCCGCCAAACCTATGAAGCCGCCGCTGTAACGACTGCAGCTGTTGTTACTGCCAGTCGCAGTTGCTGCCACCACCGCTATTCCCTGCTGGCTGTCGACCAGAGTCATCCCCTCGCCGGAGTACACCCCCTCGACGAGCACAAGCCCTCTCCAGTCAGCCACGTCGAGGTAACCACCCACGTTCCCCTCTTCCTCATGATATCGTCATACGCGTAGCATCATGTCGTCGTATCGTGTCTTGGCATAGACACGAGATAGTTAATTCGGAAACCCTAATTATGAATATATGTATGCCTAATCAGTTTGCTTAATGACTAATAAGTTAGTAATCAATAACTTAGTGAACGTCCTTGTAGCAGAAATTATTATTAAAGACTTGTGATGCATCAATAAAACCTGGACATCGACAAGTATGCTTAATATGGATGATAAGGACCATTAATTATACTAAACATAATTAGTTGGTGACTTGTGACCTTAGTATTTTTACTGTCGCAAGATACACGGTGACTGAAAACAGGGCACGTGTGTATCTTAGCTACATACACCCGCGACTTTATTCAACCGACGTGATCCTTGCGTCAGTACCGAAGAGCAACGTAGTATATATATTACTTAGTGTCTGATAATGGATTGCTATATTATATTGGTGTGTTTAGGATCATTGGATCAGCCAGGAGACACCGCAGGAGCAGGCTATTGGCATTCACAACTTGAGGACTCAGGCAAGATACCTTGCCATATTTATTGTCTAATTTAAATTATGCATATATTGTATTGTATCCTTGTTGCATTTATTTATACAACTGTGTGCGTCCGAGATTGACTTGGGTGCAGTCGACGGATACGTCGATAATTAGTATACTTGACCTAGTCCTTAGCAGACTCACCCTATTGGAGGATACTCTGCTATCTTCCGAGACCTGACACTCCTACATGTTCGTGGTGACAATTTTATGTTGGGATGCGGGTTTGCGTGCTAGACTAGCTATCGACGCGTGTGATATACATCATGGTTAGTAAGTAATTCAAGATTATTTCAGTGTAAAGACTTGGCATTTAGTTACGGGGTATGCACGTTGAGTATTCGACTTGTATATCTACATTAGGCGGGGAGGACGATTAGTAGGCGTATAGGACACCCACCCCTTCATACAGACACTGCACTCGATGGAGTGATACAGACGTATTTATATATTACTGATACCACGTTTTGTAGAGTGTTGGACGTTACTTGGTGATATTACAGATACCACACTCTATAGAACGTTGGACGTTATTGGATTCCTGCGCCCGTGTTATAGGGGGCATGTGTGGCATATACTAGCCGGTTGTCATAACTGGTAAATTACGTTAGCATATGTCTATCCTACACCTTCCCATATACTCACAATTGTCCTCACATTGCATTCACTTAGATGGTTAGCACACCCCGTTATTGTATTCAGTATTATATATGGCATGCTTCTATGTATCTTGTTACGTCCCTCTGAGGACCTGGTACCTTTCCAGATTTGGACGAGGCCTATTACCCCACAGTGTACGGCCCAGGACAAGAGACGAGGTTCGCTACCGTAGAGGAACTAGAGGTGTTACCGTCAGAGTTTCTGTGATCATTTGGTAGGCCTTCTGCCTAGGATTGGGAGCATCATTATCTAGTCAGCCAATGCCCAGTCATTACTCTTTTATCTATCATTTCAGTACCTTTATTTCGTCATAGTAGTGGGTTTGTTCCCACCATACATTATTGGTTGTACTATGATATCTTAAGACTGGTGTTTATCTTCCAGCAGTTTATTTAGTATTTCTTGCTGTTTTATATTATGGATAAAATTAGATTACATATTGCTGGTACATATATTGGGACATGTTAGTATTTAGGACAACGTAGCACTCTTCGTTAGGATCCATTAAATTAGGATATCCTCGGAGATGTGACAGCTGGCTATTGTCACGTGGCCTAGTTCTGTGTAATTTGGGATAGGGGCATGACAGTTTGATATGGTATTGCACTGATACGAGGATTGCGATACCAGGGCTTAATTGGGAGGCTTTCAAGAGGCTTTTTAAGGAGAAGTTTCTCCCAGATGTGGCACTCAGTGCTTTGGAGAGCCAGTTCAAGGCCCTCGTCCAGGGGAGCATGCTAGTGGACGAGTATACTGTGGAGTTCTGCTGTCTGGGCAGATTTGTAGAGGGCTTGAGTGAGGCAGCAAAGGCGAGAAAGTTTCCCAAGGTCTTGGTTATGGCGATCAAGTCTTTGACTAGGAGTGACCGCGAGGCGACTTTCGAGCAAATCGTAGGGTACACTCAGAGGGCAGATAATGACTTGGAGCTCATGTCCAAGAGAGGCAGGGATGATTCAGGTAGTGCGAGTGGTAGTGCGAGACCGACTAAGCGTCCTTATGTACAGAAGATAGTACATCAGGATCAGGATCAGAGCGTGCTAACTTGTGCCTACTGCAGGAAGGCAGGACACACTTGGGATATTTGTAGGAGGAGGCCGAAGGTGTGTCTGTTCTGTGGATTCGCTTCTCACCAAATACGAGATTGCCCCACTGCACCTCTATTTGTTGGAGCACAGGATCGGAGAGTTGGAGCTAGGCCACCTGTGGCACAGTATCATGTCCAGCACCAGCAGAGGGAGATACCCCAGTAGGGCAGGGCTTTTGAATTTACGGTCGAGGAGGCCGATGCTATGGGTATCGGGTTAGCAGGTCTGTCTCTTTTTGTTCTTCTTTCTGTCCTTTTCCATTTCTTGTGGTATGCTTCATTAGTACCTGTTAGACTTTTTCTTGTGCTGTGGTAGATAGTGTATTGACCCTGATTGAGACTGTAAAAACACGACCAGTAGGACCATGATCTTGTATGTTATTTAGGTAAAAAATTTTAACTGTGATTGTTGGGGGTTTGACCTAGAAGAAGTGCGATCGACTTTAAATTTCGAGGACAAAATTTTCTAAGGAGGATAGGCTTGTCACTACCCCATTTCTAGGGCAGAATATTTTTTTATTTTAATTTGGTAAATTGTGTATTGATAATAAATATTTGTATTAATATTTAATTAGATGCATGTATTTATTTTTATTGGTTGTTTTAGGATTTTGGCTTGTCTGGACCTATGTCAGACCCTAGTGGACCTATGTCAGACCCAACCAACACCCTTGTCAGACTTATTTATTGGTGTAGAATAGTTATTTATATTTTTATTTAGTTAGTTGGAGTATTTTGGATTAGTTAGAATGTATTTAGAAAATCCTAAACCTAAACCCTAGTGTGGATGACTTAATTTAAGGTTATTTTGGTCTTTGTACCTAAATGTAAAACCCTAAACCCTATTTCTATACATGGCCGGCCCCCCTTCCTTTCCATTCCTTCTTCTTCATTTTCTTACTCTCCATTCTCTTTCTTTACTCTCCATTCTTCATTTTTCCATTTCCAAGTAAGTTTTTCACTTTCCCTCTCTTCCTTCACTTACTTCCTTCTTTAATGCTAACCCTAATCACTCATTTTTCTCCTAACCTATGTGTGTAGAGACTAGAATTGGTGTAGGAGCTTAGTTTGGAGGCTTGGAGGCTTGGAGGCTTGGTGTGGTGAATTTGAGAATTTTTGGAGACTTTGGCCTTGAGATTTCAACTCCCAAGAGATAAATCCTAACTTTCCCCTTAGTGATTACTTTAATATAGAGTAATTAGTAGTTTAGAACCTTTCTAGATCTTAGGGCTACCCATGGAAGGAAGTTGGAGCTTGTTTTGATGTGTTTAGAGACTTTAACATTAGGTTTTGTGTCAATTTTGGGTGAAATCCGAGATTGGCCCAATTTTGGGTGTTGCCCTAGGTTAGACGGACCTAGGTAGACATGTTTGGGTATCTTTAGGGTAGGTACGTATCTTCGTTCGGACATATAAGATCGTATCGCGGAGATTTGGATATTTTGTTTCGGGCAATTTGAGGATTTTTCCTTCGATATGGGTTCCACACACATGTAAAATTTTGCTATGGACCTAGAATCGGAGAGTTAGCATTTTTGTGAGGTTTTAGACATCGATTAGAACACGTGGGTAAATTTTTGGTCAATTTCGATTAGGTTTGGTGTGCTTTTCATGAGGTATTGCGAGCCGCACTCTAAGTATTCGTCGAAATGACCAAATGGCCATTTCGACTTGATTTTTAGGTTTCCGGCTTGTGCGTGGGTTGGTTTAGCCTTGGAGAGTGTATATTAAGGTTTACGAGTTTATATTTATATATATATATGTATATATATGTATATGGATGAGTGTGTGTGTATGTGTTTGGTGTGTTTGTGTGTGACTATATATATATATATATATATATATATATATATATATATATATATATATATATAAGTGTATAGAGATATATATATATATATGTATAGTGTGTAGTGTGTGTGAGTTTGAGTGTGTAGTGTGTAGTGTGTGTGTGTGAGTGTTAGTGTGTGTTGAGTGTATTTGTGTGTATGTTAGTGTATGTTTGTGTGGATGTATGTATGTCATGCCCCAGTTCCATGGATAAGGAACCGAGATACGTGGCAATGGCCAGCAGTATACTTCAGTGGGCTTTCCAATTTAATGGGCTCGTCGGAGTACACTTAAGCTGTGAAGTACAATGAATAACCCAACACATATCACATGTATACTCAATCTAAATCTCATCCACAGGCAGCAATATAAGAGCACAATAGAAGTAAGTATAACGACTAATGTGCAGGAAGGAAATATCCAAATAAGTATCAAGTACAAATACTAGAGTAGTCACACGGGGACAAACCCGCTAGTACAAATATACTGGAATGAAAGTAAGCAACAAGATAACTTGGGACGGCAACAGGTACTAGGTAATGATACCGTCCCAAGGAAAGAGTCACTACCAGCGATCAGGCGAAGTCCTCAGGAATGACCTCATCCTCGGTAGTGAGTACAGCTGCTGGATAGGTGCCCGGTCCGTACTCCTCCGGATAATCCTCATAGCCTACACCTGGAAGGGAACCAGGTCCTCAGAGGGACGTAACAAGGTACATAAATATAACAATGCCAAGTAAACAGAAAGTACAAGTGCATGACAGGGTACTCTAACATAACCAAACTAGTGTGACACAGTTTAAAGACAATGTTCGACGCGTGGGCTGTCCAAAATAAAACCGTAGCTCCGAACAAAGAGACACACGGGTCGTACCGTAGCTTCGAGCACAGAGACACACGGGTGATACTACTACACTATAATACAGGATCACTACATATACATATATAAGCGCGTACAGAGTAGCCCAAACGTCTAGTAACTGTCTTCCCCTTCCCAAGCGGTCAATGATTGTACGCTGAACCTGAACCTCTAACTACAGTCTCGATACACAGAAATAACTCAATAGACGCGACCCTAAGGTCATCCCAGTCTCTGGTCATGATGTCAGTATCAGGAAACAGGAATCTAGCATGATCACGGTGTATAAGTGTGTCCTGGGGTATCGATGTACTCAGGTACGTGCATCGAGGTGCTATGAAGCATCTAGAAATTATTCTAAGACGGTCGTCGAATGTCAACACTCGGTTGTGAACCAGACACGGAGTATCAAACGTCAACAGAAATATGTGTACAAAGTACATAAAGGACAACAAGTATCTATAAACTGAAATACAGGGTGGCAAGGTACACTTGTCTGCGTGTGGCTGCTGATGTCGGGGATCTGGTACCACGTCCAAGTCCTCGGGTCCCGCAGTACCTAGAGATGAGTTACAAACCAGAATTAGTAATTTATTCTACGACTCACAAGGAAAAGATACTAGAGGGCTGACTACAACTGACTAACGGTACGATAGTCCATCAACTAGTCATCTGTATATTCTCCTCGATTTTAATCCTCATTCTTACCATATTCTTTACGTAGTTCTGTAGTTCAGGTATGCTCACTCCCTGATAGTATTTACTCATTAGATATTAGGTTTTTCTCAACTCTCGGATCATCTCATCCGCAAACACTGCTCAACCCTACAGATGACATCGCACATCCATAAATGTGTTTAACCCTTAAGCTCAATGTTCTCTTACTCAAATCTATATTGATATACCGATGACAATTTAAATCTCCAAGTTCACCATTAACCTTAACCTCAAGTCATATTATTATCATTCGATTTAATCAGCAATGTTCAAGTACTAAACCACACTATCCAATGTAATTCCTAACAATCACCACAAGAACTTATTTCTCCTGCTCTTACCCCATTCTCATCCACAACATCATGTTCCATCATGACTCTAGTTATGCTCACACTTCAAATAATACACTAAACCTAACTACCATAGCAAATATATAAACCCCTATCTAAAACACATAATAATTCTATTCAAAGAGAGGGGGAGGGAAAGAGCCGTTACCACGACGATGTTGCCGGAGAAGGTGACCGGAGTAGGGCTGTGCTGGACTGACAAGCGGTCGGGGAGGGTCAAAAACACAGCCGGACGGGACTGAAACTCTCGACCGGGGTACTGCAGTCCGGTCAGGCATCGTCGGGAATATGCAGTGGTCGTCCGGAGCGGTTCTGTCTGGCCGGAGGGAACCGCTAGGTCGGCGGAACGCTGGCCGGTCGAAAGAAAGCAGTGGTCGTCCAGAGCTGTTCTGCCTGGACCGGAGGGAACTGCTGGGTCGGCGAAATGCTGGCCGGCCGAAAGCAGGCAGTGTCGTCCGGAGCTGTTCGGCATAGCACAGCGTTGGAGTACTGTTGCACCGCGGCGGTCGGCTGACCGGTCGGGACGCGGGTCAGGCCACGCGGGGAGAGGAGTCGGTCGGTTCATAGCAGTCGGAGTAGGGCACCGTGGCCTGGCCGAAACGGACCGGGGTTGGTCGGTTGGTGTTCTTCAGGATGAAGAAGAAGGGAGAAAGAAGAAGGAAAAAATATAATGGAGAGTGGAGGAAGAAGTTTGCATGGAGGGTTTTAATGAAGGAGTGAGGAGAGAGAGAGAGAAGTTTTCCCTTGGGATTAGGGCCGGTTGGAATGTGTAAGGGTGGGGATAAGGTGATATTTTATAGGGGTTTGTGAAGGGGATGGAGGGTGGTGATCATCCTATTCAAAATGGAGGGTATAGATTTATCATGAAGGGAAGTGGGTTTTCTTCATGAAGGGAGGTGAGTGGATGGTGAGAATAGGACCCAATTTTGGGACCTCTCCATAGTTCAAAGTCAATAGGGTGACGACACATAAATTCAATAATTACAACTTAGCCCCTTGAATTTGGAAAATTGCATGAACACATAAAATAACACAAAAATTATGGAGAAAATTGTGTTTAGCAATTTTCATGGTGAGAGGGTATTGTGCGTTAGGCACGGGTTTAATTAGAAAGGCATTGGGATTAATTTACGATTAAAAATAGGATTTACAAAGTTGGTATCCCCGATTTAAATAAAAATAAAGTGTCCCGCAAATTTAATTTAATTGGGGGCACTTGGGGTCAAAATTCGAAAATGACGCAAAGGCCAAAAATGGTGGGGGCTTGGAGTCAGTCTTGGACCCTTTAGTTGGTCCGGCTCAATGGGTTAAATTGGAATCTCAAAATTTAGGGTAACGACACAAGTGCCCGACACAGAATTAAATATGGGTTACGATTTTCGGAATTTTGCGCAATTAATTTAGAGCACAATAAAAACTGATTTTAAAGGATAGAAAAGTCCAATGCCTAAGTTGGCGAGTCAGGTCAGAAGTACAATAATTGAACGAAATTTATGGGCTGATATTGGGCTCCGAATAATCAGACAATGATAGGGCGCGCCAAGGGTTTTTATTAATTGAATTAAATACCAGATAAACTTATCTCTACACTAAACCTCAACATCTGCCACAAAAAATCTAAATTTTCTAAATCCACCCTAACTATCTACAGAATAAATCGAGGGGGTTTACATTCTTCCCAAATTAGAAAAATTTCGTCCCCGAAATTAAAAGTAAAGCACGATAATATCTAACAGAATTTTTAAACACTAGTAATCAAATGCCTTACGTAAATTCGTACCTTGCTCCTCAAATAAGTACAGAAATCGCTGCCGAATAGAATCCTCGCGCTCCCAAGTGAACTCGCCTGGTGAATGGTGCTTCCATGCCACTCTGTCCAGTCGAATCGTCTGCCCTCTTAAAGTCTTCTCGCTGCGATCGAGGATCTCAACTGGCTGCTCTACGTAAGACAGACTAGGCCCGACTGTAATCTCTGAATGATCAAGCACGTGGCTAGGGTCTGCGACATATCTCCTAGCTGCGATACATGAAATACGTTATGTACTCCCTCTAATGATAGAGGTAATGCAAGACGGTAAGCCACTTCGCCAACTCGTTCCAAAATATCAAATGGTCCGATGTACCTCGGACTCAGCTTGCCTCTACCTCCGAATATGATGGTACCGCGGGTAGGCGATATCCTCAAAAATATATGGTCACCCTCCTTGAACTCCAATGGTCTGCGGTGCGCATCTGCCCAGTGTTTCTGTCTGTCCTGTGCTGCGCGCAGGTGGCTCTGAATCTGCTTGACTTTCTCTACTGTCTGTGTCACCAACTCTGGACCCAGTATCTGACACTCTCCCACGTCACTCCAACAAACTGGCGACCTGCATTTCCTGCCGTACAGTGCCTCATAAGGTGCCATCTGTATGCTAGCCTGATAACTGTTATTGTAGAAGAATTCCACCAAATATAGATGGTCCTCCCAAGATCCTCCAAAATTAATCATGCACGCTCTCAACATATCTTCTAATATCTGTATCGTACGCTATGACTGTCCATCAGTCTGTGGATGATACATAGTACTGAACTTGAGACGAGTTCCTAGGCTCTCCTGCATACTCCGCCAAAAATATGACGTGAATCTGGAGTCACGATCCGATACGATGATGACAGGCACTCCGTGTAATCGTACTATCTGCCTCATATACATGTCAGCTAGTATCTCTGTGGATTGCCAACTCTGAAGGGCAAGAAATGTACAGACTTGGTGAGTCTGTCTACAACAACCCAAACTGCATCCTTCTCGCTAGGGCTACGCGGGAATCCTGTGACAAAGTCTATGGTAATATGTTCCCACTTCCACCCGGGAATGGGAAGTAGCTGCAATAATCCTGCAGTCCTCTGATGTTCAGCCTTGACTTGCTGACAAACTAAATACTTCGCCACAAATCTTGCAATTTCTCTCTTCATCCCATGCCACCAGAAATGCTGTCTCAAGTCTCGATACATCTTCGTACCCCCGGGATGTATAGAATAAATTGAGCTATGAGCCTCGGTCATCAACTCTTGGCGTAGCTCGCCACTCGGGACATATAGGCGATCTCCGCACCTCAATGTTCCGTCTTCATGAATCCTGAGTCCCGTCTGCATGCCGGCTTCTGTTCTCTCTCGCAGACGTCAAAATCTCGCATCCGTAGGCAATGCTGCCTTGATCCTCTCAATCAAAGTAGACTGAACCTCAAGACTGGCCATCTGTCCATCCATGCCTGGCAATACGATCTCTATCCCAAGCTTCTGGAGATCCTCTAGCAACTGTCGCTGCGTCATCAAAAAGTATGCCATGGGCTTCCTGCTTAAGGCATCTGCTACGACATTCGCCTTGCCAGGGAGGTACTGTAACTCAATGTCATAATCTGTCATCAACTCTAGCCAACGTCTCTGCCTCATGTTAAGCTCCTTCTGCGTGTAGACGTACTTCAGGCTTTTATGATCTGTGTAAATCTCAACACGCTCACCATAAAGGTAATGTCTCTATAGCTTCAGTGCGCAATTAGCTCCAAGTCGTACGTCGGATAGTTCTTCTCATGAACTCTCAACTGTCTCGATGCGTAGGCTATCACTTTGCCGTGTTGCATCAGTACACATCCCAATCCGCTCCCTGACGTATCACTGTACACTACAAATCCTCCTCATCCTGAAGGTAGTATCAAAATCGGTGCTGATGTCAGACGCTTCTTCAGCTCATCGAAAGCCGCCTGACACTCATCGGTCCAGATAAACTCTTCGCCTTTACGCGTCAGTCGCATCATAGACGCAGCTATCCTCGAGAAGTTTTCCATGAACCTCCGATAATATCCGACAAGTCCGAGGAAACTCCTAACCTCCGTAACTGATGTAGGGGTAGGCCAGGTCTCTACTGCAGCTATCTTCTCCGGGTCAACTGATAGTCCATCTCCGGTGATTATGTGCCCCAGAAATGGTACTCTATCCAAGCAGAACTCACATTTGGTGAGTTTGACGTACAGCCTCTCATGTCTCAACGTCTCCAACACGATCCTGAGATGCCTCGCATGCTCCTCCTAGCTCTTGGAATATATCAAGATATCGTCTATAAATACCACCACGAACTTATCTAAGTACTGGTGGAAGACATTGTTCATTAAACACATAAATACTGCTGGCGCGTTGGTTAAACCAAACGACATGACTAAAATCTCATAGTGACCATACTTCGTCCGAAAGGCCGTCTTATGGATGTCCTCTTTCCGTACCTTGATCTGATGATAACCGGATCTGAGATCGATCTTCGAGAATACACATGCACCTCTAAGTTGATCAAACAAATCATCGATGCGCGGCAGTGGATACTTGTTCTTTATCGTTACAGCATTTAGCGCTCTGTAATCGATACACAAGCGTACCGTCCCGTCCTTCTTTGGTACAAACAGAATGGGTGCTCCCCATGGAGATACACTAGCCCGTATGAAACCCTTATCTAAGAGATCATCTACTTGAACCTTCAGCTCAACCAACTCCTTCGGTGCTAGTCTATAAACGGGGGAAGTAACTGGCTCGACTCCTGGAGTCAACTCTATAGTGAACTCAATCTCTCTGTCAGGTGGCAGTCCTGGGAGATCCTCTAGAAACACATCCTCAAACTCTGCTATAAAGTGACGGTACATCGGTTCACCTTCTGCAATGTGTGTCGCTAGGGTAGGTTGGACACCATGCTCTCGGGCTCCCTGAAGAAAGTCAAACTCTGGGTGATCTGGGGGTCTAAAGATGACACAACCACGATGGCAATCTAGCGTTGCATGGTATTATCTCAACCAATCCATGCCTAGGACAATGTCATAGTCCGGCATGGAGTAAACCAAAAATTGGGCATGCATCTCTCGCCCGCAGACAACTACTGAACATGATCTACAAGTGTCGCTAACAGGTACTATTCCACCTCCCGTAAGGATCCTCTTGACCTTCGGAAGGGGTGCGATGGCTATTCTATGGGTAGCCACGAAACTAGCAGCTATAAAAGAGTGTGTGGCACCAGAATCAAATAGGACTAATGCTGGTAATGAAGCTACTAAGATTGTACCTACGATCACTTCTCCGGCTGTCTCAGCCTCCTCTATGGTCATAGCATAGGCCTGTCCCTATCACTGTGCCAGTGCCCTCGGCTGCTGCTGTTGAACCTACTGGAAACGATCTCCCTGTGGGGCCAAGAGTGGCCTCCTCTGGTTTCCCCCTGGTGCTGGTGGTCGCTGTGCTCCAGCTCCTGCGTAAGGTGGCCTCGGTCCAAGAGGCTGCTGATAAGGCCTCGGTACTGGCAGGGCTGGCCGATGAACCATCTGTACTGGATCTCTCTGTTCAGGGCAATCTCGGATGGCATGCTGGGCCGATCCACATCTCAAACATACACCCAACCTCCATCTACAGTCCCTCATCAAATGTTCCCTCTTGCCGCAGAAATGGCATATGGGAATGACAGCTCCCTGCTGTGGTGCTGCCCTCTGTTGCTGCTGTTGTACGAGAGGGCGCTTCGCAGGTCCTCCCTGCGGGGCTCGGACTACTGATGACAACGCATAGGAGCGCTTCTGGCTAGCCTCCATCTTGTTGATACGATCCTGGCGTCGTGCTGCAAGTAGTACCTCGGAGTAAGAGGTCGGGGCGGTGGACCCGATAAGCCTCTGGGTCTCAAAACTCAGGCCCTCATAAAACTTCTCGGCCTTCGCTTCTTCAGTGGGGATCAAGTATGGTACAAATTTGCTCAGGCGGAGGAACTCAGAATTGTATTCCTCTACAGTCATACTCCCCTGCCTGAGGTTTTGGAATCTGTCCCGAAGCTCTGCTCGGGCAGTAGAGGGTATGTACATCTCCTGGAAGAGTCTGGAGAACTCTTTCAAGGTGGCACGATCTGGTCCCAAATACTGCTCCTCGGAAAGCCACCAGTGATGTGCATTGCCGGTGAGCTGCATCCTGACAGCCGTCATCCATCGGTGTCGGGGGAGGTCAGTAGCCTCTAGCTGGTGCTAAATATCGGTGAGCCAAGCGTGGCCCTCCGTCGGCTCCTCCGTGCCCGTAAAAGGTTGTGGCATCAAACGACGGAAGTCTATGACAGACCCTCGCGTAGCTCGTATGTTGGTGGTGACGCCTGCCCCAAGGCCGCCATGATGCTCTCTCTCAGAGTCTCAGCCTGGTGCTACTGGGCCTGCTGCTGAGCCTGCTGCTGGGCCTGCTGTTGGGCCTGCATTATCACAAACATCATTTGGAATATCTGGGTTCCATCCATCGGTTGCCCTGTGGGGAATGGCATAAAGGGCATCTGGGGCGGGAATGGTGGAGGAGGTGGTAGCTGCTGCTCCTTCTGACTCGGGATCCTCTGATCCTCAGGTCCTGCCTGATTTGGAGTCTGGTGTCCGTCTGAAGGCACCTCAGGATGTCCTGATGACTGTCCCATGGGAGCTGGAGTCAGTAGAAGGACTTGCTCCAGATCCGGTTCTCCGGATGATCCAGCTTCTCGGGAAACATCGCCAGGCTGTGCGACACGTCCACTGCGGAGATTCATAACTCTGAAAAGAAGTCATGACTGCGATCAGCGTTTAAGGAAAATAAACAAGATGTAATTTGGTAAACGATATCGAGATAGAGGTGTCATGTGAAGGTTTCAAACTTTACAGATAAGATTTCTAACTCTATTCCTAATTTGCAGGCTCGCTTGGCACAGTCAGGTGACCAAGACGATTTAAATCGAAGCTGCATGGGCCACCACAAAAATCTTGTCACGCCCCGATTTCATGGATAAGGAACCGAGATACGTGGCAATGGCCAGCAGTATACTTCGGCGGGCTTTCCAATCTAATGGGCCCGTCGGAGTACACTTAAGCTGTGAAGTACAATGAATAACCCAACATATATCACAAGTATACTCAATCTAAATCTCATCCACAGGCAGCAATTTAAGAGCACAATAGAAGTAAGTACAATGACTAATGTACAGGAATAAAATATCCAAATAAGTATCAAGTACAAATACTAGAGTAGTCACACGGGGATAAACCCGCTATTACAAATATACTGGAATGAAAGTAAGCAATAAGATAACTTGGGACGGCAGCAGGTAACTAGGTAATGATACCGTCCCAAGGAAAGAGTCACTACCAGCGATCAGGCGAAGTCCTTAGGAATGACCTCGTCCTCGGCAGTGAGTACAGCTGCTGGATAGGTGCCCGGTCCGTACTCCTCCGGGTAATCCTCGTAGCCTACACCTGGAAGGGAACCAGGTCCTCAGAGGGACGTAACAAGGTACAAAAATATAACAATGCCAAGTAAACAGAAAGTACAAGTGCACGACAGGGTACTCTAACATAACCAAACTAGTGTGACACATTTCTAAGACAATGTTCGATGCGTGTGCTGTCCAAAATAAAACCGTAGCTCCGAACACAGAGACACACGGGTCGTACCGTAGCTCCGAGCACAGAGACACACGGGTGATTCCACTACACTATAATACAGGATCACTACATATACATATATAAGCGCGTGCAGAGTAGCCCAAACGTCTAGTAACTGTCTTTCTCTTCCCAAGCGGTCAACGATTGTGCGCTGAACCTAAACCTCTAACTACAGTCTCGACACACAGAAATAACTCAACAGACGTGACCCTAAGGTTGTCCCAGTCTCTGGTCATGATGTCAGTATCAGGAAACAGGAATCTGGCATGATCACGGTGTATAAGTGTGTCCTGGGGTATCGATGTACTCAGGTACGTGCATCGAGGTGCTATAAATCATCTAGCAATTATTCTAAGACGGTCGTCGAATGTCAACACCCGGTTGTGAACCGGATACGGAGTATCGAACGTCAACAGAAATATGTGCACAAAGTACTTAAAGGACAACAAGTATATGTAAACTGAAATACAGGGTGGCAAGGTATACTTGCCTGCGTGTGGCTGCTGATGTCGGGGATTTGGTACCGCGTCCAAGTCCTCGGGTCCCGCGGTACCTAGAGATGAGTTACAAACCATAATTAGTAATTTATTCTACGACTCACAAGGGCAATATACTAGAGGGCTGACTACAACTGACTAACGGTACGATAGTCCAACAACTAGTCATCTGTATATTCTCCTCAATTTTAATCCTTATTCTTACCATATTCTTCACGTAGTTCCGTAGTTCAGGTATGCTCACTCCCTGACAGTATTTACTCATTAGATATTAGGTCTTTCTCAACTCTCGGATCATCTCATCCGCAAATACTGCTCAACCCTATAGATCACCTCGCACATCCATAAATGTGTTTAACCCTTAAGCTCAATGTTCTCTTACTCAAATCTATATTGATATACCGATGACAATTTAAATCTCCAAGTTCACCATTAACCTTAACCTCAAGTCATATTACTATCATTCGATTTAATCAGCAATGTTCAAGCACTAAACCACATTATCTAATGTAATTCCTAAAAATCACCACAAGAACTTTTTTTTCCTGCTCTTACTCCATTCTCATCCACAACATCATGTTCCATCATGACTCTAGTTATGCTCATACTTCAAATAATATACTAACCTTAACTACCATAGCAAATATATAAACCCCTATCTAAAATACATAATAATTCTATTCAAAGAGAGGGGGAGGAAAAGAGCCGTTACCACGATGACGTTGCTGGAGAAGGTGACCGGAGTAGGGCTGTGCTGGACTGTAGCGGTCGGGGAGGGTCGAAAACATAGCCGGACGGGACTGAAACTCTCGGCCACGGTACTGCAGTCCGGTCAGGCGTCGTCGGGAATATACAGTGGTCGTCCAGAGCGGTTCTGTCTTGCCGGAGAAAATCGCTAGGTCGGCGGAATGCTGGCCGGTCGGAAGTAGGCAGTGGTCGTCCAGAGCTGTTCTGCCTGGACCGGAGGGAACTGCTGGGTCGGTGGAACGCTGGCCGGCCGGAAGCAGGCAGTATCGTCCGGAGCTGTTCGGCACAGCACAGCGTCGGAGTGCTGTTGCACCGCGGGGGGTCGGCTGACCGGTCGGGACGCGGGTCAGGCCACAAGGGGAGAGGAGTCGGTCGGCTCACAACAGTCGAATTAGGGCACCGTGGCCTGGCCGGAACGGACCGGGGTTGGTCGGTTGGTGTTCTTCAGGATGAAGAAGAAGGGAGGAAGAAGAAGGATAAAAATATAATGGAGAGTGGAGGAAGAAGTTTGCTTGGGGGGTTTTAATGAAGGAGTAAGGAGAGAGAGAGGAGTTTTCCCTTGGGATTACGGCTGGTTGGAATGTGTGAGGGTGGGGATAAGGTGATATTTTATAGGGGTTTGTGAAGGGGATGGAGGGTGGTGATCATCCTATTCAAAATGGAGGGTGTAGATTTATCATGAAGGGAAGTGGGTTTTCTTCATGAAGGGGGGTGAGTGGATGGTGAGAATAGGACCCTATTTTGGGACCTCTCCAAAGTTCAAAGCCACTAGGGTGATGACACATAAATTCAATAATTGTAACTTAGCCCCTTAAATTCGGGAAATTGCATGAACACATAAAATAATACAAAAATTATGGAGAAAATTGTGTTTAGCAATTTTTATGGTGAGAGGGTGTTGTGCGTTAGGCACGGGTATAATTAGAAAGGCATTGGGATTAATTTACGATTAAAAATAGGATTTACAAAGTTGGTATCCCCGATTTAAATAGAAATAAAGTGTCCCGCAAATTTAATTTAATTGGGGGCACTTGGGGTCAAAATCCGGAAATGACACAAAGGCCAAAAATGGTGGGGGCTTGGAGTCAGTCTTGGATCCTTTAGTTGGTCCGGCTCAACGTGTTAAATTCGTATCTCAAAATTTAGGGTAACGACACAAGTGTCCGACACGGAATTAAATATGGGTTACGATTTTCGGAATATTGCGCAATTAATTTAGAGCACAATAAAAACTAATTTTAAAGGACGAAAAAGTCCAATTCCTAAGTTGGCGGGTCAGGTCAGAAGTACAATAATTGAACGAAATTTATGGGCTGATATTGGGCTCCGAATAATCAGACAATGATAGGGCGCGCCAAGGGTTTTAATTGATTGAATTAAATACCAGATAAATTTATCTCTACTCTAAACCTCAACATCTGCCACCAAAAATCAAAATTTTCTAAATCCACCCTAACTATCTACAGAATAAATCGAGGGGGTTTACAATGTATAGGTGTAGATATATATATATATATATATATATATATATATATATATATATATATATATATATATATATATATATATGTATATATATATATATGTATGTGAGTGTGAGAGTGTGTGAGTGAGTGTGGTTGTGTTTGAGAGTGTGTGTTTGAGTGTGTAGGTGTGTGTGTGTGTTTGTGTGAGAGTATATCTGAGTGTGTAGGTGTGTGTGAGTGTATATATATATATATATATATATATATATATATATATATATATATATATATATATATTTATATATATATATATATATATATATATATATATATATATATATATATATATATATATATTTATATATATATATATATATTTATATATATATATATATATATGTGTGTGTGTGTGTGTGTGTGTGAATATATATATATGGATGGATATGTAAGTGTGTATATATATATATAAGTGTATATATATTTATATGTAAGTGTGAGTGTGCGTATATATATATATATATATAGATGTGTGTTGAGTGAGAGAGTGAGTGAGGTAGAGTGAGATAGGAAGAGCAGTAGGGGCAGTAGTAGCATAGTAGTAGGGGCATCAACAGCAGCAGGCAGTGCCAGTGGCAGCAGCAGCCAGTGCCAGCAGCAGCAACAGCTTTTTGGAGCAGCAGCAGCAACAGCCTTTAGGAGCAACAACAACAATGTCTATGACCCCCCTTTACCTATTAGCTATTGCTATATATATATATATATATATATATATATATATATATATATATATATATATATATATATATATACAGATATGTATACAGATACATATATCTATATAGCTAGATATGTATCTGTATACATATCTATATATATATATATATACCTACATACATATATATATATATATATATATATATATATATATATATATATATATATATATATATATATATATATATATATATATATATATATATAAAAGTATATATATGTAGATATAAGTATACTAGTATAGAGTGGTATATATATATAGGTTAGATGGTAAGAATAGAAGGGTAAGGTAAGGTATCTCAATACCTTGAGATATCAAGGTATTGAAGGTAGTGAGGTATCGGAGATGAGATATCGAGGCATAGCCTAAATACTAGGTTATATATATATATATATATATATATATATATATATATATATATATATATATATATATATTGATGTTTACTTATAGTAGTATATATATATATTATATATATATATATATATATATATATATATATATATATATATATATATATATATATATATACATATAGATTGTTATCTAGTTAGTTAGAGTAGAGAGGGGTAAGGCGAAGTATCTCAATATCTTGAGATACTCAAGGTATTGGGCATCGGGGCGAGGTATTGGATTTTTGCCTAGGAATGAGGTTAGAGTTGCTTATATATATATATATATATATATATATATATATATATATATATATATATATATATATATATATATATATATATATATACGTGTTAGTATATATAATAGAGGGTATAGATGGGGTGTATCGCGTAGGTTGAGATATCGGATACCGAGGGTATCCCGGTATCTCAAGGAGGCGAGTTTGAGGGTTTACTAGCTTAATGAGCTAGTTTTGACCTAGAATTTTAGGGGCACCATAGTTTGACCTAGAGTTGACCGTAGTTGACCCGGTTGACCGCGAAAGTCAACCTTTGACCTAGTTTTGACCTAGACTTTTTAGACCTCGGGTTGACTTTTTGACCCAGATTTTAGCAGTTTGACCCGTTTGACCTAGAATAACCCTAGAAGCTTGTCTTTAGTCATTTTATATCAGTTTAACTCTTTAGAACCCCATTTAACCTTTCTTTTTGTAGTAGGTCCTTGTGATGCCAGTTCCGACCTCGATCCTTGTTAGTTGTTCAGGACGTCAGACGAGTACATTCTCTGATAGTTTTTATTATCTGCTAATTATTATGATTCAGCTTCTAGTATAGTATTATCTAATTTTCTGGTACGACACTGACTAGTATTTTTGGACTCATTCACTTACGACACATATATTTCTTATTTCTGGCATCTATTTCGGGAATCACCTAATGGCATCACATCAGGGCTCACTACAGGCATCACTCAAGTTTCTGGCTGGACTCATATTTATATTATGTGTCGGGTCTTGGATTCACTTGTACTAGTCGGGGCAGGGAAATGGATGGTTTTCCCCCCAGGGCCCCCCTTTCCTTACTCACTACCCTAAAAACTCGATCAGTTAAGTTTTAATTTACTTTTTATTAATAATAATTCCTTTGTTCATGATAAATTGAGTGATCAGTGATTTAGACTCGAGTAGACATGTAAATATTCCTAAATCTGTAATAACTGGAATCACTCCCTCTGTTCTAATCTGGAATAATAGCAGCCGCACACCCAGTGTGCGGTGAGCCGTACTTACCCTTAGCCATTTACATGTCGAAACAGGTATTTTAGAGACACGAGTTCATTCTTTCTAGTCTGGACTCACTTACATTTCTTGACTGGTCTCACTTATACTTTCTGGACTGGACTCATTATATTTATTCTTGTTGGACTCACTTCACGTCATTGTGCACACACTTGCTCTTAGTTTAGATTTCTTGTATCCTGAAGTTATTATTATCTTATTCTGATTTTCATGCATCTTTACCTTTATGCACTAGTTGATAGATATATATGTATATTTCCATATTCATACTTTATTTCCTTCACCTCGTGCTACTTGCTATAACTGCTTTATAGTTTTTATTATTTAATTGGAACTGCTATTAGAGGTGTACTTACTCCAATCCTAAATGGATATATTTTTCAGAGCATCCGAAAGATTGATGTCCAACGTTTTATGGACCTCAGCCTATCGATGGTGCAGACAGGGACCCCTTAGTTCAGAAGTGATTTTTAGATTGGTAGCCGAGATCACTAGGACCTCAGTTGTATTTATTAGCTTTTGGTACCGGATTTGTCCCCAGATTTTGGTTTTAGACTTTGTATTGTATTTGATCCAGGATATTGTTGTTATTATTATTATTGTTGTTGGTCTTTAGTAGTAGTTATCGTTTAGACTTTGGAGTTGTTAGACTTTTTTGTTATCTTATTGTGCTTAGATCGTGATTGAGTACTTGTATTATCTTTATCATATTATTTCTCCATTTGGAGTTGAGATCTTGACAGGTACTTATATTGGTGTATGAGATTGTTAGATAGATAGTAGACCTAGACAGCGTTCTACTGCCAATACTGCGGTGTAGGCTGGACGTACCCATGACTCATGCCCGATTTTTCGGGTGCGGGTCGTGACAGAAGTACAGACATAAAATCAATAGTAATATGCTCCCACTTTCATTATGGAATGGGTAATGGTTAAAGTAAATCGCCTGGCCTCTGCCTCTCGGCTTTCACCTGCTGGCACACTAAGCATCTAGATACAAACTGTGCCACTTCCCTCTTTATGCCATAATATCACACACTCTCTCACATATCCCGATAAATCTTGTTGGCACCTGGATGCATGGAATATTGAGAGCGATGTGCTTTCTACAATACTTCTCACGCAGCTCCCCACTAGGCACACATAATCTAGTACCGTACTGCAAAGAACCATCCTCATAAATAGTAAAATCATCCTCCAATCATGCTCTCACCTGAGCTCTGATGCTTCTCAGAGACACATCCTCATACTTGGTTGTCTTGATCCTGTCCATCAACTCTAAATATATCTGCAAACTCCACATCTGTATCATAATCCCAGGAACTATCACCTCAATGCCCAAGCTCTTCATATCCTTCAATAAATACCAGTCCTTCATAAAAAACATAGCTACCGGATACCTGCTCAAGGCATCAGCAACTATATTAGACTTTCCTGGATGATACTGTAAGGATATATAAATCCTTTATCTGTTCTAGCCACCGACGCTGCCTCATGTTCAGCTGCTTCTGAGTGAAAACGTACTTCAATCTCTTATGGTCTGTGAAGATCTCCACACGCTCTCCGTACAGATATTATTTTCATAACTTCAAAGCAAAGATGACTACTGCCACCTCCAAATAATGGGTTTGATAGTTCTTCTCATGAGAACATAATTTTCTGGATGCATAGGCAATCACTTTTCTATTCTGCTAGAGAACACAACCCAAATATTTCTTTGATGCATCACTACTGATAGTGAAACCTCCAGAACCTGGTGGCAACGTCAAAATAGTAGCAGATGTCAACATCATCTTTAATTCCTCAAAAGTAGCCTGACAATCCTCTGTCTAAACAAACTCTGCGGCCTTCCTAGTGAGTCTGGTTATCACCTCAACAATCCTCAAAAAATCTTGCACAAACTTTCTGTAGTAGCCTGCCAGACCCAAGAAACTCCCGACCTCTATCACTGAACTCACGGTCTTCTACGACTCCACTGCTGTGATCTTCTTCGGGTCTACTGAAATTCCATCACCAGTCACTATATATCCCAAGAACACTACCTTGTCCAGAAAGAACTCACACTTGGACAACTTCCTATACAGCTTCTTCTTCCTCAACACATCTAATACAATCTGTAGATGCTTCTCGTGCTCCTCTGGCATCTTCGAGTATATGAGAATGTCATTGATGAACACTACCACAAACTTATCAAGGTACTGGTGGAACACCTTGTTCATCAAATTCATAAACATCTTTGGGGTATTGGTCAACCTGAACGACATCACCATGAACTCGTACTGGCCATACTGAGTCCTAAAAGTAGTCTTTGGAATGTCTTCCGTCTTCACTTTTACCTGGTGGTAGCCTGATCTAAAGTCTATCTTGGAAATACTTTGGTACCACTCAACTAATCGAAGAGATCAATAATTTATGGCAACAAGTATTTATTCTTGATAGTGAGATTATTCAATGACCTGTAATCGATGCACAAGCGCAATAATCCATCCTTCTTTGGTACAAACAATATCGGTGCTCCCTATAGTGAAGAACTAGATATGATAAACACATTATCCTGTAGTTCATCCACTTGCTTCTTTAGCTCGACCAGTTCGCTATTGTTCACTCTATAGACATGCTGTAAAATTGGCTCTGCACCTGGCACCAAGTCTATAGAGAAATCAATATCTCGATATGGCAGCAATCCTTGCAATTCCTCAGGAAACAAATCCAAGAACTCTCCTATTAAGGGTTAAAAAAACTTCTTGTCTTCTACCATAGCTCCACAGATAATGCCTTCCCCTTGCTCTGAAGCTCTTATACCAAACTCAAACTCTGGCTCTCCTGGCGGGCTAAACAAAACTCTACCTCCTCTTCAATTTAAACTATGATGGTGCCTACTCAACCAATCCATCCCAAGTACAATATCGTAGCTCAGAAGTGGCATTATAAGTAGACACACACTCAGCTTTTGGCCTCCCAAAGTAACTCTCTGATCCTTGCAAACATTACTAACCAGGATAATGCCTCCCCCGGTCATGATTTTTCAAGTCCTAAGAAAAAACTCAGTTAACAAATGATGCTTCAGAGCAAAAAAAACAGACACAAAGCAATAAGAAGCACCTGAATCAAATAATGCTAAAGCTAAAATGGAATCAAGAAGAACAAAAGCTGCGATGACATCTCCGGTGGGCTCGGCCACCACGACCGTCATAACAAATGCTCGTCCCTGAGCTGCACCTCCCTGATGTTGGGTTTGGGCGTAATGCTGTTGCTGGGTCGAAAGCGGCTGTCCCCTCGATTGTACTATATGTGGCCTCACCTATGATATTTGAGCCGGAGCTTCTCCTTGAGTGCCACGATGAGGGTTGGAAGGACAATCTCTTATCTGATGCCCCTCTGTGCCACAATATAGGGAAACTCCCAATATTTTCCTACAAACTTTCCAAATATTGTCGGGCTTTTTGCAGTAGTGGCAGGAAGCGTACTATAAGTGTCTCTGCTGCTGCTGTGGTGCTTGGTGAATCGGTGCCCTAGTTGGAGTCTGGTACTACTGTGGCTGCTGAAAAGGCTAAGACTGGAGATGAAGACGCTTAGTAGGCACTGCACTGCTACTAGCCCCTACAAAAGAATCGTGGTCTCTCTTGGGCTTCAAACTCAACTTCTGCTCAACCTTGTGTTCCTTTGCAAGTATCTCAGAATATATCTCATAAAAAGACGAAATAAGTATCTTCACTTTCCAATTCAGACCCTCGCGGAAGCAGATAGCCCCAACCTTTGGCTCCCTCACTAAGTACTCCACAAATAGGCTCAACCTTCCAAACTCTGCGGTGTATTCCTCCACACACATATTCCCCTGAGTAAGTCCCTAAAACTACCTTCCCAAATCCAATATGCCCGTCTGAGTAAAGAACTTCCTCTTGAAGAGGCCCTTAAATACCTCCCATGACTGCCCCATATCACCAAGAAGTGGTTCATTCCTGAACCACGTATGGGCGATATCGAACAACTGAAGTCCCACTGCCTCAACCTTCATATCCTCGGCAAGACGGGACACCCTCATGAGATGCTCGATATCATCGAGCCAATCATTAGCGTAGACGATGCCCTCGATCCCCTTGAAGACCCGATGTTCCAGCTTCTTGAAGTCCTAGATATTACCCGGCCTAAGATGGGCAACCTGCGGAGTAACCTATTACTGGACTGGAGCTCCTCTCTCTACAGCAACAAAGGCAAGATGATGAGCACTCTCGATACCCTGCCGTATCACGTCGGCCTGATTCTGGTGAGCCTCTGAATTGGCCCTCTGAGCATCCATCATCTCGCAAAATAATGCGAACATCTGAGTCATATATTTTGGCATGGGAGATGGAGGTGGAATACCCTGAGACATAGTTAAAACATTCCTCTGTACTGGAGGTGGAACCCCAAATATAGCTGATATGCTAATCACCAGAGAAGTGACCGGTGCAGGCTCTCAGAAAGTCGTAGATCCCTCAGAAGTGGCTCCTTTGTGCTGTGATTGAGTCTTAGGTGGCATCCCGAGGCAACGAGGAAGAAAAGAATCAATATGGCACAAGATAGAATGTATTCAAAGAAGTAAAACTTAATTATCAAATATCAAAGAAGAACTGTTAAAATGAGCAAAAGAGTTTTTTCTAGTTGTGATTGAGTATTCCCAGCCTATAGTCTATATCATATATCTTAAAACATGCTCGTAATATCACTCAAGTCAGAGCAGCACTATGAATCATACTAATTACAACCTCGAAGATCTGCATGGGCCACCACTAAGAACTTGTCATGACCCACACCGGATATAAGGGCACAAGAACGTGGGTATGTCCAGCCTATGCCACAGTATCGACAATAGAACACTTTTTAGGTAAACTATACTATCTAACAATAATGATCATCAAGATATATAATGCCACCAATAAAATATGGATACTCAATCACAAAACTATAAGATGAAATAACGCACGAATATGATATAAAGAACTGAAGAGTCAAATATAACTCATAAGATATAAGATAATATCAAATGAGTCTAAAAAATAAAAGAGTACTAACTGTCAATAGTTGGAGACAAATCTATTACAAATAACCTATCTACTGAGCTACAGATAAAGTATCGTCTGTCTCAACCGGGATGAGTCTCTCCTGAGCCACAGTCTCTAGCTTTAAGCCAACTACATCCTGAGGCCCTTAGTGAGTAGGATACCACTCCTCAGTGTCAACTGGAAAAATATATCCAATCAAGATTGGAGCAAAGTACACCTCTTACAGCAGTTCCAATGAATGATAAATACTATATAGCAGTAGATATAAAGCATATACAAGATGAATATGCGTGGCAAAAATATCCCATGAATGCGGAAAATATATACAAAAGATATGAACATCATATATAGAAATAAGGAGATATACCTATCTAAGTGAGTTATTGACAATATATGATCGGCTTGGGTACTACTTAATAACCACAGGCCTAGTTAATCATACGTGCGGTGTATGAGTAACACTATACAAGAAAATCAAGAACTGTGGGATATGATCATATATCTGCACTAAATACTATCTACCCCCTACTAGTATAGTGGATCCAAATATGATACACTATGACACGAGATTCCATAAGAATTGAGCTAATCTTCTCATGAATTAGTGTTTATACATGTACAAGAACAACGGGCTCGCACAAAAAATACTCCAGAAACTACTAGAAATAATATCTCATGATGGGATCCAAGAATACCAATTCATGAAACCAAGTGTCAAAAAATCAAGGATATTTACACTAAATACAAGAAAAATAGAGGATATCATAAACAAAAAATTATAAGAGAATGTACTCGCTTGAAATCCGGTAAACAATATCAAAGATGTCTGGAACGGTGCCTCAGAGACCTAAATTTGTAATATTACATAAATATTTGTAATATTACATCAATATAAGATTTGGGATAAAAATAAGTTAAACTAGTCAAAATCTAGGTCTTAAAGTCATTTGTAAGTTAAAATAGTCAAATTAGGTCAAACTAGTCAAATTAACTATTTTTAGGTTGTATGAGTACATCTTTGGGTTATTGGGTCCATATGCTACTTATCAAGGCTATACTAGCTATATTAGGATACTATAGTATCAACATTATTCCGTATCATAAGATACATAAAATAGTATATAAGAAAATCCCATATAATGTGCAAGTATAATATATTAGTATCTCCTAACTAAACTAACACTAAATGGATACCTTGTCTTTGAGCCAACATAGTATCACAATAGCTACACCCTCTCTTGATACCAAATACCCAATACCTTATCATTACTTTGAGTATCATAACGTAATACTAGAACCAACCTTAACTAAAACTAATACTCATGCTAATTAGTGTATATATATATACCCTCACATATATACTAACTCATAACTAAATAACATATACATCTAATATAACCTAACTTTTTATTTCAACCACTGCACCTATCCACAAGTATCAACTGATACTAAAGATACAATACACTATCCTACCTTAATACTAACTGATACTCAATACACTGACTTACCTTACATACTGTTGACAATAATTGAAACCAAAAAGGACTGCATATAAGCAGTAAGTAGCAGCCAGTTGCTATGGCTACTACTTCACTCCCATACCTACATAGCTCCCCCCAAATCCTTGCTGCATTCACTGTGACTGAACACATCCCAGGAACTCTCCCAAGTGTCCTCCTTCCTAATGTACTGAACCCAGAACCCTATACTGATACCAATATCACCTAAAACTGATACTACTGACTGCACCACTATCCATGGTTGATCCTGGTCCCTACAACCTGTGTGCAGTACATGAAGCCCCCTTATCGTGTACACAAAAATTCTCTACTACATATCTACCTCCACAACTGATACTATCTACCTCCACAACTGATACTATAATCTAATACACTAACACCGAGCTACTTACACACACTAATGTATCTATAATATACATCCTAACCTACTGGTACCCGTTCCTGCATCCTCCTTACCAGCCCGAGCATGCACCAATGTGCATTACTGCGTCCCCTTTGAACTATCTGCACCTCACCTGAGCACAGACACAATAATGCACAAAATGTACTACTCAGACTCCCCTTTTCTAACTCACACTCATAGTCAGTCATAGTTCCTGCAGTGCCCAACTGCTCAACTATTTATAGCACACAACAGTGTGTGCACCCCTTTGTTGTGGATTCCTCTTGCTGGCTAACTTGCCTGAGCCTCTAAGCTCTAACTGAACCAAACTTCTAAGTATACAAGAGTACACACAGTCCATATTATCACCCACCAACAGATGCACACAACTGCCTCAATGCTAGAATAACACAACACACCCTATACTCTAAGATATCTACATATATATACTAAAGATACATTAGTCAAATAATATTAATAAGACATATGCTAAGTAATATATATACACAACAAAATTAATATATCAAATTAGTATCTAAGAGTATATTTGAGTATACCAAAACACCATAGCAATTCATCAAACACAAGGAGTACATCACTCCCATATCATACTAGATCTATGATAAACTTGCGATACGGCCCCAACACAAAACCAAATACATCCATAATCATGTGAGCAAGTCTAGAATCATAATTATGAATAATATAAAGTTCTATCTACTCATCTACGTCTCCATGTCACAATATGACATATGCAACCTCCCGTAAAATATAAAGTACTATGTAATCATAATTATGAACAATATAAAATGATTAAATTACATATTTAGAGTCTAATTAGAAGTAAAATTCTAAATTGTACCTACTAGGAGATGGATTTCCAATGCAAGTTTCAATTGGACACAAAGAGCCCTTAACTTGTGCAATATCCTCCTCCTTGGTGCTCCTTGCCTCCTCCTTGGTTTAGATGTACTAATGATAAAGAATAAGAGTAATTTCAAGTGATTTGGTAGGAATTTGTTGGAGGGATGGGTTGAATTGGGAAAGAACACCAAGTGGAAAGCAATTGGAATAAAATAAAAGAGAGGAGATAGAATCTCCCCACTCTGTAGGGGCCTTCCACTTACCCCTTCCCCAAGCAATGGTACAAATACCCAAATACCCCTATTGGGTTATCATGAAGAAAATGTTTAAGGAAGGAAGGTTCTAATCCTAATGGTTTGACTAATCAAATTACTTACTTAAGGAATTGTGCTATCTATTGGGCTCAAGTCTAACTAAAATAAATATTGGCCTATGAGTCAAGTCTTATCTAGTTAGGTCCACTAACACAAGTCCAAAATATAATACAACATCTAACAATAAATAAATAACACTATAAACAAATATACAATATGCACAATAATTAATTAATTATGGAATGGCCAAAATACCATTCCTAGAAAATTTGGTAGTGACAAAATCCATTAAACAACTATATCATCCGAATCTATTCGACTGTATCCGAAACATAACCATCAAATTCTCTACCTCTAATCATATTGCGCCATGCACAGAACTGCATAACTCACAACACTAGGGAAAAACTTAGAACTAAGACAAACCCACCCAACTCTATAACTTAATCATTTTGAATCCAGAACATAACCAAGACGATCACTCGTTATCTCCTAATCGAAAGCAAGTATTGCACATCAACAAAATCCAAATAATTCTCAAGATATAAAGTTTTAATCCTGACCAATCTTCTATACCCGACTGCCTTAAGGTTCAAATCCAATTATATATCAATATACAACTCTCGCCAAGAAGTGGCTCTATCTTGATGTTATCATTAAATCAATCTTCATACTATCTTCTGAGATCTTCCCAAATCTATAAAATAACCAGCTAAAATTTAAATTTCTTGCTATGAATATTTCAATCGCTCTCTTTCAAATATGATCTCAGTCCCGATAATATCGTCCAAATTCGACTAAGTGTAAACTCATCTTCATTCAATTCTCAAGGAATAATCATCAATCCATCTTTTTGCTTTCAACATATCAAACTAGCATCCATCTTGCTTATCAATGTTTTTTCCAATGGCATAAAATTTGAACCATCAAGATCTAATCTGTTCCATCAGCTAGAAATATATTCTTTCGATCATTCATTATGATTTCATGATCAATATCCCATGTATCCCAACCTATGCAATCTCTATATTACCTAGAGTAAGATCAAACCCAAATTTGGCTAATCTAAATCTAAATTTTGTATTACCATTAATCATATCTTTCAAGCACACAATTTTAATCCAGATCTGCCCGCAACATTATGTCCATCACCTCTACTTGTGTATCATCACTGAGGCAACCATCAATATACAATCGATTCGACTAATCCTCAATACCATCTAGTTATTTTGATCGCAAGAAATCTAGTCAACTTTAAGCAATTAAGCATCAAACATCCAGATATAATGTATCATTCTGATCACATCAATCATCAAAATTCTTAAGAATTCCTATCAACTCTAAGCCTCAACTCTCAATCTCGCTATCCCAGCTCGTATAGTCTACCCAGGAAACTATCTATGGTCGATCAAAACTATTCTATCTCTCAGCATAGGCATGTCTGTCTAACCACTATGCTAGCTCACCATGTGCCAAAGTCAAGTATTAAGATCACCATTTCTATCATGTAACTAGAGTCACTTCACCCACCCCAGTCCTAGAGTCAAACTATATTCAGTAATACATGACATTCTACTCAACACTTCTTCCTCAAACTTTTAAACATCGAACATAGATCATCCTACCAGAGTCAACAACTATTCAAGGGTCAAAGCCTATCCAGCAAAGCCATTTCTAGGTTAAATCCATTCTAACAAAAATAGTCGATATATCTCGATTGACAAACATCAACCCGAGCAACTCTTTCACATTCTAAGTCCTCAAACCTATGCGATAGACTCCATCAATCCATTTTCACCAATCTTGATCACCAAATCATAAGTCACAATTCTAAGTCTCTGATCACAATTCATAAACTCTAAGTCGTCCATCACAAGTTATACGTTCAATCCCAATCACTTCATCGTTGCATATTCATCTTATCCAAGTTATAGATCGACTAAAGTTTTCCTTTAAGCCATCAATCTTATTTCATCGAATCAAAGATCAATCATCCAGAATTCCAACATCTATCAAACCGTGTCCAACTAATGTTTGTTCATGCCATTATCAAGATTCATCTAGCCAAGTTGTACGAACTTTTCCCTAATATTATTATTCAATTCTCTAATATTCTATAAGTTGGTATTCATCAAGATAATGAAACTTATTGTTATATATGCAATCTGATCATTAGTCAATCTAGTTAGAATATCCTCAAGTCACGGTCCATCGAATTTTGATGCACTTCGACATCCTTACGTATATTTGCATAACTATAAAGTCATCCATTCACACAACGTCATATTCATTTCAACCAAGATATTATCCTCCGAATTAGATACAAGATTAACTAGTCCAAGCTCAAAATCTAATCCTCTATCGCCTATTCAAATCGAGCATAACAATTCCTCTCTCTCTCTCTCTCTCTCTCTCTCTATATATATATATATATATATATATATATAAATATATATATATATATATCAATCCTTACTATTTGCCAAGCATTAATACAATATGAACTTATCACATTTTAAGATTAAATTAGTTATCGTCCATCCCCAAGTCCTTAAGAAATAAAATTCTCAAATCTTCAAATCAAATGCCCAATCGCTATATACCAATCAGGCTATCAATTTTTTTTAATCAATCCGAAACTCAATCATATTTAATTCAAAACTGTATTTCTATATACGATCTATATCGATTTTCTCAAACAAGCCATCCATTTGATATACCTTCATATTGATTTTGTTTTCTCAACCAAGCCATCTATTCGATACACCTTCATATTGATTTTTTTTCTCGACCAAGCCATCCATTCGATACACCTTCTATTAATTTTTTTACCTCGACCAAGTCATTCATTTCATTATCTCAAATCCTTATCCGATATTATTTCAATTTTGTACAATTCATCCTTAATTGTCCAAACCAATCTCATAAGAAACATTCAAAATCACTACTAACTAAGCAACACTTATTCTAAGGCTTTGCACGATCACATATCTTGTTAATAGACTCATCGACATCCCAAAATTCTCAATCCATCAAATGTTCCCAAGGTTATCCAATACACCACTTAAGGATTAAGTCATTCTACATATTAATATTCCTCTAAAATCAACTAGAATCAATATCTACTTCATATCCTGAGCCAATATCTATTTCAAACAATCTTCAATATAGGGAAACTAACGATCACAAGCATAACATCAATTAAAATCAAAATGCAATCAGTTTACTATAATATCTGACTCATTTCAAATTCTTAAAATCTATGCACACATCATCCATACTCAAATCGATAATCTCAATCTCATAACAGTACCCCTATCGATAACCATCCAAGATCCAATGAAGCAAGACCAACTTATCCTCTTCCGAAATAATTACCATCCAAATATTCAGATCAGACTCCAACCACTCAAACCAACATACCTCTGTAATGCCCCAACACAACTCACCCAAAGATGCCTTCTATAAAGTTATCTCTGGTCAACAAAATATCTATATGAGATTCATAAAGTATCTAGACTTATTGTATAAAATATCCAACAAAATATTGAGAGGAAGCGTCAATGACATTGATCAAGAATACAATTCAAAGTGAAAAAGAATCAACTAAGGGTCCAAGGACATAAAGCTATGCTCTGATACCAAAATATCACTCCCAGATTACTTAGAACCAAACATCCTCGCTGGACATGATGTCTCACAAGCATAAATTGCGTTTGTGCAAGACAAGCCACAAAATGATCGATTTAACAACAAAGTTGAAGAGTCGTCGCATAGAAGTCCCCGAGCAAAAAATTTGTATCAACACATGATATAGTGTGAAATAATTCTCTTTATTAATATAGAAATATAAGTTACAACAGATCGAAACCATAATTACAAATTTCTCTAGCTCTCTCTCTCTCTCAATTCAATGAATCATGCCACAAGGCTTATAACTTGAGAACGATATAATAGATGATGTTCCATACATTATGTCCCTTATAAAAAAATATGAATCTTCGGTCACCAAGCTTCTGCTTCACCGAGAAAAACTCCCAAGCCTCCATGCGCCCAAGTGAACACCGCACCTGCGAGATCTAGTGGGATGTCAGCACATAAAATGCACTAGTGAGGGGCCTCTCACTCACTCAACAGAACCAATACGTTATTTAGGTGAGTGCACAAAAACTATTACGTGGTCTTTCTAATCATGTCTTAGGATAAGTTTTATGGCATAATAAAATTAAAGCATACTTGTGTCACAAGCATAAAGTATCATGCAACACCTTATCAAAGTTGTTATTACCAATACTTACTCTCTGTCCTTCCCTGTCAAAATATATCATTGATACCAGAATATATAATGAATCATAAGGGTCTATGCTCAAAGTGTCACTAGCATGTCCCTTGAGAAGACAACGTTAGCCTCATAAAATACAGTGCACACATTACCTTCCATACTTTACCAACAAACCTGTACGAAGATTGATATTAGCATGATTCCTAACTCTATATGAATGTCACTGACACCATAAGCCATCTTGGACCATAGCATGGATAGACGACGATCCTTTCAGCTAGCTACATTAAAAGTTCCCAAATCATCTGGGCTAGTACTTCAGCTAGCACCGCTACCGCGTTAGTTGTCAATACCGTTCTCCTGGGACGACACGATCCCGTTGTCCCAATGATCGGTCGAGAACTAACCTTGTGCACAAGTTGTCCAATGATCATGCAAATACGTAACATCTAGACTCTACACAAATGCATAGTATAAACTCTTAATAAGAAGCATACATCATATATCTATTTAGCTTACTCTTTCTCGAGCTATCGCTTGCATAACTATTGTAAACCCCTTTTTTTATTTTAAATAATTAAGTTTAAGTAGATTATTGATATTTTTAATAATATTAAATAAAAAAGTAATAATTTAGATTTTTTAAAAGAATCAAAATTAAATTATAAAAGGGAATTAAGAAATATATAAAATAAAAATAAAGCAAAATTATAAATTAGAAATAAGGATTCTAAATAATAAAAATGATAATAATCATCAAATAATAATAATAATAATAATAATAATAATAATATTTTTTTGAATAACATAAAATTAATAAATAAAGAATATATAATAAGTATTTATATTTATGTTAGTAGTTTTCTAAAAGTAAAAGTATTTAAAAATAATTAATTAAATATTAGAAATAAATTTTAGATAAAAAGAATTTAGTTTATAAAATAAATAGAATAAATAAAGTAAAAGATTTTATAAAAGAACAAAAGAAAATATTAAAAATTAAATAAAAATAAAAGCAAATAAAGGGAAATGTTTAAAAGGAAACTTCCCTTAATGACACTGTTCATCTCCCATCTGAGCAACCCTCACGCGCGCGTGCGTGTATTCAGATTCCAATTTCACGACTATAATGCCTTCAATTCTTTTCCAAATATATTCCTACTCCTAACCCTTTTTAGATTCATGAGAATCTAGTTTAAATCTTTTCATATTATTCTAAATAAACTCAACTAAAATCCTATAAATAGCACTCGAACCCATCTTCAGTTTTTTTTGAAATTCCAATAGAAAATCTAATTTCGATGAGCTCGTCTTATCCCAGGAGAACCCCTACGTCCGTTAAACCATCTGGGCTGCTTGCACTGGTCGACGAGCCATCGCAGCTTGTCGGAATCGCCCGACATGCAGGGACTGCACGGGCGCTATCTAGAAAACTGACCCGATCCCCATATTTGAGGTTTATTTTCTCCTAATTTCTCCAATCGATTTATGATCTAATTGCTTAATTGGAATCACAACCTAACCATCTATAACTTTTGTCTAATAGTTTAAATTTAAATTTTCCAGATTTAGAGGAAAATCCCTTCTGAATCTCTCGAAAACCTATCCAAGACCCAAACTTGGAAGGATAATTTCTTCCCATCTACTGAACAAAAATTCAATTTTATTTTTCTGTTAGGAAGCCTGTATAACCTATATTAAAAAGGTGTAATTATTTCAGAAAAACTTTCTTTAATTCGATGTAAAACGTTGTTGTAAAATCATGAAAAACTGTTTCTAAAAATATAAAAATCTCCGATATGGAGTTTGTCCCAACAAACTGGACAACCTCGTCATGTACCAATTTTATCAAAAGGCGCATACGATATCCCGGACGTATGGACTTTGGCAAAATTTAAGTTGGTCGCGTGTGCATGACGAATACAACCCATATCCGTCAAAAGTCATCGATCGATGCTTTTGTAAATTATCCAATTATTTTGTGGTCACTCATTGGATCGTAATAAAACTTTTGACACTAGACTCGCTGCATTTAACTTGTCATGTGATCCGAGTTTCGTCCGATTCGGAGACAGTCGACGAATTGTTGTTTAGCGGACCCCACGATTTGACTTGATGAGCGATTATGTGATCGGCTCACCCGAATACAATTCTGGATATACCGTTGAGTTCGTATCGTCATTTAGAATTTATTTAACCTATAATATATTGAATTTAGAGATATTTAATTTTTATATATTTTTTGGTACAAAGTAGACCACATGTGGACCTTATTTTGACTCAAAATTACCATTTTTGCCCTATATCCAAACTGAACTTGGGTAGGGTTTTTTGACTATCTCACTCATTTTAGGAATATTTTTAATATTTATTTCAGCATCCAGAGATGTTCGTACATCTTCTCATTTTTGTGTTAATGTTGACTTGATGTGTTCACTGCCAAAACATCGTCTAAACTCTTTTTGGGCACCTAGCAAGTATACCTTGCTATATTTACTATTAGTAGTATTTTATTTCAGTACTTATATTATTGTTTCATATTTATTTTAATATAAACTGTGCGTCCAAGCAAGATTTGGGTGCAAACGATGGTGTTCGTCGTCTTGCGTATTTTTAAATTTATTTTATGCATGTTGACTTAGTTTTAGTGGACTACCTTTTGATTGTGGGATATTTTTATGTCTCTCTTGGCCAAGATATACACATGACATGATCTGTGATTTTCTTTTAGGGGCACATACTGTCACGTCCCAGTCCCAAAAATATGTAGGACTAGGACACGTAAGCATGCCAGCCATATGAATATGGCACTCCAATATATGGAAACTATATCACACGTACGCTGTAATATGAATAACAAATCCATAAGTGGTATAAACTATCATAAACCACAGGGTATAATCTAATCTCATCCACAGAAAATCAAATATAATGAAAAACCAATATCTATAACCAGATCCCAAAAGGAAGTATCTAAAGATGACATTCGGATGGAAACAAATCCACTACCGAACTAGAATAAAGAATAAACAAGACAAATAATATAAATACAACCTCTAATCATCACAAGGCTCAAAGAGTAGACCTCTCACAATATAAGTAGCCAGTCCGGATCCGCGCTCCGGCAAATACTCATGAACAATACACCTGGAAAGAGACCAGGTCCTCAAAGGGACATAACAAGATACATAAAAGCATGCCATAAAATAAATACTATAAAAACTCCAGGGTGACCTAACCATCTGAGTGAAATGCAACTTGAGGACAACTTTGAGAGTATGGAAAAGTGTAGGCTAGACATATGCTGACGTAATTCACTAATCGTGACAACTGGCTAGTATATGCCATATATGCCCCCATAGGACGGCGCTCATTAATAACGTCCATCTCCGAAGAGCATGGCAGCAGTATAGTATATCGGCCATATCGCTCCGGGAATGTGGCATCAGTGTAGTATATATCGTCCATATTGCTCCGAAGAACGTGGCAGCAGTATAGTATATATCGTCTATATCACTCAGTCGAGTGTGGCAGCAGTGTAAAGAAAGTGGGGTGTCCCATACGCCTACTAGTAGTCCTCCGTGCCCAATGATCTAAGCATATTGTATCCACAATACGCCTTAGCTACTACGCCGTGGCGCCGTAACTCTGGCTCATAGCCTATCGTTAGAACAGTAGTCCAACCTTACGACCAAACAAGGACAAGGATTGGACCATCATACCACGATAGTCTATGCTCCGCCTACTAATTACTGCTAAGTCTTCTAACATGCATCACTATTAGCAGTTTTACCCTATCCGTCGCACGCCTACACGTACAGGTGGCCAACCACATACGCAAGTCTGTGCCCTATATGAGACTCACAACACGTGTAAAAAATGTGTCAAGGCCTGGGGAGTCATACCGATAACTCCACAACTTTTGGTGGGTCTATTCGACACTAGGTCAAACACAAGTCCTAAAGTCAATGCATTCGTCGACTGCACCCAAGTCTCTCTCGAACGCGCACAGTTATGTAATATAAACATGCAAATAATAATACAAAATTTAAACAGTACAACAAGACAAGGTATACTTGCCTGGTAAGAGAGCTGCAGAGTGAAATATCCAGATGTCAAATACCATGAGTCAGAAATTACGGCCTCAGAATGAACGTCTCCGGATGCTGAAATAAATATCACCAACGTTCCCAGAATAATCAAAATAGCTAGAAAGCACTTTCCTTTCGTCCAATTTGGATACAGGGGCAAAACGGTAATTTTGGGTCAAAGCGGGCTCCACATGTGGGCCACTTTGCACCAAAAAGTGTGCCAAAGGTAAAGGTCTCTAAATAGGGCAAATTATAGGTCAAACAAACTCTAAATGTCAATATAAACTATACGGTATGTCCAAATGTGGAATCCGATGAGCCAAACACAAATTTGCCCAAAAAGTCAATTGTAGGGCCCGCCAATTGGTGACTTGGTCAACTGTCTCAGAATTGCATAAAAATTGGGTCACAGGACCAGCACGTTACCACGAGTCCGGTGGCGTAAGTTTCGTCGTAATCTGACGAGCGTGCACAAAATGCGCATGACTTTCGCAAAAGTTGTGATATAGAGTTTGTCCGCGGATACGGGCTGATTTTGACGCGCACACGCGTCCGAATCAGTTTTTGCGACCTCTCACGTATCCGGGTACACTGCGTGCACCTTTTTGTACACTTGGTACACGGCGGGGCAGTCCCGTTTGGCGAAGCGCGCTCCATTTTACAATTTTTGGAAATCTGGAAAAAAAATATTTTTCGGGTTTTCCAACAAATTTAATTCTATCTACAGCAGTTAATAATTAAATGTTAAGTAACAAAAATTAAATTAGGTCAAGTGGTCTCCGTATACCAAAAAGAAAAATCAAATTTGGATCTCTGTGGTGGGAGATACGAATCCGAAAACATAGGTAGTCATCGCAGTTTTCTGCGATTCCCAAAAGTGGTCTTTTTCTGTCAACTTGGATGCTGTTTTCGTCGAGGATTATACGCTGTTCGACGTCAACTATCACACATATATGGAAGGGGGATAGATGAGGATCATACTAGCAGAGACGGGGTCGAGTTTGGTTGAGCGAGGTGATGGAAAACCGCTTGGGAAGAGAGGTAGGTTGCTGTATCTTCTACGCGGTGCGGTGCTCGCGCGGGGTTGCGATCGTCGTGGTCGGCCGGAGTTGGCTCCACGCGGCCGCGGCTCTGGCTCCTTCCTTCTATTCTGACCTTTTTGCAACTCATAATTATGCTCTCTTGTGCTTCATTTAGCCGCACAATATTCGTCGCGGACGTTTATTTAATTCCTAAATAAATTCCATCTTTGTATCGTTGTACGTTCCAATCGAAATTGGAGGCAATCCTGACCCATTTTTAGTGCAACCTAAATTAGGGTAATATTCTGTTCTGAGTCTTCTTCACTAATGATATTTGTGACCCGACCTAATTTTGGCCCCATGTACTCCTAATTAATTTTAGAACACATATTGCATTTATTTCTAATTAAATTGAGGATACCTTTTTGACTGATTCTGTTTAATCCAGATTAATTCCAGTACCCTACTAATTAAGCCCATACCAAACACACAACGCCCCCTCACCCTACAAAATACCCAACACCAAATCGCCCACCAATTTTTCATCATTTCCTGTGTCTGTGCAAATACCCAAATTTAAGGGGGCTAATTTGCAAATACTGCATTAGGTGTCAACACCCCATTGGTTCAACCTAATTTAGAACCCCTAATTTTGACTAATCAACCCAACCCTCATCCTTAAATGAAGGATTCCTTCATGACAAATCTAGACCATCCATTCAATGGATGCATCATCACCATTCATTTCCCATATCCTCTTCCTATTTAATGTCCCATCACCCACACTCTTCCCAACCTAAACCTAATTCCCAAACCTAAGGAAGCCCCCATTTTTCTCTCACCTCACTCCTCCCTCATCTCCCCAACGTAGGAAACTTCTTCTTCCTTTCTTCTTCTCTTTTCTTCTTCTTATTCCCTTCTTCTTCTTCTCATTTCTTTTTAAAATTTATTTGAAGGAGGGAAATCACCATACTATTCAGCCAACCCCTGACCACCCGACCGGCCGACTCCGGCCATCCGAGTCTCCCCCTGCGGCCTTCCACTGTTTACCGACCCGTTCTACTGTTCATCGGCCCAACTGACCTCCTCCATTCCCAACTCTGGTAGCCACCCCTAGCAATATCACCACCACAGCAGCATCCGGTCGACCCGACTCCTCTCCCGATCGTCCCGAGTCTCCCCCACCACCATATTCCCTACTCCGGCCAAGTTTGAAGCCCGGCGAGTCCCGCATCCGGTCGACACCTCTGCTCCTCCTCCCTCCAGTTCCTCAGTCCGGCCAGCTTCGTCGAAGCCCGGCCCGCTGTAACTCCCTGCACAGCCGGCCAGCCGAGCCGAGCCTCGGGCTCCTCCCTACATTCCCTACTCCGGCGTCGAGCCCTCAGCTCCGACCTACTGCTGCCTGCCTCTCCGGCCAACACCCTACTCCATTCACCACCACAGAACTACTACCACCGCCACCATCATCATCACACTCCACCACCACCACTGTCAGCTGTCATCCCGAGCTTCCTCCCCTCTTCCCGAGCAGTACTCCGACGGCCTCCTGCTGCAGCCCGACAGCCACCCCGACTCCGGCCAACCCCCTGTGAGCCTCTCCCTCTTCCCTCCTTAATTTATACTCATATATATGTATATACATACATACGTATATACGTATATGTATGTATATACGTATATGTATATACTAATATATGTATATGTATATTATGTATTTATTTATTATTTAATATGAATATGTATATGTATATATATTTAATATAATCTGGTATACATGTATATGTATATATTTAATATGATTGGTATATATATATATATATATATATATATATATATATATATATATATATATATATATATATATATATATATATATATATATATATACTGAATATATACATATATATATATATATATATATATCAAATAATACATATACCAATAATGCATATACTAAAATACGTATTTATATATATATATATATATATATATATATATATATATATATATATATATATATATATTTTCTGGTATACGTATAATATTTGGTATGTATATGTATACATGTATATAGTTTAAACTCAATTTGTATTAGTATTAGTGTATTTTAATAATATATATAGTATATATATTAATTGGTATATGTATATATATATATTTTGTATATACTTAATATATTTTTAATATATAAAATTGGTATATATGTATATATATATTTAGTATATGTATGTAATTATTAATTGGTATATGTATATATGTATTTGTATATACACTTAGTGTATTTTTAAAACTGGTATATATGGTATATATATATTGTTCAACTAATGTATATATTATACATGAAATTAAATGGTACATAAATATATTGTATATGTATTTAAATTGGTGCATGTATATATATTGTAAGTATTAATGTTAGTTAAAAATAGGTATAATGTGTTTTAGATGTCTATCTACTAGATGACCCTAGTTGACCAGTATCATACCTGGCATAGCCCCTGAGTTATGTATTTGTGTTGTGTTAGTGTAGCATCTGATGCAATATTACATTTATGATATGTCTATAGGACTGTTGGTTCATCCAGGCGATATCCTGGAACAGGACATTGGTATTACCAGCTAAGGACCTAAGGCAAGTACATTCTCTGATAATTTCCAATTGTTGATAATTTCTATAATTCCAGTATCTAGAAATGTTACATCTGATTCTTGACACAGTGCTACACGGACTAGTATATAGATTGGATGGTTAGTCATAAGGTGTTACATTGGTTATCGTATTGACATTGTACATGATATTGATATTAGACATCGTACATGACATATTGGACATTGATCGTGTATCGTAACGTGTCATGACTGGATCCACAATTCTAGTTGGGGGCGGGGAAATTGCTAGTGAGAGATGTGATAAAAAACCTATCGTACAAGTTTAAATTATTGGTGTTAATCATACGCCTCACGTATGATTAGCCAGGCCATATAGTTATCGTACATGTTTTCAAGCCGATCACATTTTGAAACTACTATTTCAAACACTTAGAATAGATTACAGTTCTCTATTTTAGATCATATACTACATCACCCGTATATGATATTGTACCTTGTTCTCTTCATTTCATATATGCACTGACTGTATCATATTACCTATATTGCCTGTCTCTCTATATTGCCTGTTTCTTTATTTTGCCATTACATTATTTCATTGTCTTCTCTCAGTATATAGCATCATCTGTTTATTGCTTTATAGTCCTTATCAATTAAATGGAACTGTTATTTGAGATTGTACTCTGCTCCTTCCTGACTGGAAATATTTTTCCAGACTATGCCTTAGAGGACCGGTATCCAACACTTTATGGACCATATGGTGAGTAGCTGCAGACTTGGACATGGTAGTTCAGTTGTGATTCCGGGAGTTCTATCCGGAATCACTAATCATCTAGTTAGTTTTTTTAGCAGACTATTTGGTACCGAATTTATCTTCGGCATTCTTGTTGAGACTTGGATATTGTTGAGTTAGATTATTACATTTAGACTTGTGTTGTACTCGATAATCTTATCGTTCTGTAGTTATGTGATTGGGTATGTTGTTTATTTATATTGCGTCATCCGTGCCTCCTTATGGAGATTGGATGCTTGTATGAGATTGCTTAGATAGAATCATGACCTAGATAGCATTTTACCGTCGATGCTGCAGCGTAGGCTGGACGTACCCGCGTACTCGTGCCCCAATTTAGGGTGCGGGTCATGACACATTTTTAGTGGCGGCCCATGCAGTTCAGACTTCACAAATTGTGCGATGTCGTGGTAGTGCGACGTCATAGTTGTACTACTGTGTGCCTGCTATCGAATATAGGACACAGGATACTAGGATGAGAGTGGATACTCAATCACAAAATTTATTTAAGAGATTTTCTGGGATGACACTTGAGAATCTTATTATGAATTCCAATTTAATTCCTTCGCCCTTGTTTCCGTCCGTCCTTACTCGTTGATATTGAGTTTTTTTCTTATTGACCAGTTGTTAAATTTAATTCTTGGTATCGTTGTTGAGTTAATTTATATCAAGATGAATTTTACGGGCTAAAAATTTATGGTATCATCTAATGACATATGTTGATGACGACAGTGAGAAAGGTAAAACGTCTACTTTGGTTATGTAACCTAGAGTTTACCGCAGCCATATTAGCTGTCGTGACGAGAACGTAAGAACCTGACTTGGATGTACATACTGTAGTTATGAAACTTAGAGTCTCTCACAGCCATACCAGTTGGCGTGGCAAAGATTCTAGATGACATGATTATAGAGTTGCATACCTTAGTTACGGAACCTGTCGTTTATCGCATCTATGCTTACTGGCGTAGCGAGAATTCTAAGTGTCATGATTTCTGACAGACGTGTATGATTATCAGGTTGTATCTTAAATTGGTTCTTAAAGTATCATCTCAACACTTATCTATTCCTGTTATTACAGGACTTTATTCCATCGTTCTTTTGTTTGCTAGCAGTAGAAATACCTTCAGTCCTCAATCTAGTTCTTTTTGAGCTTCTATTCCTTGAGGATTCCATGTTAAGTATGATAATTAGTGACTTGTAATTATGTCTGTGACTTAAGTATTAGTATTGACTGAGTGTTGCTTGTGAGTTTGTAAGTGTTTCCTAGTTGGACATGTGAGCAGTAGGCATTAATCTAGAGTTAACCCATAGCGTAGTGCCTTGTAGCAATAGTTCTATGATAGGTGTATTATAGTTAGTATTGGCACTATAGATAGAGGAGAAAGAGTATCAGTAATGATGATCATTTGGAAGTAATAGTGCAAATAATTTAGGCAGTACAATTTTTGTACACAGTTGGGGTTGTAAATAATTAGTGTATTAGTGTGCACCTTGAGTATTAGAGACTGTGAGTAGTATATGTATACTTGTGGATTCAATTTTATCGTTTGAAGAGTGGAAATGAATTACAATTTTTAAGAATTTTAAGGATTTGAGATTTTTTGTTATTAAAATGTTGAGGACTCAATTTGATTCAATAAACATGGTCAAGGCTATAAAGATTTTAGAAGTGATTAAATTTTCGTTCAGTATTTGAATATTTGACCTTGAGGAAAGTATATGCATTTTACTTTAAATTGTTGAGGAGTTAGTTTTGAGGATTTTATTTTGAGGATAAAATTTTATATAGTGGAAGAGATAAATATTAGTATATGAGTGGATGAGGTGCATGTGTAAGGATCTGTTGACTTGGGCATGATTGAGATGGCACCGCAAACAGACTTGGGTGTCCATCTAGAGTTGTATTAGGGAGAACAGTACTTATTATGGTGTGTTACATTTGATATTCACTTGAGTGACAAGGATAACTAGTATCAACGATTGCAATAGGTAAGAAAGCTAGCAGTGAGTGTTGTAGAAGCATGAAAAATACGCTGGATAGCTCTACGCAACATGGTGATGCAGGGCAGCATAAGCAGGGGACCTCAAGGCCATCAAGAGTACAACGGAGCTTTTCCGCTGAGTACGGCGTAAAATATGATGGGACCATCCGCGTAAATGCAGTATGTCCAGGCCGCTTCAGCGTAGACGGGGCGCTTCATCGCCTCCATGGCGTAAAATCATCCGCTTTCAAAGCAGCGTTAAAGCGGACGAGGAACGCTTCGTCTTTCCCGAAATGAACCTGTCAAGTCACCTGACATCTGACTCCTGACAAAAAGTGCTGCACGGCTACCCAGACGACGGCTGGAAAGATGGCAGACCACTCGGGACGCGCCCCACGGTATGATGGCGGATCTCTGTATTTAATACAGACGATTTGATTAAATATCATCGAACTGTCGTTTATTGATATCCCCTCAGCGGAGACTGCTTTTACGCGTACAAGGGGATACGCTGCCTTGTTTTACACAGGCAGACATGAACTGTTTACACTCCGCGGAAGACAAACAGACTGCCACGTCAAAAGTTGCTCTTTGAATAGGGCTCGAGGCACGTCTCTGCACCTAATGCTCAGAACGGTGGCAGGCCTTCAGAACACGTCTCTGCAGTTAATGATGATGGCGGATCTCGGCATTTAATGTGAGAGATTTGATTATATCTCCAAGAGCCATGATTTCGGCTAAAGACATCCACATTACCTCGGCTTCTACGCCCATTCGGCCTTCTGTGCTTATTCGACTTCAATGCCATCAGGCTTCTACGCCTACTCGGCTTCTATGCCTACTTGGCTTCTACGCCATGGTGACAGACATTGGCTTCTACGCTAACCTCTTCTACACGGGAGATACCTACCTACATGGCTTCTGCGCCGTGATCTTCGTAGCGATTATACGCATTTTGTCCCTTAGTTGGACCCGCGTCACACGCTCATTCAAAAGGTCATCTATACGTAGGCTTTGGTTATTTTAACCATTGTGTAAAAGGGTATTGTACTTCCCACTACTCAGTTTCTACACCGATTGAGTGGTCACTGTCACCAAAACTCTATAAATAGAGACCTCTATCAATAGAGGAACATATCGGGATTTTGAAGACTGGAAAGAGGTCGAGACTTTAAAAATTGAACAAGGTCGAACCTCCAAAGAGATCGAACCACGGGTCGAAACATTAGAGATTGAGGAGAGATCGAAGAGTCTTTGAGAGAGAGAGAGAGAGAGAGAGAAGCATCCAAAGCTCAGGCGAAGAGTAACGATCATGCATCCATCCTCTTTTGCCACCTACGAAGCTGCTTTCCGTCTTCCACGGCACTTATTCATCATCGTGTAGTCCAAGAGCTAAAGTGATCGACTGCAGATCAGACACCTATAGCAATCATCTACCCAGATTAAATAAATTGTACTCCCACATCCTCGTATAGAATCAAATTGTACAAGTTTGTTTGTAAACCAAAGAAGGCGGGTTTCGTGCAAACCTCGTATTATATACATTTCGTTCTTTCGTTTAATACCACAAACAAGATGGCGACTCTGCTGGGAAAATCTCTCTTCTGATGAGGAAGCGATTGCTCAACACGATACGGTATCCGTGGGATCCGTGAAGAAGACACTAGTCGTCCAGTTCGACCAGTCTGCCTACGAAGACATGCTTCAGACGGGGGGTAGCTCTCACTCTCTCTCTGTACAAAACAACGGGAAGCTACGTAAGGTCTGGATGCCCAAGACATCCTCTACCATTCCTGTGGACTCTCCGATCTCTCCGACCAATAAGGTTGTAGCATTCCTCCCTCCGTGCCCTGTACGTAAAATTCAGTCTCCCGCTATGCGCGGTATAGACGAAACTTCGGGCAAGGCCTCAGCGCTAACCCAGAAGTTTCTACTATGCTCTACGCGTAGAAACCAGTCTCCCGCTACGCGCGGTACAGACGAAACTTCGGGCAAAGCCTCAGCGCTAACCCAGAAGTATCCACTATGCTCTATGCGTAGAAACCAGTCTCCCGCTACGCACGGTACAGACAAAACTTCGGGCAAAGCCTCAATGCTAACCCAGAGGTATCCACTGCGCTCTACGCGTAGGAACCAGTCTCCCGTCCGTGGCAGAATAGACAAAACTTCTGATGATGCCTCAAAGCCAAATCGGAAGTACAAAGCATGCTCCGCGCGTAAGACAACATCTGACCTCTACGGGGAACCGGATGACACCCGTGATCTCCGCAAGGGAAAGCAAGCGGCGAGCTACTTAACTTCTCGGCATTCATGCCAGCAAGGGAACAATCTACCCACCCTCCAAATTATACGAGAAGCTGATGGCCGCCTGAGGACATCCTCAGCCTTACGCCAACCAGAGCGAAGCTCAAAATTATGCCAGGCAAAGTCTCTAAGCGTACAGAAGGCTCGATTGACGGAAAGACGCGCTCTCTGGAGATTATTCGCCACCCAGATGGCCAATCTATTGTATACGAGTGGCACAAGGAAGACTATTGTCCCCATCATCCGCACGCCTACCAATGGGAACAGGAGGAACAAGCCATCTTCTTCTTCTGCAACTCTCCTGACCTGCGCAAGTATCTAATCCAGAGACGCAAGGAGAGGGAATCCTCCAGCATGGCTATTACGCCTCCTAGCGAGCACTGTTGTGATGGTCACAGTATTGTAATTAATTGCTGCTGTTCTAAAGCAAAACGGCCAGTTTTTGACCGACTGAGCTACTCTCCATCTTTCCTAGAAGAAGAGCCGACGCATGCTTCTGTGAACATGGCTTCACATATACCTGGAGGAAGCTCAGGCTCAAGACGTCCATCCTCTGGAACTCCGAGCCGAAGGAGATTCAACATACTCCTTAGAGACACTGAAGATGGGGTATTCCAGAACACTCGTTCGAGGTCACAACAACTGACTTCGTACTCCTCTGATTTCGACACTAGGGGTCGCCATTCTCCCGAATCAAATACTGAGAGCATAGAGTCGACTTCTGCAGCGACCTATACACATCCTTCGACGACGCCCAGGGAAATGGGAGTATACGCCATTGGAGATGAACATGAGGAAGCTTCGCCGTCAGGAAGCGAGGAATAGCGCATCACTACACTGGAGACGTCTCTGAAACAAATGCAATCCATGATGGAGAACATGTACCAGATGATGCTAAATCTACAGGCGGCTGCTATGGCTCAAACATCAGTCCCGCCAGCACAGATACGTGCGGGGGTGGACTTGCCACCATCCAACACGGTCCAAGAACCTGCTCTAGATCAAGAGTCAGCTGGTCCTCCACTTCCTCACTCGAAGAATGCATTACCTCCTGCGGGAGTCACGATACAACCGACTCTGCACCAATCCGTGGTCTCGTTACCGACTAAAAATCCGATGCAAGCAGTACGGGAGTTGAAAGCCCAATTCGATGCCTTGAAGCACAAAGATCAGCTCAAAAAATTGGAAATCAACCAGCCTTACCCGGCTATCTGGGAAGAGGTCCCTTTTTCTCTGAGATACAAGCCTCAGACTATGGCTCTGTTCGAGGGAAAAACATCGCCAAGTCAGTACATGAACTATTTCAGTTTGATGACGGTGTTGCTACAAAGGAATGACGCCCTCCTCACCCGGGTGTTCAAGGGCTGTCTCTCAGGAGTGGCTTACCAGTAGTACCGCAGCCTGGCGGACAATTGCATTACTTCCTTCGAAGACTTCAAGACTTTATTCTTCACACGATTCTACGAGGGAGGAATGGACATGTCTATGTCCTCTCTCATCGAAGTCAAGCAGAGGAAAAAAGAGGACGTTCGTACCTTCATCGAACATTTTTGTCAAGCCACGCTACAGATGCCTCCAGGAGTTCCAGACTTTGCGTTGGTGGACATTTGCAGGAAGAACCTCCTTCCTGTGGTCTCGGTGTTCACAGGACCATATCAGTTCTACGACTGGACCTCGTTCATCATCTCAGCAGTGGCCACCGATGACAACAGTCGCAAGACGCGCGACAATGGCATTATGATCTCTACCTTCGACAGAGGCAAAAGGTCATCCCCCAACGGCGACCATCCTCGCAGTTCCAAAGGAAAAGAAGCTCTGGCAATCAATACGTCCAGACAAAAGACTACGGCAACCACATAGACGAAACCTGGGAATTCCAGGCCCGTCGAAGTATACTCTTTCGACGATGACGACATTCCGAGTATATTCGAGTGTCTCGTTAAGAGTGGCAAGATCACCCTTCCGGAAGAGAAGCGGCCTAGTAAAGTCGGCAGTTCCAACAACCCCAAGTACTGCATCTTCCACAGATACGTACACCACCCGACCAAGGCATGTTACATACTGAAAAGGAAGATCCAGGGGCTGATCGATGCTAAGGCCATCACTCTGCATAATACCGAGAAGACGGTCATGGCCAATATGATCTCCCTGCAATTTGGCAATCTGCCTCCCTAGGAAGTCCCGGACGGTGTGACACCTATTTCCCGGACAACGATGAACATCGTCAATCTTCCTCCAGCTAGGGGTCAAACTCATGACCTGGTACCCTTAACCACCCGGTGGGGCGAGATCATGTGGGTTCATCCGGATTTAGTATCGGAACTCGAGAAAGAGACTATTGCTGCTAAGGCTAAGTTTAGGAAGAACTCCAAATGCAAACCATGTCATATGGTTGCAACTTCTTCGCCATCAGACGAAGACGAGGCTTTGGCCGCAACCCGTTCAGGGAAAGCTTACCTCAAGGACTACGGAGCAAGTCCGAAAGATGCACCGGCAGACGCTTCAGCTACAGAGCCAGCCATACCACAGGCCGATCCTGCAAGACCGACTTCGGCGGACAAGGGGAAGCAGAAAGAAGTACGCTTCGATAAACCTGTGAAAAACATTTAAAATAAAGGTTTAGAGAAGCCATACAACTTTGACATCCTGGCCTAACTGGCCAATACACCAGCCAGGTTGTCCATCTTTGAGCTACTCAGGCTCTCCCAAGACACTCGTCTAGCCCTGAGTAAGCACTGATACAGGCGAAAGCTTACTTGACCCAGCTCAAATCCCCTGACGAGGAACCAGTGGCATGTCCTCAATGCCACAGTGTGATGGAGGTGATCTCGAACATCACTTTCACACAAGATGACATGCTGTTAAAACATAACAGGCATGACAGACACCTCTATTACACCAGATACGTTGGTTCCATGGAGGTCGACCGGATCCACATAGATCCGGGATCATCAATTAGCATCATTGCTCATAGTCTGCTCAGACCGCTGAGGATTCCTATATTGGCTTATACCACCACTACAATCGTGGGTTTTAATGCCGGAAGAAGTAAGCCGTTGGGGAAAATTTGCCTGAGATTCCATATTGGCAACCTCAGATCGGTGGCTACATGCTATGTCATCGATTCAGAGGTATCCTACAATATTTTGCTGGGTAGACCGTGGATCTACGACCACAACATCGTTCCTTCAACTCTACATCAATGCCTTAAATATGTAGACCCCCAAGGAACAGTACAAACGGAGGTTGCTGACCTAAACCCATTCAAAGGAATAGAATCCTACTATTCCGATGTCGTGTTGTACTCTCAAGACTACGCGGAGGAGGTGTCAGTCCAAGCAGAGAAGGAATCTCACCGGGAGCCTGAAGGACCCTCTGCCGAACGACCACTGTCAATCAGAGTGAAAGGGCGAACTACTCGTCCAAAAGCCATGGAGCCTATGGCTATCCACCTGAACAAAACCAGGTCAGAAAAAGGGGATGATCCTCTAGTGATCACTTTGAACCAGAAGCCTCCACCCTTGGTCATCAACCTTCGGCGCAACAAGCAGCCGACTGATGTAAATGCAACCAGGAATGGAGTTCCAGATGATAATAAACATCATCTTTTCCAGTATATCGACGCTCGGAGTCCAAATCAGGAATCCTCTCCCCATGACGATATAGAACCTATAGCACAAAAATTCTTGAAAGCTATAGATTCCTATCATCCATACATATGGAAAGTAGCATCATCATCCAATGTCGTCGCGACATATGGACCCCATGAGGACTCTATCTTCATTGTTCCGCCTGCCCGCAGTAGTCAACACTCAATAGTCTTCGGCAGAACGCACAACGAATCGACTATACGAGAAGATTCCTTCAATGATGATGCTGGTGAAATACAAGTTCACAGGTACAGCCCGCAAGCCTTAAAGATCATGCAAAATATGGGTTATGACTTGAAACTGAAGCCAGGTCTCAACTATGGGAAATGCAGACGAATACCGCCGCACGGCAATCCCCACTATCAACAAACTCGTTTCGGGCTAGGATATGCCACCTCCCTTATGACTTCCAAGTCAGATGAGGACACCTTTTCCCCTTTTCAAGACGGCTCATCGCCCTCCAACTCATCTCGTGCTCTCGAGCAAATATTACCAGTAAATATGGTAGTGACGGATCCCTTCGAATCAGACGAACAAGAATCTGAACTATTCGAGAATGACGCCTGACCTATATCCGGAGATTCATATCCAACCTCTCTGGAAGATGCCAGCCTTTCTCTCGCCTCATGAAGAAAGGTGTATCCTTCGTATGGGACGAAGCCTGTCAGCAAGCATTCAGGGATATCAAGCGCTACCTCACTAGTCTGCCAGTTCTGGTGCCTCCCGTCGTAGGAAGACCATTCTTCCTGTATGTTCGAGCAATGGACCATTCTCTGGGAGCTCTTCTCGCACAGTAGAACGATGCGAGACATGAACAGGCTATCTACTATCTAAGTAGAATGATGATCGGAGCTGAGCACCGGTACCATCCGGTGGAAAAAGAATGTTTGGCTCTGATGTTTGCTATCCAGAAGATGCGGCACTATGTCACCTACCAGACTTTTCATATCATCTCCAAGATTAATCCTCTTCGGGTACTGATGAGCAAGCCAAGTGTTCTTTACTCCCGACTCATAACTTGGGCGATGTTATTGACACCATACGACATGGTGTATGTCCCTCAGAAGTCCATCAAAGGCCAAGCACTGGCTGACTTTCTAGCTGCTCATCCGATCCCGGAGGCCTTCAAATTATACGGGGACATTCCCGACGAAGTTGCAGAATGTAGTTCCACAATGGAAAGTGACACATGGCAACTGTTCTTCGACGGTACCTCCAGGACTGGTCCCAAAGAAAATATGGTTTCAGGGGTAGGAATTGTCCTGGTTACTCCCGATAAACTCGTCATCTATCGAGCATACTCTCTTAACGAGCCCTGTTCCAACAATGTGGCAGAGTACAATGCTCTACTAATCGGCCTCCAAGTCGCTAAAGAGCTGGGGGTCGAATCCCTGGAAGCTTTTGGTGATTCTCTGCTTTTCATCAATCAAGTCAGGGGAATATATGAAGTCCGGAATCCAGACCTCATCCCCTATCACCAAGCAACGGTCGAGATAGCCGTAACATTCAAGGGATTCTTCCTAGAGCACGTACCTCGATCTCAAAATTTGGAAGCCGATGCCCTAGCCAGTCTAGCTGCAGATTTAGCTACTCCTACAAGAAGGCAGAATTCGGTAATCCTTCTTAACAGAGATCTATTTTGCGTGAAGAACAACGCTCACATCGAACGCAGTTACGCTGTGAACACCGATCCTCCTACGAGAGATTGGAGAAGTCCCTTTATAGATTTCGTGGCATACAGAATCTTGCTGGAGGACCCTAAAGAAGCAGCATCCGTCAAAAGACGATCATTACGCTTCTACTTCGATGCATCTTCACAATGCCTATATTGCCGGACCTATGACGGACTGCTATTGAGATATCTCTCTAATGATGAAGTACAGCAGATTATCCGTGAAGCTCACAACGGCGTATGCGGGGCGCATCAACCCGGTCCTAAGCTACAGGATCGTATCAGGAGAATGGGCTATTACTGGCCTACTATGATCGCAGACGCAATCAAGCATGCCATCGATGCAAGGCCTGTCAGGTCCATGCAGACTTCATACACCAGCCGTCTGAACATCTACATCCTACGGTTGTATCCTGGCCTTTTGAAACATGGGGTATGGACATCATTGGTCCTATTCACCCGTCTTCTTCCAGAGGTCACCAGTTCATACTGGCCATCACGGATTACTTCTCCAAATGGACAGAGGCGATCCCTCTCGCTGAGGTAAAAACATCCAATGTGATCAGCGTTATCAAGCATCACATCATTTATTACTTTGGGATTCCCCGAAGGATAATCCATGACAATGGGCCTCAGTTCATCAGCCAAGCGTTTTATCGATTTTGCGATAAAAATCGGATACAAAATGTCGCCTCTACAGCGTATTATCCAGCTGCTAATGGTATGGCGGAAGACTTCAACAAAACCATTATCAAACTCTTGAAGAAGTTCGTCTCTTCGAACAAAAGAGATTGGAACGAGAAGCTGGGAGAATGTCTCTGGGCATATCGCATAACGGTCCGAGCACCGACAGGTTGCACCCCGTTCTCACTGGTCTATGGGAGCGAAGCAGTTCTTCCCATCGAAATCCAAATCCTGTCACTCAGGATAGCAGTCGCCAATGAGTTAACTCAGGAAAAGAATAACCTTTTAAGGCTTCAAGAGCTAGAAGGATTAGACGAGAAACGTCTTCAAGCTCAACAGAGCATCGCGTTCTATCAAGCACGCATTTCCAGAGCTTTTAATCAAAAAGTAAAGGAAAGAGTGTTCAAAGTTGGCGAGCTAGTCTTAGCTGTAAGAAGGCCAATGATTCTCACTCACAGAAGCAAGGGCAAATTTCAGCCCAAATGGGAAGGCCCCTACGTGATCGAGACAACGTTCTCAAATGGCGCTTATAGGTTAGCCCAGCCTAATGGAGACCTACTCATGGCTTCTATCAATGGCAAATTTCTGAAAAGGTACTATGCTTAACCTCCTCTGCTCAAGTGGAATAAAGGCGAAAATCTCATTCTGACAAAACTACTTCCAAAACGAAACTAGTGGGGTCGTACTCTATCATGTCCATATGACCTCTGAATATATGCGCCCTGCTAAAGTTTACCGAGAGACTATCACGTCCATACTACATCTGATATTAATCTCACCCAAACCCGTCATTTACATTCCGAAATAACGGGTCCACAAAGTCAGATGAAAAGCCTCTTTATTATTTCCCAAAAAAGAGCAGAAGTACATTAAAAAGCAAAAGCAAAAGTACATCATGAAGGGGGAGCGACCAAATCGCGAATCTGCTACGCCAGTCTGGCCATCTTCTCATTCCTGGAATCCAAGACATCAGCGCAGGCCCGCTCCAGCCATGCCTCGTCATTAATCAAGAGGGATAGCTCGGCTCTAGCTCGAAGGAAACCCGTTCGGGCGACATCCTTCCTCGCCAAGTTCTGTTTTGCTATGACCAGTTGGCCATTCACCACATCGAGACCTTCTGACGACTGAGAAGCCCATTCTCGTGTCTGAGCAAGCTTCGTCTCCAGTTTAAGGACCCTCGCTAAATTCCCGTCATGCTCAGCCTTGCACTTCGTCTGAAGAGCAATAGCCTCCTCCAAGACGACTTTTCCTTCATCCAACTCCCACTGATTTGTCTGGAGGATTTTATTCAGGTCTTCCACCTTTTTAACAAGTTGTGCAGTCAAGGAGTCATGTCTAGCCTGGACCAGATCGTCAATACTGCCTTGGGATAGCTGCGAGTATTCGTTAATGGGCTGCTCCAAACCATTAACTACCTCCGCCAGGGCGTCAGCTAAACCAGTATCGCCAAGGTCCCTGAACGCCTCTATCGAAAACCGAGAGGACCTTTTCAGGCGCTCAAAGTTCAGATTCTTCTCCAACACCATTGATATTAGCATTTTCAAAGTGTTGTAGAAGATACCGGTATATTGCTCGGTCAGTGCAGCTAGGCCCGAATGCACGCTGGGAGTGGCTGCAATGTTGTCAAACCGTGCTCCAGAGGCGACCGCAATCGACGTGGCCACAGTCCTCATCTCGACAGGGGGTACGACAAAACAGGAAGCGCCAACACTAGATGAAGTAACCAGCATACTCGAAGGAGGCATTGTCGCAACGACAGGGTCGTCCTCTTGAGGTATCGAAGCCTCGTCGGCAGGCGAGCCGGCACCTGAAGATGCTTCCTCTTCAAAATCATGCGCCTCCGTATCAGCACCAGAACCTGACACGGAGCCAAAGGGCGCATATGCATTGCCATCCCCAAAGAGGTCGACCCCTGAGAAGAAGACAAGAGGAAGTTAATGTCAAATATGATGTTAATTTTCCTAAAAGAAGAGGCACAAAAAGACGACAGTAATGCTAGCCAAGCTGTCATACCTGGAGAAGAGGGCCTGCTAACTGACACTGGCAAATACTCTTCCAGGTCTTAGCCAAGATCCGCTTGAGACTCATCAAATGGAATCTCACTAGAAGCGCTGACGGGCACGGCAGGGGCCTCTCCCAATGCTGATCCGGACAAAGGTATATGGAGTCTTATAACCATCCTCGAAGGCGACTTTGTTCTGCTACCTGAAGCAGTAGCAGCGGTAGCAGCCTCCAGCTGAGATTCTCCGACGCCACCGGCCGAGGCTGTAGAAGGTTCCTCTCTAAAAGGCGAGGAACCCCTAATCAAAGAATCATCCCCGACATAGGGAGAAGCAGGCTCACTTCCAGGAGCCTCAATGCCAGGAATCTGGAGAGGACAAGCAACCATCCTCTTCGTCCTCTTACAAGGGGAAGCCTCCTTCAGAGCGGAAGCCCTTCGTTTCCCAGAGACTACCAACTCCCCAGCAGGCGGAGGTATTTCACCCCTCGGTACCGATACGAGAGGCTCATCCGGACTAGCGGACTCGTCACCCTCGTCGGAAGAAATCGAGGGGACTTCAACCCTTCCCCCAGGCTTGGAAGATGGCACCCTAAAACTTCCACCCATATCAAAATTGCGATGGGAGGTGTTCGTTGCCACATAGAACTGGGCATTCGAATGCAGGATGCGCAGCTCCATGGAGGGTGTGACGAAGGGCACAATAAAAGTTGCCCCGGTGCAGCCCATGATAAAATATTACCATCCCCTCGCTCCATCGATGAGTCCACCTCTAGACCTGAAGCTGGTGACAGCATTGCCCACATGCAACTGATCATACCCAAACTGCCTGACAAACCGACTAGGCAGGTAGGGTTCAAAGAAGCAGTGATCTTCACTTTTGTACAGCAGGTGGGAAGGTCTAATGCAGACCAACCAATTGAAGGCTTCAGAAGAAAGAGTGGTCCTATCTCCACCTGAGTCCTCAAGCCTAATCCCCGATTGGTTGCGATGAACAGAAGGGACACTGCAAAGGAGCTTCCAGCTATGACCGCAGTGCAGCACTCGCCGACAGTCTAAAACTGTGAGCATATTCCAAAAGGATTTCTTGTAATTCAGTAAGAAACTCCCCACAAGCTACTGCCGAAACTGGAAGACATCACCCGGGGGTTATGGAGAATTAACCATCCCATCAAATATAGGTATGGTAATTCCACTCGGGGAAAGCTTTCACGCCGAGCTTCATCAGCGAGCAGCGCCTCCGTCATCGCCCTCAGGCCAGCTTGTATGCGGCACACCATGGCAGGAAGCAAGCCCAGTCTCGCCTCAAACACCAGACGCACTGCAGGCCACAAGATATTACGGTGAATATGATCCGCAGATGCGATGCGGGTACCACCAGTCAGCGCAGCCATATAGAGAGGAAGCCAGCCAGTTGAGCTTCCTTGGATAAAGCCCTGCGGCAATGCCTCAGATAGCTGTAGGCCTTAGTACCTGCAGGATATTTTCCTATCCCTTCGACAAGGATCTGATCCGGAGACCTAGCATCCTCCAGGAGATCGTCGACTTCCTGAGCAGTCAGCACGCTCAGAGGATTTACAGGCTCATCCTTGACTTCCAAGACTTTCTTCGGCTGAGCAGCCCTAGCCCGATGAAAAAAGAGGTAGGATGTCCATTTACTGGTATGAGCCAAATCTGAAGGCTCAGTGTAGAAGGCGGTGCAAGCAAGGTAGTGGCACATCAGCTCCTGATACACTTTCACTACCCGAGGGTCTGAATCCCCCAACTCCCGGTTCGTGGGAACATACTCTTCGTACGGAGTATCCCCCATCGGCATTCTCGAGATCTCTGCCATCTCATGAAGGGCCAATCCCAACTCCCCCAGCGGAGTGGCGAAAGTCCCGGTGAGCGGAATGTACCGCTCCATCAGTGCCAAAAACAAGTTAGGGTTAGGAGGCAACCCAACACTGGTGGCACTCACAGCTGCCAACAGACCGATGTTCTCCAACTCGATCCGAAAATGCTCCAGGGCCCAATCAACTAAGCGAGCCCATCGAAGATTTATTGGGGTCATCCACCCGTTACATCGAGGATTTACCTTGGGGTATACTCCTCCGTGCCCCATGAAATCATTGCAAAAGGTCGGCAATTTCACCGGCTGGAGCACCAAGCTGTCTTCACTCGGGACACTGCCCGGGTACAATCCCCTGAACAACGTTACAGGACCGGAAGGGCGGCTGACAAATAGGCCAGATCCTTTCTGATAGAAGATCTTCCCCGGCCTACCGTGAAGATCGGAAGTCAGCGTCCACAACATCTTTCTGGGATGTGTAGCATGGAAGAATGCCGAGATGGGATAATCTCTCGGCATCTTGGGCAGACTCAAGACCAACTTCCCGGCAGAAAAGGCCGGCTTTATATACTGGTCCCCGTCTACATACGTCAAAGGCTCTCCATTAATCATGTTCAGCAGCGTTCGCTCGCCCTGAGCCGATATCAAGATTTCCCTTCCTTGGGGATATTGGGGTCCGGAGATAGGAAATACCACATGGGACAGATCCTCCAGATAGTTGGAGTACAGCAGCCCGGCGGCAGAACCCATCACCTCGGCTAGCGGAGACACGCCCAAGTTAACTGCAAGGGTACAAGAAAAACACGTTAGTTTTATACTAGACGTTACAAATATCGTAGCACATGCCAAGAGGCAACGGTCTGAGCTCTACGCCAAGACTATACAAACTTGATCGTTTACGCCGGAATTGTCATCCAGAAGCGTAAAAATTAGGTCGACAGTATACTGTCTGTGCTTTATGCCAGACTACCAAGGTTCGAGCTATTACGCCAGGACTTTCATCCATAAGTGTAAAAGTTCAAAATTATACAGTATACACCAAGTTTTCGGCAGTCAAAGCTTTTTACGCTCAACTGCGAAAATCCGGAGTTTTTACGCTGACACATTAGAAATATGGGCGTAAAAGATAAAACGTCTCCGTGCATCATCTTCCTCAAAGCGGCTATCAGCAGAGAAGACGACCTAGCGCGGTCACGTTCAACGTGTGCAAAGGATTTTTTAGTCGTTCCCATTCATCCCAAAAGCTCTACCTATCAGGCCGGGTGTACTGCACATTGGCGGGATGTTCAGCTCAGAATGGGGTTCGCCCTGTCCAACCGGAGGCACTCCTGCTTGGGCAGAAGAACGAGAAGAGGAATCAATCTTCTTTCCCTTAGAGAAGGAGGATTGCTTAGAGGCCATTACTGAAAACTTTGAAGACTCAGAGAAGACTCGGAGAAAAGCTCGAACAGTCGAAGGCTTTCTTTCGTAAAAGACGGATGAAAAATTTTTCTCTCAGAAAACTTGTGATATATATAGAGTTCGGATGGACTCCTCGGACCCCGAACCAAATCTCCTAATTAAATATTTAGTTATGATTGGGTCCTACATCAGCCTATTATTCAGAGAAGATGGACAGTCAGCGAATTCAAAAAGTTTTTTGCGCAAAGCAGGTCAGTAGTTCTTACGCTAAGGAGCTTTCTACGCTCGACAGCAACAGATCTACGGTTTCACGCTCGCAAGCTATAAGTCTATGGTTTTACGCCAGGATGCCTTTGTGCTCGGTAGCTTTTATGCTTGAGAGGCCATAATCCTACGACTTCATGCCAGCAGATAACAAATCGATGATCTCACGCTCGGTGGCGCTTAGTTTACGCTCAGAAGCAACAGATCCGTGACTTCACGCTCGAAAAAAAATTCTTTTCAGAAGCTACAAATCTACAGTTCTACGCTAAGGAGCTTTCTACGCTCGACAGCCACGAATCTACGACTTTACGTTCGACGGCTACAAGTTGGGTTTTACGCCCAGATGCCTTTGTGCTCAGTAGCTTTTATGCTAGAGAGGCTACAAACCTACGACTTCACGCTCAGGAACTACAAGTCTATGATTTCATGCTCGATGGTGTTTAGTTTATGCTCAGAAGCTGCAGACTAATGATTTCACGCTCCACGACTTCCCGCACATCTGAAGGATACGCCGGCCAGATCATGCGTACATCTGAACGGTCCTAAAAAAGCGGTCAATTGCAAAGAGTTCACACAGAGGATACTCGTTCTTGACCTCAAGATATCCTAAGTACCCGAAGCATACAGAGTTTAACATTGAAAAACTACTCTTCTTCATGGGTCGATTCGAAGTTCATCCAGACTCAAGTCTGAATATTTCATCTATCAAGATGGCAACTCAGTTTGACAGCCATTTCTCGACCCTGTTCTAAGGGATTTTCGAGAAATCATTCTTGAAGATGATATCTGAACAAAGAAACTCTGTTCATCAGAAGCAGCATTTCAGAATTCTACGCAGTTTCTCACTCCTAAAAAATAGCAGGACGGTTCGAACATCGAATGCTAAAGCGGCTTTCTACGCATCTATAGTTATGCGTAAAAGACAGGACAGGACCTAGCACTCTTTCTAAACAGAGTCGACATAAAGAATCAGACGTATCGAAGCTGCACACATTCAGACTTTACAGCAAAGTATGGCAAGATGATCACATGAAGAAGCAAGACGATTTTATTAAAAGACTAAAGTCATGATTACATATGAGGGAAATCCAATCTACAAGGATTTTTCTTTATTTTCATGATTACATCTGAGGGAAACCCCGTCTACAAAGGGCTTCCTTATCATCGTCTGAAGATCGTACCAAGAAGCTGTTCTGACAGGTTCTCACGTTGGTGAAGGTCTTCCTCTTCTTCCAAGAAGATAATCAATAGCAGGAGGATACAAAATTGGGCATAGACCCATCCTCCAACAGAAGGAAAGCAGGGTAAATATGCTTTCCTACAGACCACCGCCACTCAAGCCGGGACAGAGCTAGTCTGTCTGACTCTCGTCATCGGAGGTAACGGGAGAAGGCGCCACTTGCAAGCGCCGTGGTCTAAAATGACCCTTCCTCTCTCCCGGAGAACCGCCATACAAAGTTGCTGATTATCTCGAGCAAGGGAGGCTATGATATCCTTCCATGATCCATCGTTGCAGATGAGACTTGCTCGAAGACGCCGTCTTTTTCGGCTCCTCACATGCTGGAAGAACATGGTCTTCTTCGTCCTCAGATCGACCCGACGGACTCCGGTGATCATCCTTGTATGGCGAAAGGAATGCAGGAAGAACAGGTTAAACTCCTCAGCCTTTTATAGGCGAGAGAGGTCACACCGGTCCCAAATAAATCCGCCATAAAGTCAGCATCGACCGTTTCAACGCTTCATTCAGAAATGTTTCGAGTTACGAGGAGCAGTTCATGCTTCATTCAAAGCATTCCAAATTTCGAAAAAATTTGAAAGCTTTGAAGGGGGTCTTGTAGAAGCATGAAAAATATGCTGGATAGCTCTACGCAACATGGTGATGCAGGGCAGCGTAAGCAAGGGACCTCAAGGCCATCAAGAGTACAACGAAGCTTTTCCGCTGAGCACGGCATAAAATATGATGGGACCATCCGCGTAAATACAGCATGTCCAGGCCGCTAAAGCGTAGACGGGGCGCTTCATCGCCTCCATGGCGTAAAACTCATCCGCTTTCAAAGCAGCGTTAAAGCGTACGAGGAACGCTTCGTCTTCCCCGAAATGAACCTTTCAAGTCACCTGACATCTGACTCCTAACAAAAAGTGCTGCACGGCTACCCAGATGATGGCTGGAAAGATGGCAGACCACTCGGGACGCGCCCCACTGTATGATGGCGGATCTCTGCATTTAATGCAGAGGATTTGATTAAATATCACCGAACCGTCGTTTACTGACATCCCCTCAGCGGAGACTGCTTTTATGCGTACAAGGGGATATGCTGCCTTATTTTACACAGGCAGACGTGAACTGTTTACACTCCGCGGAAGACAAACAGACTGCCATGTCAAAAGCTGCTCTTTGAACAGGGCTCGAGGCACGTCTCTGCACCTAATGCTCAGAACGGTGGCAGGCCTTCAGAATACGTCTCTGTAATTAATGATGATGGCGGATCTCGGCATTTAATGCGAGAGATTTGATTATATCTCCAAGATCCGTGATTTCGGCTAAAGACGTCCACATCTCCTCGGCTTCTACGCCCATTCGACCTTCTGTTCTTATTCGGCTTCTATGCCATCAGACTTCTACGCATACTCGGCTTCTATTCCTACTTGGCTTCTACGCCATGGTGACAAACATTGGCTTCTACGCCAACCACTTCTACACGGGGGATACCTACCTACGTGGCTTCTACGCCGTGATCTTCGTAGCGATTATAAAAGTTTTGTCCCTTAGTTGGACCCGCGTCACACGCTCATTCAAAAGGTCATCTATATGCAGGCTTTGGTTATTTTAACCGTTGTGTAAAAGGGTGCTGTACTTCCCACTACTCGGTTTCCATACCGATTGAGTGGTCACTGTCACCAAAACTCTATAAATAGAGACCTCTATCAATAGAGGAACATGTCAGGATTTTAAAGACTGGAAAGAGGTCGAGACTTTAAAAATCGAACAAGGTCGAACCTCCAAAGAGATCGAACCACGGGTCAAAATATTGGAGATTGAGGAGAGATCGAAGAGTCTTTGAGAGAGAGAGAGAGAAGCATCCAGAGCTCAGGCGAAGAGTAGCGATCGACGACATTGACATCGTGCATCCATCCTCTTTCGCTACCTACGAAGCTGCTTTCCGTCTTCCACGGCACTTCTTCACCATCGTGTAGTCCAAGGGATAAAGTGATCGACTGCAGATCAGACACCTATAGCAATCATCTAACCAGATTAAATAAATTATACTCCCACATCCTCGTATAGGATCAAATTGTACAAGTTTGTTTATAAACCAAAGAAGGCGGATTTCGTGCAAACCTTGTATTATATACCTTTCGTTCTTTCGTTTAATACCACAAACAAGTGTGCCTGTAATAGAACTGTGGTACCTAAAGGGATAGAGGTATCAAACCTTGGATGCATGTTTGACCTATGCAATCATAACTAGGAATATTTTTAATCTATTTATCTTGAATGTTGCTTCTTTAGAACTTTACTGTCCTTCCTTGATGATATCGCATTTTTGCCTTAATTGATTCTTTTGGATCTATCTTTAGGATGTTGCCGAAGACACGATCTATGAGAGTGGGAGCACCAGCTTTAGAGGGGTCTGCCACCTCTCCACCTGATGGACAGACATCCGTAGTTTCTCCTACATCTCCGATCCATGTGGAAGTATCTGCACTTTTCGGGGATCCTCCTCCCCCACCTGTTCAGAGGATTGCCGTAGCTGTGACGGACAACCTTCCTCCTCCACCGACTCTGATTCTCGAAAGTTTTCCCATTGACGGGGCACAGATGTTTACCTTGATCCAGGGCATGGTAGATGCCCAGAGAGTGATGGCAGATGCTTAGCGAGTTCAAGCTGAGGCTCAGAGGGTGCAAGTAGAAATGCATCAGGCACAAACCGAGCTGATGAGAGAGAGCATGGAGAATGCTCATCAGGTGACTCTCTAAGCTTTGGAGAGAGTAGCACAACACCAGCAGTGTCCTGGCCAGCAGCAGCCAAGGACATTTCAGTATAACCACCAGCAGTATCCTGGCCAGCAGCAACCGAGAACGTTTCAGTATCAACAACAGTACCCGACACCAGTTCGTGTTCAACAGGATCAACGGACTTGTCATTTTTGTAAGAAGCCAGATCACCTTTGGGAGAGCTGTAGATTGAGGCTAGGACTTTGTTTGCGCTGTGGCGATGCAGGACACTGAATGAGGGATTGCCCTTTAGTTCAATGTGCAGCTCCAAATTGTAGAGATCCAGTTAGGCTACCTGTGGAACCGTATATTGCTCAGCATCCGCGAAGGGAACCACCCCAGCAGGACGGGGCATTTGCGATGACGATCGAGGAGACCGATACTGCAGGTAATATGTTAGCAGGTTCTGTTCTTTCCTTCCTTTTGTTCCTTTCTATTTGATTGATTGACTGATTCCCTAGTACCGTAGTTTGTATGCATGATTTCTTGTTAGAATGTAGTTAGTAGTACACCCTGACAAAGACTGCAATACCATGACAAAAGATAAATGACCGTACATATTTTTTCTTAGATTGTATGACTGTAGGTATAATTTTTCTTAGACCATGATTATTGAGGTTGACCATAGTAGATTTATGAAGAGGTTATGACTTGACAAGAGAAACAAGATGCTTAAAATTTTGGAGGATAAGCATAAAGAGTTAAGGATTTAATATGGCAGAGTTGACGAATCATTGATTTTATCAAGATTAAGATATGATTAAATTATCATTAAAATTTGAGGATAAACATTGATTTAAATGAGAGGTTAAGAATTTAATATGGTAGGATTGATGATTATTGATTATGATATACTTATCAAAAAAACTTGAGAAAATTAAGGAGATTATCATTATATTTATTTGACTACAAGTTATGAATTTTAAATTTTATATTATGGACGTTGCATTTGAAGAATCCATAGGTATCACGTTGTCGAGTATTTTGAGGAAAAAGGAAACCAAGGAATAAGATCATTGATGGATTAGCATTTGAATTCCAACTTTTTGGGACGAGATTTAAATTTTATATATATGCAGTGATTAAAATCAAATTATAGGAGTGGATATTAAATTTCGAGTATTTAATTTTTTAACTTAAAAATTTGGAGGAAATTGTGAGGAAAATGGAAACTAATTTTATTTCGGAGATTTTTCAGGAATAAAATAATTTCAGAATTTTTGAAAATCGTGAAATGACGAGGTGGATTATTTCAGGATTACGTGGGTTGGTAAATTTAAATTTTGATGGAAAATAATAATGTGTATGAGTAAACACTACTATGGGGATTTTAAATTTTGAGGACAAAATTCTTTTAAGGAGGGTAGACTTGTTACTACCACGTTCCGAAAACAGAGGTATTTTTGACTTTTTATAATTATTAATATTGTGGTAGTTACAATTAAATGATTGCATGAATAGTATATTTAATTTAAGTAATTGTATGAGATGTGTACTTAGATATATTATATTATATATACTGTGTTCTTAATGTGGAGCTAGTAGACTTGACCTAGAAGCCCAGTAGATGAACACCTATCCAAATTATGGGATTATGTAGTTAATTGTTTTATTTAGAATTTTAATTGTTGGAGGTAGTAATTAATTACCGTAATTTATTTAATTGTTGCGCCTTATAGTTGATTCGATATTTGGAGCGCTATCCTGGCTTTTGCCTTCCAACAAATTTCACAACCTTGCCCTAGACATGCCTGCCTTCCATTCTGACCTTTTTGCAACTCATAATTATGCTCTTGTGCTTCATTTTAGCCGCACAATATTCGTCGTGGACGTTTATTTAATTCCTAAATAAATTTTATCTTTGTATCGTTGTGCGTTTCAATCGAAATTGGAGGCAATCCTGACCCATTTTTCGTGCAACCCAAATTAGGGTAATATTATGTTCTGAGTCTTCTTCACTAATGGTATTTGTGACCCGACCTAATTTTGGCCCCATGTACTCCTAATTAATTTTAGAACACAGCTTGCATTTATTTCTAATTAAATTGAGGATACCTTTTTGACTGATTCCGTTTAATCCCGATTAATTCCAGTACCCTACTAATTAAGCCCATACCAAACACACAATGCCCCCTCACCCTACAAAATACCCAATACCAAATCGCCCACCAATTTTTCATCATTTTCTGTGTCTGTGCAAATACCCAAATTTAATGGGGCTAATTTGCAAATACTGCATTAAGTGTCAACACCCCATTGGTTCAACCCAATGGAGAACCCCTAATTTTGACTAATCAACCCAACCCTCATCCTTACATAAAGGATTCCTTCATGACAAATCTAGGCCATCCATTCAATGGGTGCATCATCACCATTCATTTCCCACACCCTCTTCCTATTTAATATCCCATCATCCACACTCTTTCCAACATAAACCTAATCCCCAAACCTAGGGAAGCCCCCATTTTTCTCTTACCTCACTCCTCTCTCATCTCCCCAACGTAGGAAACTTCTTCTTCCTTTCTTCTTCTTCCCTTCTTCTTCTTCTCCTTTTTTTTAAAAATTTATTTGAAGGGAGGAAATTACCATATTGTTCAGCCGACCCCTGACCACCCGGCCGGCCGACTCCGGCCATCCGAGTCTCCCCCTGTGGCCTTCTACTGTTCATCGACCCGTTCCACTGTTCACCGGCCCAACTTACCTCCTCCAGTCCCAACTCCGGTGGCCATCCCGAGCTATATCACCACTACAGCTGCATCCGGTCGTCCCGAGTCTCCCCCACCACCGCATTCCCTACTCCGACCAAGTTCGAAGCCCGGCGAGTCTCGCATCCGGTCGACACCTCTGCTCCTCCTCCCTCCAGTTCCTCAGTCCGGCCAGCTTCGTCGAAGCCCGGCCCGCTGTAACTCCCTACACAACCGACCAGCCGAGCCTAGTCGAGCCTCGAGCTCCTGACTCGGAGCTCCTCCCTACATTCCCTACTCCGGCGTCGAGCCCTCAGCTCTGACCTCCTGCTGCCTGCCTCTTCGGCCAACACCCTACTCTGTTCACCACCACAGAACTACTACCACCACCACCATCATCATCACACTCCACCCCCACCACTGTCAGCTGTCATCCCGAGCTTCCTTCCCTCTTCCCGAGCAGTACTCCGGCGGCCTCCTGCTGCAGCCCGGCAGCCACCCTGACTCCGGCCAACCCCCTGTGAGCCTCTTCCTCTTCCCTCCTTAATTTATACTCATACGTATGTATATATACATACGTATATACGTATATGTATATACTAATATATGTATATGTATATTATGTATTTAATTATTATTTAATATGTATATGTATATGTATATATATTTAATATAATCTGGTATACATGTATATGTATATGTATATATTTAATATGATTGGTATATATATATATATATATATATATATATATATATATATATATATATATATATATATATATATACGTATTTTAGTATATGTATTATTGGTATATGTATTATTTGATATTTATTTTGTATATACTTAATATATTTTTAATATATAAATTTGGTATATATTTATATATATATATTTAGTATATGTATGTAATTATTAATTGGTATATGTATATATATATTTGTATTTACACTTAGTATATTTTTAAAATTGGTATATATGTTATATATATATTGTTCAACTAATGTATATATTATACATGAAATTAAATGGTACATAAATATATTGTATATGTATTTAAATTGGTGCATGTATATATATTGTAAGTATTAATGTTAGTTAAAAATATGTATAATGTGTTTTAGATGTCTATCTACTAGATGACCCTAGTTGACCAGTATCATACCTGGCATAGCCCCTGAGTAATGTATTTGTGTTGTGTTAGTGTAGCATCTGATGCAATGTTACATTTATGATATGTCTATAGGACTGTTGGTTCATCCAGGCGATACCCTGGAACAAGACATTGGTATTACCAGCTAAGGACCCAAGGCAAGTATATTCTTTGATAATTTCTAATTATTGATAATTTCTATAATTTCAGTATCTAGAAATGTTACATCTGATTCTTGACACAGTGCTACACGGACTAGTATATAGATTGGATCGTTAGTCATGAGGTGTTACATTGGTTATCGTATTGACATTGTACACGACAATGATATTAGACATCGTACATGACATATTGGACATTGATCGTGTATCGTGATGTGTCATGACTGGATCCACAGTACTAGTTGGGGGCGAGGAAATTGCTAGTGAGAGATGTGATCAAAAACCTATCGTACAAGTTTAAATTATTGGTGTTAATCATACGCCTCACGTATGATTAGCCAGGACATATAGTTATCGTATATGTTCCCAAGCCGATCATATTTCAAAACTACTATTTCAAACACTTAGAATAGATTACAGTTCTCTATTTTAGATCATATACTACATCACCCATATATGATATTGTACCTTGTTCTCTTCATTTCATATATGCACTGACTGTATCATATTGCCTATATTGCCTGTCTCTCTACATTGTCTGTCTCTTTATTTTGCCATTACATTATTTCACTATCTTCTCTCAGTATATAGCATCATCTATTTATTGCTTTATAGTCCTTATCAATTAAATGGAACTGTTATTTGAGATTGTACTTTGCTCCTTCCTGACTGGAAACATTTTTCCAGACTATGCCTTAGAGGAGCGGTATCCAACACTTTATGGACCATATGGTGAGTAGCTGCAGACTTGGACTTGGTATTTCAGTTATGATTCTGGTATCCAACACTTTATGGACCATATGGTGTGGGTCATGACAGTATAAGATAGGGATTTGCAGCTTAGTCCGTACCTCTCTCCATCCTAATCTCCATAATTTTTCTATTGCCATGGGGATGTTCGGAGGGCTAAAATTTGCATTGTTTAAAATGCAAGGCTAGTTTTATATGAGGGGTCGATGTTGCGTTGCACATTCCAGAAATTCATGGAAAAGATCCACATGAATAAAAAATAGGTTTCTTCATGTGTCATGTCCAATGGTGTGGACACCTTATTGCATTTTTGCATAAAAGCGCCCAATAATTTGAAAATTTGCACAAGGATGAAAATTAGATTAATTAATTCAAATTTAATGCACAAGGTGTTCTGGAATTAATTAGAAGTACATGGGATAACATTAGGTGGGACACAAGGGTCATAGACATACAGGGCTCATAATAGAATATTATCAAAATATGCGTTGCACGAAACGGGTCAAGATTGTGTCTCAGATTTTGATTGGAACGCACAAGGACACAAAATCATATTATTTAGGATTAAATAATAATGTCCGCGATGAATATTGTACGACTAAAATATAGCACAAGAGAGCATCATTATAAGTTACACCTAGGTCAGAATGGTAGGCGGTCTTGTCTAGGACAAGGTTATAAAATTTGTAGGAAGACAATGGCTAGTGTAGTGCTCCAATTATCGAAGCAATGGTAATGGTACTCTAAATGGTCTAATTATTGCAAAAAAAAATCTAAATAAAATGCCGTATCCTATTTCCAATTAGATACCAACTAGCCCTAGTTTCTCCATCTCACCATGTATGCTTAATTTTGGGGTGAGGGAGTTTACAGTCTAGCCAACTTAAGAACAATTTCATCCTCGAAATTAAAATAAGGCAAAGTTATTAATTCCTTCGCATTCTCGTATAAGGCAAGTCAATCACATTCTCTTCCAAAATAAAAAAATATTCTAATCCTTCGCGATCACTTTCGAAATTAAGGTAACCACTGTTTAAATCAAAATATTGTAACCTTTTCTCGATAATCACATCCAATTATAAGCCAGATCAATATGACATCTTCAAGTATTAAATATCCCACATCAATTTTTATATTACGATCTCCAACTATCATGATCTCCTTTAATAGAAAACAATTCTACTCTAATATTATTCCTATTTTCCCTCATAAATTTTATATCCTTCCAAATTTTTTTTAATTCAATTTACTTCCTCAATATTTTAATAGGTAATCCAGCAATCAAAATTTAACTTTTAATTCAAATCATCAAATTGTAAAATTTTATATCTACTTTCCCAATTGTTCATGCCTATAATTATATTCATCCTCAAGGTTTAAATTGATTATTCAATCTTTAACATTCAGACTTTAAATCAAGCGCTCAAGGTATAATTATTTGGTCCTCACTTTCAAGATTTTAAGATTCATTAAATCTTCATCATCATAATCCTTCTATTAAAATTTCTCAAAATTAAAGTGACTTGAACCTCCCAATCTAGTCTTGTTTGATCACTATCTAAAAGAAATTTTTCTCAAATTTAATAATGCAATTTCTACCCAACTTAGAATTTACCCATCTTTCATATAAGGCTATACACTTAAAATATTCCTCAACTTATTTAGTCATGCTATTCGATCCTCAAAAGTTTGAACACCAATATTTTACCTATGATATGCCCTTAATTATGAAAAATCATCACCAACTAATGTGGTTTGCCTATGGGGTATATCTAGTGCTATCTGTATATCATGCTTAACCAAGCACGAGGTTTTATCTTTCCGAAATAAGGGAAGACGGATAACAATAATAAAGAGTTCAAGGGGAAGGTAATAGATTAGAAGTATGGGGATCAAGGCGTTTAAATAATTCAAATGGAATTGTCAAGGCAGTTGTGGATTGAAATCCTATTTTGGTAATTTCCTATTCACAAGCTCGTATCAATATAGTTATGTAACTGATACGATATGCTTAAGCATGCCTAGAGGGCAAGTACATTCGTCTACTAGTCACTATATATCTCAACCCACGTAAAGTAGTTATGTGAAGGGCGAACCAAGCGCACCAAGGTTAGCTAGACCTTAACACACTGATTCTGAAATGTATTAATGTATGCATCCACTAATACATATATCGTGAACAAGCTTGATAAAAGAATAAGCTTGCAAAACTAGGCTATAAAATAGCAGCATAAGTCAAGGTAGTATGTAAAATATAAATACGCTAGATCATGAGGAAATGAGGTACAATGATTTAAGTTCACAAAACAAAACAAAAATAAGACTCTACAGTCCCTACAGTCGTAGTACTAAAACCTTGTCTAAGCTGCCAGTCGACAAAATAAGGGTGTGGGCCTTTAAGTCCTACCATCAGAATAAACACTACTGTCTTATGCTAATACATAGTTAATGTCATTCAATTATACTTCAATAATGAGTCAAGAGGACTATGTGTTGCTAGGTTGTGGGGCATACTATCCAACTTATAACAATTATCTAATATTAGGGCAGTCTTAAGGGAATCCTACAAAATAATATTGTCCTTGCAAATAAAGCATAACCCTTATTGGGGTTTACGAGAAAATTATTCTATTGCATTATATAGGTAATGGTCACCTTAAGTTTTAATCATAGTACTCATAGAACAAGTGTCAATAGTAAGAATGGAAGAGCTACTGGTTCTCAAGTGAAAAGGGGATATACCTATATTAGGTTATGGGTACGAATTGCGCGATTTAAAACTAAGGGTAATCATCAAGTCACAATCTACCAAAATAACTTAGACTATAAAGTTCTAACTACCAAGCACGTAAATTCAAAATTCAAGATTACAGCCATAATCTTAGTAAATATATATATCTAACATAGGATAAATTCACTCGGTCTACCATCAGAAGGGTCAGGTGGCACGAGTTGAAAGATGAAGAAAAGAGGAATATAATTTAGTCATCGTGTATTTTGTGAACGTTACGGTTGCAGAGGAACAATATATGAAATATAAAATAGAGGGTTTTAGATAGCATTATGGTTTCTTAAGGGGAAGGCAATATTCTAATCTCTGTGTTCAAGGTATGATCGAGGATTTACTATATTCATTCCTCTTCGGCTTTCTAGGGTACTGTCTGCTAATATCCAAATAAGAATCTAAAGGTATAGTTTTATACTACTATCTCACTATAAAAGTTAGGGTTGGTGTTAACATTCTACCTTGGATTTCTATTGGTTTCTCAATGCTAGGTAAAACAGCATGGTCAACTTTCTAACTAACTCTAGTAGTGTCTGTAATACTCTCAAGTCATTCATAATTATATCAAGAGATAATGGTAAACCAATCTATAGGTGAGGGATGCTAGGGTTCACTAGATATTCTAAACTTAGTGATGTGTCAATACTCTAGTCGTATTCTTAGTAGGTGTGTTACCCTAATTATTATCTTAACAGCAGGGATTCCTATATTCTAGGAGAGGCTATACTCAAAAAACTATTAGAGAAGCACATGAATCAAGTAGGATACGGATATTGAAATAGAACAGATTGGAAGAAAGATAAGTCATAGTCAATTGTGGATGAGATCCTATACTCTAATCCTAGGTGCAGGCTTGCTCGTTACAGTAACGTAACCGAGACAATATGCTCTCGACCTGCATGGGCCACCACTAAAAATATGTCATACCCCAGTCCCAAAAATACGTAGGACTAGGACACGTAAGCATGCCAGCCGTATGAATATAGCACTCCAATATATTGAAACCATATCGCACGTACGCTATAATTTGAATAACAAATCCACAAGTGGTATAAACTATTATAAATCACAGAGTATAATCTAATCTCATCCACAAAAAATCAAATATAATAAAAAACCAATATCTACAACCATATCCCAAAAGAAAGTATCTAAAGATGACAGTCAGATGGAAACAAATCCACTGCCGAACTAGAATGAAGAATAAACAAGACAAATAATATAAATACAACTTCTAACCATCACGAGGCTCGAAGAGTAGACCTTTCACAATATAAGTAGCCAGTCCGGATCTGTGCTCCTGCAAATACTCATGAACAATACACCTGAAAAGAGACCAGGTCCTCAGAGGGACATAACAAGATACATAAAAGCATGCCATAAAGTAAATACTATAAAAATACCAGGGTGACCTAACCATCTAAGTGAAATACAACTTGAGGACAACTTTGAGAGTATGGAAAAGTGTAGGCTAGACATATGCTGACGTAATTCAACAATCGTGACAACTGGCTAGTATATGCCACATATGCACCCATAGGAGGGCGCTCAGTAATAACGTCCATCTCCGAAGAGCATGTCAACAGTATAGTATATCGGCTATATCGCTCCGGGAACGTAGCAACAATGTAGTATATATCGTCCATATTGCTCCGAAAAATATGGCAGCAGTATAGTATATATTGTCCATATCACTCCGTCGAGTGTGACAATAGTGTAAAGGAAGTGGGGTATCCTATACGCCTACTAGTAGTCCTACCTCCCAATGATCTAAGCATATTATATCCACAACACGCCTTAGCTACTACGCCGCGGCGTCATAACTCTGGCTCATAGCCTATCGTTAGAACAGTAGTCCAACCTTACAACCAAACAAGGACAATGATTGGACCATCGTACCACGATAGTCTATGCTCCGCCTACTAATAACTGCTAAGTCTTCTAACATGCATCACTATTAGCAGTTTTACCCTATCCGTCGCACGCCTACACGTACAGGTGGCCAACCACATACGCAAGTTCGTGCCCTACATGTGACTCACAACACGTGTAAGAAATATGTCAAGGCCTGGGGAGTCATACCGATAACTCCATAACTTTAGGTGGGTCTACTAGACACTAGGTCAGACACAAGTCCTAACGTCAACGCATTCGTTGACTGCATCCGAGTCTCTCTCGGACACGCACAGTTATATAATATAAATATAAAAATAATAATACATAATTTAAACATTACAACAAGGCAAGGTATACTTGCCTGGCAAGAGAGCTGCAGAGTGAAATATCCAGATGTCAAACACTAAGAGTCAGAAACTACGGCCTCAAAATGAACATCTCCGGATGCTGAAATAAATATCACCAATATTCCCAGAATAATCAAAATAGCTAGAAAGCACTTTCCTTTCGTCCAATTTGGACACAGGGGCAAAACGGTAATTTCGGGTTAAAGAGTGCTCCACTTGTGGGCCCCTTTGCACCGAAAAGCGTGCCAAGGATAAAGGTCTCTAAATGGGATAAATTATTAGTCAAACAAATTCTAAATATAAATACGAACTCAACAGTATGTCCAAATGTGAAATTCGCTGAGTCGAACACAATTTTGCCCAAAAAGTCAATCGTGGGGGCCGCCAATTGGCGACTTGGTCAACTATCTCAAAATTGCATAAAAATTGGGTCATAGGACCAGCACGTTACCACGAGTCCGGTGGAATAAGTTTTGTTGCATTCTGGCGAGCGTGCACAAAATGCGCATGGCTTTCATAAAAGTTGCGATACGGGGTTTGTCCGCGGATACGGGCTGATTCTGACGCGCACACGCGTCCAAATTAGTTTCTACGAACTCTCACGTGTCCGGGTATACTGCGCGCACCTTTAGTTATACTTGGTACAAGGCAGGGCGGCCCCGTTTGGTAGGGCGCGCTCCATTTTGCAATTTTTGGAAATCTAGAAAAAGTGTATTTTTGGGATTTTCCAACGAATTTAATTCTACCTAAAGCAGTTAATAATTAAATGTTAATTAACAAAAATTAAACTAGGTCAAGTGGTCTCCGCATACCAAAAAGAAAAATCGAATTCGGATCTCTGTGATGGGAGATACGGATTCGGGAACATAGATAGTCAGCGTAGTTTTCTGCGATTCCTAAAAGTGGTCTTTTTCCGTCAACTTGGACGCTATTTTTTGCCTAGGGTTATGCGGTGTTCGAGGTCAACTATCATACATATATGAAAGGGGGATAGATGAGGATAATACCGGCGGAGATGGGGTCGAGTTTGGTTGAGCGAGGTGACGAAAAATCGCGTGGGAAGAGAGGTAAGTTGTTGTAGCTTCTGCGCGGCGCGGTGCTCGCGCGAGGTCGCGGGCGTCGTGGTCGGCCGGAGTTGTCTCCACGCGGCGACGACTCTGTCTCTGCGGCGTGGTCGAGGGTGGAGGAGAGGGAGGATTAGGGTTAGAGTTTTGGAGATGAGGAGATATATAGAGAGAGGGATGAAAGAAAGGGGGAAGAAGAGTCCGCGGGGCTATTCGTAAGGCTGTTGCCGCTGGTGTTTATATATGAGGGTTGGGGTGTTACTAGCAGGTATGGGTTATTATTTAGTGGGTCTTGAATAAAGGGGTTTGGGTTTTGGATCCTTTAAGGATTTTAAAATCCATTTTCTTTTCTTTTTTTATTATTTCTTTTTCTTTTCCTTTTCCAATCTTTTTTATTTCTTTTTCTTTCTTTTTCTTTTGTATATATATATATATATATATATATATATATATATATATATATATATATACGTATAAAAAAATCTAGAATTTGTATTAATGCATAGCATTAAGCTAGCAACTGCTCAAAGGGTCTCCTACATAAATAAATTCAGAAAAATTTCTCGTGGCCCCATAAATCTCCTAAATTCACAAACGCCTAAAATAAAAATTAACTAAAAATCTATTTCTCCTAATTAGCACATAATTACTACTATTAAATTAATAATTAAAAAAATAGTTACGGATTTTTAGGATTTGGGGTTTTATATCCTACCCAACTTATAAAAATTTTATCCTCAAAATTTAATAAGCTACAATAGAAAGTCAAGAATGGTATAATATAGGGATTTGCAGCTTAGTCCATACCTTTCTCCATCCTAATCTCCATAATTTTTCCATTGCCATGGGGATGTTCGGAGGGCTAAAATTTGTATTGTTTAAAATGTAAGGCTAGGTTTATATGAGGGGACGATGTTGCGTTGTATATTCCAGAAATTCATAGAAAAGATCTACATGAACGAAAAATAGGTTTCTTCATGTGTCATGTCCAATTGTGTGGACACCTTATTGCATTTTTGCATAAAAGCGCCCAACAATTAGAAAATTTGCACAAGGATGGAAATTAGATTAATTAATTCAAATTTAATACGCAAGGTGTTCTGAAATTAATTAGAAGTACATGGTATAACATTAGGTGGGACACAAGGGTCATGGACATACATGGCTCAGAATAGAATATTATCAAAATTTGGGTTCCACGAAACGGGTCAAGATTGTATCTTCGATTTTGATTGGAACGCACAAGAACACAATATCGTATTATTTAGGATTAAATAATAACGTCCGCGATGAATATTGTGCAACTAAAATATAGCACAAGAGAGCATCATTATAAGTTACACCGAGGTCAGAATGGTAGGCGGTCATGTCTAGGACAAGGTTATAAAATTTGTAGGAAGGCAATGGCTAGTGTAGTGCTCCAATTATCGAAGCAATGGTAATGGTACTCTAAATGATCTAATTATTGCAAATTTTTTTTATAAATAAAATGTCATGTCCTATTTCCAATTGGATACAAACTAGCCCTAGTTTCTCCATCTCACCAAGTAGGCTTAATTTTGGGGTGAGGGAGTTTACAGTCTAGCCAACTTAAGAACAATTTCATCCTCAAAATTAAAATAAGGCATAATTATTAATTCCTTCACATTCTCGTATAAGGCAAGTCAATCACATTCTCTTCCAAAATAAAAAAATATTCTAATCCTTCGCGATCACTTTTGAAATTAAGGTAACCACTGTTTAAATAAAAATTGTAACCTTTTCTCGATAATCGTATCCAATTATAAGCTAGATCTATATGACATCTTCAAGTCTTAAATATCCCACATAAATTTTCATATTACGATCTCCAACTATCATGATCTCCTTTAAAAGAAAACAATTCTACTCTAATATTATTCCTATTTTCCCTCATGAATTTTGTATCCTGCCAATTTTTTTTAAATTCAAGTTACATCCTCAGTATTTCAATAGGTAATCCAGCAATCAAAATTTAACTTTTAATTCAAATTATCAAATTATAAAATTTTATATCTACTTTCCCAATTGTTCATGCCTAGAATTATATTCATCCTCAAGGTTTAAATCGATGATTCAATCTTTAACATTCAGACTTTAAATCATGCGCTCAAGGTATAATTATTTGGTCCTCACTTTCAAGATTTCAAGATTCATTAAATCTTTATCATCGTAATCCTTCTTTTAAAATTTCTCAAAATTAAAGTGACTTGAACCTCCCAATCTAGTCTTGTTTGATCACAATCTAAAAGAAATTCTCCTCAAGTTTAATAATGCAACTTCTACCCAACTTAGAATTTACCCATCTTTCATATAAGGCTATACACTTAAAATATTCCTCAACTTATTTAGTCATGCTATTCGATCCTCAAAAGTTTGAACACCAATATTTTACCTATGATATGCCCTTAATTACGGAAAATTATCACCAACTAATGCGGTTGGCCTATGGGGTATATCTAGTGCTATCTGTATATCATGCTTATACCAAGCATGAGGTTTCTTCTTTCAGAAATAAGGGAAGACAAATAACAATAATAAAGAGTTCAAGGGGATGGTAATAGATTAGAAGTATGGGGATCAAGGCATTTAAATAATTTAAATAGAATTGTCAAGGCAGTTGTGGATTAAAATCCTATTTTGGTAATTTCCTATTCACACGCTCGTATCAATATAGTTATGTAACTGATACGATATGCTCAGGCATGCCTAGAGGGCAAGTACATTCGTCTACTAGTCACTATATATCTCAACCCACGTAAAGTAGTTATGCGAAGGGCGAACCAAGCGCACCAAGGTTAGCTAGACCTTAACACACTGATTCTAAAATATATTGATACGATATGCTCAGGCATGCCTAGAGGGCAAGTATATTCGTCTACTAGTCACTATATATCTCAACCCACGTAAAGTAGTTATGCGAAGGGCGAACCAAGCGCACCAAGGTTAGCTAGACCTTAACACACTGATTCTAAAATATATTGATATATGTATCCACTAATACATATATCGTGAAAAAGCTTGATAAAAAAATAAGCTTGCAAAATTAGGCTATAAAATAGCAGCATAAGTCAAGGTAGTATGTAAAATATAAATGAGCTAGATCATGATGAAATAAGGTACAATAATTTAACTTCAGAAAATAAAACAAAAATAAGACTCTACAGTCCCTACAGTCGTAGTACTAACACCTTGTCTAAGCTGCTAGTCAACAAAATAGGGGTGTGGGCCTTTAAGTCCTACCATCAAAATAAACACTACTATCTTATGCTAGTACATAGTTAATGTCGTTCAATTATACTTTAATAATGAGTCAAGAGGACTATGTGTTGCTAGGTTGTGAGGCATACTATCCAACTTGTAACAATTATCTAATACTGGGACAGTCTTAAGAGGATTCTACAAAATAATATTGTCCTTACAAATAAAGCATAACCCTTATTGGGGTTTACGAGAAAATCATCCTATTGCATTATATAGGTAATGGTCACCTTAAGTTTTAATCATAGTGCTCATAGAACAAGTGTCAATAGTAAGAATGGAAGAGCTACTGGTTCTCAAGTGAAAAGGGGATATACCTATATTAGGTTATGGGTACGAATTACAATTTTTAAAACTAAGGGTAATCATCAAGTCACAATCTACAAGAATAACTTAAACTATCAAGTTCCAACTACCAAGCACGTAAATTTAAAATTCAAGATTACAGCCATAACCTTAGTAACTATATATATCTAACATAGGTAAATTCACTCGGTCTACCATCAGAAGGGTCAGGTAGCACGAGTTGAAAGATGAAGAAAAGAGGAACATAATTTAGTCGTCGCACAATTTGCGAACTTTAAGGTTGCAGAGGAACATTATATGAAATGTAAAATAGAGGGCTCTAGATAGCATCATGGTTTCTTAAGGGGATGGCAATATTCTATTCTCTATGTTCAAGGTATGATCGAGGAATAACTATATTCATTCCTCTTCGGCTCCCTAGGGTACTGTCTGCTAATATCCAGACAAGAATCTAAAGGTATAGTTATATACTACTATGTCACTATAAAAGTTAGGGTTGGTCCTAACATTCCACCTTGGATTTCTATTGGTTTCTCAATGCTAGGTAAAACAGCATGGTCAACTTTCTAACTAACTCTAGTAGTGTCTGTACTACTCTCAAGTCATTCATAATTATATCAAGAGATAATGGTAAACCAATCTATAGGTGAGGGATGCTAGGGTTCACTAGATATTCTAAACTTAATGATGTGTCAGTACTCTAGTCGTATTCTTAGTAGGTGTGTTACCCTAATTATTATCTTAACAGCAGGGATTCCTATATTCTAGGAGAGGCTATACTCAAGGAACTATTAGAGAAGCACATGAATCAAGCAGGATGCAGTTATTAAAATAGAACATATTGGAAGGAAGATAAGTCATAGTCAATTGTGGATAAGATCCTATACTCTAATCCTAGGTGCAGGTTTGCTCGGTACAGTAATATAACCGAGATAATATACTCTCTGCCTGCATGGGCCACCACTAAAAATATGTCACGCCCCAGTCCCAAAAATACGTAGGACTAGGATACATAAGCATGCCAGCCGTATGAATTTGGCACTCCAATATATGGAAACCATATCACACGTACGCTTTAATATGAATAACAAATCCACAAGTGGTATAAACCATCATAAATTATAGGGTATAATCTAATCTTATCCATAGAAAATCAAATATAATAAAAAACCAATATCTATAACCAGATCCCAAAAGGAAGTATCTAAAGATGACAGTCGGATGTAAACAAATCCACTACAGAACTAGAATAAAGTATAAACAAGACAAATAATATAAATACAACTTCTAACCATCACGAGGCTCGAAGAGTAGACCTCTTGCAATATAAGTAGCCAGTTCGGATCTGCGCTCTTGCAAATACTCATGAATAATACACCTGAAAAGGGACCAGATCCTCAGAGGAACATAACAAGATACATAAAAGCATGCCATAAAGTAAATAATGTAAAAACTCTAGGGTGACCTAACCATCTAAGTGAAATGCAACTTGAGGACAACTTTGAGAGTATGGGAAAGTGTAGGCTAGACATATGCTGACGTAATTCACCAATCGTGATAACTGGCTAGTATATGCCACATATGCCCCCATAGGAGGGCGCTCAGTAATAACGTCCATCTCCGAAGAGCATGGCAGTAGTATAGTATATCAGCCATATCGCTCCGGGAACATGGCAGCAGTGTAGTATAGATCGTCCATATCGCTCCGAAGAACGTGGCAGCAATATAGTATATATCATCCATATCACTCCGTCGAGTGTGGCAGCAGTGTAAAGAAAGTGGGGTATCCCATACGCCTACTAGTAGTCCTCCCAGCCCAATGATCTAAGCATATTGTATCCACAACACGCCTTAGCTACTACGTCGCGGCATCGTAACTCTGGCTCATAGCCTATCGTTAGAACAATAGTCCAATCTTACGACCAAACAAGGACAAGGATTGGACCATCGTACCAAGATAGTCTATGCTCCGCCTACTAATAACTTCTAAGTCTTCTAACATGCATCACTATTAGCAGTTTTACCCTATCCGTCACACGCCTACACGTACAGGTGGCCAACCACATACGCAAGTCTGTGCCCTATATGAGACTCACAACACGTGTAAGAAATGTGTCAAGGCCTGGGGAGTCATACCGATAACTCCACAACTTTAAGGGGGTCTACTAGACACTAGGTCAGACACAAGTCCTAACGTTAACGCATTCGTTGACTGCACCCGAGTCTCCCTCGGACGCACACAATTATATAATATAAACTTGCAAATAATAATACAAAATTTAAACAGTACAACAAGATAAGTTATACTTGCCTGGCAAGAGAGCTGTAGAGTAAAATATCCATATGTCAAACGCCAAGAGTCAGAAACTACGGCCTCAGAATAAACGTCTCCGGATGCTGAAATAAACATCACCAACGTTCCCAAAATAATCAAAATAGCTAAAAAGCACTTCCCTTTCGTCCAATTTGAAAACAGAGGCAAAACGGTAATTTTGGGTCAAAGTGGGCTTCACATGTGGGCCAATTTGTACCAAAAAGTGTGCCAAGGATAAAAGTCTCTAAATGGAACAAATTATAGGTCAAACAAACTCTAAATGTCAATACGAACTCAACGGTATATCCAAATGTGGAATCCGATGAGCCGAACACAATTTCTCCCAAAAAGTCAACCGTGGGGCCCGCCAATTGGCGACTTGGTCAACTATCGCAGAATTGCGTGAAAATTGGGTCACAGGACTAGCGCGTTACCACGATCCGGTGGCACAAGTTTCGTTGCAATCTGACGAGCGTGCACAAAATGCGCACGACTTTCGCAAAAGTTGCGACACGAAATTTGTCCGCGGATACGGGCTGATTTTGATGCGCACACGCGTCCGAATAAGTTTTTGTGAACTCTCACATGTCCGGCTATATTGCGCGCACCTTTTGGAATACTTGGTACATGGCGGGGCTGTCCCGTTTGGCGGGACGCGCTCCGTTTTGCAATTTTTGGAAATCTGAAAAAGTATATTTTTTGGGTTTTCCAATAAATTTAATTCTACCTACAGCAGTTAATAATTAAATGTTAATTAACATAAATTAAACCAGGTCAAGTGGTCTCCGCATACCAAAAAGAAAAATCTAATTCGGATCTCTGTGGTGGGAGATACGAATCCGAAAACATAGGTAGTTACCACAGTTTTCTGCGATTTCCAAAAGTGGTAATTTTTGTCAACTTGGACGCTGTTTTCGCTTGGGGTTACGCGCTGTTCGAGGTTAACTATCATACAGATATGGAAGGGGGATAGATGAGGATCATACCTGCGGAGACGGGGAGGAGTTTGGTTGAGCGAGGTGACGGAAAACCGCGTGGGAAGAGAGGTAAGTTGTTGTAGCTTCTGCGTGGCGTGGTGCTCGCGCGGGGTCGCGGTCGTCGTGGTCGGCCGGAGTTGGCTCCGCGCGGCCGCGGATCTGGCTCTGTGGTCTGGTCGAGGGTAGAGGAGAGGGAGGATTAGGGTTAGGGTTTTGGAGATGAGGAGATATATATAGAGAGGGATGAAAGAAAGGGGGGGAGAAGAGTCCGCGGGGCTATTCGTAAGGCTGCTGCCGCTAGTGTTTATATATGGGGGTTGGGGTGTTACTAGCAGGTGTGGGTGATTAGTTAGTGGGTCTTGAATAAAAGGGTTTGGGTTTTGGATCCTTTAAGGATTTTAAAATCCCTTTTCTTTTCTCTTTTTATTATTTCTTTTTCTTTTTCTTTTCCTTTTCCAATCTTTTTTATTTCTTTTTCTTTCTTTTTCTTTTATAAATATGTATATATATATATATATATATATATATATATATATATATATACTTATAGAAAAATCTAGAATTTGTATTAATGCATACCATTAAGCTATCAACTGCTCAAAGGGTCTCCTACATGAAATAAATTCAAAAAAATTCCTAGTGGCCCCATAAATCTCCTAAATTCACAAATGCCTAAAATAAAAATTAAATAAAAATCTATTTCTCCTAATTAGAACATAATTACAATAATTAAATTAATAATTAAAAAAATAAATATGGGTTTTTAGGATTTGGGGTTTTACACATACTACGTATTCGGCTTGCTACCGATACGTAAAGAACTTATGACGGTTAGAAACATAACTGCTTGATTAGTGTATTAGAGACTCAAGAAGTTACAAAATTGGATATGTTGTGTATACGACTTGGTCAGTATGGAGAAAGAAATATGACAGTCATTACGCATATGGCCCAAAAAAATTGCTAAACCATTATCTTCGGAGGAACTATGGTTCATTATGAGTTATGATGCTGGCCTATGACGTTCATTGAACGTTATGAATGTTGTATATATCATTGTGAGATAGTATATGTAGTCGCCTCCAGCCTCGCGTATGCCATATCCCTATTTATCCTAAATCCTAACTATGTGCATGAAGGTTGTCCTCTAAATTGCGTATTAGATAGTTAGAACTCCCTTGCATATTTATTTACTTACTGTAGTTTATATAACATGTTTCTAAGTATTTTGTTACATTCCTCTGAGTACCTGGTTCCTTTCTTGGCATAGATGAGAAGGACTATCCCCACGTTTATAGTCAACGACCTAATTCTTTAGCAACAGACGATGAGGTCTTACCTTCTGAGTTTTCTTGACTATTCCATGATGGATTTTTAATTTAGTTTAGTCTTCCCTTCATTTTAATAATTATGGTTGAACCTTTTTATCATATTTTTTATTTTTATTATAGTTGTTTGATAATGAATTTGTCTCTACCCGACTATTAGTGGATGAATGATACTATTTTATTTCGTTTATTTTATTCATGTTGCGTTCATAGTTTATTATCTTGATTCTATGGATGAGATTTAGTTTATACCTTTGACTTGTGACATTTATATACCATATATGAGCTATAGTTCATATATATCTTATGTATTTATTCTTAGGTTCCACATATTATAGTAGCCTATGCGTACATACTACTGGCATGGTTGCGTATCGCAGTCCTACATATTTGGGAATAAGACATGACATATTTTTATGGTGGCCCATGCAGGTCGAGATAATATTACTTCGGTTACGTTGCTGTATCAAGCAAGCCTGTATATAGGATTAGAGTATAGGATCTCATCCACTCGGGTGACTACTTTCCTTGACTTCTGTCACTACCCAATTCTAGAAAATAGGGTTATTTTTTATTTTTATTTGGTAAATTGTGTATTGTTTATAAATAATTATATTTATATTTAATTGATGGTTGTATTATTTTTTTATGGATTATTTTAGGGTTTTGGCTAGTCTGGACCCATGTCAGACCCTAGTGGACCCATGTCAGACTCAACCAACACCCTTGTGAGGCCTATTTTTGGCTTTAGAATAATTATTATATTTTATTTTAGTTAGTTGGAGTAATTAGGAGTTAATTTGAGTGCTTTTGGAACCCCAAACCCAAATCCCAATTAGCATGACTATTAGAAGGGGCTTTTTAGTCATTTTCATTCATGTAACCTATTTCTACATGCTTGGCCGGCCCCTTTTTGCACCTGGACAGCAGCCCCCCATTCTCTTCTTTATTCCTTCACTTCTTCTTCTTCTTCTTCTCCATTCTCCATTTTCTTCTTCTTTCTTCTTCCAACAAGTCTCAAGTAAGTCATTTCTTCTCTTTCTTCTTCTATTCTTCATAGATGTAAATCCTAACCATTTGATTTTCCCTAACTTAGGTGTTTAGAGCCTAGACTTAGTATAGAGACTTGATTTGGAGGCTTGGAGGCTTGAGGGTGGTGATTTTAAGGGTTTTGGAGACTTTGGCCTTGGGATTCCAACTCCCAAGAGGTAAACCCTAACTTTCCTCTTAGTGGTTGCTATTATATAGTATAATAAGTAGTTTAGAACATTCCTAGATCTTAAGGCAACCCGTGGGAGGAAGTTAGTGCGTGTTTGGTTGTGTTTGGAGACTTTGACATTAGGTTTTGTGTCATTTTTGGGTAAAATCCGAGTTTGACCAAATTTTGGGTGATGCTCTAGGTTAGACGAACCTAGGTAGACGTGATTGGGTGTCTTGGGGGTTAGTACGTGTCTCTGTTCGGACACGTGAGGTCGTGTCGCAGAGAAATGGGCGTTTCGGATATTTTGGGGGTTTTCGTCGTCGTAGGTTCTATGTGCGTGCGCATTTTTGACATAGACCTAGAATCGGCGAGTTAGCATTTTTTCTAGGATCTAGACATCGATTAAAATCTGTGGATTTATTTTGGGCCAATTTCGAGTAGGTTTGGTGTGCGTTTCACGAGATTTTGCGAACCGCACACCACGTGTTCGTCAAAATGATCGAATGGCCATTTCGACTTAGTTTTTTGGTTTTGGGCTCGTGCGCATGTTGGGTTAGCTTCGGGGAGTGTGTGCTAGAGTTCTCGGGTTGTATTTTATATATTTATAGTTATTTATAGGTATAGGGGTCACTGGACGTATGTTGGTGGGGTGTTGTGTGTTGTGTGTGTTGTGTTTATATATGTATATATACGTTTATATATATATGTACGTCTCTCTTTCTCTCTCTCTCTCTCTCTATATATATATATATATATATATATATATATATATATATATATATATGTGTGTGTGTGTGTGTGTGTGTGTGTGTTTGTATATCTATATGAGTGTGTGTATTTATATATATGTGTTTGTGTACATGTATATGAGTGTATATATATATATATATATATATATATATATATATATATAAGTATATGTGTATATGTGTATATGTGTCTATATATATGTGTCTATATATATATATAAGTGTGTGTATATATATATTTGGTTGTGTGTATATATATATGTATATATGCTTTTGTATATATATATCTATAAGTATGTGCATGTGTGCTTGCGTGTTTGTAAGTGTATGTGCCTATATACATATGTGTAAGTGTATATATATATATATATAGTTGTGTGTGTAGATATATATATGTATATATGTTCGTGTATATATATATATATGTGTGTGTGTGCGTATTTGTGTGTGTGTAGTGTGTCGAACAGTGCAGCAAGGAGAAGGCAGTACAGCAGCAAATTCGAGAAGCGAGGCGGCAGCAAACGCAGCGCTGCATAGCGCAGCACAGCAAGCGCAGTGGCAGGGCCGCGGCAGCGCCACAGCAGCAGCGTACAAAAGCACAAAGCCAGCAGCGGCCGCAGCTGCAGGCAGCGCATCCAGCAGCAATCGCAAGCGCAAGCGTAGCGAGGCGTAGCACTAGTAGCGTGCAGCAGGTAGCGAGGCGGGGAGAGGGATCTATATATGTATGTATAGATAGATAGATAGATAGATAGATAGATAGTTAGTTTAGAGTATATATATATATATATATATATATATATATATATATATATATATATATATATATATATATATATACGAGAGGATATGGATATGCGTTTGTGTGTTTGTGTGGTTATATATATAGATACGTAGGTGTATATATATATATATATATGTGTTAGATATATATATATTAGCCTATATATATAGCTAGGTATATATCTATATATATAGATAGTTAGCTATATGGATAGTTAGTAAGGGATATCTCAATACCTTTAGATACCCAAGGTATCTTAATACCTTGAGATACCTAAGAGATTGAGTATCGGAGCGGGGTTTTTGAGCAATTGACTAGGAATAGGTTTAGAGTTATTTTTATATGTATATGTGTATATAATTACGCGTGTGAGCATATGTTTTAGTGGATATAGGCGGGGTGCATTGCTTAGGTCGAGGTATCGGATACCGAGGGAATCCCGGTATCTCAAGGAGGCGAGTTTGAGGGTTTACTAGCTTAACGAGCTAGTTTTGACCTAGAATTTTAGGGGCACCCTAGTTTGACCTAGCGTTGACCATAATTGCCCTCGTTGACCGTAAAAGTCAATATTTGACCTAGTTTTGACCTAGAGTTGACTTTTTGGACCACGGGTTGAATTTTTGACCCAAATTTTACCGGTTTGACTAGTTCGACCTAGAATAACCCTACAACCCTATTTTTAGTTATTTTATATCAGTTTAACTTATTAGAATCCTGCTTAATCTTGCTTTTCGTAATAGGTTCTTGCGATTCTAGTCCAGATCTTGATCCTCATCAGTTGCTCAAGACGTCAGGCGAGTACCTACCTCTGATCGTTTCTATTTTATGATAGCATTTATATCACCTGTTCTAGAACTATAATACTTGATTCTGACACATTGTTACTCGAATTGGTACTAGTGGATCCCGTCATGAGATGTTATCCCCCTTACCATGTTCAGTGGGTACTCTATCACGTATATTTCATCATGTGCTTTGGGTATTGATTCTCATGTGCTATCATGTGCTTCGTGTGCTCTTGCCTTTATGTGCTTGAGTTATTTATCATGTACGTAGCATGTCATAGTTGGATCCAAGAGTATTAGTGGGGGAGGGGAGTAGGAGTTGGTTATGTGATCAAAGACAAACAGTATTCATGTGTATGTCGATTATATAACTCACGTATAACGGAGTTATCGTAGATTATTCATGTGTAACCTAAGCCAATCACATAACGAACTTGTGCTCAAGGTACTTAGCTAGTATTCATGTTTTCTCACATGTAGTTACTTCTCTACTACTTGTATTGTTCTCCAGTTTTATATTGCAGCGACTTTATCTACTCCGCCATGTATTTATTTTTATGTACATCTTGTATACTTTTCTATTGCTAGTCATATACACCTTATCATGTATTTGGAGTTGCTTTCAGAGTTATGTACTTCGCTCCAGTCCTGACTGGGCATATTTTTTCTAGAGGATCCTGAGGATTTTTGCCCGACATTCTACGGGCCAGGCGTCGAGGAGTGTTGTGACCCAGAGACTGAGGAGGAGCCCATCGAGGAGACGCCATTAGCACCCTAGTTAGCTAGGTGGGTTTTTCTGGGTTGTTCCCAGTTGCTATTCTGGTTGACTGTACTATATTTATTATTTGGTTGCTTCTTTGATGTTGTAGACTTTAGACTTGGACTGTATATTTGGATATTGTACTTGCTCTTTGTTTCTTTGTGATATCTTATCGTACTTTTACTCTTTCCCTAGTTATTGTGATTGAGGCATATATATATTGTGTGGTTACCCTCCTTTTGGAGAGGTTATATTGACAAGTTTTGTGAGTTATACATATTATGACCTAAAATGGACCTTTACAGCGTTCTACCGCCGATTTTGCGGCGTAGGCTGGACGTACCCACGACTCATGTCCAATTTTTTAGGTGCGGGTCGTGACACGTTTTAGGTGGTGGCCCATGCGGGTCTAGTATGCAGGTCATAATTTGCAGGTCTAGTTTCTAGGTCTACCTACAATAGGATATAGGATATAGGCTGAGAGAGAGTGTGCTCAATCATAACTAGGACCCTTCCTGATTTCTTTTGCTATCTTTAATTTTCCTAAAATTGTTTTCTTTTGCAATGTTATTGTTCTTCCTTGATGATATCGTATCTTGCACCGTTATGAGCTTCAGTACAAGGGATTTATCAGATCTAGTTCTTCTCCGTGGGGTGCTCCGGTACTTTTTGTGCCAAAGAAGGATGGGTCGATACGGATGTGTATCGACTACAGGGCTCTGAACAACCTCACAATCAAGAACAAGTATCCGCTGTCGAGTATTGATGATCTTTTTGACCATTGAGCGGAGCAAGGGTGTTTTCCAGGATTAATCTGAGGACAGGCTACCACCAGGTGAAGGTCAGGATGGAGGATATTCCGAAGATAGCTTTTCGGACTAGGTATGGACAGTATGAGTTCATGGTGATATCGTTTGGGTTGACTAATGCCCCGACTGTGTTCATAAATCTGATAAACAAGGTGGTCCATCAGCATCTGGATAGGTTTGTAGTGGTGTTTATAGATAACATCTTGGTGTATTCGAAGACCCCAGAGGAGCACGAAGAGCATCTGAGGATAGTGTTGGACACTCTCAGGAAGGAGAAGCTTTATGGAAAGCTTTCAAAGTGTGAGTTCTTCCTTGACAAGGTTGAATTCCTTGGTCATGTGGTAACGGGAGAGGGGATCTCGGTAGATCCGAGAAAGATTATGGCAGTTGAGGCATAGAGTGCTCCGAGTTCAGTAGCCGAGGTCAGGAGTTTCCTGGGACTGGCAGGTTACTACAGGAGATTTGTTCAAGATTTTTTCCGAATTACAGAGCCGTTGTCTAGGCTGACTCGGAAGGACATGGAGTTTGTTTGGTCAGAGTAGTGCCAAATTGCCTTTGATGAGCCGAAGACGAGGTTGATGACAGCTCCAGTATTGACGTTGCCATCAGGGTCTGGAGGATTCACTATCTATAGTGATGCGTCGGGGAAGGGACTGGGTTGCGTGTTGCAGCAGAATGGGAGGGTGATTACCTATGCTTCTAGGCAATTATGTCCTCATGAGAAGAATTACCCTACCCACGATTTGGAGTTGACAGCGGTCATCTTTGCTCTGAAGTTGTGGAAACACTATTTATACGGAGAGCGTGTGGAGATCTTCACAGACCATAAAAGCTTGAAGTATTAGTTTACCCAAAAAAAGTTGAACATGAGGCAGAGAAGATAGTTGGAGTTGATGAAAGATTTCGACATATTGTTGTAGTACCATCCAGGGAAGGCAAACGTAGTTGCGGACTTACTGAGCAGGTATCTGGTAGCTATATGCCTGACTACAGATCATTATCTTCTGGCCGATCTAGAGAGCTTGGGTATTAAGTTGATAGTGCTTGGAGTTGAGATACAGATATGGGGACTGCAGATTCAGTCAGAGTTGGTAGACCGGATCAGGGCTATATAGTTTCAGGACGAGTCCCTGAGGAGCATCAGGGTGCATGTTCAGATTAGATTATCAAATAACTTCACCATTGCTGATGATGGTTCATTGCGGCACGGTACCAGGTTGTGTGTGCCGAGTGGGTCGTTGCGTGAGGAGGTTCTTCAGAAGGCACATCGATCCGAGTACTCTATGCATCCAGGTGACAACAAGATGTATAGAGATCTGAGAGAGCATGTATGGTAGTACGGGATAAAGCAGGAGATAGCACGCTTCGTATCCCGATGCTTAGTGTGCCAGCAGGTGAAGTCGGAGAGGCAGAGGCTAGGAGGATTGCTCCAGCCGTTACCCATTCCGGAGTGGAAATGGGAGCATGTGATCATGGATTTTGTTTTTGGACTTCCCCGTTCTCCAGGAGGGAAGGATGCGATTTGGGTCATCGTAGACAGGTTGACCAAATTGGCCCACTTTTTACCATTCAAAGTGGGTACGTCTACGGAGAGACTAGCAGAGATGTATGTGCGCCAGATAGTCAGACTGCATAGAGTTCCTGTGAGCATAGTATCAGACTGGGACAGTCGCTTTACTTCGCATTTTTGGAGGAGTCTGCAGGCTAGCTTGGCCACCTAGCTCAAGTTTAGTACTGCATATCACCCACAGACAGATGGTCAGTCAGAGAGGACCATCCAGACACTTGAGGACATGCTTCGCACTTGTATTCTGGATTTTAGAGGCTCTTGGGAGGATCATTTGCACTTGGTAGGGTTTGCTTACAACAACAGCTACCAAGCCATTATCAAGATTTCACCTTTCGAGGCATTGTATGGACGGAGGTATCGTACTCCGTTATCATGGGATGATATAGGTGAGGGAGCTTTGCTTGGCCCAAAGATGGTGGTTGATGCGGCGGAGAAGGTCAAGCTCATTAGAGACAGACTTCGGGTGGCGCAGGACAGGCAGCGGCATTGGGCTGATAGCCACCGGAGGCCTTTTGAGTTCGAGGTATAGCTTAGAATCTAGATTTTGTTCTTGTGTTTGCTTGTTTTAGATTAAGTGCTGAGACCTTGTTTGTGCTAGGTTGAAGATCTGGTGTTCCGGAGGATTTCTCCGATGCGGGGCACTATTTGCTTCGGTGGAGGCAGGAAGCTTAGCCCACGTTTTGACGGACTCTTCAGCATCCTTGAGAGGGTCGGCGCTGTGGCGTATAGGCTAGATTTGTCGCCTACGCTAGAGGGAGTTCATGATGTGTTCCACGTGTCGCAGTTGAGACGATACATGGCGGATCCCAGTCACATATTAGATCACTCAGAGATCGAGGTGGGCCCTACTCTTAGCTATCCAGAGCAGCCGGTGGAGATTCTAGATCGGCGGGAGAAGGTGTTGAGGAACCAGACTACTCCCTTGGTTCGCGTCGCATGGAGGCATCACTCTCCAGGTGAGTCAACCTGGGAGAGGGAGGATGAAATGCGCGAGCGATACCCTTATCTTTTTGAGACCTGAGGTATGGTTCTTTTTCTTTTTCTTGCATTCCTGTCCTAATTTCGTCTTTTAATTTTGAGACCGAAATTATTTTAAGGAGGGTAGGCTTGTCACTACCCAATTATAGAAAATAGGGTTATTTTTTTTATTTGGTGAATTGTGTATTGTTTATAAATAATTATATTTATATTTAATTGATGGTTGTATTATTTTTTATGGATTATTTTAGGGTTTTGGCTAGTCTAGACCCATGTCAGACCCTAGTGGACTCATGTCCGACCCAACCAACACCCTTGTGAGGCCTATTTTTGGGTTTAGAATAATTATTATATTTTATTTTAGTTAGTTGGAGTGATTATGAGTTAATTTGAGTGCTTTTGGAAACCCAAACCCAAATCCCAATTAGCATGACTATTAGGAGGGGGCTTTTTAGTCATTTTTATTCATGTAATCTATTTCTACATGCTTGGCCGGCCCCTTTTTGCACCTGGACACCAGCCCCTCCCCCCCCCCAATTCTCTTCTTCATTCCTTCACTTCTTCTTCTTCTTCTTCTTCTTCTTCTTCTCTATTCTCCATTTTCTTCTTCTTCCTTCTTCCAACAAGTCTCAAGTAAGTCATTTCTTCTCTTTCTTCTTCTATTCTTCATAGATATAAACCCTAACCATTTGATTTTTCCTAACCTAGGTGTTTAGAGCCTAGACTTAGTGTGAAGGCTTGATTTGGAGGCTTGGAGGCTTGAGAGTGGTGATTTCAATAGTTTTAGAGACTTTGGCCTTGGGATTCCAACTCCCAAGAGGTAAGCCCTAACTTTTCTCTTAGTGGTTGCTATTATATAGTGTAATTAGTAGTTTAGAACCTTCCTAGATCTTAAGGCTACCTATGGGTGGAAGTTAGAGCTTGTTTGGTTGTGTTTGGAGACTTTGACAATAGATTTTGTGTCAATTTTGGCTAAAATCCGAGATTGACCCAATTTTGGGTGATATCCTAGGTTAGACGGACCTAGGTAGACGTGCTTGGGTATCTTGGAGGTTAGTACGTGTCTCCGTTCGGACAAGTGAGGTCGTATCGCAGAGAAATTGGCGTTTTGGGAGTTTTCATCGTTGTAGGTTCTATGTGCATGCGCATTTTTGCTACGGATCAAGAATCGACGAGTTAGTATTTTTCTAGGATCTAGATATCGATTAGAACCCGTGGATAAATTTTTGGCCAATTTTGAGAAGGTTTGGTTTGCGTTTCACGAGATTTTGCGAACTGGACACCACGTGTTCATTGAAATGATCGAATGGCCATTTTGACTTAGTTTCATGGTTTTGGGCTCTTACGTGCATTGGGTTAGCTTCGGGGAGTGTGTGCTAGAGTTCTCGGGTTGTATTTTATATATTTATAGTTATTTATAGGTATAGGGGTTATTGGGCATGTGTTGGTGGGGTGTTGTGTGTTGTGTTGTGTGTGTTGTGTTTATATATGTGTATATGAGTTTATATATATATGTATGTGTGTCTCTCTCTCTATATATATGTATTTGTATATCTATATAAGTGTGTGTATTTGTATATATGTGTTTGTGTACGTGTATATGAGTGTATATATATATATATATAAGTATATGTGTATATGTGTGTCTATATATATATAAGTGTGTGTATATATATATTTGGTTGTGTGTATATATATATGTATATATGCTTGTGTATATATATATATCTATAAGTGTCTGTGTGAGTAGCAGCTCAAAGCAACGAGGCTGCAGCAAACGTACCGCTGTATAGCACAGCAAGCGCAGAAGCAACAACAGCCTGATGCAGCAGCAGCAGCAGCAGCGCAGCGGCAGTGGCTGCAGGCGCAGCAGCACCGCGCAGGGCCACGACAGTGCCGCTGCAGTAGCGTGGAGCAGCACAAAGCCAGCAGCTGCAGACAGCGCATCCAGCAGCAATCGCAAGCGCAAGCGCAGCGTAGCGAGGCGTAGCACTAGCAGCGTGCAGCAGGTAGCGAGGGAGGGAGAGGGATCTATATATGTATGTATAGATAGATAGATAGATAGATAGATAGATAGTTAGTTTAGAGTATAGATATATATAGTTAGATAGAGAGATATATATATACGAGAGGATATGGATATGGATTTGTGTGTTTGTGTGGTTATATATATAGATACGTATTGTATATATATATATGTGTTAGATATATATATATTAGCCTATATATATTGCTAGGTATATATCTATTTACATAGATAGTTAGCTAGATGGGTAGCTAGTGAGGGATATCTCAATACCTTGAGATACCCAAAGTATTGAGTATCGGAGCAGAATTTTTGAGCAATTGCCTAAGAATAGGTTTAGAGTTATTTTTATATGTATATGTGTATATAATTATGCGTGTGAGCATAATTTTTAGTGGGTATAGGCGAGGTACGTAGCTTAGGTCGAGGTATTGGATACCGAGGGTATCCCGGTATCTCAAGGAGGCGAGTTTGAGGGTTTACTAGCTTAACGAGCTAGTTTTGACCTAAAATTTTAGGGGCACCCTGTTTGACCTAACGTTGACCATAATTGCCCTCGTTGACCGTAAAAGTCAATGTTTGACCTAGTTTTGACCTAGAGTTGACTTTTGGACTCCGGGTTGACTTTTTGACCTAAATTTTATCGGTTTGACCTGTTGGACCTAGAATAACCCTAGAACCCTATTTTTAGTTATTTTTTATCAGTTTAACTCATTAGAATCCCGTTTAATCTTGCTTTTCATAATAGATTCTTGCGACGCCAGTCCGAATCTCGATCCTCATTAGTTGCTTAGGACGTCAGGCGAGTACCTACCTCTGATCGTTTTCATTTCATGATAGCGTTTATATCACCTATTCTAGAACTGTAATACTTGATTCTGACACATTGTTACACGAGCTGGTACTAGTGAATCTCGTCATGAGATGTTATCCCCCTTACCGTGTTCAGCGGGTACTCTATCACGTGTATTTTATCATGTACTTCGGGTATTGATTCTCATGTGCTATCATGTGCTTCGTGTGCTCTCGTCTTCCTGTGTGCGAGTCATTTATCAAGTTCGTAGCGTGTCGTAGTTGGATCCAAGAGTATTAGTGGGGGGGAGGAGTAGGAGTTGGTTATATGATCAAAGTCAAACAGTATTCATGTGTATGTCAGTTATACAACTCACGCATAACGGAGTTATCGTAGATTATTCATGTGCAACCTAAGCTGATCACATAACGAACTTGTGCTCAAGGCACTTTGCTAGTATTCAAGTTTTCTCACATGCAGTTACTTCTTTACTACTTGTATTATTCTCCAGTTTTACATAGCAACTACTTTATCTACTCCACCATGTATTTATTTTCCTGTGCATCTTGTATACTTTTTTATTGCTAGTCATATATACCTTACCATGTATTTGGAGTTGCTTTCAGAGTTATGTACTTCACTCAAGTTCTGACTGGGCATATTTTTTCCAGAGGATTATGAGGATTTTTTTCCCGACATTCTACGGGTCGGGCGTCGAGGAGTGTTGTGACCCAGAGACTGAGGAGGAGCCCGTCGAGGAGACGCCATTAGCACCCTAGTTATCTAGGTAAGTTTTTCTGGGTTGTTCCCAGTTACTATTCTGGTTGACTGTACTCTATTTATTATTTTCTTGCTTCTGTGATGTTGTAGACTTTAGACTTGGACTATATATTTGGATATTGTACTTGCTCTTTGTTTCTTTGTTTCTTTGTGATATCTTATCATGCTTTTACTCTTCCCCTAGTTATTGTGATTGAGGCATATATATATTGCGTAGTTGCCCTCCTTTTAGAGGTTATATTGACAGGTTTTGTGGGTTATAGATATTGTGACCTAAAATGGACCTTTACATCGTTCTAACGCCGATTCTGCGGCGTAGGCTGGACGTACCCACCACTCATGCCCGATTTTTTGGATGTGGATCGTGACAACTTCGTTTTGAACTCTCACTTGACTTCTTGATTTATATCTCATTTTATCCTGTTCTAACAAAATTCTTATTTATTTATGGCCAGAAAGATGAATCTTCGCAGTGGAAGTGTCATTCCTCTCACCATTACCTAGAGTGAGACAACAGCTCAAGAGGGGAAGGCTCTGCAACAACCTCCAACGATGTCCCAAACTACTACCTTTTAGTAGGGACAATCAATGCAACCAGATATGTTGGCACCAACTAATCAGCAGTATCATAAGGGGTCTGGACCGCAGGTGAGTCAACTAGGTTATCATACAACTATAGCACCAGGAGGGCACATGCCACCCCCAACACCACTACTATCACAGTTTGCTCCATAATATGCTCCACAGTTTGCTCAACATATTTTATATGTACCTTTCCAACAACCAGCTCCACCTATGGATGGAACGTAGATTTTCTAATTATTCCAATAGATAATACAAGCCCAGTAGCAACATAATGAGCTAATAAGGTAGAGCATGAACCAGAGGCAAGGAGGAACTATAGACAAGTTTCGCCAGATGAACCCTCCACTTTTCAAGGGTACGGAGAATCTGAGGGTAGTCATCGCTTGGTTATTGATGTGAGCAATCTAATTTTTATATAGGATTATTTTGGTAATGTAGAAGCATGAAAAATATGCCGGATAACTATACGCGGCATGTTAGTGCAGAGCGGCGTAAAGCAGAGGCCTTGAGAGCCATCAAGCGTGCAACAGAGCTCTTTCCGCCAAGAACGCAGCATAAAATATAAAAGCTCGAAGGACCATCCGCGTAAAGCAGTACGTCCAAGCCGCTTCAGCGTAAAACATGGTGCTTCATCGACTCATCCACTTTCAGACGCGACATTAAGGTGTACAAGAGATGCTTCGTATTCTCTGAAGTGAACCTGTCAGACCCTGCAACGAAGATCCTGCAATGAACCTGACGTCTGGACTTCTGACAAAGGGATACGGCTCGACTACCCAGGCGACGGCTATAATGATGGCACAGCACTGCGACCCAGGCTGTCAAATACCGCCATCCCCTTCGCATAAACTATTTTTACAAGCACGAAGGGATACGCTGCCTTGTTTACACCGGCAAAACGCGAGCTGTTTACGTTCTGCAGTAGACAAAACTGCCTGCCACACCAAAAGCTGCACGCCGTACGGGGTTCGAGGCACGTCTCTTCGCCTAATGCACAGAGCGATGACAGTTTCTCAAGGCACGTCTCTGCGACTGGTGTGCAGAAAGGGTTGCAGATCGTCAAAGAACACGCCTCCACATTTAATGCACAGGATGGTGGCAAATCTCAGCATTTAATGCAAGAGATTTGATTATATCTTCAAAAGCCGTAGTTTCGGCTAAGACATCCCCATCAACACTCTGGCACGGTACGCAGCGGCTTCTACGCCCACCCAGCTCCTGTGCCCTCTCGGTCTCTATGACCACTCGACTTCTACGCCCACCCGGCTCCTATGCTCTCTCGGTCTCTATGACCACTCGGCTTCTATGCCCATTCGGCTTCTACTCCTGTTCGGCCTCTACGCTTGTTCGGCTTCTATGCCTGTTCGGCTTCTATGCCGGTTTGATAACTATTTGGCTTCTATGCCATGGTGATAGACATTTGGCTTCTATGCCAACCTCTTCTACACAATGGATACCTACCTACGTGGCTTTTACGTCGTAATCTTCGTAGCGATTATATGTATTGTGTCCCTTAGTTGGACCCGCGTCACACGCTCATTCAAAAGATCATCTATGCGCAGGCATTGGTTACTTTAACCATTGTGTAAAAGGGTGCTGTACTTTCTACCCCTCGGTTTCTATACCGACGAAGTGGTCACTGTCACTAAAACTCTATAAATAGAGACCTCTATCAATGAGGAACAAGGTCGACAAATTGGAGGGTCAAAGAAGTTAGGTCTGAAAACTGATCAAGAGATCCAGTACCAGATCCAACGAGAGAGAGAGAGAGAGAACCCGGAGCTCAGGCAGAGAGTAGGGATCGACGACTTTGGCATCGTGCATCCACCCTCTTTTGTAACCTTCGAAGCTGCTTCCTGTCTTCTACGGCACTTCTTCAACATCGTGTGGTCCAAGGGCTAAAGTGATCGACTGCAGATCAGACACCTATAGCAATATTTACCCAGATTAAATAAATTATACTCCCATATCCTCGTATAGGATCAAATTGTACAAGTTTGTTTGTAAACAAAAGAAGGCGGGTTCCGTGTAAACCATATATTGAATACATTTTCATTCATTCGTTTAACACCACAAACAAGATGGCGACTCTGCTGAACATCTTTCTCTTCTGATGAGGAAGCAATTGCTCAACACGATGCGGTATCCGTGGGATCCGTGAAGAAGACACTGGTCGTCCAATTCGACCAGTCTGCCTATGAAAACATGCTTCGAACCGGGGGTAGCTCTCACTCTCTCTCCGTCCAAGACAATAGGAAGCTGCGCAAGGTCTGGATGCCCAAGACATCCTCTACCATTCCTGTGGACTCTCCGATCTCTCTGACCTCTTTGACCAATGAGGTGGTAGCATTGCTCCCTCCATGCCCTGCACGTAAAATTCAGTCTCCCGCTACGCGCGGTACAAACGAAACTTCGGGCAAAGCCTCAGCGCTGACCCAGAAGTATACACTGTGCTCTACGCGTAGGAATCAGTCTCCCGCTACGTGCGGTACAGACGAAACTTCGGGCAAAGCCTCAGCGCTGACCCAGAAGTATCCACTGCGCTTTACGCGTAGGAATCAGTCTCCCGCATCGCACGGTACAGACAAAACTTCGGGCAAAGCCTCAGCGCTAACCCAGAAGTATCCACTGTGCTCTACGCACAGAAACCAGTCTCCCGCTACGCGCGGTACAGACCAAACTTCTGATGATACCTCAGCACCAAGTCAGAAGTACAAATCACGCTCCATGCGTAAGACAACATCTTACTTCTACGGGGAACCATATGAGCGCTGTGATTTCCGCAGGGGGAAGCAAGCGGCGGGGTACTCGACTTCTTGGCCCTAATGCCAGCAAAGAAGCAATCTACCTACCCTCCGGATTACGCGGGAAGCCAACGGCCGACTGAGGACCTCTTCAGCTTTACGCCAGTCTGAGCGAATCTCCAAATTACGCCAGGCGAAGTCCCACGACGTAATACATGCTCAGGCTACGGGAAGGCACCCTCCCCGGGGATTATCCGCCACCCAGATAGCCAATTTGTTATACACAGGTGGCGTAGGGAAAACCATGGTGCCCAATCTTCGCATGCCCACTGATGGGAACAGAAGGAACAAGCCGTCGTCTTCTTCCTCTACTCCTCCTGACTTGCGCGCATATCTAATCCAGAAGCGTAAGGAAAGGGACCTTCCAATATGTCTATTATGCCCCCTAGCGAGCAATGTTGTAATAGTCATAAAATTGTGATTGACTGCTGCTGTTCTAAAGCAAAACGGTCGGTTTTCGACCGATTGAGCTACTCTCAGTCTTTCCTGGAAGAAGAGCCCGCGTATGCATTCGTGAACATAGCTTCACACATACCTAGAGGAGGGACGAGCTCAAGACGTCATCCCTCTGGGCCTCCGAGCCGAAGGAGATTCGAAGAACTCCTCAGGAACACTGAAGCTGGGGTATTCCAAAACACCCGTGCAAGGTCACAGCAACCAGCTTCGTACTCGTCAGATTCCGACGCTGGGGGTCGCCAATCTCCCATATCAGATGCTGAGAGTATAGAGTCGACTTCTGCAGCGACCTATACCTATCCTTCGAGGATGCCTAGGGAAATGGGAGCTTACGCCGTTGAAGATGAACGCGAGGAAGCTTCGCCGTCAGGAAACGCGGAACAACGCATCACTGTGCTGGAGACATCGCTGAAACAAATACAATTCATGATGGAGAACATGCACCAGATGATGCTGACTCAGTACGCAGCTGTCGTGGCTCAAACGTCGGCCCCGCCAACTCAGATACGTGTGGGGGTGGACTTACTACCATCCAACCCGAGCCAAGAGCCTGCTCTAGATCAAGAGTCAGCAGTTCCTCCGCTTCCTCACTCGGTGAATATATTACCTCCCGTTGGAGTCACGATACAACCAACTCCGTACTACACCGTAGCAGATCAGTGGTTCCTATGCTATGGAGCTTTCTACGCTCGACAGCAACAGATTTACGGTTTTTACGCTCGCAAGCTATAAGTCTATGGTTTTATGCCCGGATGCCTTTGTGCTCGGTAGCTTTTATGCTCGAGAGGCTACAAACCTACGACTTTACGCTCAGCAGATACCAAATCGATGATCGCACGCTCGATGGCGTTTAGTTTACGCTCGGAGGCAATAGATCCGCAACCTCTACGCACGGAAGATTTCTTTCATTCACAGGTTACAAATCTACAGTTCTACGTTAAGGAGCTTTCTACGCCCGACAGCAACAGATCTACGGTTCTACGCTCGCCAGCTATCAGTCAATGGTTTTATGCCCGGATGCCTTTGTGCTCGGTAGCTTTTACGCTCGAGAGGCTACAAACCTACGACTTCATGCTTAGCAGCTCTGAATCTACGATCTCACGCTCGGTGGTTTCTACGCTCAATAGACTACGAACTCAGGATTTTTAGCTCATCTACACTACGGATCCCTGACTTTTCGTATATCCGAACAGCAAGGCGGTCGATTACAGGAGTTCACACAGAAGATACTCCTTCTTGACCTCAACATATCCCAAGTACCCGAAGCATAAAGAGTTCAAACATTAAGAAATTACTCTTCTCGGGTCAATTGGAGGTTCACCCAGACTCCAGTCTGAATATCTTGTCTGTCAAAGATGGCAACTCAGTTTGACAGCCATATCTCGACCCTGTTCCAAGGGATTTTTTGAGAAGTCATTCTTGAAGATGAAGTCTGAACAAAAATTCTGTTCATCAGAAGTAAGAACTCTACGCGGTTCCTCAGTCCTAGCAGCAGGACAGTTCTAAACGTTCAAAATGCTCAACAACGTTCTATGGACTATGTGCTACGCGTAAAGGATCGGGCCTAATACTCTTCTTATCAGAGTTGGCATAAAGAATCAGACGTGTCGAAGCTACACATATTCAGACTTCACAGTAACGTATGGCAAGATGATCATATGAAAAAGAAGACGATTTTATTAAAAATCAAAATCATGATTATATATGAGGAAATCCAATGTACAAGGGTTTTTCTCTATTTTTCATGATTATATCTGAGGAAAACTCCATCTGCAAAGGAGATACCCCCTCGTCGTCTGAAGATCGCCTAGAAGCTATTCTGACAGGTTCTCGCTGGGCTTCCATTCTTCATCCATCTTCTCCAGCAGTCAGTCAGTTCCAACAAACTGACTGACATGGCAATGATCAACGGCGGGAGGATACAGAGCTAGGCCTGCATAAATTATGCAGATCCCATGCTCCGTGCGCCGCTCAAGCCGGGACAGAGCAAGTCTGTCTGACTCTCGTCACCGGAGGCATCGGGAGAAGACACCACTTGCAAGCGGTGTGGTCAAATACGACCCTTCCTCTCTCCTGGGCAAACGCCATATAAAGTTGCTGATTATCCCGAGCAAGGGAGGCTAAGATATCCTTCCATGATCCATCGTTGCAGTGGACACTTGCTCGAAGATGTCGTCTTTTCCGGCTCCTTACACGCTAGAAGAACATGATCTCCTTCTTCCTCAAATCGACCCGGCGAACTCCGACGATCATCTCTGCATGGTGATAGAAATGTAGGGAGAATAGGTTAACTCTCCCAGCCTTTTTATAGGCGAAAGAGGTCACACCGGTCCCCAATAAATCTGCCATAAAGACAGCATCGACCGTTTTAACGCTCCATTCAGAAATGTTTCGAGTCACGAGGTGCGGTTCATGCTTCATTCAAAGCGATCCAAATTTTGAGAAATTTGAAAGCTTTGAAGGGGGTCTTGTAGAAGCATGAAAAATACGCCGGATAACTATGCGCGATATGTTAGTGCAGAGCAGCATAAAGCAGAGGCCTTAAGAGCCATCAAGCGTGCAACAGAGCTCTTTTCGCCAAGAACGTAGCGTGAAATATAAAAGCTCGAAGGACCATCCGCGTAAAGCAGTACGTCCAAGCCGCTTCAGCGTAAAACAGGGTGCTTTATCGCCTCATCCTCTTTCAGACACGGTATTAAGGTGTACAAGAGACGCTTTGTATTCTCCGAGGTGAACCTGTCAGACCCTGCAACGAAGATCCTGCAATGAATCTGACGTCTGGACTTCTGACAAAGGGATACGGCTCGACTACCCAGGCGACGGCTATAATGATGGCACAGAACTGCGACCCAGGCTGTCAAATACCGCCATCCCCTTCACATAAACTGTTTTTACAAGCATGACCTGCCTTGTTTAAACCGGCAAAACGTGAGCTGTTTACGTTCTGTAGTAGACAAAACCGCCTGCCACACCAAAAGCTGTACGCCGTACGGGGTTCGAGGCACGTCTCTTCGCCTAATGCACAGAGCGGTGACAGCTTCTCAAGGCACGTCTCTGCGACTGGTGCGCAGAAAGGGTTGCAGACCGTCAAAGAATATGCCTCTATATTTAATGCACAGGATGGTGGCAAATCTCAGTATTTAATGCAAGAGATTTGATTATATCTTCAAAAGTCGTAATTCCGGCTAAGACGTCCCCATCAACACTCTGGCACGGTACGTAGCGGCTTTTATGCCCACGCAGCTCCTGTGCCCTCTCGGTCTCTATGACCACTCGGCTTCTACGCCTGTTCGGCTTATACGCCCACCCGACTCCTATGCTCTCTCGGTCTCTATGACCACTCGGCTTCTATGCCCATTCGGCTTCTACGCCTGTTCGGCCTCTACGACCACTCGACTTCTACGCCTGTTCGGCTTCTACGCCTGTTCGGCTTCTATGCCGATTTGATAAATATTTGGCTTCTATGCCATGGTGACAAATATTTAGCTTCTATGCCAACCTCTTCTACACAATATGTCACGCTCCAGTCCCAAAATATCGAGGGACTAGACACGTGGCAATGGCCAGCAGCACACACCGATGGACAAACCCAATTTAATGGATCCATCGGGGCGTACTTAAGCTGTAATACAATAATAATGGTCTAGATATACTAATCTCATCCACAGAAATGAATACAACAATATCAGAATCATAAAGCAAGATCAATCTCAATATGATATAAACTCGGGAAAATAACCCGATAATGAGTCTGATACATCTGTCAAGATACAAGAATAAAGATAACCACAGCAAATACCGAGTATGGGGAAAGCCTATACTCAGATGATACCCTCGGGGATCAATCGTCTACTGGATCTGGTACTGCTCCAGTGTCTGCTCCTGCTCCATCTTCTGCTAATGCTCCTGTCCCGTGTAACTCGGGGTCGATCTCGTCTGCTAGTCCTGGGGACAAAGTCCGGTATCCAGGTCCTCAGGGGACATAACAAGGTACATAAATCGACATGCCAAAATGCAGTGTAATAGTAAATAAAATAAATAGGGTAAACTATATAACCATCTATGTGAAAATACAATTTGAGAGCATCACTAAACTCAGGCTGAGACCACTACAAGCTCTGTGTCTTGGAGCCGGTAGCAGTGTTTACTATGTATTTTACTATGTGTTTACTATGTTTTATATATATATATATATATAAACTCAGCCTGTAGCCTGTGTGTCTCTCCCCACCCAATGTAATCATACGTCTCATGTCCATGATGCACCATGTCCATGTCACGCACGATCATATCTAATGCAGCAAGTCATCTAATATCTATGAATATGATGTCTATGTCATAAAATATCTATCCTACACAGAATCACCATGAATATCTCAGGAAGATTCTGTCTCATGAATAGTGTCAAGTGTCCTGGGTTATAGTGTACTTGATAGGACAAATACGAGAATAAAGAGGGTCACAAATATCCATGTCTAGATGACAATACACAACTCCGCGTACGGTGTTGGCACTCGACTATAATCGGACGCTAAGTACGTCACACGGCCCTAGGTTAAGCATGCACAGCAATATAATAAAGCAAGGAAAATATATAATAATACTGCAGAGTTTGGCAAGGTACACTTGCCTGGGGTCCTGTTGCTGGTATGAATCAGAGTCCAAGTCACAGTCCAAATAGCCTATGTATTACAAATTTATCATGTCAAAAGATAATTTATTTTAATTTATTTAATTCTGGAATAATTACTCTAAAATCCTATTTTAATCTTATTATTCTGATTTTTATGTTAATTCCTAAATTTTGTCCAAAGAAACTGAATTTTATCAACTCGAGACTCATGGCACGCAAATCGAGGCGATCTGTTGACCAAAAAGTCAACCAACACAAACTCGACTTTCATGCATGATTTCCTGTAGATTTCAGCATCAAAAACATACTAGAATTTACGGCTCATCCGAATTCAAATTCGTTTGGGAATTATGGCACATACAAATTTTGTATTGTGCACCGATGGTTAAATTCTAACCTAGAAGTTCTACAGAATTAACAGTATGTAAATACTTCAAATTAAATTCTAGAAAAAATATATGTCGATGATCTCGACATTAGATTTCCGAAACTTTAAACGGTTCGTGATTCTGATTCCGGGTTCTCCCAAAATTGCGAAAACATCGAAATACGTCTATTTTCGGACATGCTGTGCTCTACGAATTTTCCAGAATTTAATACTAATAATTTTGTAAAACAAATTATATAATCAGATAATTAGGGTCATCTATATATATAGATGTACCTACGGCTGAATGGATATCTATAGGCTGACATGTGTCAGAATCTGATTGAATGGTTTTATTTATATTATTTATTTTTGATTTGCCTTTATCAAAATATTATTTAAGTCGTTTTAAATCTAAATAACTCAAAATAAACATTAAAAATAATCATAAAAATCTGGAAAAATTACAGAAAATATATTTTGAACCAAAAAAACCTTAGAAAATATTTGAGATAATTTTATATTCATAGATTTCCTACTATAATTAGGAGAAGCTCTAAAAATTTGTTTTGCCATAAAACTAAAAATAAATACTAACATTATTCCACAAATTCTGAAATAATTCCAGAAAATATATAATAATATTATAAACCTTAGAAAATAACGTGGTTCCATTTTATATTCCTGAGCTTGCACCATAAATTCTACAAGTCCTAAAAATTAGTTATTAGCCTAAATAACTCCCAATAAATACTAAAAGTACTCAGAAATTTCCCAAAAACTTCTAGAAAATATATTTTATTATTTAGAACATAAAATAAAAGTTTGGGATATTTTTAATTATATTTGAATCTAAAATAAATTCTTGAAAATTCTAGAAAATTACAGAAAATTGTGAAAAATCCAAATTAAAAATTTCTGAAAAATCAGGGGGTTACACAATGGATACCTACCTACGTGGCTTTTACGCCGTGATCTTCGTAGCGATTATACGCGTTGTGTCCCTTAGTTGGACCCGCGTCACACGCTCATTCAAAAGATCATCTATACGCAGGCATTGGTTACTTTAACCATTGTGTAAAAGGGTGCTGTACTTTCCACTCCTCGGTTTCTACACCGACGGAGTGGTCAATGTCACTAAAACTCTATAAATAGAGACCTCTATCAATGAGGAACAAGGTCGACAAATTGGAGGGTCAAAGAAGTTAGGTCTGAAAACTGATCAAGAGATCCAGTACCAGATCCAACGAGAGAGAGAGAGAGAGAGAACCCGGAGCTCAGGCAGAGAGTAGGGATCGACGACTTTGGCATCGTGCATCCACCCTCTTTTGCAACCTTCGAAGCTGCTTCCTGTCTTCTACGGCACTTCTTCAATATCGTATGGTCCAAGGGCTAAAGTGATCGACTGCAGATCAGACACCTATAGCAATATATACCCAGAATAAATAAATTATACTCCCATATCCTCGTATAGTATCAAATTGTACAAGTTTGTTTGTAAAGAAAAGAAGGCGGGTTCCGTGTAAACCCTATATTGAATACATTTTCATTCTTTAGTTTAGTACCACAAACAAGATGGCGACTCTGCTGGGGACATCTTTCTCTTCTGATGAGGAAGCAATTGCTCAATACGATGCAGTATCCGTAGGATCCGTGAAGAAGACACTGGTCGTCCAATTCGACCAGTCTGCCTACGAAGACATGCTTCGAACCGGGGGTAGCTCTCACTCTCTCTTCGTCCAAGACAACAGGAAGCTGTACAAGGTCTGGATGCCCAAGACATCCTCTACCATTCCTGTGGACTCTTCGATCTCTCCGGCCTCTCCGACCAATGAGGTGGTAGCATTGCTCCCTCCGTGCCCTGCACGTAAAATTCAGTCTCCCGCTACGCGCGGTACAGACAAAACTTTGGGCAAAGCCTCAGCGCTTACCCAGAAGTATCCACTGCGCTCTACGCGTAGGAATCAGTCTCTCGCTACGCGCGGTACAGACGAAACATCGGGCAAAGCCTCAGCGCTAACCCAGAAGTATCCACTGCGCTCTACGCGTCGAAATCAGTCTCCCGCTATGCGCGGTACAGACAAAACTTTGGGCAAAGCCTCAGCGCTAACCCAGAAGTATCCACTGCGCTTTACGCGGAGAAACCAGTCTCCTGCTACGCGCGGTACAGACCAGACTTCTGATGATGCCTCAGCACCAAGTCAGAAGTACAAATTATCCTCTATGCGCAAGACAACATCTGACCTCTACGGGGAACCAGATGAGCGCCGTAATTTCCGCAGGGGGAAGCAAACGGCGGGGTACTCAACATCTCGGCCGTTATGCCAACAAAGAAGCAATCTACCTACCCTCCAGATTATGCGGGAAGCCAACGGCCGACTGAGGACCTCTTCAGCTTTACGTCAGTCTGAGCGAATCTCCAAATTACGCCAGGCGAAGTCCCATGAGGTAATGCATGCTCAGGCTACGAGAAGGCACCCTCCCCGGGGATTATCCGCCACCCAGATAGCCAATCTGTTGTACACAGGTGGCATAGGGAAAACCATGGTGCCCAATCTCTGCATGCCCTTTGATGGGAACAGAAGGAACAAGCCGTCGTCTTCTTCCTCTACTCCTCCTGATTTGTGCGCATATCTAATCCAGAAGCGTAAGGAAAGGGGACCTTCCAACATGTCTATTACGCCCCCTAGCGAGCAATGTTGTAATAGTCATAAAATTGTGATTGACTGCTACTGTTATAAAGCAAAACGGTCGGTTTTTGACCGATTGAGCTACTCTCAGTCTTTCCCAGAAGAAGAGCCCACGTATGCATCCGTGAACATGGCTTCACACATACCTAGAGGAGGGACGAGCTCAAGACGTCATCCCTCTGGGCCTCCGAGCTGAAGGAGATTCGAAGACCTCCTCAGGAACACTGAAGCTGGGGTGTTCCAAAATATCCGTGCAAGGTCACAGCAACCAGCTTTGTACTCGTCTGATTCCGACGTTGGGGGTCGCCAATCTCCCAGATTAGATGCTGAGAGTATAGAGTCGACTTCTGCTGCGACCTATACCTATCCTTCGAGGATGCCCTGGGAAATGGGAGTTTATGCCGTCGAAGATGAACGCGAGGAAGCTTCGCAGTCAGGAAACGCGGAACAACGCATCACTGTGCTGGAGATATCGCTGAAATAAATGCAATCCATGATGGAGAACATGCACCAGATGATGCGAACTAAGCACGCAGCTGCCGTGGCTCAAACGTCGGCCCCGCCAACTTAGATACGTGTGGGGGTGGACTTACCACCATCCAACCCGAGCCAAGAGCCTGCTCTAGATCAAGAGTCAGCAGTTCCTCCGCTTCCTCACTCGATGAATATATTACCTCCCGTTGGAGTCACAATACAACAAACTCTGTACTACAACGTAGCCCCGCTTCCAACTGAAAATCTGATGCAGGCAGTACGGGAGTTGAAAGCCAGTTTGACGCCTTGAAGCACAAAGATCAGCTCAAGAAACTGGGAATCAACCAGCCTTACCCAGCTATCTGGGAAGAGGTCCCTTTCCCTCCGAGGTACAAACCTCAGATTATGGCTCTGTTCGAGAGAAAAACATCACCAAGTCAGTACATAAACTATTTTAGTATAATGATGGTGTTGTTACAAGGGAATGATGCCCTCCTAACTCGGGTGCTCAAAGGCTGCCTCTCAGGAGTAGCCTACAGTGGTACCGTAACCTGGCGGACAACTGTATTACTTCCTTCGAGGACTTCAAAGCTTTGTTCTTCACGCGATTCTACGAGGGTGGAATGGACATGTCTATGTCCTCTCTTATCGAAGTCAAGCAAAGGAAAAAGGAGGACATTCGTACCTTCGTCGAACGTTTTCGTTAGGCCACCTTACAGATGCCTTTAGGAGTTCCAGACTCTGCGTTAGTAGACATTTACAGAAAAAACCTCCTTCCCGTAGTCTCGGTGTTTACAGGACCATATCAATTCCATGAGTGGCCCTCGTTCATCATCTCGGCAGTAGTCGCCGAAGACAACAGTCGCAAGGCGCGCGACAATGGCATCATGATCTCCGCCTCCGATAGAGGCAAAAGGTCATCTCCCAGCAGCGACCATCCTCGCAGCTCCAAGGAAAAAGAAGCTCTGACGGTCAATACGTCCAGGCAAAAGACCGTGGCGACCACGCAAACGAAATACGGGACTTCCAGGCCCATCGAAGTCTACTCTTTTGACGACGATGATATCCCTAGTATATTCGAGTGTCTCGTCAAAAGCGGCAAGATCACCCTTCCAGAGCTAAGGTGGCCCCAAGAAGTCAGCAGTACTGACGACCCCAAATATTGCATCTTCCACAGATACGTACACCACCCAACAAAGGCGTGTTACATACTGAAAAGGAAGATCCAGGGGTTAATCGATGCTAAGGCCATCACTCTGTATAACACCGAGAAGACGGTCACGGCCAACATGATTTCTCTGCGGTTTGGCGATCTGCCTCCCCAAGAAGTCATGGACGGTGTTACGCTCATTCCCCGGACCACGATGGACATCGTCAATCTTCCTCCAGCTGGGGGTCGAAATCATGACCTGGTACCCCTAACCACCCGGCAGGGCAAGATTATGTGGGTTCATCCGAATTTGGTGTCAGAGCTCGAGGAGGAGACTAAAGCTACTAAAGCTACGTCTAGAAAAAGCTCCAAATGCAAACCATGCCATATGGTCGCAACTTCTTCGCCATCGGACGAAGACGAGGTATTTGCTGCAACCCATTCAGGGAAGGCCTACCTCAACGACTATGGAGCGAGTCAGGAAGATGCACCGGCGGACGCTTCAACTGCCAAACCTTCAGGACCAGGCCCCGCCGTACCAGAGGCCAGCCCTTCAAAACTGACGCCGGCGGACAAAGGGAAACAAAGAGAAGTGCGCTTTGATAAACCTCTGAAAAATATTCCAAACAAAGGTTTTGAGAAGCCGTACAACTTCGACATCCTGGCCCAACTGGCTAATACACCAGCCTGGCTCTCCATCTTTGAGCTACTCAGGCTCTCCCAAGACACTCGTCTAGCCCTAATTGAAGCACTGATGCAGGCAAAGGCATGCTTGACCCAGCTCAAGTCCCCTGACGAAGAACCAGTGGCGTGTCCTCAATGCCACAGTGTGATGGAGGTGGTCCCAAATATCACTTTCACCCAAGACGATATGCTGTTAAAATATAACAAGCATGACAGGCCCCTCTATTACATCGGGTACGTCGGTTCCATAGAGGTCGATCGGATTCACATAGATCCGGGATCATCGATCAGCATCATCCTTCACAGTCTGCTCAGACCATTGAGGATTCTTACCAGCGAACTGGCTTACACCTCCACTACAATCGTGGGTTTCAATGCCGGAAGAAGTAAGCCGTTGGGAAAGATTCGCCTAAGAATCCAGATTGGCAACCTCAGATCGGTGGCCACATGTTAAGTGATCGATTCAGAGGTGTCCTACAATATTTTACTGGGAAGATCGTGGATCCACGATCACAACATCGTTCCTTCAACTCTACATCAATGTCTTAAATATGTAGACCCCCAAGGAATGGTACAAACGAAGGTTGCCGACCTAAACCCGTTTAAAGGAGTAGAGTCCTACTATTCTGACGTCGTGTTGTACTCTCAAGACCACACGGAAGAAGTGTCGGGCGAGACGGAGAAGGAATCCCACCGGGAGCCAGGAGAACCCTCTGCCGCACTACCGCTGTCAATCAGAGTGAAAGGACGAACCACTCGTCCAAAAGCCATAGAGCCTATGGCTATTCACCTGAACAAATCTAGCTCAGGAAAAGGAAGCAATTCTCCAGTGGTCACTCAGAACCAGAAGCCTCCACCTTTGGTCATCAACCTTCGGCGCAACGGGCGGCCGACCGATGTAAACGCAACCGGGAATGGAGTTCAAGATGATAATAAACATCCTCTTTTCCAGTACGTTAACGCTCAAATTCCAAAACAGGAATCTACTCCCCGTGACGAGGTAGAACCCATAGCACAAAAATTCTTGGAAGCTATAAACTCCTACCGTCCGTATGTCTGGAAAGTAGCATCATTATCCAACGTCATCACAACATATGGACCATATAAGGATTCTATCTTCATTGTCCCGCCTACCTGCAGCAGTCTGCGCCCAATATTCTTCGGCCGCATGTGCAATCAACCGACTGACCAGGAAGATCCTTTCGATGACGATATTGGGAAACTGTAAGTTTACCGGTACAGCCCGCAAGCGCTGAAGATCATACAAAACATGGGCTACGACTTAAAGCGGAAGCCAGGCCTCAACTACGGAAGAGGCAGACAAACGCCGCCGTGCGGCGACCCCCGCTATCGACAAACTCGTTTCGGGTTAGGGTATGCCACCTCCCTTACGACTTCCAAGTCAGACGAGGACACCCCTCCTCCCAGAATGGCTCGTCGCCCCCCGACTCACCTGATGCTCTCGAACAAACACTATCAGTAAATATGGTAGTGACAGATCCCTCAGAAGCAGATGAACAGGATTCTGAGCTGTTTGAGAATGACTCTTGGGCTCAACAAACGGATACGCAGTAGGAATTCCGCTTCGAGCAAAGAGAACCTTCCACCAAGGATGAAGTTATCCAAATTGATATTGGGGGTAAACTTTTGCCAAAACCGATATTCATCAGCAACAATCTTTCCCCAGCTGAACGGGAAGAAGTTATCCAGCTGATAAAAGAATATATCGACGTCTTTGCGTGGAATTATGAGGACATGCCGGGCCTTGACCCGAAGGTGGCTACTCATAAGCTCAATATATTGACCGACTCGAAGCCTATGAAGCAACACCAACGCCGGTTCTGCCTAGACATGATGGACGCCATCGAAGCTGAAGTCAAGAAGTTGATAGCCTGCGGTTTTATCTGGGAAGAATAATATCCCGACTGGGTCGCCAATGTTGTCCCAGTCATGAAGAAAAATAGGAAAATACGTATCTGCATCGATTACCGAGATCTGAATGCAGCCTGCCCCAAGGATGAGTTCCCTCTTCCCATCACGGATATCATGATCGACAACACCTGCAGTTTTGAATGCATGTCTTTCATGGACGGATTCTCCGGATATAATCAGATCAAGATGCATCCTGAAGACGAGAAGCACACTGCCTTCCGGACCCCGTTAGGAGTATATTGCTATACGGTCATGCCCTTCGGATTAAAGAACACCGGGGCTACATACCAACGGGCTATGAGTAACATATTCTATGAGCATTTAAGCAAAACAGTGGAATGTTACGTGGACGATATAGCCGTCAAGAGTTGCCTCAGAGACGATCACATTCGAGACTTGAGGACGGTTTAGAGTTAATGAGCCAACATCAACTCAAGATGAACCCTACGAAGTCCTTTCTGGGTGTATCCAGTGGCAAGTTCCTGGGATTTGTCATTACCGCCAATGGCATCCAAGTGGACCCTGACAAAGTTTAGGCCATCATAGAAATGCGACCGCCCCGTAATCTGAGGGAACTTCAGGGATTTCAAGGCCGTCTGGCCTATATCTGGAGATTCATATCCAACCTCTCGGGAAGATATCAGCCCTTTTTGTATCTCATGAAGAAAGGTGTATCCTTCATATGGGACGAAACCTGCCAGCAAGCATTCGGGGATATCAAACGCTACCTCACCAGTCCGCCAGTTCTGGTGCCTTCCATCATGGGAAGACCATTCTTGCTGTACGTTCGAGTGATGGATCATTCGCTAGGAGCTCTTCTCGCGCAGAAGAACGATGTGGGGCATGAACAGGCTATCTACTACCTCAGCAGGATGATGGTCGGAGCCGAACACCGGTACAACCCAGTGGAGAAAGAATGTTTGGCTCTGATGTTCGCTATCTAAAAAATACGGCACTATGTCATCGGCCAGACTATCCATATCATCACTAGGATCAACCCTCTTCGAGTACTAATGAGCAAGCCAAGTGTTCTTAATTTCCGGCTCGCAACTTGGACGATGTTGTTAACACCATATGACATGGTATACGTCCCACAGAAGTCAATCAAAGGCCAAGCGTTGGCCGACTTCCTGGCTGCTCATCCGATCCCGGAGGCCTCCAAATTATACGAGGATATTCCCGACGAAGATGTAGAATGTAATTTCACAATAGAAAGTGACGCGTGGCAACTGTTCTTCGACGGCGCCTCCAGGACTGGTCTCCAGGGAAACGTGGTTTCAGGGGTAGGAATCGTCCTGGTCACTCCTGATAAACTCGTCATCTACCGAGTGTATTCTCTCAACAAACCATGCTCCAACAATGTGGTGGAGTACAACGCTCTGTTAATCGGGCTCCAAGTCGCTAAAGAGCTGGGGGTCGAGTCCCTGGAAGCTTTCGGCGATTCTCTGCTTATCGTCAATTAAGTCAGAGGAATGTATGAAGTCCAGAATCCAGACCTCATCCCCTATCACCGAGCAACGGTCGAGATAGCCATGACATTCAAAGGGTTCTTCCTAGAGCATGTACCTCGATCTCAGAATCTAGAAGCTGATGCCCTAGCCAGTCTAGCTGTGGATTTAGCCACTCCTATAAGAAGGCATGATTCGGTAATCCTTCTTAACAGAGATTTATTTTGCGTAAAGAACAACTTTCACATAGAACGCAGCTACGTCGTGAACACGAATCCCCCTAGAAGAGACTGGAGAAGTCCCTTCATAGATTTTGTCGCATACGGAATCTTGCCGGAGGACCCCAAAGAAGCAGTATCCGTCAAAAGATGATCATTACGCTTCTACTTCGATGCATCTTCGTAATGCCTATATTGCCGGACCTACGACGGACTACTATTAAGATGTCTTTCTGACGACGAAGCACAGCAAATCATCCGGGAAGCTCACGACGGCGTATGCAGAGCGCACCAGCCCGATCCTAAGCTACAGGATCGTATCAGGAGAATGGGCTATTACTGGCCCACTATGATCATAGACGCGATCAACTATGCAAGACAATGCAGGGCCTGTCAGGTTCATGTAGACTTTATACACCAACCGTCTGAATATCTACATCCTACGGTTGCATCCTGGCCTTTCAAAACATGGAGTATGGATATTATTGGTCCTATTCACCCGTCTTCTTTCAGAGGTCACCGGTTCATACTGGCCATCATGAATTATTTCTCCAAATGGGCAGAGGCGATCCCTCTTACTGAGGTAAAGGCGTCTGACGTAATCAGCTTCATCAAGCATCACGTCATTTATCGCTTTGGGATTCCCCGAAGGATAATCCATGACAATGGGCCTCAGTTTATCAGCCAAGCATTTTATCGATTTTGCGATAAAAAATGAATACATAATATTGCCTCTACGGCATATTATCCAGCTGCTAATGGTTTGGCGAAAGCTTTCAACAAAACTATTATCAAACTCTTGAAGAAGTTCATCTCTTCAAACAAAAGAGACTGGAATGAGAAGCTGGACGAATGTCTCTGGGCATACCGCACAACGATACAGACACTGACAGGTTGTACCCCATTTTCACTGGTCTACGGGAGCGAAGCAGTTCTTCCCATTGAAATCCATATCCCGTCGCTCAGGATAGCCGTGACTAATGAGCTGACTCGAGAAAAGAATGACCTGTTAAGGCTTCAAGAGCTGGAAGGATTAGACGAGAAATGCCTCCAAGCTCAACAGCGTATCGCGCACTACCAAGCATGCATTTTCAGAGCTTTCAATCATAAAGTAAAGGAAAGAGTGTTCAAAGTCGGCGAGCTAGTTTTAGCCGTAAGAAGGCCGATGATTCTTACTCACAGGAGTAAAAGGAAATTCCAGCCCAAGTGGGAAGGTCCCTATGTGATCGAAACAACGTTATCGAACGGCGCTTACAGGTTAGCCCAACCTAATGGAGACCTGTTAATGGCTCCTATTAACGGTAAATTCCTGAAGAGGTACTATGCTTAACCTCCTCCGTTCAAGTGGAATATAGCGAGAATCTAAATTCTGACAAAACTACTTCCACAACGAAGCTAGTTAGGTCATATTCTATCATGTCCGTATGACCTCTGAATAGGTATGTCCTGCTAGAAGTTTATCAAGAGTTTATCACGTCCATACTACCTCTGATATCACTCTCACCCAAACCTGTCATTTACATTCCGAAATGATGGGTCCACAAAGTCAGAAAAGATTCGCTTTATTTATTCCCGAAAGGAGCAAAATTACATTGGGGAAGCAAAGAGAAGAAGGGGTACATCATTGTGGGGGAGCAGTCAGATCGCGAATCAGCTTCGCCAGTGCAGCCACTCTCTCGTCCCTGGAAACCAAGGCATCAGCGCGGGCCTGTTCTAACCGTGCCTCAGGATTGTTCGTGAAGGACAGTTCGGCCCTTGCCCGGAGAGAGCCAGCTCGGGCAGATTCTGCACGCTCTAGGTCCCGTCGCTACGCCTAGACCAGCCAGCGACTGAGAAGCCCACTCCTCTGCCAGAGTGAGTTTCTCCTTCAACCTGCGAACCCTCGCTGCGTTCCCTTTATGCTCGGATTGGCACTTCGTCTTAAGAGCGCCAGCCTCCTCCACGATAGCTTTTTTTTATCCACCTCCAGCTTATGTGCTTCGATGGAATTATCTAAGCTCTCCAGCTGTTTGGTAAGCCGCACAGTCATGGAGTCGTATCTGGCCTGGACTTTGGCTTCAAAACTGCCCCAAGTCAGCTGCAAGTATTCATTAATAGGTTGCTCCAACCCATTAACCATTACCTCCAGGGCGTCAGCTACCCCGGAATCGTCGAACTCTCTGACAGCCCCAATCAAAAACTTGGAAGCCTTCTTCAGACGCTCAAAATCCAGATTCTTTGCCAACACCATTGATATCAGCGTGTTCAAATTGGTGTAGAAGGTGCTGGTATACAGCTCGGTCAATGCAACCAGATCTGGTTGGACGCCAGGAGTGGCCGCGATATTGGCAAGTTCCCCTCCAGGAATGATTGCGGACGAGGTGGCCACAGCCGCCGCCTCGACAGGTGGTGCAACCAAAGAAGGCACGATAACGACGGTCGAAGTCATCGGCATACTCGCAAGAGACGAGGTCACGATGACGGGTTCGTCCTCCTCTTGAGGTGACGAAACTACTCCGGGCGAGCTGGCCCCCGAAGCTATTTCTCCCTCGAAGTCGAACGCCTCCGTATCATCGTCGGGAGCCCGAGCAGAGCCGAAATGCGCTTCAACGCTATACTCCCCATGGACGCCATCTTCTGAGAAGAGGACAAGAAAGTTGATATCAATATGATAGTAATCTTTCTAAGAGGAGACATAAAGATGACCTTTACCCGTAGCCAACGATATATATGCCACGTCTGCAGCCGATGTTGCTATATCACGCCTTAATGATGCAATACGAACTGTCATACCTGGGGAAGGAGGTGGACTAACCAACATCGCCAGGAGCTCCACCAAGCCTTCACCGAGATGCGGTTGAGGTTCGTCAGATGGAACCTCGCTGGTCATAATCACGGACGCGGCAGGAGTTTCCTCCGTTGCTGGTCCAGGGGAAGATTCTCCCATTCGCCTCCGCCACGCAGAAAATTTTTCAGCTACCAGAGGTAGTGGCAACGACGGCAGCCTCAAGCAGGAGCCTTCCGGCACCGCCAACCGAAACTGAGGGTCCCTCTCCGAGAGGCGGGAAACCTCCAATCAAAAGGACATCCCCAACAGGAGGGGCAGCAGGTTCCTCTCTAAGAGCCTCAATGCCAGAAATCCGGAGAGGGCGATCCACCGTCTTCTTCTTCCTCTTGTGAGGGGAAGTCTGCTTCGAAACAGGAGCACTTTGCTTCCCAGAGACCGCCAAAGCCCCCGCAGGCGGAGGCACTTCGCACCTCGGCACCGACACCAGGGGCTCATCCGGAGTGACGGACTCCTCACCCTCGTCAGATGAAACCGAGGGGACTTCGATTCTTCTCCCAGGCTTGGAAGAAGGCACCCTGAAGCTTCCACGCGTGTCAAAATCGCGATGGAGGGTATTGATCGCCACGTAGAACTTAGCATACGAATGGAGGATCCGTAGCTCCATGGAGAGGGTGGCTACTGGCACGATAAAGATTGCTCCCGTGCAGCCCATGATGAAGTACCGCCATCCCCTGGCTCCATCAATGAGTCCACCCCTGGACCTGAAGCTGGTGATGGCATTTCCCACGTGCAGCTGATCGTACCCAAACTGCCTGACGAACCGACTGGGCAAGTAAGGCTCGAAGAAGCAATGATCCTCGCTTCTGTATAGCAAATGGGAGGGTCTGATACAGACCAACCAATTGAAAGCTTTCGGAGAAAGATTGGTCTTTTCTCCGCCTAAATCCTCAAGCCTAATCCCTGACTGATTATGATGTACAGAAGGGACAGTGCAGAGGAGCTTCCAGCAATGACCGAGGCTCAGCGCCAGCCGACAGTCCACGACTATGTTCACGTTCCAGAGGGAGTCCTTGTAGTTCAGCAAGAAACTGCCCCCCGCGCTGCTACCAGGACCGGAAGACATCACCCGGGGGTTGTGGAAAATTAACCATCCCATCAAGTACAGGTATGGTAACTCTACCCGGGGAAAGCTATCACGCCGAGCTTCATCGACGAGCAGTCCGTCAGTCATGGCTCTCAGTCCAGCCTGTATACGGCACACTATGGCAGGGAGCAAGCCCAGCCTTGCCCCGAACACCAGACGGACGGCAGGCTACAGGATATCCGGTGAATGCGGTCCGCGGATGCGATACCGGGCACCACTACTCGACGCAGCCATAGGGAGAGAAAACCAGCCAGCTTGGCTTCCTCGAACAAAGGCCTGCGGCAGCGCCTCAAGTAACTATAGGCCTTAGTGCCTTCAGGGTACTTTCCTATCCCGTCATTGAGAAACTGATCTGGAGCTTTAGCGTCCTCCATAAGATCCTCAACGACCTGGGCACTGAGCACGCCCAAGCAGTTCACGGGCTTATGCTTGTCCCCCGAAACCTTCACCGACTTGACGGCCCTGTCCCGGTGGAAGAAGAGGTAGGACATCCACTTAGTGGTATGAGCCAAATCAGAAGGCTTATTATAAAAAGCAGTGCACGCGAAGTAGTGGCACATCATCTCCTGATATACCTCCACAACCCGAGGGTCCGAGTCCTCTAACTCCCGGTTGGTGGGAACATACTCTTCGTACGGAGTATCCCCCATCGGCAGTCTCGAGATCGCTGCCATTTCGTGAAGGGCCAACCCTAACTCCCCCAGTGGAGTGGCGAAGGTCCCGGTGAGCAAAATGTATCGCTCCATCAGCGCCAAAAATAGGTTAGGGTTGGGAGGCAACCCGACACTCGTCACGCTCACGACGGCATATAGTCCAATGACTTCCAACTCTCTCAGAAAATGCTTCAAGGCCCAGTCAACTAGGCGGGACCATCGGAGGTTTGTTGGGGTGATCCACCCATTGCACCGAGGATTTTCCTTGGGATATACCCCCCTCGCACCATGAAGTCATTGCAAAAAGTCGGCAATTGGACCGGCTGGATCACTGAATTGTCTTCACTCGGGATGCTGCCCGGGCACAGTCCCCTGAACAACGTCACGACACCAGAAGGGCGGCTGACAAACGACCCCTGGTCAGCTCCTTTCAGGTGAAAGATCTTCCCCGACTTCCCGTGAAGATCAGGAGTCAGCGTCCACGACATCCTCCTACGATGTGTGGCATGGAAGAAAGCCGAGATGGGATAATCTCTCGGCATCATGGGCAGATACAAGACCACGCTCTCGGCAGGGAAAACCTAGGGTTCTCTCTTGGGCTTCGTCTGGGACTGCTTGTCTATCATGTCCCCAAAGAGAAATGCCGACTTGATGTACTGCTCCCCATCTACGTACGTTAGGGGCTCCCCGTTGATCATGCTTAGCAGCATTCGCTGGCCCTGAGCCAATATCAATATCCCCCTTCCTTCACGGTACTGGGGTCCGGAGATAGAAAATGTCACGTGCGACAGATCCTCCAGGTAGTTCGAGTGCAGCATCCCGGCAGCAGAACCCATCACCTCAGCCAGTGGAGACTCCTGCAAGTTAACTGCGAGAGTGCAAGAAAAACACGTCATTACGAATCTTGCAACAAAAAGACCAAGAGATGACAGTCTGTGCTCTACGCCAAGACTGTACAAAATTTAGTCATTTTATGCCAGAAATCACATCCTGAAGCGTAATTGGCGGTATACGGTCCGTGCTTTACGCCAGACTGCTAAAATTCTAGTTATTATGTCGGAGGTCCCATCCAAAGCGTAAAACTAAAATTTTATAGTATACACCAAGTCTTTGGCAGCCAGAGGTTTTACGCTCATAACTGCGAAGACATGGAGTTTTTACGCTGACACATTAGAAATATGGGCGTAAAAGATGAAAACGTCTCCGTGCGTCATCTTTCTCGAAGAGGCTATCAGCACAGAAGACAACCTAGCGCGGTCACGTTCAACGTGTGCGAAGGATTTTTCGTCGTTCTTTGTCATTCCCAATGGCTATACCTCTAAGGCCGGGTGCGCTACTCGTCGGCAGGATCCTTCGCTCAGAAGGAAGTTCACCTTGCCCGATCGAAGACTCTCTCGCTGGGACAGAAGAACGAGAGGAAGAGCCTATACTCTTTCCCTTAGTATAGGGGGTTTGCTTCGGCGCCATTTCTGGAAACTCGGAGTGCTCGGAGAAAGAACGAGGGGAAAAAACTCAAGCAATCAAAGCTCTCTTTCGCAGAAGACGGATAAAAAGTTTTTCTCTCAAAAGCTTGGGATATATATAGAGTTCGGATCGACTCCTCGAATCCTCAGATGGGCTCATCGAAACCCCAACCAAATCCCAAAAAATTAAAAATATGGTTATGATTGGGTACTACGTCAGCCCACTACTCTCGAAAGACGGACAGTCAGCAAATTCGAAGAGTTTTTCGTGCAAAAGCTGGTCAGCGGTTCCTATACTAAGGAGCTTTCTACGCTCGACAGCAACAGATTTACGGTTTTTACGCTCGCAAGCTATAAGTCTATGGTTTTACGCCAGGATGCCTTTGTGCTCGGTAGCTTTTATGCTCGATAGGCTACAAACCTATGACTTTACGCTCAGCAGATACCAAATCGATGATCTCACGCTCGATGGCGTTTAGTTTACGCTCGGAGGCAACAGATCCGCAACCTTTACGCACGAAAGATTTTTTTATTCACAGGCTACAAATCTACAGTTCTACGCTAAGGAGCTTTCTACGCCCGACAGCAACAGATCTACAGTTTTACGCTCGCCAGCTAGCAGTCTATGGTTTTATTCCCGGATGCCTTTGTGCTTGGTAGCTTTTACGCTCGAGAGGCTACAAACCTACGACTTCATGCTTAGCAGATCCGAATCTACGATCTCACGCTCGATAGTTTTCTACGCTCAATAGACTACGAACTCAGGATTTTTAGCTCATCTACACTATGGATCTCTGACTTTCCGCATATCCGAATAGCAAGGCGGTCGATTACAGAAGTTTACACATAAGATACTCCTTCTTGACCTCAATATATCCCAAGTACCCGAAGCATACAGAGTTTAAACATTGAGAAATTACTCTTCTCGGGTCAATTGGAGGTTCACCCAGACTCCAGTCTGAATATCTCGTCTGTCAAAGATGGCAACTCAGTTTGACAGCCATTTCTCGACCCTGTTCCAAGGGATTTTTCGAGAAGTCATTCTTGAAGACGAAGTCTGAACAAAAATTCTGTTCATCAGAAGTAAGAACTCAACGTGGTTCCTCAGTCCTAGCAGCAGGACAGTTCTAAACGTTCAAAATGCTCAACAGCGTTCTATGGACTATGCGCTACGCGTAAAGGAGCGGGCCAAATACTCTTCTTATCAGAGTTGGCGTAAAGAATCAGACGTGTCGAAGCTAAACATATTTAGACTTCACAGTAAAGTATGGCAAGACGATCATATGCAGAGAAGAAAGACAATTTTTATTAAAGATTAAAGTCATGATTATATATGAGGGAAATCCTGTCTACAAGGGGTTTTTCTTCATTCTTCATGGTTACATATGAGGGAAATCCCGTTTACAAAGGGCTTCCTCATCATCCTCGTCGGAAGATCGCCCCCAGGATCCATTCTACCGGGTTCTCGCATCGGCACAGGTCTTCCTCTTCTCCTATGGCAGTTCATCGACCACCACAGTCATGAACAAGAAGATCCTCCATACGCCATAGCCGATCCAGTTGAGGTTTCTTTAACCCAACTCGATCGAGGACAGCAGTCACAGTATGTCTGCTCTTGTCCGCGGAGGTCTCAGGGGAAATATACAGCTTGTAAGCTGCGTGGTCTAAATACGACCCTTCCCTTCTCCTGAAAGAACAACCATATGAAGTTGCTGATTATCCCGAGCAAGGGAGGCTAAGATATCCTTCCATGATCCATCGTTGCAGTGGACACTTGCTCGAAGACGCCGTCTTTTTTGGCTCCTTATACGCTGGAAGAACATGATCTCCTTCTTCCTCAGATCGACCCGGCGAACTCCGGCGATCATCTCTGCGTGGTGATAAAAATATGGGAAAAACAGGTTAACTCCCCCAGCCTTTTTATAGGCGAAAGAGGTCACACCGGTCCCCAATAAATCTGTCATAAAGACAGCATCGACCATTTCAACCCTCCATTCAGAAATGTTTCGAGTCACGAGGTGCGGTTCATGCTTCATTCAAAGCATTCCAAATTCTAAGGAATTTGAAAGCTTTGAAGGGGTCTTGTAGAAGCATGAAAAATACGCCGGATAACTATACGCAGCATGTTAGTGCAGAGCGGCGTAAAGCAGAGGCCTTAAGAGCCATCAAGCGTGCAACAGAGCTCTTTCCGCCAAGAACGCAGCGTAAAGTACAAAAGCTCGAAGGACCATCCGCGTAAAGCAGTACGTCCAAGCCACTTCAGCATAAAATAGGGTGCTTCATCACCTCATCCTCTTTCAGACGCGGCATTAAGGTGTACAAGAGACGCTTCGTATTCTCCGAGGTGAACCTGTCAGACCCTGCAACTAAGATCCTACAATGAACCTGACGTCTGGACTTCTGACAAAAGGATACGGCTCGACTACTCAGGCGACGGCTATAATGATGGCACAGCACTGTGACCCAGGCTGTCAAATACCGCCATCCCCTTCGTGTAAACTGTTTTTACAAGCACGAAGGGATACGCTGCCTTGTTTATACCGGCAAAACACGAGCTGTTTACGTTCTGCAGTAGACAAAACTGCTTGCCACACCAAAAGCTGCATGCCGTACGGGGTTCGAGGCACGTCTCTTCGCCTAATGCACAGAGCGGTAACAGTTTCTCAAGGCACGTCTCTGCGACTGGTGCACAGAAAGGGTTGCAGACCGTCAAAGAACACGCCTCCATATTTAATGCACATGATAGTGGCAAATCTCAGCATTTAATGCAAGAGATTTGATTATATCTTCAAAAGCCGTAATTTCGGCTAAGACGTCCCCATCAGCACTCTGGCACGGTACGCAGCGGCTTCTACGCCCACGCAGCTCCTGTGCCCTCTCTGTCTCTATGACCACTCGGCTTCTACGTCTGTTCGGCTTCTACGTCCACCCGGCTCCTATGCTCTCTCAGTCTCTATGACCACTCGGCTTCTATGCCCATTCGGCTTCTACGCCTGTTCGGCCTCTACGACCACTCGACTTCTACGCCTGTTCGGCTTCTACGCCTGTTCGGCTTCTACGCCTGTTCGGCTTCTATGCCGGTTTGATAACTATTTGGCTTATATGCCATGGTGACAGACATTTGGCTTCTATGCCAACCTCTTCTACACAATGGATACCTACCTACGTGGCTTTTACGTCGTGATCTTCGTAGCAATTATACGCGTTGTGTCCCTTAGTTGGACCCGCGTCACACGCTCATTCAAAAGATCATCTATACGCAGGCATTAGTTACTTTAACCGTTGTGTAAAAGGGTGCTGTACTTTCTACTCCTCGGTTTCTATACCGACGCAGTGGTCACTGTCACTAAAACTCTATAAATAGAGACCTCTATCAATAAGGAACAAGGTCGACAAATTGGAGGGTCAAAGAAGTTAGGTCTGAAAACTGATCAAGAGATCCAGTACCAGATCCAATGAGAGAGAGAGAGAGAGAGAGAGAGAACCCAGAGCTCAGGCAGAGAGTAGGGATCGACGACTTTGGCATCGTGCATCCACCCTCTTTTGCAACCTTCGAAGCTGCTTCCTGTCTTCTACGGCACTTCTTCAACATTGTGTGGTCCAAGGGCTAAAGTGATCGACTGCAGATCAGACACCTATAGCAATATTTACCCAGATTAAATAAATTGTACTCCCATATCCTCGTATAGGATCAAATTATACAAGTTTATTTGTAAACAAAAGAAGGCGGGTTCCGTGTAAACCCCATATTGAATACATTTTCATTCTTTCGTTTAATACCACAAACAGGTAATTAGCAATTATTATTTTTTGTTTATTTAAGTTAAATATTTATTTGGTAATTTATTGAACTATAGAAACTCTTTGCCATAGTCTTGAGATTTTTAGTACAACACTATCCCTTACCTTACAACCAACTTTGAAAACTAGACTTAGATGAGCCTAATTAGGCCAATGCATTAATTTTCATATCTAAAATTATATTTCTATGCTACGTTTTGGTTGAACAACTTTTGCGGCACAAAATCTAGAAATTGACATTTCAGCACCTTACCGTTGCATATAATTTTAATATGCAACGTCAATTATTATTTTTGGAAACCAAATTCTTGCATATCTTTTGTGCAACTTAATTAAATTAAAATAATTATTTAAATAATGAGCCCAAGGATCATTAGAGGTCTAACAAACCTTAATGGATCCCCAATCACACTTCTTTTTTGGGCCCAAATTAATTCCAAACAGCCAATACCCATAGGCCCAACAAACTAATATATATATATCTGTGCTCCTCTCCTTTCCCAAATCCCTAGCCCCCCTCCTCCTTCATGAATGACCACAATACCTCCCCCTTATTTTTTACATCTCTTATTCCTTCTCTCCTTTTCTTATACCTTCACGCACCCCCATGCACCTCTAGGCCACCCATTGGCTGACCCCTTTGCACCCGAAGACCCCATTTTTGGCCGCCAGGGTGTTGCTACTGTTCAAAGCATTAAAAATGCCTCAAACCCCCCTAAAAACTATAACTTATTCATCTATTTTAAGTCCCCTAGTATCACATCAAGTTTTGTAATGTTTGGAGTTCGTTTGGTACTCCACCTGGCCATAGTCGCGAAAAAGGTCCCCGCCGTAATTGCGTACGTGTAAGTTTTTCAACTCCGATTCTTTTTCATATTTTTCATGAAATAAAAACTTGTTTAGAGCCATATTTATGTTATATGGTGATTAGAAATATTTTTATGCATATAAAACTAAAATTTTATGTACGAAACTACCCTTAGTTGTTGAACAACCTAGACACGGACACGGTGTATTAGTACTAGTTTTTGTTCTTCAAAGGTTGCCATATTTTAATTATGTAAATAAATTCCAGAATTTAATATATTAAAATTATATAATATTTAATATATTATTTTATTATTGATGATTATTTTGTGCTAATAGGGTTATTGCATGCATAAACTACATGGTGTAGTTGCCTAGAATAACTAGTTGTCGTCCGTAGAGACTTTTTGGCATGCAATGATGTTGGGTTAGTTATTTTCATATAATTATAAATATTTACATAATATTAAACATATTAAATTTAGTATAATATAATGGAAGGATGTTAGTTATAGATGTTCTATGCATAGATAAGTAGAAATAGAAGGAGTTGTATACTAGTAAGCATAGATTAGATAATGCACTTATAACACTTTGGAACCAAATAATAGGACAATCCATATATGGTTAATTATTATTTTTTGTGTTTGTATATGTGTTCTTAATTAGGCCTTGGATTAAGACTTTAGAGTAACTTTGGGACTGCCAGGCAAGTATATCTTGCCACTACTACTATTTATCTACATTCACATCTGCATATTTTATTTTTATCATTTATTTTTATATTAATCTATATTATTAAACTGTGTGTCTAAGAAAACTTGGGTGCAACGACGGATTACGTCCTCTTTTGTTTCTTATTTTATTTATTATGCATATTGACCTAGATTTAAGAGACCATCCCATGATTGTGAGGTATTTTATATCTCCTTCGGCCTTGACACTTTTGTTACACAAGTTGTTAGTCCCAAATAGATCATGGACTTGCATATTATTGGGCCAATAATGCGTATGAGACATGCGATAGGAGATAACTGCTAATAAATTTGTATGCTAGAAGACTTGGCAGTTATTAGAGGTATTCTAGTGTTGTAGATATGACACGAATAAGAGCATTGGTGGAAAGGACAACTGTTAGCGTAAGGGATCTCATTGTTTATTTACTTTCCTCGAGTTGGCCACGGGTGACTCGATAGAGCGCTACATGTGTCAAGCATTTATTTACTTTCCTCTAGATTGGCCACGAGTGACTCGGTTGAGCACTACGTATGTCAAGCACTTGTATGCGTCGAGAGCTTCTTATTAGGATGTTGTCCTCAAAAGTTTATTTTACATAGAATGGTTATGAGACATTTTTGGATGTTTATTTTTAGTATAATATGGCTTGCTTTTTGTCACTACCACATTTTAGGAAAAAGGGTATTTTAGTAATTTCCTATTTAAATAAATATTGTGCATGGTAAATAATTTTTGTTGTATTATTTAATTATTATTGGATGTTATTTAATTATTTTGGACTTATTTTAGTGGACCCAACTAGTGTAGTTTGGACCCATGGACCAACATGAATTAAATAGTTAGATTTGGCCCATTTAGAAAGTCCATAGTTAAGGAGATGGATTAAATTAATTAAGTGATTAGACTAGAAGCTTCCTTCCTTAATTATTTCTTCATGAGAGGCCCCAAGGAGTACATTGGATATTTTACAATTGCTTGGAAGAGGGGCAAGGCCGGCCTATTAAAAGAGGAGGGAAATTTCTCTCTCCTCTCATTCTCATTCCAAATCTAGATCTATAATTTCCCACTCCCAAATTCCCTCCATTCCCATTCCAATTCCCTACCAAATTCATTCCAAATTCTTCCCAATTCACCATTAGAGAAGGAGGAAGCAAGGATCTAGAAGAAAGAAGCAAGGATCTACAAAGAGAAGCAAGGATCTACAATTTGTAAGCAAGTTCTTTTCAATTGGAGGTTTCATTGGGAATCCATCTCCCAATAGGTATAATTCAGATTTTTCCATTTAAATAGCTTCTAAATATGAGATTTAATCATGTAAAATCAACCTATACGTATGTACTACCCATAGGACTTTGTTTTGTGTTCATAGGAGACCCATGGAGAAAGTTATGGTGCTTTTTATGTTAATTTTGTTGGAATTCCGAATTTATATTTTGTTGTGTGTATCAATTGATCCTATAGATCAATTGGACATAAGCTTATGTGTTTGGGGCTAGTGTTGTATCCATAATTTGGTACATGTGGTTCGTATCCCAACTATTTGGTAATACGTGTCATTTTGGGGGGTTTTCCTCCGACACGGGGCTTTGAACATGTCGTATTTTGACACGGACACATAGATCTACTTTTGACACTTTGATTTATTCATAAATATTATTTGTGATTTGTTTGTATCCTTCGGGGTGCAATTGGTTGTGTGTTGGACTCGTGTCACATGCGTATCCTAGATCTAGTGGGATACGGTGTGATACTCTCCAATTGTGTAGATTTTTGAATAGATCTAATTATGTATGGTTTAAATTCTTCAATTATAATTAGTAAATATATATAGATATTATATATTTATTTTGTGTATTTATTATAGTAATTATTGTAGCATAGATCTATATATTTTTGTGTGTGCTAATATGATGTACAAATACAATATGTAGCTTTCTTGCATGTAATTATATATGTACTTATGTTAATAGTATAAATTATACATAAATGTTTTATAAAATATATTTATGTGTTTAATTGTGTAATTATATTATTTATAATTATTATATAATTATTTGTATATTAATGTATATATTTTAGGTGTGCTTCTAGCCATGTAAAATATGAACATTAATATCTGCATGTGTTGTAACTATTAGTATTTAATTATAAGTTTATATGTGCATATATATATAAGTATATAATTATTTATTTATATATATGTATTGTGATTATTATTGCATATATATATTTATATATATATATATTTTTATATTTTTATTTATTTTGGTGACAGTGGTTTCTATGACAGGAAACTGTCATTATTTGGTCTGAACAGCAGCCGCTGTACAGTGGTCAGCATTAATGACAGATCTGTCATTAATGCTGCGGCAGTTTTGAGCGGCAACCTTTCAGCGATATTTTTTTGTGACAGTTTGAAACTGTCAGCAAACTGTGACTGCAACGGTTTTGTATATGGAGTTTCTGCGACAAATTTTCAGTGACAGTCAAGACTGTCACTATTAAACCTGTTTTTATTTTATCTTGTTTTGTTCACTGTTTTCAGTGACGCTTTGGCAGTTTTAAATTATATTTTATATATTATTATTGTATATATATATATGTGTATATATATGTGTTTTGTGAGGTATAATATTTGTAATAATATATTATTTTATTTGTATACATATTGGTTTGTATATATATTATTTTAGGGTATATATTATTTGTATTATTAGTATACTTTGTGTGAGTATCTTTTGGGATCTAATTTTTATTCCTAAATTATTGTATTTTATTTCTATATTATTTATATAGTTTTCTTGTGAGGTTGACCTTGGTTTGACCATGTTTGACTTTAGAGTTGACCATAGTTGACTTTTGACTTAGAATTTATTTATTGACCTAGGAGTTGACTAGTTTGACTTGTTCTCTTTCCGGGACCTTGTATTAATGTGGTATTCCATATCTAGGTCTTCGAGGCACCGAGTCAGACATATGTGAGACTGTTCTTTGGATTTCAGGCGAGTACATTCTTTGATAGTTTCTCATTTATGATATCCTCTATGTTCGTTGTATCTAGTGTAGATTTACATGTTTCTCTCGACACTATGGTTACACGGATTGGTATATCCGGATCTCGTCATGAGATGTTATTCCTTGGTATATGGTATATGGTATATATGGTACAAGTATTATTTCATTGGTTATCTTGTACATGTACAGACACCGATTCTCGGGGAGACTAGCTATCTTCTTGGGAAATCTAGTGCCATAGCATACCATGGTTGGATCTATTATACCAGTTGGGGGTGGAGAGTATTAGTATAGATATGTGATCAAATCCCTATTGAATAAATTATTAGTAAGCGAATAGTGTTGATCATGCACCGCACGTATGATTAGCCAGGCCGCATTGTATCTTGCCCAAGCCGATCACATGTTAAGCTAGTACTCACACACTTAGTCATTAGTATTATTGTTTCATTTGCATATTATTTATTATTGTATTTCTTTCTAGTATTTCCTTATTGTCTATATATCTCTTGTATCTATTTTGTGCATCTTGTTTATCCACAGCTATTTACGGTTACATAGTTTTTATCATGGATTAGAACTGCTGTTAGAGATGTACTCTGCTCCTTTCCTGACTGGATATATTTTTCCAGATGACACTGAGGAGTACCCTACCTATTATGGACCCCAAGATATTGTGGGTTTAGATTCGGAGACCCTGGCTCAAGAGGGACTTATCCCAACTGAGACAGTTGACCCTGGAGTGTAGCTTGTAGTATGATAGTATTCTTTTGTACTAGATTTGTCTCCAGCTTATTTTTGTTACTCTTCAGACTCATTGATGTATTATTTTAAACTCATGAGTTGATGACTATTCTATTCTTATCTGATCCGTGTTCATTCTATCTTAGTTCTGTGATTGAGTACACTATCTTTTGGTGGTTCATTATATTAGATAGACTTTCTAGACAATATTCTACCGCCGATTCTGCGGCGTAGGCTGGGCGTTGTTTCCGACTAGTACCCTTACCCCGGGTGCGGGTCGTGATACGTTTTTGGTGGTGGCCCATGCAGGTCTAGCTTCACAAGTATGTGATGTCATGGTAGTGCGACAACTTAGTTGTACTACTGCGAGCCTGCAATAGCATATAGGATATAGGCTGAGATACTCAATCACATCTAGGAAAATTCTTTTGATTCAACTATTCTCCTTTGATATTGATACTTGATTTCTTAAACTGTCCTTTCCTTGATGTCTTACATCTTGTGCCATATTGATTCTTTCTTTCGCTTTGTCTCAGGATGCCGCCTAAGACTAGATCACAGCAGGGTAGAGCAGCTTCTGAGAGGACTGCGACATCCCGAGGGCCTGCACCAGTCACTTCTCCGGTGATTGGAGTGTCAGCTGCTTTCGGAGGTCCACCACCTACTCAGAGGACTTTGCCAGCTGTATCTGAGGGGCTTCCACCTCCACCTCCTGTGCCAGCAGAGGCGTCACAGATGTTTACACTGTTTCGTGAGATGCTCGAGGCACAGAGGGCTCAGTCAGAGGCACATCAGAGGCAGACCGACGTTCTACGACAGGGCATCAAGAGTGCTCATTAGCTTGCTCGTACTGTAGTTGAGAGAGGAGTTCCGATCCAGCAGCAGGTTGTTTCTCAAGTTGCTCAGCTTCGACCAGGCAACATTCAGGACTTCAAGAAACTGAAGCCTAGGGTTTTCAAAGGGACAGAGGGCATCGTCTATGCTGATGATTGGCTCGAGGACATTGAGCGTCTTATGAGGGTGTCCCGTCTTTCTGAAGATCTGAAGGTTGAGGCGGTAGGACTTCAACTGTTCGACGTCGCTCGCACTTGGTTCAGGAATGAGCCGGTTCTAGTTGACGCAGGACAATCTTGGGAGGTATTCAAGGACCTTTTCAAGAAGAAGTTTTTCGCTCGGATAGACAGGATTGACTTGGGGAGACAATTTGAGAGTCTCATTCAGGGAAGCATGTCTGTGGAGGAATACGCTGCGGAGTTCGGTGGGTTGAGCCGATTTGCAGAGTACTTGGTGAGGGAGCCGGAGGTTCGAGCTATTCGTTTCCGAGAGGGTCTAAACTGGGAGGTGAAGATTATCATTTCGTCTTTTTATGAGACATACTCGGAGATACTTGTAGAGGCACGCAAGGTTGAGCGGGATCTGGGTTTGAAGACCAAGAGAGACCGTGATTCTTTTCTGGGGGCCAACGGCAGTACAGTATCTGCCAAACGTCCTCATTTCCAGTCCAGACCTTTCCAGCAGCCACAGCAGAACCAGACTCCAGCTAGAGCGCCTTTTCACCAGGCACTTCAGCAGCAGAGACAGTTACAGCAGGCCCCATGCAACTTCTGTAAGAAGCCCAGCCACATCTGGGAAGTTTGCAGGAGGAGGCTTGGAGTTTGTTTGTATTGTGGTACTGAAGGGCATCAATCGAGGGAGTGTCCTTGTCGTGCAGTTCAAGGAGCAGCTCCAGCTTTGAGGACACAGACGAGACCACCTGCAGCACAGCCAAGGGGACCGCTTCCGACACAGCAGCAGCGTTTTGTCCAGCATCAACAGCAGGGAGGTGCTCGGCAGGGACGAGCGTTTGCTATGACGGTCGAAGAGGAGGAACCCACAAGAGATGTCATCGCAGGTTCTATTCTTCTTGATTCCATTCCAGCCTTAGCTTTGTTTGATAGTGGTGCTTTCCATAGTTTTGTATCTGTTTCTTTTGCTCTGAAGCATGGTTTGGTAGCTGAGTCTTTGCTTAGGACTTGCAAGATCATGACCGGGGGAGGCATTATCCTAGTTAATGATATTTGCAAGGATCGGAGAGTTACTCTGGGAGGCTGGGAGTTGAGTGCGTGTCTACTTGTAATGCCACTTCCAAGCTATGACATTATACTTGGGATGGATTGGTTGAGTAGGCACCGTGCTAGCATAGACTGTAGAGGAGGTAGAGTTTTGTTTGGTCCGCCAGGAGAGCCAGAGTTCGAGTTTACTAGAGGAGCTGCGGAGCAGGAAGAAGGCATTATTTGTGGAGCTATGGTAGAAGACAAGGAGTTGCCACAACCGTTGATAGCAGAATTCTTGGATGTGTTTCCTGAGGAATTGCCAGGATTGCCACCAGATCGAGATATTGAATTTTCTATAGACTTGGTGCCAGGTGCAGAACCAATTTCGCAACATGTCTATAGAGTAAACAACAGCGAGCTGGTCGAGTTGAAGAAGCAGGTGGACGAATTGCAGGATAAGGGGTTTATCAGATCGAGTTTTTCACCATGGGGAGCCCCGGTATTGTTTGTACCGAAGAAGGATGGATCGGTGCGCATGTGCATTGATTACAGGGCTTTGAATAATCTCACTATCAAGAATAAGTATCCTTTGCCACGGATTGATGATCTATTTGATCAGTTGAGTGGTGCGAAGGTGTTTTCTAAGATAGATTTGAGATCAGGCTACCATCAAGTGAAGGTGAAGCCGGAGGATATACCGAAGACTGCTTTTAGAACTCGGTATGGTCAGTTCGAGTTTATGGTGATGCCGTTTGGTTTGACTAATGCACCGGCGGTATTTATGAACTTGATGAACAAGGTGTTCCACCAGTACCTTGACAAGTTCGTGGTGGTGTTCATCGACGACATACTCATATACTCGAGGACATCGGAGGAGCATGAGGAACATTTGAGGATTGTGTTGGATGTGCTGAGGAAGGAGAAGCTGTATGGGAAGTTGTCCAAATGTGAGTTTTTCTTGGACAAAGTAGAATTCTTGGGGCATGTTGTGACTGGTGATGGTATTTCAGTGGATCCGAAGAAGATTTCAGCAGTGGAATCTTGGAAGACTCCGAGTTCAGTAGCAGAGATCAGGAGTTTCTTGGGATTGGCAGGCTATTACAGGAAGTTTGTGCAAGATTTTTCGAGGATTGCCGAGCCGATGACCAGACTCACAAGGAAGAATGTGAAGTTTGTTTGGACGGAGGATTGTCAGGTTGCTTTTGAGGAGTTGAAGAAGAGGTTGACGTCTGCTCCTATTTTGACGTTGCCATCAGGGTCCGGAGGTTTCACTATTTATAGTGATGCATCGGGGAAGGGTTTAGGTTGTGTTCTTCAGCAGCATGGGAAAGTGATTGCCTATGCATCCAGGCAATTGCGTCCTCATGAAAAGAACTATCCGACCCATGATTTGGAGTTGGCAGCTGTCATATTCGCCCTGAAGTTATGGAAACATTATTTGTACGGAGAGCGTGTGGAGATCTTCACAGACCACAAAAGCTTGAAGTACGTTTTCACGCAGAAGGAGTTGAACATGAGGCAGCGTCGGTGGTTGGAATTGATGAAGGATTTTGATATCTCTTTGCAATATCATCCTAGGAAAGCCAATGTAGTTGCCGATGCTTTGAGCAGGTATCCGGTAGCTATGTTCTTGACGTAGGATCGATATCTGTTGGAGGACTTGGAGAGCTTGGGCATTGAGGTGATTATTTCTGGGTGTGCTATGCAGATGTGGGGATTGCAGATACACTCAGATTTGATAGACAGGATCAAGGCAGCACAGTATGATGATGTATCTTTGAGGAGTATCAGAGCTCAGGTGAGAGCAGGATTGGAGGATGATTTCACTATTGCTGAGGATGGATCCTTGAGGCATGGAGTTAGATTGTGTGTGCCTAGTGGGGAGTTGCGCGAGGAGGTATTGCAGGAAGCGCATCGCTCTCAGTATTCCATACATCCAGGTGCTAACAAGATGTATCGGGATATGCGAGAGAGTGTGTGGTGGTATGGCATGAAGAGGGAAGTGGCACAGTTTGTATCTAGATGCTTAGTGTGCCAGCAGGTGAAAGCCGAGAGGCAGAGGCCAGGAGGGTTACTTCAGCCATTACCCATTCCAGAGTGGAAGTGGGAACACATTACTATGGATTTTGTGTTCGGACTTCCACGATCTCCAGGAGGGAAAGACGCGATTTGGGTCATTGTTGACAGATTGACCAAGTCGGCCCACTTTTTGCCTTTCAAAGTGGATTTGTCTACGGAGAAGCTGGCAGAGATGTATGTGAGGCAGATCGTTAGGATACACGGAGTTCCCGTCAACATAGTCTCAGATCGAGATAGTCATTTTACTTTTCATTTCTGGAGGAGTTTGCAGGAGAGTTTGGGCACTCAGCTCAAGTTCAGTACTGCATATCATCCCCAGACAGATGGGCAGTCAGAGAGGACTATCCAGACTCTCGAGGATATGTTGTGCACTTGTGTACTAGATTTCGGGGGTTCTTGGGAGGACCATCTCCATTTAGTAGAGTTTGCTTACAACAACAGTTACCAGGCCAGTATAGAGATGTCACCTTTTGAAGCTCTATATGGTCGGAGGTGTCGTACTCCTTTGTCTTGGGACGATGTTGGAGAGAGAATTTTGCTTGGGCCAGAGATGGTTGTGGATGCAGCGGAGAAGGTTCATTTGATCAGAGACAGACTTCGAGTGGCACATGACAGACAGCAGCATTGGGCCGATAGCCATCGGAGACCTTTGGAGTTTTAGGTGGGTGGTTTGGTGTTTCTGAGGATTTCTCCGACACGAGGCACGATTCGCTTCGGTGGAGGCGAAAAGCTTAGTCCGCGATTCATCGGACCTTTCCCTATTCTAGAGAGGGTCGGTGCAGTTGCTTATAGACTAGACTTGCCACCTGCATTAGAGGGAGTGCACAACGTGTTTCATGTGTCACAGTTGAGACGATACGTGGCAGATCCTAGTCATGTATTGGATCACTCAGAGATAGAGGTGGGCCCTACTCTTAGCTATCCAGAGCAGCCAGTTGAGATTCTGGATCGGAGAGAGAAGGTGCTGAGGAACCAGACTATTCCTTTGGTGTGCGTCGCATGGAGGCATCACTCTCCGGGGGAGTCTACCTGGGAGAGAGAGGATGACATGCGAGAGCGTTATCCATATTTGTTTGTACCTTGAGGTATGTTATTTCTAGTTATGTTCTGTTCATTGTTATGTTCTGTTCATTAGTTAGTTGTGATTCTTTAGTTCTGTTCTGTATTTTTCTGGGGGTAGTTTTCGTCTTTGAATTTTGAGGACGAAATTATTTTAAGGAGGGTAGACTTGTCACTACCACATTTTAGGAAAAAGGGTATTTTAGTAATTTCCTATTTAAATAAATATTGTGCATGGTAAATAATTTTTGTTGTATTATTTAATTGTTGTTGAATGTTATTTAATTATTTTGGACTTATTTTAGTGGACCCAACTAGTGTAGTTTGGACCCATGGACCAACATGAATTAAATAGTTAGATTTAGCCCATTTAGAAAGCCCATAGTTAAGGAGATGGATTAAATTAATTAAGTGATTAGAGTAGAAGCTTCCTTCCTTAATTATTTTTTTATGAGAGGCCCCAAGGGGTACATTGGATATTTTATAATTACTTGGGAGAGGGGCAAGGCCGGCCTATTAAAAGAGGGGGAAAATTTCTCTCTCCTCTCATTCTCATTCCAAATCTAGATCTAGAATTTCCCACTCCCAAATTCCCTCCATTCCCATTCCAATTCCCTATCAAATTCATTCCAAATTCTTTCCAATTCACCATTAGAGAAGGAGGAAGCAAGGATCTAGAAGAAGGAAGCAAGGATCTACAAAGAGGAGCAAGGATCTATAATTTGGAAGCAAGTTCTTCTCAATTGGAGGTTTCATTGGGAATCCATCTCCCAATAGGTATAATTCAGATTTTCCCATTTAAATAGCTTCTAAATATGAGATTTAATCATGTAAAATTAACCTATATGTATGTACTACCCATAGGACTTTATTTTGTGTTCATAGGAGACCCATGGAGAAAGTTATGGTGCTTTTTGTGTTAATTTTGTTGGAATTCCGAATTTACATTTTGTTGTGTGTATCAATTGATCCTATAGATCAATTGGACATGAGCTTATGTGTTTGGGGCTAGTGTCGTATCCATAATTTGGTACATGTGGTTCGTATCCCAACTATTTGGTGATACGTGTCATTTTGGGGGTTTTCCCTCCGACACGGGACTTTGAACATGTCGTATTTTGACACGGACACATAGATCTACTTTTGACACTTTGATTTATTTATAAATATTATTTGTGATTTGTTTGTATCCTTCGAGGTGCAATTGGTTGTGTGTTGGACTCGTGTCACATGCGTATCCTCGATCTAGTGGGATACGGTGTGATACTCTCCAATTGTGTGGATTTTTGAATAGATCTAATTATGTATGGTTTAAATTCTTTAATTATAATTAGTAAATATATATAGATATTATATATTTATTTTGTGTATTTATTATAGTAATTATTGTAGCATAGATCTATATATTTTTGTGTGTGCTAATATGATGTACAAATATAATATGTAGCTTTCTTGCATGTAATTATATATGTACTTATGTTAATAGTATAAATTAAACATAAATGTTTTATAAAATATATTTATGTGTTTAATTATGTAATTATATTATTTATAATTATTATGTAATTATTTGTATATTAATGTATATATTTTAGGTGTGCTTCTAGCCATGTAAAATATGAACATTAATATGTGCATGTGTTGTAACTATTAGTATTTAATTATAAGTTTATATGTGCATATATATATAAGTATATAATTATTTATTTATATATATGTATTATGATTATTATTGCATATATATATTTATATATATATATATATATTTTCATATTTTTATTTGTTTTGGTGACAGTGGTTTCTATGACTGTGAAACTGTCATTATTTGGTCTGAACAGCAGCCGCTGTACAGTGGTCAGCATTAATGACAGATCTGTCATTAATGCTGCGGTAGTTTTGAGCGGCAACCTTTTAGCGACGTTTTTTTGTGACAGTTTGAAACTGTCAGCAAACTGTGACTGCAGCGGTTTTGTATATGGAGTTTCTGCGACGAATTTTCAGTGACAGTCAAGACTGTCACTATTAAACCTGTTTTTATTTTATCTTGTTTTGTTCACTGTTTTCAGTGACGCTTTGGCAGTTTTAAATTATATTTTATATATTATTATTGTATATATATGTGTTTTGTGAGGTATAATATTTGTAATAATATATTATTTTATTTGTATACATATTGGTTTGTATATATATTATTTTAGGGTATATATTATTTGTATTATTAGTATACTTTGTGTGAGTATCTTTTGGGATCTAATTTTTATTCCTAAATTGTTGTATTTTATTTCTATATTATTTATATAGTTTTCTTGTGAGGTTGACCTTGGTTTGACCATATTTGACTTTAGAGTTGACCATAGTTGACTTTTGACTTAGAATTTATTTATTGACCTAGGAGTTGACTAGTTTGACTTGTTCTCTTTCTGGGACCTTGTATTAATGTGGTATTCTATATCTAGGTCTTCGAGGCACCGAGTCAGACATCTGTGAGACTGTTCTTTGGATTTCAGGCGAGTACATTCTCTGATAGTTTCTCATTTATGATATCCTCTATGTTCGTTGTATCTAGTGTTGATTTACATGTTTCTCTCGACACTATGGTTACACGGATTGGTATATCCGGATCTCGTCATGAGATGTTATTCCTTGGTATATGGTGTATATGGTGCAAGTATTGTTTCATTGGTTATCTTGTACATGTACAGACACCGATTCTCGGGGAGACTAGCTATCTTCTTGGGGAATCTAGTACCATAGCATACCGTGGTTGGATCTATTATACCAGTTGGGGGTGGGGAGTATTAGTATAGATATGTGATCAAATCCCTATTGAATAAAGTATTGGTAAGCGAATAGTGTTGATCATGCACCGCATGTATGATTAGCCAGGCCGCATTGTATCTTGCCCAAGCCGATCACATGTTAAGCTAGTACTCACACACTTAGTCATTAGTATTATTGTTTTATTGGCATATTGTTCATTATTGTATTTCTTTCCAGTATTTTCTTATTGTCTATATATCTCTTGTATCTATTTTGTGCATCTTGTTTATCCACAGCTATTTACGGTTACATAGTTTTTATCATGGATTAGAACTGCTGTTAGAGATGTACTCTGCTCCTTTCCTGACTGGATATATTTTTCCAGATGACACTGACGAGTACCCTACCTATTATGGACCCTAAGATGTTGTGGGTTTAGATTCGAAGACCCTGGCTCAAGAGGGACTTATCCCAACTGAGACAGTTGACCCTGGAGTGTAGCTTGTAGTATGATAGTATTCTTTTGTACTGGATTTGTCTCCAGCTTATTTTTGTTACTCTTCAGACTCATTGATGTATTATTTTAAACTCATGAGTTGATGACTATTCTATTTTTATCTGATCCGTGTTCATTCTATCTTAGTTCTGTGATTGAGTACACTATCTTTTGGTGGTTCATTATATTAGATAGACTTTCTAGACAGCGTTCTACCGCCGATTCTGCGGCGTAGGATGGGCGTTGTTTCCGACTAGTACCCTTACCCCGGGTGCGGGTCGTGACACTTTTATATATCTTGTTATGTCCCTCTGAGGACCTGGTTCCTTTCCAAGTATAAACGATCAGGATTATCCGCAGGAGTACGGACCGAGACCGGACACATCATTGTCTGTTAGAATCTATGACTACTTCATAGCTGATGGATCTTTTTACTGTTATTTCTTTATTTGACATTGTATCTTATATTGGAGTTTCGTTCTCCTCTATCATTTTAGCTGATATAGTCGTTTGATAGTGGATTTGTCTCCACCCGACTATTATTTCTTTTATTGCTTCATACTTGAGACTTTTAGTATTTATTTTGGTACTTCTTTACTTGTGTTTTTGGATGAGATAAAGCTGCATGGGACTTATGATATTATATACCACTTATGAATTGTTATTCATAATACATCATACGTATGTATTATGGTTTATATTTATTAGAGTTGCCATATACATACGACTGGCATGCTTATGTATTCCTAGTCCTGCGTATTTTGGGACTGGGGTGTGACAGGTGAAGACCAAGAATTTGCTTAAAGATTCAGAACTACCAGGGGACATGTGGGTGATAACTATTAGACTTTAGCTAGAAGATCTGGCACATCATTTATGGGCAGACAAAGAGAGCATCCTGGTCAAAAATCTACCATGGGAGGAATTCAACAAGTTGTTTAATGACAGGTTCTTCCCTACTTCTGTCAAGTTTGAGATGCAGAAAAAGATTACCAACTTGCGCTAGGGATCCATGGCAGTAGATGAGTTTGATGCCGAGTTTTGTCGGTTATGAAAATTTACACCCTCTCTAGTTCAGGATAAAGAGGGAAATGCCATGAGATTCCATCAAAGTTTGAACTTTGAGTTGAGGCAGTTGACTGGCATGGTAGCTCATACTACAAATGCAACAGTTCTGAGTGGTGCCAAGATTCAGGAGACCATATACAGTGAAGAAACAGCTGAACAGAGGCATTCCTCCCCTATTGTATTAGCACCCAAAGCATCATATGGAGGACCAATGAGACATCTTCTGTCACGACAGCAGTAACATAGACCTTCACCTTATCTAGGTAGGGAGATCCCTACTTTTTATTTATGTGGCAAGCATGGTCATCTCCAGAGGGACTGTCGTCATAGACTAGGAGTGTGCTTGCTTTATGGATCCAATCAGCACCAGGCCCAAGATTGTACTTCACAACATCACCAAAGAGAAGCCTTACTAGACCTAGAAGTTTTACGACCCGCACCCGGATATTCGGGCACGAGTACGTGGTTACGCCCAGCCTACGCTACAACATCGGCGGTAGAACACAGTCTGGATTATTTCTAACTATCTAACATCTCAACAATATAATATGGTACCTGTCAATCATCTCAACTCCAAACGAAGGAACAATAAGGTATCTCACAAATATAACTAAACTCAATCATATTGCAAACTAAGAAAGGAAAGTATGAATGGAATAGCGAAGGAAAGAAATCAAGATACGAACCACAATCTGATATAATATACAAACTATGAATCTCCATAAACAGTCTAATACAAGTCCAACAAAAAAAATAAGCTAAACCTCCTTGGGCTCTACAACTAAGTTCTCATGGTCTACAAGAGTATCCTTTATTGGTACACCATCCTACGGCCCGTAGAATGTAAGACACTGCTCTATAAGTCAATCGTCTGGAAAAATATATCCATTCATAATTGGAGCAAAGTACATACCTCTGAAAGCAGTTTCAATAACATAATTGAGCATATAAAACTGATAATAGAAATAAAATGCAAGATCACTAAACATATGAATGAATGAATAATATGTATATAGATAATGTACGATAATATAGAACAACAATATGAATATCTATAATATTAGGAAATAAACTAAAATCTAACTATTGTGCCTCAGAATACAAGTTTATTATGTGATCGGTTTAAGTAAACATGATCAATAATGTAAGACGATTACAAGTGTGGTATATAATCAGAATGTAAACGATAAAGAATAGGGCTTTGATCATATAATCAACTCTTACTCTTCCATCCCCAACTAATACCAATGGATCCAATCACGACATGCTACGAACACGAATATGACCAATGAACACGAGCAATAGGTATACACCAATATAATTATACTGAACACGAGCAGTATGTGTATCCGAATAAGTATATTGAATACGAGTAGTGTGTGAACACAAAATATAAATTAATACCCAATATACACGGTGTACAGGAGTACCCGATGATACGGTAGGGGATAACATCTCCTGACAAAATCTATGTAGTACAAGTCCATGAAATTACAGCGTCAAAATCAAGTATACAATTCTAAAACATGAATATATACACTATTATGACTTGAAAACTAACAAAGAAATATACTCGCCTGAAATCCTGAGCAAGGTGTGTCTCTCGATGCCCAAGGTAGTGTCACACAGACCTATATATGGTATGTTGCATCAATATATGGTTCAAAAATAAAAATAAGTTAAACTGATACAATTCTAATTCATAAAGCCATTTCTAAGTCAAACCGACTAATTCTAAGTTGTATGAGTCTATCACTAGGATACTAGGTCGATACGCTATGAAACTAAGATACACTAGCTAATCTACGATACTATAAAATACGCCAAATATCGTATCTCAAGATACACAAGTTTTAATATATAAAAATAGTAATTTATATGTATACACAAGTTAATATATATAGTACTTAACTAATTAATGCAAATAGGAAACCTTGGCATTGCACTAATGAGTATCACACTACCACACACCAATCTTGATACTCAAACCCAATACCTTGAGCATCGACCCATTACCTTAACATTACCTTGGTATCCCAAGGTAATTCAAAACCTAGTGAGTATAGCTAATATATAGTTAATACCACATATACTAACTATATTAATATATATACTACCAACAGATATTACATACTAGCATATATATCTAACAAACTATATATAATACTATATATTCACATAAATACTATAAATACTTACTAATAGCTTACCTATATATATATATATATACATATATATATATATATATATATATATATATATATATATATATATATATATAGTTACCTAGCTAACTAGCTTAACACTAGAACAACCAAATACTAACTCATCTTGCTGCTTGTGCTCAGTTGCCTACTGCTCAGTTGAAATGCTATTGATACTGAGCTTCCTGTATTGCTGAACCAATTGCTGTTGGTGAGACTGATACTGAACTGTATAGATACTGTGTAGTAGTGCCACTGCAACATGCTGCTGAATGCAGTGTTTAATGCCTCGAGTCATTGCTGCTGAACCTGTTGACCCTTAATGCTGATACTGTGTAGTTCCACTGCACAGCATGCTTCGTGCAGTTGGTTGCACAAGCTGCATACATTGCTGTATGTTCTGCACTAGGCTTGCTACTTCTTAACTGCTAAGAACACATTGCTGTATTTTCTGCACTGAGGTTGCAACTGCTGAACTGTTAAGCACATATTGTTGTGCATTGATGCATGCACTACTAACTTGTTGTTGTTCATGCACTGGCTGTGCATTAAGGCAAGAGCTGCAGGCTCGTGCTGCACCTGAAGGCTCCTTAAAACCTTGCTGAACTGCATAGCTGTAGTGCCTTCCTTGCTGCTGAAATGATGATGCTGAACCCGCAGGTACTGAAATTGGAAGATAGTGTGTATTGCTACTACTGCATACTCTCCTCGTGTGCACTGCACATTGTGTCCCCTCTTGCTGCCACTGTGCCTGGGCACTGCTTCTCACACACACACACATACACAAAAATATAAACACATAGCTCACATACATATATATATACAGACTCCTCTAAACATATCAATCTATATATGTATCAAACCCCTCATCTATATATAAACTGCTATATATATACATACACACATATATGTATATATATATATCAATAAGTATCTTAATCTACATATATATATATATATATATATATATATATATATATATATATATATACTCAACATATATACATATACATAGATAAATTAACACACTTACATACATACCCACATATATATTCCAAGATACATATATATACATATAGATATAGTAACATATACACTTACATAGTACATATAGATACACTTAGCTATATGTATTCTTAGCTATAAATACTCAACTAACTATACAATATGATATAATACATACTCATATATATATATATATGATAGATTATATATATATGAGTATGTATTATATCATATTGTATAGTTGAGTATTTAAAGCTAAGAATACATATATATATATATATATATATATATATATATATATATATATATATATATATATATATATATATATATATATATATAATGGAAATAAAGCAAACACCTGGAGTGTACCGCACACGTGGAGTGAACTGTATAGATACTGTGTAGTAGTGCCACTGCAACATGCTGCTGAATGCAGTGTTCAATGCCTCGAGTCATTGCTGCTGAACCTGTTGACCCTTAATGCTGATACTGTGTAGTTCCACTGCACAGCATGCTTCGTGCAGTTGGCTGCACAAGCTGCATACATTGTTGTATGTTCTGCACTAGGCTTGCTACTTCTTAACTGCTAAGAACACATTGCTGTATTTTCTGCACTGGGGTTGCAATTGCTGAACTGTTAAGCACATATTGCTGTGCATTGATGCATGCACTACTAACTTGTTGTTGTTCATGCACTGGCTGTGCATTAAGGCAAGAGCTGCAGGCTCGTGCTGCACCTGAAGGCTCCCTAAAACCTTGCTGAACTACATAGCTGTAGTGCCTTCCTTGCTGCTAAAATGATGATGCTGAACCCGTAGGTACTGAACTGGGAAGATAGTGTGTATTGCTACTACTGCATACTCTCCTCGTGTGCACTGCACATTGTGTCCCCCTTTTGCTGCCACTGTGCCTGGGCACTGCCTCTCACACACACACACATACACAAAAATATAAACACATAGCTCACATACATATATATATACAGACTCCTCTAAACATATCAATCTATATATGTATCAAACCCCTCATCTATATATAAACTGCTATATATATACACACACACATATATGTATATATATATATATATATATATCAATAAGTATCTCAATCTATATATACATATATATATATATATATACACACATATAGCTAATTCCCTCACACCTATACACATAGCACAACACACACACACACACACACACACACACACACACGCATATATATATATATATATATATATATATATATATATATATATATATATATATATATATACTCAACATATATACATATACATAGATAAATTAACACACTTACATACATACCCACATATATATTCCAAGATACATATATATACATATAGATATAGTAACATATACACTTACATAGTACATATAGATACACTTAGCTATATGTATTCTTAGCTATAAATACTCAACTAACTATACAATATGATATAATACATACTCATATATATATAATCTATCATATATATATATATATATATATATATATATATATGATTGATTATATATATATGAGTATGTATTATATCATATTGTATAGTTGAGTATTTAAAGCTAAGAATACATATATATATATATATATATGTATATATATATATATATATATATATATATATATATATATATATATAATGGCAATAAAGCAAACACGTGGAGTGTACCGCACCTGTATCACACTCATTCTATGATACGCTTGCGATATGGCTTCACCACACAACCAAATATATTCCGAAGGACACGAGCAAGTCTATAATACTAATTATGCACTATACGAACAATAATATACGCAACTACGTGTCCGTGTCGATAAGTGATATGCGCAAATCCCTATGTCCGAAGAAAATCTCCAAAAATAACCCATATCGCCAAATTGACGAGATACGGCCTATACGTACCTAATTATGGATACGACACTAGACACAAACAATCAATCACATGTTATATTGATCTATTTGACCAATTGACAAATACCACATGTGCCAATTTCAAAATTCTCCCAAAATTGACACAAAAATATACATAACTTCTACCATAGATCTCCTATGAACCTAAAACCAATTCCTATGGGTAGCCTATGCATATGGGGTAGTTTATCATGGTTAAATCTCATAAGAACCTATTAAGAGAGAAAAAACTGAAATATACCTATTAGGAGATAAATTCTCAATAAAAATACCCAAATGTAGAATGTAGCCTCCTTCTTGTAGATCGTGGCCTCCTCTTTGTTGATCCTTGCTTTCTTCTTTTAGATCCTTGTTGTAGTAGCCTCAATTGAAGAATAGGAAAGGAATTTAGGAAGAAATTTGTTAGAGAATGGTGAAGGAATGAAGGAAATTGAAAAGGGAAGAAATCTAGATCTACTGCAAATAAAAAATAAAATGAGAGACACTCTCTCTCCTCCCTCCTAATGGCCGGCCCTAGCCCTCTCCTCAAGCAATTGTAAAATATCCTATTTACCCCTTGGGGCCTCTCATGAAGAAATTAATTAAGGAGGGAAGGTTCTAGTCTAATGGTTTCACTAATTAATCCATCCTCCTAATCCATGGGCCTAATTCTTGGGCTCATTCTAAACCAAACTAAAATATTGGGTTTATGCATCTAATTTAATTAGTTAGGTTCACTACACAAGTCCAAAATAATCTAGCATCTAATAATAAATAATACAATAATTAATTAACACACATGTACAATTTAAATACAATAAATCCTAAAATAAAAATATTCGTATAAATTACCAAACTACCCTTAATTAAAAATATGAGGGTTACAATCATACCCACCTTAGAAAATTTTTGTCCTCGAAATTAAGGAAGAAACCAATTACCAAAAGCAAACAATAAAATACAAGAAAGAATTACACCTCACGGCTCGAATATATTTGGATATCGCTCGCGCATATCGGCCTCTCGCCCCCAGGTACTCTCTCCTAGCGAGTGATGCCTCCATGCGACGTGTACCAATAGAATCATCTAGTTCCTCAATACCTTCTCTCTCTGATCCAAAATCTCCACTAGTTGCTCTGGGTAATTAAGAGTATGGCCCACCTCTATCTTCGAATGATCCAACATATGACTGGGATCTGCCATATACCGTCTCAGATGCGATACATAAAATATATTGTGTACTCCCTCCAATATAGGTGGTAAGTCTAGTCTGTATGCAACTGCACCGACCCTCTCCAGAATACTAAAAGGTCCGATGAATTGCGAACTAAGCTTTCCGTCTCTACCGAAATGAATCATGCCATGTGTCGAAAAAATTCTCAAGAAAACTAGACCGCCAACCTAGCATGAAACACAACCTTAGCACTCTAACAAAAATAAACAATCACAAGCAATGCAAAATAAAAATCTATACCTCAAACTCCAATAGTCTCAGGTGGCTATCGGCCTAATGCCGCTGCCTGTCCTGCACCACTCGAAGTCTATCTCTGATGAGCTTCACCTTCTCAGCTGTATCTACTACTATCTCTAATCCCAATAAAGCTCTATCACCAATATCATCCCATGATAACGGAGTGCGGCATCTTCGTCCATACAATGCCTCAAATGGTGATATCTCGATTCTGGCTTGGTAGCTGTTGTTGTATGAAAACTCTACCAAGTAAAGATGATTCTCCCAAGAACCTCCAAGATCCAAAACACAAGTGCGTAGCTTGTCCTCGAGAGTTTGAATAGTCCTCTCTGACTGCCCGTTTGTCTGAGGGTGATATGCGGTATTAAACTTGAGCTGAGTTCCCAAGCTAGCCTTTAAACTCCTCCAGATGTGGGGCATGAAGGGACTATCCCGATCCGAGACTATGCTCACAGGAACACCGTACAATCTGACTATCTGGCACACATACATCTTCGTGAGCTTATTTATAGATGTACCCACTTTGAATGGCAGAAATTAGGCTGATTTGGTCAACCTGTCTACGATGACCCAAATCGCATCTTTATCTCCTAGAGAACGCGAAACTCCTGACACAAAATATATGGTCACATGCTCCCATTTTCACTCCAGCATGGGTAAAGGCTGAAGTAATCCACCTGGCCTCTGTCTCTTCGCCTTTACTTGCTGGCAAACCAAGCATCTGGATACGAAGCTAGCTACCTCCCGCTTCATACCATACTACCAAACATGCTTTCTCATGTCTCTATACATCCTATTGGCACCCGGATGCATAGAGTACTGAGATTGATGTGCATCCTGAAGAATCTTCTAGCACAATGCTCCACTCGGCACACATAATCTGGTACCGTGCCTCAATAATCTATCATCTACGATGCTGAAGTCTTATGCCAACCCTATCTAGACCATTGCTCTGATTCTCCTTAGAGACTCATTCTCGAACTGTGCAGATCAGATCTGATCCATCAACTCTGACTTTACCTAAAGTCTCCACATCCGTGTTGCAACTCCAGGAACTAATATCTTAATGCCCAAAATGTCAAGATCGGCCAATAAATGTCTATCTCTCATCAAATATATAGCCACTGGATACCTGCTCAAGGCATTCGCGACTATGTTGACCTTTCATGGATGGTACTTGTCACTACCACATTTCAGAATAGGGGTTTTTTCATCTTTTTATTTATTTAATTTAATGTGTTAATATTGCATGATATTTATTTATATTTAATTTTTGTGATTTTATTGATTGTTGTACCTTACCGTTGCTTCGTTATTGAGAGCGCTACACTAGATTTTGTCTTCCAATAATTTCATACCCTTTTCCTAGTCGTGCCAGCCTTCTATTTCGATCCTTGTATAACTCATAAATATGCTTTCTTGTGCTTCATTTTAGTCGCACAATATTTGTCGCAAACAATTATATTTAATTCTATATAAATCCAACTTTACATCTTTGTGCGTTCTAATCAAAATTGGAGACACAATCTCGATCCATTTTGTGCAACCCAAATTATGATAATATTTTACTCTGAGTCTTCCACGTCCATGATATTTGTGTCCCACCTAATTTTTAACCCTATGTACTTTCAATTAATTTTAGAACACCAATTATATTAATTTTAATTAAATTAATCCAAAACCCTACTTTGATTAATTTTCTAATTGTTGAGCACTTTTATGCAAAAGTGCATTGAGGTATCCACACCCCATTGGACCAACACATGAAGAAACCCCATTTTTCTTCATGTGAATTTTCTCCATAATTTTTGGAGTGTGTAACACTCAACATCAACCCCTCATTATACCTTAGCCCTCCATTTTGAAACAATACAATCCTAGCCCTCCAAATATCTATATGTGAAAGCCAAAGCCCCTTTCCAAGGAGTGTTGATCGGCCCAACTACCTATGTCAACACCCAACCCTACTTTTCTACACACACACACACACACACACACACACACACACACACACACACACACACACACACACATATATATATATATATATATATATATATATATATATATATATAACTTTTTCTATTTTTTCATTCACCCTAATACCTAAACTATTCCTAGCCGTAACCCGACACCCTCTCCTGTTCATCTTAATCCCGCCGCGGCCATCTATCATCCCGACCTCGCCGACCACTTGCACCGGGAAACACCTCACCGTTTCCTTCCCTCACGATCGCTTGAACCATCTTCTCCCATCCCTCGACGACAACAGCACCTCCCGAGCTCGACTGAACGCTGCCATCACTACTGAACCGCCGTTCTCTGCTCGACAGCACAGCTCCTCGACTACTGAATCCCTCAATGACTGAATGTCGCTTGCACGCCATTATCTTTATCGAACTCGACAGTCCAAACCTCAACCCGACGCCACCCTCGTCGTGACTTTCCTCGACAGCTTGCTAAACCGATCCCCTCACGACTCGACGTTGTATACTCCCTCGTGTACGTGCATGCCGAGGCCAAGGTACGAAGTATTCTCTTGTTATTTTGTTCGTGTGTGAATGATGTTAGGATTTTAGAGTGTGTTGTCATGGCAAGTTCATTAGATATTGATTGCTAGATATTATGCAAGTAAACCAAACTCGTATGCGTATACGTACACGTATGAGTATTATAATCATATTAATATATATATAAATATATGGATATATATATATATATATATATATAAGTAATTCATACTAATACTAGTATGAATATATTTGTATATGCACTGTATGCCCCTAGTATTAATTGCGGACATCCCGTAATTACTTGACCATGTGATCCTGTGAATTATGAGTTATCTGCCTTATGTACATTGACATATTGGCGAGACCTGTATTGGTGATTGACTGTCTGATTATGCACAATATTTGAGGATGTGACACCCGTGCAGCTAAAAGCACCCTTGACCCTGTTAGATGACAAGTAGCACCCCTAGCGTAGTCTCTGAGTTCAGTGTATTTATGATTGTGTGTATGTTAGTGTATCGACTGATGCAATATTATCATTAAATGATGTCTATAGGACTGTTGGATTATTCAGACAAGACTTCGAAAATAGGACATTGGTATTTCCAGTAGAGGACCACAGGCGAGTACATTCTCTGACAGTTTTTATTATGTTGATTATCTCTATGATTCTAGTTGTTTAGCGTACATGATTCTGACACTATGTATACACGAGTTGGCATCATCGAGACCTGTCATGATGAGTCATGATTGGAATCCATCGTGCTAGCTAGGGACGAGGAAATATTAGTAGATTATGTGATCATACCCATCTCTACATGAATCATAGCTCACCCACACCTCACATCGGTGCAACCTGACCATTACATGCCTCATAGCCTGTTATGTATGATTAGCCTGACTATTGCTTATATCATAGATATTCGTATGGTTAGCCTGACCTTACATGAATCATAGCTAGTCATACATAGCAAGCCCGATCAGTCCCAAGCCGATCACATAATATGCTGATATTTCACACACTTAGCTAGATAGTCTATACATGTATCTCTAGTTTATTGATCTAGCATTTCTCTATTTTCTAGTTACTGTTCTAACATTCATTATATTCTAGTTCATTGTTCTAGCATGCACTTGTATTTCTGTTTATTGCTAGTTGTACCATTGATGATGATATATGCTCCATTATTTTTTACTTCTAGTATTTTATTATTCCAGTATTGTTTATTGCCAGTATTTATATCCATCTTGTATTTTTTTACACTTATCATAATTTTTGTCAATATATGTGGAACTGCTGTTAGTGCTTGTACTTCGCTCCAATCCTGACTGGATATTTTTTTAGAGGATCTTGAGAATTTCTGTCCTACACATTATGGACCAGGTATAGGCGCAGACTACACACCAGAGATATTATAGGAGTCTATTCCATTAGAGGAGATACTACTTGTCGTTGTTTAGAAAGCATTTATTTTATGCATTTGAGACTTATTTTGAGGTTTATTTTAGTTATGTTGAGACTTATGTGGAGTTTAATTTGAGACTTATGGAGACTTTATTTTTATGTTAGACAGCTAGACTGTAGTTTATCTCTAATTTGAGACATTGTGTTTGACTTATGTCATTCTTTCTTATCTTTTATCGTGTCATTTATATACTTATAGCTTTTGTGATTGAGTATACATTATGAGATGTTGAGAGATGTTATTTTATTGTACTCTTTATGGAGTTAATATCATTGACAGGTTGTGAGTTGTGTTTAATATTATTGAGACCTAGACAACGTTCTACCGTCGATGTTGTAGCGTAGGCTGGACGTACCCATGACACATGTCCAAATTCTGGGTGCGGGTCGTGACAATACTGCAAAGAAATATCAAAGTCTTTCATCAACTCCAACCATCGCCGCTGTCTCATGTTGAGCTCTTTTTATGTAAACACATACTTCAAGCTCTTGTGGTCTGTAAAGATCTCTACTCTCTCTCCATATAAGTAGTATTTCCATAATTTAAGAACAAAGATAACTTCTACCAACTCTAAGTCATGGGTAGGATAATTCTTCTTGTACGGGTGTAATTTTTTGGAAGTATTGGCAATCACCTTCCCGTTCTGCTGCAACATACAACCTAAACACTTACCTGATGCATTATTGTATACGAAAAATCCTCCTTCTCCTGATAGCAATGTTAATATTGGAGCTGTAGTCGACCTCTTCTTCATCTCCTCAAATTTTGACTGAAAATCCTCAGTCCAGACAAACTCGGCGTCCTTCCTGGTTAGTCTAGTCATCGGCTCCATGAACCTGAAAAAATTCTGAACAAACCTCAGATAGTAGCCTGCCAATCCAAGAAAAATCCTGATCTCTGCTACTGAACTCGGGATAGACCATATCTCAACTGCTGAAATCTTCTTTGTGTCTATTGAGATTCCATCTCCTGTAATTACATGCCCGAGGAATTCAACATTATCAAGGAAGAAACCACACGTCGAAAGCTTGCCATATAGCTTCTCCTTCCTGAGGGTCTCCAAAACTATCCTCAAGTGCTGCTCATGCTCCTCTGGGGTATTCGAATATATCAAAATATCATCAATAAAGACTATAACAAACTTATCCAGGTACTGATAAACATCTTTTTTATCAGGTTCATAAATACTGCCGGGGCATTGGTCAACGCAAACAACATCACCAAGAACTCAAACTGACTATACCGAGTCCTGAAAGTCATCTTCAGAATATCATCCTTCTTCACTTTTACCTGGTGGTACCCCGACCTCAAGTCTATCTTTGAGAATACCTTCACTCCGCTCAACTGGTCAAACTAATTGTCAATCCATGCAACGGATATTTGTTCTTGATAGTGAGGTTGTTGAGTGCCTTATAGTCGATACACATACGTACTGATCCATCATTCTTTGGTACAAAAAGTTCCTGAGCACCCCATGGTGATAAACTAGAATGGATAAAGCCCTTGTCTTGCAACTCATCCACCTATTTCTTCAACTTTGCCAGTTCGCTGTTGTTCACTCTATAGACGTGCTGAGATATTGGCTCTGCACTTGACATCAAATCTATAGAGAACATTATATCTCTGTCCGGTGGCAACCCCGATAACTCCTCTGGAAAGACATCGATAAACTCTACAATCAACGAATGTGGCAGCTCCTGCTCTTCTTCTAAAGCTCCACAAAAATTGGCTTTGTTCTGCCCTGCTGATCCTCGGACGAACTCAAACTTTGGCTCTCCTGGCGTCTGAAATAAAAATCTGACTCCTCGACAATAGATACTAGCATGATGCCTACTCAACCAATCCAAACTGAGTACTATATCATAGCTCAAAAGTGGCATTGCGAGTAGAGATATGCCCAACTCTTGGCCTCCAAAAGAAACTCTCTGATCCTTGCAAACATCACTGACCAGGATAATGTCACCCCTGGTCGTAATCTTGCAAGACCTCGCTAACGGTTCAGACTCAAGACGATGTCTCAGAGCAAAAGATACATATACAAAACTATGAGAAACACCAGAATCATATAAAGTATAAGCTGGAAAGGAATCAAGATAAACTAAACCTAAGATGACATCGCCAACTGGCTCGTCCTCCTCGACAGTTAAGATAAAAGCTCGCCTCTGTCGCTGAGTACCTCTCTGCTGCTGGTGCTGAGCAAACTATTGTTGTTGTGGTGGTAGAGATCCTCTCTGCTGTCCCGCTGGTGGTCTAGCGGGTGCTCTCTGTACCTGACCTTCGCCCTGAACTGGATGAGTTGGGACTTTAGGACAAGCCCTTAAATGATGGTCTACTGACCCACAGAATTAGCACTGCCCTAGTCTCATCCTGCATGCATCCCATTCGTGTCCTTGATTCTTATAAAAGATACAAGAAACAACTGGCCTCAGGAAGCTGGTAGTGTCTATGGTGCTGCTGTCGGAAATGAGGCCTCTTTGCTGGACCCGTGTTGGTACTGGATCCTCCTGTGTCCCTCAGCCTCTTAGAGCCAAGATCTAAGTCATCCTCTGCCCGCTGCGCCTGTTTGAGAATCTTCTCGAAGGTGGCGGTAGGATCTCCGTTTGTGTAGGATTTGACTTCCCGATTCAGGCCCTTCCTGAACTTACTCACTCTCCCTCTGGGGTTATGCCCCTCCATGAAGCAACCTAGTCGGCAATACTCTACCTCATAAACGTCCACCGACATACCTTCCTGGATAAGGTACTAGAACTGGCTTTCCAAAGATGTCAGAGCTACATCTGGGATGAACTTCTCCTTGAAAAGCTCTTTAAAAGCTTCCCAAGTGAGTCCTAGTACTGCAATCTTGGGGTCTGTCCTGAACAATGTTAAAGCAATATCGAACTTCATGCGCCCCGCTGCCTCTATCTGTAATATCTCTGGAATCTGTGCCAGCTGTAGGTTTTGCTCGATGTCCTCGATCCAATCATCAACATAAAGGATCCTCTCTGTGCCTCTAAAGTCCTTCGGGCCCATCCTCTTGAAGTCTATCATGGTCCCCGGTCTTGACTGCTGCTGGATAAATTGTGGTGGTGCCATCTGTGGCTGGACTGTGGTAGCTCTCTCAACTGCTACGAGCGTGATCTGTGAGCATTCTCCATGCTCTATAGTAGGATCTCTAACTAACGCTCTTGCACCTCCATCATCTGCTGAAAGAGCATGAATAACTGTGTTTGATAGACTGCGGGTGGTGGGGGTGGAAGATCCTTGAAAACTGTCTGCGATATCCTCTGTACTGAAGGTAGAGCACCTCCGAAAGCAGATGCAGATACGCCTACCTGGACCGATGAAGCTGACCTCCTGAAGCTAGGTGATGGAACATCGTCTGAGGGTGCTATCCTCATGGGTGATGAAGTGACTGATCGTACCGTCGCGGAACCTGAGCGCCGGGAACGCGTCTTCGGCGGCATACTGAAGATAGATTAAAATAAGGAATTAATATTGAATATTATAAGATATCATCAAAGAAGGACAGAGTTTATTCAAAGCAAAGAAATATTCAATAGATAAGGATAGCAAAATAGATATTGAAATATTTTTTAGTTGGGATTGAGTAAACTCTCAACCGAAATCATATTTCCTAAAGTAGACTCGTAGCAGTACTCTAGGCGAGCACCACTATAATATCTTACTACTTGCAAATCTAGACCTGCATGGGCCACCACTAAAAATGTGTCATGACCCGCACCCGGATATTCGAGAACGAGTACGTGGTTATGCCCAGCCTACGCCACAGTATCAGCAGTAAAATATTGTTTGGGTCATTTCTAACTATCTAACATCTCAACAATATAATATGGTACCTGTCAATCATCTCAAATCCAAACGGAGGAACAATAAGGTATCTCACAAATATAACTAAACTCAATCACAATGCAAACTAAGGAAGATAAAGCATAAATGGAATAACGAAGGAAAGAAATGAAGATACGATCCACAATCTAAAATAATATAAAAACTATGAATCTCCACAAATAGTCTAATACAAGTCCAACATAAAAAATAAACTAAACCTCATCGGGCTCTGCAACTAAGTCCTCTTGGTCTACAAGAGTGTCCTCTATAGCTACATTATTCTGCGGCCCGTAGAATATGGAATACTGCTCTATAAGCCAATCATATGAATAAATATATCCAGTCAGGATTAGAGCGAAGTACATACCTTTAAAAATAGTTTTAATAACATAATCATGCATATAAAATAGATAATGGAAATAAAATCAAGATCACTAAATATTTGAATGAATAAACAATAGGTATACAGGTAATGTATGAGAATATAAAACAACAATATGAATATTTATAATATGAGGAAATAAACTAAAATCTAACTATTATGCCTAAGAATACAAGTTCATTATGTGATCGGTTTTGGTGAACATGATCAATAAGGTAAGACACTTACAAGTGTGGTATGTAATCAGAATGTGCACGATAAACAATGGGGCTTTGATCATATAATCAACTCCTACTCTCCCATCCCCAACTAATACCAATGGAACAAATCACGACACGCTACGAACACAAATATGACCACTGAACACGAGCAGTGGGTGTACACGAATATAATCACACTGAACACGAGCAGTGTATTTACACGAATAAGCACACTGAACCCGAGCAGTGTGTGAACATAAAATATAAATCAATACCCAATATACACGATGAAATACATGTACAGGAGTACCCGCTGAATACGGTAGGGGATAACATCTCCTGACGGGATCCATGTAGTATAAGTCCGTGAAATCACTATGTCGAAATCAAGTATACAATTCTAGAACATGCATATATACACTATTACGACTTGAAAATTAATAAAAAATATACTCGCCTGAAGTCCTGAGCAAGGTGTGTCTCTCGATGCCCAACTGGTGTCACACAGACCTATATATGGTATGTTGCATCAATACAAGGTTCAAAAATAAAAATAAGTTAAACTGATGTAATTCTAAGTCATAAAACTATTTCTAAGTCAAACCGACTAATTCTAGGTTATATGAGTCTAACACGAGGATACTAGGTCGATACACTATGAAATTAAGCTACACTAGCTAATCTACAATACTACGAAACACACCAAATGTCGAATCTCAAGATACGCAAGATTTAATATATGAAAATAATAATTTATATATATACACAAGTCAATATATATAGTACTTAACTAATTAATACAAATATGATACCTTGGCCTTGCACCAATGTGTATCATACTACCACACACCAATCTCGATACTTAAACCCAATACCTTGAGTATCGACCCATTACCTTGACATTACCTTGGTATCCCAAAGTAATTTAAAACCTAGTGAATATACCTAATATATAGTAAATACCTCATATACTAACTATATTAATATATATACTACTAATATATATTACATACTAGCATACATATTTAACTACCTATATATAATACTACATATCTAAATAGATACTATAGATACTTACCAATAGCTTACCTACATATATATATATATATATATATATCATATAATCTATTATATATATATATATATATATATATATATATATATATATATATATATATATATATATATATAGAAATAAAGTCAACAAAGCAAACACGTGGAGTGCACTACACCTGTATCACACTCATTCTATGATACACTTACGATACGGCTCCACCACACAACAAAACGCATTCCGAAGGACATGAGCAAGTCTAGAATACTAATTATGTACTATACGAATAATAATACACAACTACGTGTCCGTGTCAATAAGTGATATGCATAAATCCCCGTGTCGGAGGAAAATCCCAAAAACATAACCCGTATTACCAAATTGACGAGATACGGCCTACACGTACCCAATTATGGATATGATACTAGTCATAATCAATCAATCACATGTCATATTTATCTATTTGACCAATTAACAAACACCACATGTGCCAATCTCGGAATTTTCCCAAAATTGATAAAATATACACATACCTTCTACCATAAATCTCCTATGAATCTAAAACCAATTCCTATTGGTAGCTTATGCATGTGGGGTAGTTTCTCAGGGTTAAATCTCATATTTAGAACCTATTAAGAGAGGAAAAACTAAAATATACCTATTGGGAGATATATTTCCAATAAAAATCTCCAAATATAGAATGTAGCCTCCTCTTTGTAGATATTGGCCTCCTCTTTGTTGATCCTTGCTTTCTTCTTTTAGATTCTTGTTGTAGTAGCCTCAATTAAAGAATAAGGAAGAAATTTGTGAGGGAATGGTGAAGGAATGAAGGAATTTGGAAAGGGGAGAAATCTAGATCTACTACAAATAAAAAATAAAATAAGAGACACTCTCTCTCCTTCCTCCTAATGGCTGGCCCTAGCCCTCTCCTCAAGCAATTATAAAATGTTCCATTTGCCCCTTGGGGCCTCTCATGAAGAAATTAATTAAGGAGGGAAGGTTCTAGTCTAATAGTTTTACTAATTAATCTATCCTCTTAATCCATGGCCCTAAATCTTGGGCTCAATCTAAACCAAACTAAAATATTAGGTTCATGCATCTAATTTAATTAGTTAGGTCTACTTCATAAGTCTAAAATAATCTAGCATCTAACAATAAATAAATAATATAATAAATAATTAACACACATGCATAATATAAATACAATAAATCCTAAAATAAAAATACCCGTATAAATTATCAAACAACCCTTATTTAAAAATGTGAGGGTGACAAGGAGCAGGAGCGCCACCTCCACCAATAACTGTTGGATATCAAAGAGGCCTTCTGCTACCCCCTCAGCCTGTACAGTACGAGAAGGCTAGACAACAAAGGGATGGCCAAAAGTATGGGCACGCATTTAACATGACAAATGCAGGGAAACGGGCACCGAAAGTCGTAGATGCAGATATGACCTTATAGTTATAATTCTCATTGCATGAGCATGATATCCTTTATGACGTAGGTGGTTAGGAGTATAGATAGAGGTAAAAGCTTTTATAACATGATGAGTGAGAAACTATAGGAATATATTGACCTTTTAGCTAAATACCCTACATATAAACCTTGTAGGTTTCACAAGTAGTATGCATAGAAGATAGACACATCCTCATCTTGGGTTACTTATCCCTCTTCTGTTTTCCTTCTCAACCTCGATTCCGTGTGCAAGTAATTCATGTGAAGGAGCCTATTCATGCCACCTTACCTCATCTGAACTATACCTAGGTAACCCTTAAAACTTAATACGATTATTTTGTCTCATCTTTAAAAGTTTGAGGTATGACTTTACGTACTTGACTCCTTTCTGCCGCATGACACTATTATTCTCGTATCGTGCTTTAATTTTAATTTTGAGGACAAAATTCCTATAACTTGGATAGATTGTAAACCCCTTTTTTTATTCTAAATAATTAAGTTTAAGTAGTTATTGATAGTTTTAATAATTATAAATATCAAAAAAGTAATGATTTAGATATTGATTTAAAAATAAAATTTAAATTATAAAATGGAATTAAGAAATTTTTTAAAGAAAAAAAAGTAAAATTAGAAATTAGAAATAAAGAGTCTAAACAATAAAAATCATAAAAATCATAAAATAATAATAATAATTTTTAGAATAACATACAATTAATAAATAAAGATTATGTAATAAGTATTTATATTGTGTTAGTAGTTTTATATAAATAAAAGTATTTATAAAATAATTAATTAAAATTTAGAAATAAATTTTAAATAAAAAGAATTTATCTTATATAAGAAAATAGAATAATTAAATCAACATTTTTTATAAAAGAACAAAAGAAAATATTAAAAATTAAATAATAATAAAATAAAAGCAAGTAAAGAAAAAAATGTTTAAATGACAACTTTCCTTGATGATACTATTCATCTTCCGTCTGAGCAAACCTCGCGCGCACGTGCGTGTATTCAGACTCCAATTTGAGAACCATAATCCCTTCAAATCTTTTCCAAATATATTCCTACTCCTAACCCTCTTCAGATTCATGAGAATCTAGTTTAAATCTATTCATATTAATGTAAATAAACTCAACAAAAATCTTATAAATAGCAATCGAACCCATCTTTAGTTTTTTTTTAAATTCTAATAGAAAACCTAGTTTTGACGAGCTCACCTCATCCCAGGTGACCCCTAACCTTCATCGAACCATCTGGGCTTGCTTGTACCGGTCGACGAGTCGCCGCAGCCTGTCGGAGTTGCAAGATACGCGCAGATTGCACATACGCTGTCCAGAATACCAACCCGTCCCCTATATTTGAGGTTCATTTTCTTCTAAATTCTCCAATCGATTTATGATCCAATTGCTTAATTGGAATCACAACATGTCACTACCACATTCTGAAATAGGGATAATTTTGTCTTTTTATTTATTAATAAGTATTGTGTATATTTAATTTTAAATAATTGCATGATATGTGTGTGTATATATATATATATATATATATATATATATATATATATATATATAGTGTTCTTTAATGCATGAGTTAGTAGACTAGACCTAAAAGCCCACTAAATGAACCCCTAACCCAAAAATAGGATTATGGATTTTAAATTTGTATTATTCGGGATTATATATTAAGAATTATAATTAATTACCATAATTTTATTTAATTATTGTGCCTTACCGTTGCTTCGATATTGGGAGCGCTACACTAGCTTTTGCCTTCCAATAAATTTTACACCTTTGTCCAAGACGTGCCCATTCTCTATTCTGACATTTGTGTAACTAATAAATATGCTTTCTTTTTCTTTATTTTAGTCGCACAATATTCGTCGTGGATGTTTATTTTTAATTCTAAATAAATTTAACTTTGTATCCTTGTGCGTTCCAATCGAAATTGGAGACACAATCTTGATCCATTTTATACAACCCAAATTATAACAATATTCTATTCTGAGTCTTCTATGTCCATGATACTTGTGTTCCACCTAATTTTAATTTCATGTACTTCCAATTAATTTTAGAACACTATTTACATTAATTTTAATTAAATTGGTGTAAGGACCCAACTTAACCAAAAACTAGACCCAACACCAAACCAAACCCACATTCACACTCTCAAGACTCATACTAAATACCACACACCCTTGCTAGCCACTACATCACACCAAATATGGTATTTTCCCTCATCCAATCCTAATTTCTACTTTCTGTGCAATTTTTTAATTGTTGGGGACTTTATTACAAAAATTCAATGAGGTATCACCATCCTATTGGTCAAGGCACATGAAGAACCAACCCCCTCCCACATTGACCGGTCCACTCTCTCCCTCTCTCCTCTTTTTGTTTGTGTATTTTCCTTCATCTTTAATCATGGCCATTCATTCAAATGGAGCAACATTCTCACCACAAACCCTCTCATATATATATATATATATATATATATATATATATATATATATATATATAATCCCCATTATAAACCCTTTCCCGATGCCAACCCCATCCCAATGAGGCACATGGCCGGCCCTAATCCCTAGGCTAGCATCATCATATTCTCCTACATGCAAACTCTCCTCCTCCATTATATTTTCTTCACCAACATCAAACCCTAGACATCACCCTAAACCCTAAACCAACCCTACAAAAGCCCTTCCTCCGGCCACCTTTCCGCCGGAGTTGACTGAGCCGACCGTCGACCCGGTGCCAGTCACCCTCATCCCCGCCGTTCTCCTCCATCTACCCCGCTGAGTTTCACCACCGGCCCGACTCTCCTCCACCCGACTATACCTCGTCGGATTTATCCCCCTCGATGAACAGCAGCCCTCTCCCGTCGACCCCGCCGAGCAGTACAACCGAAAGCCGCCTGAGCCATCGCCTGAACCGCCTACACCCCGACTTTCTTCACCGGAGCCCCCAAAAGCGCCACAACCACCAACTCCACAACCATTAACACCTCACCTCCGTTCCCCTCTCCCCGACTTCTTTCTCCCCTCCGGCCATCATTCCGCCGGAGCCGCCTCCATCCACACCGGACTCCGACAGCAGCGGCCACCCTGTTCACCTCCTTTCCCGAGCCAACCCCGCCTGAGTCTTCTCCGAACATAGTGGCCCCGCCTGAGCGTAGCAACACCATCTCCACCACTCCTCCCCGAGCATCGAGCATCCATTCTCCTTCCCGAACTCCTCTCCCCATCACCACCGGGGCACCCTTCCCGGCCATCTCCGGCCAGTCCCGTTCTCGTCACAACAGCCTCACCCGCGGTTCTTTCCTCGATAGCAACCTCAACGAGCCTCTCCCCTATGGCAGTAAACCACAGCCTCGGCATCATCATCATAATCACCATCATCATCACCATCATCATCACCTTCATCATCATTATCATCGTCATCACCTTTAATACCTCACCGGAGTAGGACCCGGCCATGCGACTCGACTCCCTCGACCCCTCCACGATGAGCCTCCTCACCGCCGTGCACGCAGGACCAGACTCTGCCATCTTCACCAGACCCTCGACTCCGTACACCAAGGTTCATAGCTTACCCCCTTTCGTGATGTTGTGTGTACTTGTGTGAATAATGTTAGGAAGTAGCATACTGCTTCATGATAGGTTAGTTGATGTACGTTGTGTGACCCCGTGTTAGTGAACCTAATCTCTAGTATGTGTCTGTGCATATATGTGTGTATGATAATTAGATTTAATATAGGTATGTACTTCATGGAAAATTAATTTCTAGTGTTATATAGTGTATAACCATAAGTGATAATTGTGGGGGTCCCGTATTTATATTTATTTGCTTGACCCTAGGTGTTAGTGAGTTTACTGTCTGATTATGCACAACATTAAAGACATGCTGCCCCTGTATTTAGACGTACGTTTGACCCTTCTAGATGACCTGTATCACCTCTAGCGTAGCTTCTGAGTTCAGTAAAATTATGTTTGTGTGTGTGCTAGTGTAACGGCTGATGCTATATTGTATTATATTATATGTATATAGGACCATTGGCTGCGAGACTACAAGAGCAGGATATTGGTATTGTCCACTCAGAATCCCAGGCGAGTACATTCTCTGATAGTTTTTTGTTTATGATATCCTCTATGTTCATTGTATTTAGTTTTGATATCCATATTTTTTGACACGATGGTTACACCGATTGGTATATCCTGATCTCGTCATGAGATGCTATTCCTTGTATATGGTGTATCTTGTGCAAGTCTTATTTCATTAATTATCTTGTGTATGTACAGACACTGATTCTCGGACAGATTTGCTAACTTCCTAGAGAATCTCATGCCATAGCATACCATGGTTGGATCTACTATACCAGTCGGGGGTGGGGAGTATTTTAGTATAGATGTGTGATCATACCCTTCATATACAAGTTTTATTTTCATGTTAGTATTGGTCATACACCGCACGTATGACTAACCAGGCCATTATTCATATAAAATTTCCCAAGCCGATCACATGTTAAAGCTAGTACTCACACACTTAGTCACTAGTATTCTTGTTCATTGTCATATTGTTCATTCTTGTATTTATTTCTAGTATTTCCTTTATTGGATATCTCTTGTACATATATATGCATCTTGTATATTTGCATCTATTTACTGCTATATAGTTTATATCATTGATTTAGAACTGCTATTAGAGATGTACTTCGTTCCATCCTGACTGAAAATATTTTTCCAGACTGTAACTTAATGGACCGGTGTCCGACATTTTATGGACCACAGGGAGAGTAGCTGCAGCCTTGGATCTTATATTTTAGTTGTGATTCAGGAAAGTCTAGCCGGGATCACTAGTTATTCAGTTAGTTTTTTTAGCAGTTTATTGGTATCGGATTTTTTTTCCGGCGTACTTTGAGTTATGGATGTTATTGTTTGAGTTAGACTATTTTGTTTAGACTTGTGTTATATTTTGTTTATTTTTCTTCGCTATCTTATCGTGCTTTAGTTCTATGATTGAGTATTTTCTGATTATATTATGATATTTGTCTCCTTATGGAGTTGGATACTCGTGTGAGATTGATTAGATAATATTATGACATAGACAGCGTTTTACCGTCGATGCTGCGGCGTTGGCTGAACGTACCCACGTACTTGTGCCCCAAATTTTGGGTGTGGATCGTGATACATTTTTAGTGGTGGCCCATGCATGTCAGACTTCGCAAGTTGTGCAAATTCGTGGTAGTGCGACGACTTAGTTGTACTACTGCGTGCCTGCGATAGGATCTAGTGTATAGCATACTAGAATGATAGCGAATACTCAATCACAACTAGGAATATTTCTAATCTATCTATCTTGTTATCCTTATTCCTTCTAAATATTTCTTTCTTTAGAATTGTACTGTCTTTCCTTGATGATATCGTATTTATTGCCTAAATTGATTCTTTTCGGTCTGTCTTCAGGATGCCACCGAAGACAAGATCTATGAGAGTGGGAGCATCAACTTCAGAGGGGTCTGCCACCTCTCGATCTGAAGGACAAACATCTGGAATTCCTCTTCTCCCACCTGTTTTGAGTGTTGCCCCATCTATGAAGGAGAACCTTCCTCCTTCACCTACGCCGTCTCCCGGAAGTATGCCCGTTGACGGAGCACAGATGTTTACTTTGATCCAGGGCATGGTAGATTCCCAGAGAGTGATGACGAAAGTTCAGTGAGTTCAAGCTGAGGCTCAGAGAGTGCAGGAAGAGGCACACAAGCGCAGACTAAGCTGATAAGAGAGAGCATGGAGAATGCTCACAAGATGGCACTACAGGCAGTTGAGAGAGTTGCCCAGTAGTATCGTGGCCAGCAGCAACAGTAGAGACCAGGCACTATAGTTGACTTCAAAAGGATGGCACCTTGAGAGTTTAAGGGTGTAAACTCCCTTACCCAAAATAGGTATTTTGTGTATATTTTATATTATTATATTTATTATAGATGTTGAATTTATTTAGAGTATTCTTTTAGTTAATTTGAAAATAAATTTTTAGTATATTTACTTATATAAATATTTATTTAGAATTATTTTTAGGCTATTTTAGATTATTGGGATTTTTCCATAATTTTTAGTTAATTAAAAACTAGTAACACTAATTTTCTAGGACTTTGAAGAATTTATTTTATGTTCAAACTTAATTAAAAATATCCTAAACTTTTATTTTAGGTTCTAAATAATAAATATATTTTCTAGAATTTTTTGGAAATTTTTTGATTATTTTTAGCATTTACTTTGAGTTAATTATGAAAACTGAATTAAAAACTAATTTCTAAAAAAAACCCAAAAAGTAATTAATTCTGCCCAGTCAACAAACAGGGGGCCCACCTGTCAGCCTCCCGCAGCGAACAGTGCCGGGCCCGCCTGTCAGTGACCGCGGGGTGAGCCGAGCCGACCTCGAGCCGAGCCGAGTCAGAGTTCGACTCGGACTCAGCTGAGCCGAGCCGCGTCAGTTTCGGACCGTCCGATTTGGGCGGGGCAGCATGGATGGCTGCCACATGGCGCTTTCCGAGCCGCGGCTGCACTCTCTCTCCTCTATATATATAATAGTTTAAGTTATTTTCTAGGATTTTTCTTGAGCCGATTTTTGGAGAATTGCCATCTAGGGTTCCTTCATCTTTCAGAAGCCATTGCGCATAGCTCCGGACTCCAAAAGAGGCCTAGTTTTTTGTGTTAGAACAATATTGAGGTAGCTTTATGATTATATAAATTGTTTTACAAAATTATGAGTATTAAATTCTAAAAAATTCGTAGAGCACAGTATGTCTGAAAATAGATGTATTTCGATGTTTTCACGATTTCGGGAGAACCAGATATCAGAATCATGAACAGTTTAAAGTTTCGGAAAGCTAATGTCTAGATAATTGACATATGTTTTTCCTAGAATTTAATTCAAAGTATTTATATACTGTTAATTTTATAGAACTTTTAGGTTAGAATTTAACCATCGGTGCACAATACAAAATTTGTATGTGCCATAATTCCCAAACGAATTTGAATTCGGACGAGCCGTAAATTCCAGCATGTTTTTGACACTGAAACCTACAGGAAATCATGCATGAAAGTTGAGTTTGTGTTGGTTGACTTTTTGGTCAATAGATCGCCTCGATTTGCGTGCCATGAGTCTCGAGTTGATAAAATTCAGTTTCTTTGGACAAAGAAATTAACATAAAAATCAGAATAATAAGATTAAAATAGGATTTTAAAGTAATTATTCCAGAATTAAATAAATTAAAATAAATTATCTTTTGACGTGATAAATTTGTAATACATAGGCTATTTGGACTGTGACTTGGACTCTGATTTATACCAGCAGCAGGACCCCAAGCGAGTATATTCTCTGACAGTGTTCTAATAGGATATAGTATTTAGTCACCACGGTTAGTTTACATCAGACCCTGAGTCGGAGAACCCAACGCGCGTTCGTACATTTACATGTACGCAAATATTATTCAGTTTGGTATATATATTTATGTACGTAATTACTATATATATTCCAATAATTATGTAAAAAAATTGATGGTTATATTATTATATAGTTATATGAATATATATATGTAAGTAAATGCTAATTGATAATTATGAATAAATATTCAGACTGTACGATCCTAGGACACCGTGGACTATCCCATACTTACCTTGACCATGTTGACCCTAAGAACTTGTGAATTTGTCCGCATTACGTACATTAATGTACTGGCATAGACACCTGTCAGTTGACTGACTGATTTCCTACAGTACTTGAAGATGCGACACCCACGTAATTCAACGCGTAATTGACCGTGTTAGATGACTAGTGTTACCCCTAGTATACCCCCTGAGTCCAGTGTAAATGTGGTTGTGAATGTGCTAGTGTAAAGACTAATGATTCTATTGTATTATATTTATGTGTACATAGGATATTGGATTTGTTCTGCGCGATTTCTGGAGCAGATTATTGGTACATTGTAGCTTCCTTGCCAGGCAAGTATATCTTGCCATTGTACAGTTATTTATATTCTATATGTTGTATGCATCTTTATTTTCTATCTTTAGTTCATATATTTTAACTGTTATATAAAATATGCGCGACAGTGTCGTCGCGGTATGTTTTTATTTATGTAATTGTATTGACCTTGTTTATGAGACTACCCCATTATCATGTAGCACAATTAGGTTTCATTTGACTGTGACACATATTTTTACACGAGTTGTGAGTCTCATATAGATCACGGACGCACGTATTGACTGATCATCGGTACGTGTGGGACGTGTATTAGGAATAACTGCTGTTAAAAACTTTGCATGCTAGTAGACTTAGTAGTTATTAGAGGTCTAGGGGCATAGCCTATTGTAGTACGGTGGTCCCATCCTTATCCTTGTTTGGTTGCAGGATTGAGCCAGGGTACTTAGAATAGGCTATGAACCAAATTGTGTCATGGATGTGACATGCTTAGAGCAAGGGGTGGAGAGAACAACAAGTACCGTATTTGAGCTCCTTTACACTTTTTCTATTGTGCGGCCGGATTCTCCGCTGGAGATACGGGCGATGATGACCACTATATATTATGTATTATCAGGTGGGCCTCCGCTGTTCAAAATATGACGTGCCTTCTAGGCCCCTGGATCTCCAATAGAGAACCATGCCAAATCCCAGGTTTTTAGCCAGGTAGCTCACTTGTGGGGAAAGTTGTTCTTAACTGCATTCACTTAGACGGTTAGGCGACCCCTTTGGATATTTATTTTAGTACTTTATTGGATGGTGTTTAAGTATCATTTTATGTCCCTCTGAGGACCTGGTCCCCTGTCAGGTGTATTTGTTCTTGAGTATTCGCAGGAGCACAAATTCGGATGGTTATAGATGTTCGAGGATGTTTTCTCTTCGAGTCCGTGATTGATAGCTGGTATTCTTATATAGCATTTATTGTGTTGTACTCATATTGTATTTGCTCTTATATTCGAGTTGGTAGTGGATTTATTTCCATCCAACTATCATCTTTAGATACTTCTTATTGAGAGTTAGTTTCATAGATGTTGGTCATTTAATTATATTTGATTTTCGTGGATGAGATTTAGATTATACCCTGTGACTTGTGACATATGTTTATACCACTTGTGGATTTGATATTCATATTACAGCGTACGTATGGATTTTGGTTTCCATATATTGGAGTTGCCATATCCATGCGGCTGGCATGCTTACGTGTCCTAGCCCTATGTATTTTGGGACTGGGGCGTGACATGTTTTTGTGGTGGCCCATGCAGGTCGAGAGCATATTATCTCGGTTACGTTACTGTACCGAGCAAGCCTGCACCTAGGACTAGAGTATAGGATCTCATCCACAAAATTGACTATGATTCATCTCCCTCCTATCTGTTCTATTTGAACAATTGTATCATGCTTGATTCCTGTACTTCCCTAATAGTTCTTTAAGTATAGCCTTCTGCTAGAATATAGGAACCCCTGTTATTTGGATGATAATTAGAGTAGCACACCTATTAAGAATACAACGAGAATATAGACACACCACTAAGTTTAGAATATCTAGTGAACCCTAGAATTTCTTATCCATTGATTGGTATACCATTACCCCTTGATGTATTAAGAAGACTTGAGAGTAGTATAGACACTACTAGAGATAGTTAGAAATTTTACCATAATGTTTGCCCCTAGCATTGAGGAACCAATAGAAAACCAAAATTAAATATTATGACTGAACCTAACCTTCACAGTTAGATAAGTATTGGAGAACTATAAATTTAGATTCTTGTCTTGAGATAAGCAGACAGTACCTTAGAAAGCCAAGAGCAATGCATAAAATATTTTCCTAATCATACCTCAAACACAGAGACTAGCATACCCCTTTCCCTTGGAAAACCATGATGCTATTTAGAATCCTCCATTTAATTTCATATATTTGTTCCTCTGAAACCCTAGCACCCACTATTTGTGCGACGACTAATCATATTTTCTCTTCTTTATTTTTTAAACTCGTGCCACCCGCCACCTCTAATCATAGACCCAGTGATTATACTCTACGATAGGATATATAGTTTGCTATAGTCATAGTTGTAATCTTGAATTTTGAATTGTATACCTTGTAGCTAGAACCTGATAGTTGAGTTGTTCAATTAGATTATGATAATTACCCCTAGTTGTAGACCACGTAATTTGTACCCCTACCTCGATACAAGTTAGATCCCTTTTCCCTTAACGGCTAGTAACTCTTCTATCCCTACGGTTGACACATGTTCTATGAGCACTATGATTAAGACTTAAGGTGACCCTTACCTATATAATGCAATAGGAGACCCTAATAAGTACCAAGATCTTTCCTCATATACCCTAATAAGAGTTTCTGTTTTATTTACATATGCAAGATTATTTTGTAGGATCCTCTTAAAACTGTCACAGTATTAGTTTAATTCTTTTAAGTTGGGTAGTATGCCTCACAACCTAGTATCACATAGTCCACTTGACCCATCGAGGTAGTATAACTGAATGACATTAATTGTATGCTAGCATTAGATGACAGTGTTTATTCAGACGATAGAATTTAGAGGTCCATGTCCTATTTGGTCGACTAGCGACTTAGACAAGGAGGTTGTATGATAACTGTAGAGATTGTAGAGTCTTTTGTTATTATTGCTTATATTATTTTTTTTTTGCAAACTTGAATTATTTTGTAACTTCTCTCATCATAATCTAGCGTTATATTTTCTGTGCTACCTCGAATTATGCTGATATTATAGCCTAGTTTTTGTAAGCTTATTCTTTATCGAGCTTGTTCATGACATATGTATTATTGGGTATACACACTAATATATTTCAGAATCAGTGTATTAAGGTCTAGCTAACCTTAGTGTGCTTGATTCGCCCTTCGCATAACTACTTTACGTGGATTGAGATATATAGTAATTAGTAGACGAATGTACTTGCCCTCTAGACATGTCTGAGCGTATCGTATCGGCTACATAACTGTACTAATATGAGCATGTGAATATGAATTACCAAAATAGGACTTCAATCCACAACTGCTTTGACAATTCCTATTTGAATTCTTTAAACGCCTTGATCCCGATACTTCTATTATATTACCTCGTCCTTGAACTCTTTATTATTGATCTCCATCTTCCCTTATTTCGGAAAGACGAAACCTCGTGCTTGGTATAAGTTTGATACACAGAGAGTACTAGATATACCCCATAGGCCGATCACATACTTGAGGATTATTCCTTCGTAATTAGGGATATATCATATATGATATAATCGGCGTTGAAGTTTTGAGGATTGAATTACATGAGTAAATAAATTAAGGAATATTTTTCTTAAAGTATATAGCCTTCTGTGATAGATGGGTAAATTCTAAGTTGGGTAGCAGTGCATTGGCAACTCGAGAGGAATTTCTTTTAGATTGTGATCGAGTAAGATTAGATTGGGAGAGGTTCAAGCCATTTTAATTTTGAGAATTTTAGAAGAATGACTAAGATGATGAGGATTAATGAATTTTAAAAATCTTGATATTGAGGACCCAATATTTATACCTTAAGTACATAATTTAAATTTTTGAGTATTAAAGGAAAAATCATCAATTTGAATTTGAAGGACAAATATATAATTTCAGACTTGAACATTGGTGGACTGCATTTAAATTATTTTTTAATTTGATCATGTAAATTAAGAATTAAAATTTTATGGCTGGACTACCTATTTGAAATATTGAGGATGTGAATAGAATTTAAAAAGTTGAAGAATACAAAAATTTATAAGTAAAAATAGAAATAATATTGGACTCGAATTACTTCTAGAGGAGATTATGATAGTTGGAGATCGTGAGATAAAATTTGATATGGGTTATTTAAATCTTGAAGATATTATATGGATTCAATTTAAATTTGGATATTGATGATTTAGAAAAGTGAGAAGAGATTACAATAGGTTGAATTTTCATTTGAACAATGATTATCTTAATTTTGAAGTGATCGCGATAGATTTCAATATATTTTGTTATTTAAATTTTTGGAAGAGATTGCGATTGACGTACCTTATGTACGAATGTGAAGGATTTAACAAATTATGTCTTTTTTTAATTTCGAGGACGAAATTATTTTAAGTTGGGTAGATTATAAACTCCCTTACCCAAAATAGGTATTTTGTGTATATTTTATATTATTATATTTATTATAGATGTTGAATTTATTTAGAGTATTCTCTTAGTTAATTAGAAAATAAATTTTTAGTATATTTACTTATATAAATATTTATTTAGAATTATTTTTAGGCTATTTTAGATTATTGGGATTTTTCCATAATTTTTAGTTAATTAAAAATAAGCAACACTAATTTTCTAGGACTTTAAAGAATTTATTTTATGTTCAAACTTAATTAAAAATATCCCAAACTTTATTTTAGGTTCTAAATAAAATATATTTTCTAGAATTTTTTGGGAATTTTCTGATTATTTTTAGCATTCATTTTGAGTTAATTATGAAAACTGAATTAAAAACTAATTTCTGAAAAAAACCCAAAAAGTAATTAATTCTGCCCAGTCAGCAAACAGGGGGCCCACCTGTCAGGCTCCCGCAGCGAATAGTGCCGGGCCCGCCTGTCAGTGACCGCGGGGTGAGCCGAGCCGACCTCGAGCCGAGCCGAGTCAGAGTTCGACTCGGACTCAGCTGAGCCGAGCAGCGTCAGTTTCGGACCGTCCGATTTGGGTGGGGCAGCATGGATGGCTACCACATGGCACTTTCTGAGCCGCGGCTGCACTCTCTCTCCTCTATATATATAATAGTTTAAGTTATTTTCTAGGGTTTTTCTTGAGCCAATTTTTAGAGAATTGCCATCTAGGGTTCCTTCATCTTCCAGAAGCCATTGCGCATAGCTCCGGACTCCAAAAGAGACCTAGTTTTTTGTGTTAGAATGATATTGAGGTTAGCTTTATGATTATATAAATTGTTTTACGAAATTATGAGTATTAAATTCTGAAAAATTCGTAGAGCACAATATGTCCGAAAATAGATGTGTTTCGATGTTTTCGCGATTCTGGGAGAACCAGGAATCAGAATCATGAACAGTTTGAAGTTTCGGAAAGCTAATGTCTAGATAATTGACATATATTTTTCCCAGAATTTAATTCAAAGTATTTATATACTGTTAATTCTATAGAACTTTTAGGTTAGAATTTAACCATTGGTGCACAATAAAAAATTTGTATGTGCCATAATTCCCAAACGAATTTGAATTCGGATGAGCCGTAAATTCCAACATGTTTTTGATGCTGAAACCTAGAGGAAATCATGCATAAAAGTTGAGTTTGTGTCGGTTGACTTTTCGATCAACAGATCGCCTCGATTTGCGTGCCATGAGTCTCGAGTTGATAAAATTTTGTTTCTTTGGACAAAATTTAGGAATTAACATAAAAATCATAATAATAAGATTAAAATAGTATTTTAGAGTAATTATTCCAGAATTAAATAAATTAAAATAAATTATCTTTTGACGTGATAAATTTGTAATACATAGGCTATTTGGACTGTGACTTGGACTCTGATTCATACCAGCAGCAGGACCCCAGGCGAGTACATTCTCTGACAGTATTTTAGTAGTATGTAGTATTTAGTCACCACGATTAGTTTACATCAGACCTTGAGTCAGAGAACCCAACGCGCGTTGGTACATTTATATGTACGCAAATATTATTCAGTTTGGTATATATATTTATGTACGTAATTACTATATGTATTCCAATAATTATGTAAATAAATTGATGGTTATATCATTATATAGTTATATGAATATATATATGTAAGTAAATACTAATTGATAATTATGACTAAATATTCAGACTATACGACCCTAGGACACCGTGGACTTTCCCATACTTACCTTGACCATGTTGACCCTTAAGAACTTGTGAATTTGTCCGCCTTGCGTACATTAACGTACTGGCATAGACACCTGTCAGTTGACTGACTAATTTCGTACAGTACTTGAAGACGCGACACCCACGTAATTCAATGCGTAATTGACCGTGTTAGATGACTAGTGTTACCCCTAGTATACCCCCTGAGTCCAGTGTAAATGTGGTTGTGAATGTGCTAGTGTAAAGACTAATGATTCTATTGTATTATATTTATGTGTACATAGGATATTGGATTTGTTCTGCGCGATTTCTGGAGCAGATTATTGGTACATTGCAGCTTTCTTGCCAGGCAAGTATACCCTGCCATTGTACTGTTATTTATATTCTATATGTTGCATGCATCTTTATTTTCTGTCTTTTGTTCATATATTTTAACTGTTTTATAAAATGTGCGCGATGGTGTCTTCGCGGTATATTTTTATTTATGTAATTGCATTGACCTTGTTTATGAGACTACCCCATTATCATGTAGCACCATTATGTTTTATTTGACTGTGACACATATTTTTACATGAGTTGTGAGTCTCATATAGATTATGGACGTACGTATTGACTTATCATCAGTACGTGTGGGACGTGCGTTAGGAATAACTGCTGTTAAAAACTTTGCATGCTAGTAGACTTAGCAGTTATTAGAGGTCTAGGGGCATAGCCTATTATAGTACGGTGGTCCCATCCTTATCCTTGTTTGGTTGCAGGATTGAGCCAGGGTACTAAGAATAGGCTATGAACCAAATTATGTCATGGATGTGACATGCTTAGAGCATGGGGTGGGGAGAACAACAAGTACCGCATTTGAGCTCCTTTATACTTTTTCTATTGTGCGGCCGGATTCTCTGCTGGAGATACGGGCGGTGATGACCACTATATATTATGTATTATCAGGCGGGCCTTCGCCGTTCAAAAGACGACGTGCCTTTTAGGCCCCTGGATCTCCAATAAAGAACCATGCCAAATCCCAGGTTTTCAGCCAGATAGCTCACTTTGTGGGGAAAGTTGTTCTTAACTGCATTCACTTAGACGGTTAGGCGACCCCTTTGGATATTTATTTCAGTACTTTATTGGCATGTGTTTAAGTATCTTGTTATGTCCCTCTGAGGACCTGGTCCCCTGCCAGGTGTATTTGTTCTTGAGTATTCGCAGGAGCACAGATTCGAATGGTTACAGATGTTCGAGGATGTCTTCTCTTCGAGCCCGTGATTGATAGCTGGTATTCTTATATAGCGTTTATTGTATTGTACTTATATTGTATTTGCTCTTATATTCGAGTTGGTAGTGGATTTATTTTTATTCAACTATCATCCTTAGATACTTCTTATTGAGAGTTAGTTTCATAGATGCAGGTCATTTAATTATATTTGATTTTCGTGGATGAGATTTAGATTATACCCTATGACTTGTGACATATGTTTATACCACTTGTGGATTTGATATTAATATTATAGCGTACGTGTAGATTTTGGTTTCCATATATTGGAGTTGCCATATCCATGCGGCTGGCATGCTTACGTGTCCTAGTCCTATGTATTTTGGGACTGGGGCGTGACAAAGGGTATCGAAGGGATACTCTACGCTGATGATTGGTTAGAGGATATAGAGAGAAGCCTGCGATTGGCCCAAATTTTGGAGAGCTTACAGATAGAGGCGGCTGGTAGTCAGATGTTCGATATCGCACTCATGTGGTATCGCACAGAGTTAAGACTTACTGCACACAGACTTACTTGGAAGACCTTCAAGGAGATTTTCAAGGAGAAGTTCTTCCCGATGTGGCATTGGAAGTTTTGGAGAGTCAGTTTCATAACTTGGTCCAAGGAACCATGTCGGTAAATGAGTATGCCGCAGAATTCTGTCAATTGAGCCATTTTGCATCGTCTATGATTCGGGACCCAGGAGATCGACTCTGGAAGTTTAGAAAGGGGTTAACGAGAGAGATTAGGTTGTGCACTTCTGGTCGTCGTACCGCTACCTTTGGGGATATCTTGATGGATGCCCAGATTACAGAAAAGGATCTGGATCTCAGGCCTAAAAGGAGTCACAATATTTTTGGAGGTACGAGTGGTAGCGCGGGACTAGCTAAGCACCCCCATATTCAGCAGCAACCGAGGACATTTCAGTATATCCACCATCAGCACCAGGCACCAGTTCGTGTTCAGCAGGATCAACAGACTTGTCATTTCTATAAGAAGCCAGGTCACTTTTGGGAGAGCTGTAGATTTAGGCTAGGACTTTGTTTGCTTTATGGTGATGCGGGACATCGAATGAGGGATTGCCTTCTAGTTTCTTATCTTCCCGAAAAGAGTACAGCTCCAAATTATAGAGATCCAATTAGGCCACCTATGGAACCGCATATTGCTCAGCACCCGCGGAGGGAGCAACCCCAGCTGGATGGAGCCTTTGCAATGACGAATGAGGAGACCGATACTGCAGGTGATGTGTTAGGAGGTTATGTTCTTTCCTTCCTTCTGTTCCTTTTTCGTTTGATTGATTGATTGATTCCTTAGTACTGTATCGTGTATCAGTAATTTTTTTGCTAGAATATAGTTAGTAGTACACCCTGACAGAGACTGCAATACCATGACAAAATAAACCATAAACCACACATATTTTTCTAGACTGTGTAGGTAGGATTTTCTTAGACTTGATTTTTGGGGATTTGATTGTAGTAAAGATTAATGAAGAGGTTATGACTGGACAGAGAGAGACAAGGTGCCTTAAATTTCGAGGATAAATATTAATTTAAATATAGAGCTGAGAATTTAATATGACATAATTAACGATTTTGTTAAATCATAGATTTTTATGAAGATTATGATATGATTGAATTTGTCATTAAATTTTGAGGAATTTAAGAAGATTATCATTATATTTATTTGAAGACAAGATATAAATTTAAATTTATATTTGAACGTGGTATTTGAAGATTTCATAAGTATTACATTATTGAGTATTATGTGGAAAAAATTTGAAGAATAAGATCACAAATGGATTAGAGTTTGGATTCAAATTTTGGGAGGAGATTTTAAATTTTCTAAATATACATTGATTGGATTTAAATTAGAGGATTGGATATTAAATTTTGGAGTATTTAGTTCTTAACTTAAAATTTTTGGAGGAGATTGTAATAAGAATGTAATTTGATTTTAATTTTGAAGATTTTCAGGAATATAATATTTTTAGAATTTTGTAATTACAATATGGATTTACTTCATGATTATATAGGTTGTTGAATTTAAATTTTGATGGTAAAATAAATAAATAAATAAATACAACTATTGAGGATTTTAAATTTTGAGGACAAATTTTTTCTATGGAGGGTAGACTTGTCACTACCACATTTTGAAATATGGGTAATTTTGTCTTATTATTTATAAGTATATTTATTTTTAAATAAATGCATGATATATGTGTATATATATATATATATATATATATATATATATATATATATAAATATATATATATATATATATATATATATATATATATATATATATATATAGTGTTCTTTAATGAATGAGTTAGTAGACTAAACCTAGAAGCCCACTAGATGAACCCCTGATCCAAAAATAGGATTATGGATTTTATGTTTGTATTATTCGGGATTAAATATTGAGGATTATAATTAATTACCGTAATTTTATTTAATTGTTGTGCCTTACCGTTGCTTCGATATTGGGAGCGCTACACTAGCTTTTGCCTTCCAAAAAATTTGACAACTTTGTCCTAGACGTGCCCGTCCTCTATTCTGACATTTGTGTAACTCATAAATATGCTCTCTTGTGTTTTATTTTAGTCGCACAATATTAGTCGCAAAAGTTTATTTTTAATTCTAAATAAATTCAACTTTGTATCCTTGTGCGTTCCAATCAAAATTGGAGACACAATCTTGATTCGTTTTGTGCAACCCAAATTATGAAAATATTCTATCCCGGGTCTTCTACATCCATGACTCTTGTGTCCTACCTAATTTTAATTCCATGTGCTTCCAATTAATTTTAGAACACCATTTATATTAATTTTAATTAAATTGGTGTAAGGACCCAACTTAACCCAAAACTAGACCTAACACCAAACTAAAACCCCATTCACACCCTCAAGACTCATACTAAACACCACACACCCTTGCGAGCCAATACATCACACCAAATAAAGTATTTTCCCTCATCTAATCCTATTTTTTACTTTCTGTGTAATTTTTTAATTGTTTGAGACTTTATTGCAAAAATACAATGAGGTGTCACCATCCTATTGGTCATGGCACATGAAGAACCAAACCCCTCCTTCATTGACCAGTCCACTCTCTCCCTTCTCCTCTTTTTGTTTGTGTATTTTCCTTCATCTTTAATCATGGCCATCCATTCAAATGGAGCAACATCCTCACCACACACCCTCTCCTATATATATATATATATATATATATATATATATATATATAATCCCTTATCATAAACCCTTTCCCAATGCCAACCCCATCCAAATGAGGCACATAGCCGGCCCTAATTCCTAGGCTAGCATCATCATCTTCTCCTACATACAAACTCTCCTCATATATTATATTTTCTTTACCAACATCAAACCCTAGACATCACCATAAACCCTAAACCAATCCTACAACAGCCCTTCCTCCGGCCAACATCTGGCCGGAGTCGACTGAGCCGACCGTCGACCCGCTGCCAGTCACCCTCATCCCCACCGTTCTCCTCTATCTACCCCGCTGAACTTCACCACTGGACCGACTATCCTTCATCAGACTATACCTCGCCGGATCCATCCCCCTCGACGAACAACAGCCCTCTCCCGTCGACCCCGCCGAGCAGTACAGCCGAAAGCCCGCCTGAGCCGTCGATGAACCGCTTACACCCTGACCTCCTTCACCCGACCCCTGACAACACAACAACCACCAGCTCCACCACCATTAACACCTCGCCTCTGTCCCCCTCTGCCCGACTTCCTTCTCCCCTCCGACCATCATCCCACCAGAGCTGCCTCCATCCACGCCGAACTTCGACAGCAGCGGCCACCCCGTTCATCTCCTCCGTCAAGCCGACCCCGCCTGAGTCTTCTCTGACCATAATTGCCCCGCCTGAGCATAACACCACCATCTCCACCACTCCTCCCCGAGCGTTGAGCAGCCGTTCTCCTTTCCGACCTCCTCTCCCCATCACCACTGATGCACCCTTCCCGGCCATCTTCGGCCAGCCCCGTCCTCGTCATAGCAGCCTCACACGCCATTCTCCCCTCGACCGCAGCCTCGTCGAGCCTCTCCCCTCATAAAGTAAACCACAGCCTCATCATCATCATCATCATCACCATCATCATTATCACCTTCATCATCATCATTATCATCGTCATCACCTTTAACACCTCGCTGGAGCATGACCCGACCACATGACCCGACCCCCTTGACCCCTCCACGATGAGCCTCCTCACCGCCGTACATGCAGGACCACACTCTGCCATCTTCACCAGACCCTCGACCCCGTACACCAAGGTTCGTATCTTACCCCCTTTCGTGATGTTGTGTGTTCTTGTGTGAATAGTATTGGGGAGTAGCATACTGCTTCATGATAGGTTAGTTGATGTGCGTTGTGTGACCCCGTGTTAATGAACCTAAGCTCTAGTATGTGTCTATGAATGTATGTGTGTATGATAATTAGATTTAATATAGGTATGTACTTCATGGAAAATTATTTTTTATTGTTATATAGTGTATAACCATAAGTGATAATTATGGGGGTCCCGTATTTATATTTACTTGCATGACCCTAGGTGTTAGTGAGTTGACTGTCTGATTATGTACAACATTGAAGATATGTCACCTGTGCATTTAGATGCACGTTTGACCCTGCTAGATGACCCGTATCACCCCTAGCGTAGCTTCTGAGTTCAGTAAAATTGTGTTTGTGTGTGTGTGCTAGTGTAATGGCTGATGCTATATTGTATTATATTATATGTATATAGGACCATTAGATTATTCTGCGAGACTACATGAGCAGGACATTGGTATTGCCTGCTCAGGACCCCAGGTGAGTACATTCTATGATAGTTTCTTGTATATGATATCCTCTATGTTTATTGTATTTAGTGTAGATATCCATATTTCATGACACGATGGTTACACGGTTTGGTATATCCGGATCTCGTCATGAGATGTTATTCCTTGTATATTGTGTATCTTGTACAAGTCTTGTTTCATTGATTATCTTGTGCATGTACATACACTGATTCTCGAGGAGATTTGCTACCTTCCTAGGAAATTCTGTGCCATAGTATACCATGGTTGGATCTACTATACCAGTCGGGGGTGGAGAGTATTTTAGTGTAGATATGTGATCATACCCTTCATGTACAAGTCTTGTTTTTATGTTAGTGTTGGTCATACACCGCACGTATGACTAACCAGGCCATTATTTATGTACAAGTTCTCAAGCCGATCACATGTTAAAGCTAGTACTCACACAATTAGTCATTAGTATTCTTGTTCATTGTCATATTGTTCATTCTTGTATTTATTTCTAGTATTTTTTTATTGTGTATCTCTTGTACATGTATATGTATCTTGTATATTTATATCTATTTACTGCTACATAGTTTATATTATTGATTTAGAACTGCTATTAGAGATGTACTTTATTACATCATGACTGAAAATATTTTTCCAGACTACGACTTAGAGGACTAGTGTCCGACATTTTATGGACAACAGGGAGAGTAGCTGCAGCCTTGGATCTTGTAGTTCAGTTGTGATTCTGGAAGGTCTAGCCGGGATCACTAGTTATTCAGTTAGTTTCTTTTAGCAGTTTATTGGTACCGGATTTGTTTCCGGCATACTTTGAGTTATGGATGTTATTGTTTGAGTTAGACTATTTTGTTTAGACATGTATTGCGTTTTATTATTTTTCTTCGCTATCTTATCGTGCTTTAGTTCAACGATTGAGTATTTTCAGATTATATTATGATATCTGTGTCTCCTTACGGAGTGGATACTCGTGCGAGATTGATTAGATAATATTGTGACCTAGACAATGTTCTACCGCTGATGTTACGGCGGAGGCTGGACATACCCACGTAATCGTGCCCCAAATTCTGGGTGCGGGTCATGACACAACAAAACCATCTATAACTACTGTTAAATAATTTAAATTTAAACTGTCTAGGTTTAGAGAAAATCCCTTCAAAATCTCTCGAAAACTTGTCCAAGAGCCAAACTTGGAAGGATAATTTCTTCCCATCTACTGGACCAAGATTCAATTTTATTTTTTGTTAGGAAGCCTATATAACCTAGATTAAAAAGGTGTAATTATTTCAGAATAACTCCCATTAATTCTATGTAAAAACCTTGTTTTAAAATCATGAAAAAAAATTTAAAAATCTGAAAATCTCCGTTACAAAGTTGGTCCCGAAAAGCAGACAACCTCGTTGCGTACCGATTTTATCGAAATACACATACTGTATTACCCGACGTGTAGGCTTTTGTGAGACCCATCTCATAGTAACTGTATCAGTATATAGGTAAGTATTTTATGCTTTGTACTGTGTTTTATTGGATCTCGTGGAATCTTGAAATTCCCTGAGAATTATAACTTTTTCTCACTGACTTGATTACCTTCGATATTCTTTAGCATACTGACAAAAAATTCGACCGGCAGATAAAGTTTCACTTTTGAGATATTTTTATGAATAGCGTTTGATGCTTACTTTTATCCAATAGATTTTTTGGTTTTGTATTGGATGTATGAGATCGATTTGACTCGTGAGTTGGATTGCTAACGTGGCAAATCGGATGGTCACGATTAAATCACCTCTTATATATATAAAATTATTTTCTCTCTCTCTCTCTATCTTTTCATTCTTTCTTCGCTTCTTTATTTTCTCTCCAATTTCTCGCAGAAGCTAGGAGCTTGGTCTTGAGACCTTAGAGTGTGTTTTCTGAACCCCTCTCATTGGTGGAGTTGAAGGTTTAAGCTGAGAGCTTGTCTTTAGGCAAGTGCATATTGCCAAAATACTGAACCACATGATTTTATTGTAATTTTCATTTTTTTAAGATTTTGTGATTAAAATGTCATGAAGCTTGTTTTGTTAAATATGTTTCTCTAGTGAATTTCAACTTTGCATAAATTTTTGAAAATAGTTTCGGCTTGGTTTTGACTTTTTCTGTAAAAATCCTGGTATTTACCGGTTAGAAAACTCGACATCAAAGACGATACCAGTGTGATTACCATGAGACTTAGTTTATGTGCTACTTGAGATTCATGTCTTATTTTTATTTTGATAGTTTTGAGTTTCGTGGATTCTGGATAAGTTTTGATTTTTTTCGTAAATTACTTGTACGGTATTTTTTAGAATCGTTCTCTGAAATATCAAAGTTGGTAAGATCGAATATCCCTAAGCTATTGGAAATTTGATCCTATACAATTTTGACAATTAAAAATATAAATTTTGAGTTAGAACAGAGTTAGAACAGAGTTTTTACGGTCCAAACAAGTCTCAAAAATATTCCATATCCGGGTTTCTGTGACCACTCGGATGATCCGAAGGTGATCCTCGGCAGTCCGATGGATGATCCAATTTGTGGCCTACAAACTTGTTGTGACCAATCGAATGATCCGACGTTGATTCGCAATAGTCCGATGGTTGATCCGAATAGTGGCCCATTACTTGCTGTGATGGATCGGATGATCCGACGGTGATGCGAGAAGATTCGCCGGATAATCTGAATGACCCTATTTTTTGTTTTGTTTTTTTTTAATCTTTCGTCTGTGATACTTTATTGGCTTGACCCGACACATGTATATATTTTCCCTGTGATACTTCTCGGCTCTACCTGTTTATTTGATTGACCTGCCCATTGTACCCAGTCCCAAATTTATGTATAGTTTGGGACACCTACCCATTATACCATGTCTTGTACGTTCTTGATAGTAACCCGTCGTGGTGCACTCCTGCTACTTAACTTGGGAAATATATAGCTTTGGGGATACCTACCTATTATACATCTATCCAGACCTGCCCTGTACTTACCTGATAGTGACCCATAGTGGTATACTCCAGATTCCTGAACGGTATATTAACTGTTGTGGCTTGTTATACGCACACTCATCTTGCCTATAACCGTATGCTTGTATTTTCGTATAGTCTAGTGATTGTGTTTGCCAAAATATTGTCTTGTCTAGTTCATCCCTGTAGGGAGCATCATATTTATGATGGATTCTACGGAATGCCACATTCAGAATCCTAAACTAAAATGTTAAGGATTAATAACTAGCAATAATAATTAGAGCATTGTAGGAGGATCTCTTAGTTTCATGCAGTCCCGTGCCCCGATTACTTTTACTGATTGATGGACTTGTAGCATGTCGTCGAGTAGTGCATATTTCTATCTCACCATCATGTAGGGCATATTGTATTGACTTACTTAAGTTCACCTTTATGTGACTTGGATTAGGAGCATATCTCTCTTGGGGGTGGTGTATCTACTATAATTTACTTTACTGTCGTCCGACGTTTGGGTAGCTTGGACAGTCAGCAGGGCATGCGTCAATATAGAATCCTAAATTATATTTATTCATAATTAGGACTTGTGATAATCCTAGTTAGCTAATGTAGTAAGTAGTACTTCTTACTTGGCCGTGATTGATGGATGGAGTCCATTTCTTGTCTGGTCTTATATTGCTTTGCTTGCTTGACGGTGACCTGGCGTCGTGCACTCCGATCTATTATCTTGTGCGCTATTTACCTTATATGCATTGTTCCTTATATGTTCCCCTTGCATGCTTTCATCATAATACTAGTTCTTTTCTTGTTACTTTTTCTCTTATAGTTTACTTATATGCTTAAGTTCACCTTGCATGATCCTGTACATGTTCCTGTCCAGTTTTCTTTACATATTTTCTATTTTATTTTCTTGTTTCCCGATGCGCCTTATATTATACATGGTGGTTATATGTTGCTTAGGATATTGTAGCTCTATGTTGTATTGCTGGTTTTAGTTCATAGTTTGGCCTCCTTTTTGGTAGTTGCTATTTAGGGTCTGACTCTACTGGTTTTGCTTGGCCAGATCTAGTAGCAGAGCCAGAGGATCTTCCGTTACTTCCCGAGGATGGTGACAACGCGGAGCACCAGATCGATTGAGTGGGTTCTTATCTTGTTCTCCAACTTATTATATATATTCTTTTGTGGCATTTAGCCCCGAGTACCTGTTAGCTCATATTTTGGACTTGTTGGATCGCCTACTGGGCATGACATGATTAGTATATTCTAAACTATAACTAGTGTTGATATTGTATGACTTATACTCTTGCTAGTTCTTTATTTTGTATTACTTTGTTTTTGACGCTTTACTATGTTGTTTCTGATGATCATATTTTCTTGCACATTATGATTTATTACTTGTGATTGAGACACTAGGATTCTTGACCTAGGATGACTGATGCCTTTAAGTATTAACCCCATATTTACAGCCGTGATCGTATCTCGGGGTACTTGTGTACTCTGTTATACGTAGCTGGCTTTGTCATCCCCTGCTCTCCAGTATTCTAGGCCCGGGGCCTGACAGGATTTTAGTGGTGGCCCATGCAGGTCTGGTTTTCAGATATGTAGGGGTTATTGGTGATTAGAAGTGTTAATCCTAATTGTTCCTCCTTGATCTCCTTTTATATTACCCTATATCTCTGATCTTTGACCTGATATTTGCATTCATCCTTGCTCTATCCCGTCCCTCAATTTTGATCCTTGTGTCCTTCAACTTTCAGGGATAATGTTTCTAGTCCTTCTGATAAGATAGTTTGGATTCAGATAATTGCAGATCAATATCACGATGGTCAGCTGATTCCTGGGGCTCAGCCTTATCATTCAGGAGCAAAGTCGATGATTGATCCTGAGCCAAAGAACTATGTTCAGCCAGATCCACCGACGATACCAGTATAGCCGGATCAGCCTGAGCAGCCAGATGTTGTTCGAGCACTGATGGACGTTCTGATAGGTTTCATGGCAACTCACCAGTGGCGGAGTGATATTCTCACTCAGTCAGTCCAAACGGTTATGGAGCATGGTATTTCTCAGACCTATAATTCGGAGAAAAGCTTCAGGCATCTTCATCCCCCATACTTCTATGGTACTGAGGATACGATTGCATCTGACGTATGGTACCAGGATTCTGAAGCCATACTTAAGGTACCAGTAGTTTCGACGAAGGAGCGAGTGGTAGTGGCTAGGATGCAGCTACTAGATTTGGCCCGCGACTGGTCGAAGGCTCAGGAGGTGTCGCTGACAGTACCGTTTCTATGGGCGGACTTCAATGAGAGGTTTTAAATCCAATACTACGACGCAATATCGCATTATGACTTTCTTCAGAGGTTTAACAACCTTAAGCAGATAAGTAGGACCGTCCACATCTACACGACAGAGTTTTGCAGGCTCAATCGGTTTGCTCCCACCTTGGTGGTGACCGAGTTGGACCGGGTGAGGAGGTTCATGCAGGGACTTCATCTAGAGATCATACTGGCAGTGGAGCAGCATAAGTTCCAGACTTTTGACGCTGTGATTAGAGTAGTAAGAAGGCAAGAGTATACCTCCCAAAGGAGAGTTGACAGAGTTGGGGGGCCAGAAGAGGCCTCATATTCAGAGGGGATCTACTACACAGTCTTTGATGCCAGCTCCGGAAGTTCAAACTTTATCGATCGGGTCACCGAGGAGGACAACTTTGGTTCAGCAGACTTCTCAGACTCGTCCCTAGCAGCAGAGGCAGTCATCTTCAGTCGGGTGTTCCCACTGTGGGAAGCCAGGCTACGTCTTCACAGAGTGCCGTAGGGCACAGTTATTGTGTCTAGCATGTGGTAGAGCAGGACACATGGTTAGTACTTTTCCCCGGAGGGCTTCAGCAGGATCATTATCAGTCTAGTCAGCAGCTACATAGTCTAGGGTACCAACGCCGGTACAGCAGCAGCAAGAGGCCCCGAGGCCTTTACCAACGTAGTCCTAGACGTTCTAGCAGCAGAGGCCACAATAATATGTTAGGCCCAGGCCCAAGTCAGGAAGAGAGGCCAGCAACAGAGGGGACCAGCACCCAGAGGGCAAGGACAGGCTTTCGAGATGTCTTATAAGGAGGCAATTACAGCTGGAGAGGTAGTTGTAGGTACCATTCTCTTACATTCGCATTCAGCTTCAGTATTATTTGATTCTTGCACATCGCACTCATTTATATTTGTACGATTTGCGATACGAGTTGGCTTTGAGTCCGAGTCCTTACTTGTAAGGATGAATATACTTACTGGTAATGGTCCTGTGGGAGTAGATTGAGTTTATGTCTTGTGTTGAGTCATAGTGTGCGATAGAGAGTCTTCCGCTAGACTGATAGAGTTTTCTATGGACGACTACGATTTAATCCTGGGAATGGATTGGTTGAGTGCTTGACACGCGATGATAGATTACCGTGCCGGCAATATTATCTTTTATGTCCCTGGTGAGGAGGAGTTCTCATTTTTTAGAGGCGAGGTAGAGTCTTCATCAGTTATCTTGCGGATGGCAGTAGACACGGAGGTGTACTTTTGTAGAGCTGTCTACGAGTTCCCGGACGTATTTCTCGATGAGCTTCTAGGCATGTCTCTAGTTCAAGATGTGGAGTTCTACATCAATTTGATTCTAGGGGCAAAGCCAGTTTCAGAGTGAGTCTACCGGATGTCACCATCAGAGTTGAAGATTCTTTACTAGATGATAGAGGAGTTAGGGAGAAACTAAATCATTTGTGCTAGTGGATCACCTTGGGGAGCCCGCTTACTTTATGTTAAAAATAAGTATGGTTCATCATGTTTGTGTGTTGATTATCGTACCCTAAATACAGTGACCATTAAAAACTAGTATCCCTTGCCCATGATAGATGCCTTGTTTGATCAGCTTATCGAGGTAGCTGTATTTTCTAAGATCGATTTACGGTCTGGGTATCATCAGATCAGAGTCGGAAAGCACAATATACCCATGATGGCGTTCAGATCTATATATGACCATTGGAAGTTCCTTGTTATGCCATTTGGAGCGACCAATGCACCTGCGATATTTATGGATCTCATGAATCACATCTTCAAGCCTCACCTAGACCAGTTTATGATAGTATTTATTGATGATATCTTAGTCTACAGTCGGACTGAGGTAGAGCATGAGAGTCATCTTTGTATAGTACTTCAGACTCTTCGAGAGCATCAAGTATATGCGGGTTCAACAAGTACAATTTTTGGTTGGATCAAATTTAATTCTTGGGTAACATCATTTTCGGCGGAGGAGTATAGGTGGATCTCAAGAAGGTGGAGGCTATTGAGAGTTGGCCAGTATCTATTACAGTCTCAGAGGTATCTGTCATGACCCGCACCCGGATATTCAGGCACGAGTACGTGGGTACACCCAGCCTACGCCATAACATCGGTGGTAGAACGCTGTCTGGGTCAATTCTACTACCTAAATATCTTACACAATATATATAAGGTATCGGTCAATCATCTCAACTCCAAATAGAGGAAAAATATGGTATCTCATAAATGTAACTATACTCAATCATAAAGCAACTAAGGAAGATAGAGAATGAATGGAATAACAAAGGAAAAGAACCACAATATAACTACGAGACTGAAATAATATATATATGTCAAAGTCTCAAAAATATTCTAATACAAGTCCACTAGAAATACTACTAAACCTCATTTGGCTCTGGTACTAAGTCCTCCTGGTCTACAAGAGTATCCTCAAATGGAACACCCTCTTGCAGTCCGTAGTATATAGGACACTGATCGATGAGCCAATCATGGAAAAAAATATATCCAGTCAGGATTGTAGCAAAGTACATACCTCTGAAAGCAGTTTCAAATACATAATCGAGCATATAAAACAGATAATAGAAAAGAATACAAGATAACTAAACAACAGAATAAAATGAATTAGAGTGCATAGGTAATATACTGGAATAAAGAATAAGCAATATGAATAACTACAATAAAAAGGAATAACTAAAATCTAACTAATGTGCCTTGGAATACAAGTTCATTATGTGATCGGTTTAGCTTAAACACGAATACAATAAGTTAACTCGATTACAAGTGTGGTATGTAATCGACATATACACGAATACACTGGGGCTTGATCACATAATCAACTCCTACTCTCTCATCCCCAACTAATACCAATAGATCCAATCACGACACATTACGAACATGAATATGGGCACACTGAACACGAGTAATGTGTATACACGAATATAAGCACACTGAACATGAGCAGTGTGTGAACACAAAATATAATAAATTAATACCCAATATACATGATAAAATACATGTGAAGGAGTACCCGCTGAATATGGTAGGGGATAACATCTTCTGACATGATCCATGTAGTACCAGTCCATGAAATCACTGTGTCGGAATCAAGTATATAGTTCTAGAACATGAGATATATACCCTATTATGTAATAAAAACTAACAGAGAAATATACTCACCTAAGGTCCTGAGTAAGGTGTGTCTCTCGATGCCCAAGCTGGTGTCACACAGACCTATATATGGTATATTGCATCAATACAAGGTTTTGAAATAAAAATAATTAAACTAGTTCAATTCTAGGTCATAAAGCCATTTCTAAGTCAAAATAGTCAAACTAGGTCAACTCTAGGTTAAACTAGTAAAACTTGGTCAAACTAGCTATTTCTAGGTTGTATGAGTCTATCTCTAGGATAATGGGTCCATACACTATGTAACTAGGCCATTCTAGTTATGCTAAGATACTAGGATACCAACAAAATATCGTATCATAAGATACACAAGTTATTAGATATAAAAATACTATAATATATATATACACGACAAAATATAATACTCTTAGCCAAACTAATGCTAAGTGGATACCTTGGCCTTGACCCATTGCGGTATCACACAACCTACACACCCATCTTGATATACAAACTCAATACCTTGAGCATAAACTAATACCTTGACATTACTTTAGTATAACAAGGAAATCCAAAATCTAACATGTAACTAATTACCCATACACCTAGCTATATATAATATGCATTAAACTTATACAATACTATACTAACTACCTACTAACATACCTCTATACTTAATATCCGTACCCAAGATAGCTCAACTCTTATTACCTTGGTGTCACACAAGCTAATCTAAAAATAATACTAACCAATGCTAAATAGTGCTTATCTACATATACATCTCTTATATATATATATATATATATATATATATATATATATATATATATATATATAACTTACTAACAACTAATATATATATACAACTAGCTAGCTTATCAATATATATACATATAACTTACAAGTTTACCTATACAACTCACTGACTTGAGCTATAAGTTAAAGTCTAACCTCCCCTTTCTTAAGTGCACAACATGCTAAGTTGCTGCTGTACATGCTCTTGCTGTTGCAGCTGCTGCTCTTGCTGTTGCATATGCTCTAGCTGCTACAGCTGCTGCTCTTGCTGTTCTTGATGCTCTAGCTGCTTCTACTACTGCTCATGTTGTTCTTGCTGCTCTAGCTGCCGCCCTTGATTTTCTTGCTCAACTATGTGTCAGTGTCAAAATGTGCCATGCTCAAACTCCTGTATCGGAAAAAAACTACCAAATCAACCCATATTACCAAATTGCCAGGATACGGCCTACACGTATCCAATTATGGACACGACACTAGTCACACACAATCAAACACATGTCAATTTAGTCTAATTGACCTATTGACAAACACAAGATGTGTCAATCTCGAAATTCTCCCAAAATTGACATAAAATACTATATAACTTTCTCCATAGGCCTCCTATGAACCTAATTCCAATTCTTATCGGTAGCCTTAGTATATGGGAGAGTTCTAATGATTAAATTATATATTTAGAACCTAATTAGAGAGGAAAAACTGAATTGTATCTATTGGGAGATGGATTTCTAATAAAATTCCCAAATTGAGTGTCAAGAGCCTCCAACTTTTAGATCCTTGCTCCTCCTTGTAGATCCCTGCTTCCTTCTTGTAGATCCTTATTCTAATAGCATCCAATAATGAATAGGAAAGGAATTGGAAAAAAATTTGAGTAAGAATTGGCATGGGAATAAAAAAATTTGGAAGAGGAAAAATTTTAGATTTAGATTTGGAATGACAAATAAGGAGAGAGAGAGTCTCACCCAATTCAATAGGTGGCCGGCCCTTACCCCTCCTCCAAGCTACTATAAATTTTCCAAAATACCCCTTGGGGCTTGTTATGAAGAAATAATTAAGGAGGGACATTTCTAGTCTAATTGGTTTTACTAATTAATTCATCCTCCTAATGAATGGGCTTATTATTTGGTTCAATTCTAACTAGAATTAAATGTTGGTCCATGGATCTAATATAAACTAGTTAGGTCTTCTAATAAAAGTCCAAAATAAAATCTAACATCTAATAATAAATAAATAATATAATAAATAATATTCAACATGCACAATATTTAATATTATATTCTAAAATAAATATTCCTATGCCTAATTACCAAACTACCCTTAGTTGGAAAAGTGAGGGTGATAGTATGCAATTTTTTGGGATTAGCAGCTTAATATAGGCATTTTGTGGCAGACTTTACTAGGATTTTTGTACCCTCGACACGAATGATGTGTAAGTACGTGCGCTTCGAGTGGTCAGATTCTTGCCAAGTTTCTTTCGAGAGGCTCAAGCAAATTTTGATTTCGGCTCCTATTCTGATACTTTTTGTTAGAACAGGTGGGTTCATGATTTACTGTGATGCATCAGGCATTAATCTAGGGTGTATTCTTATGCAACTTGGTAGGTTTATAACTTATGCGTCTCAGACCATGAGAAGAATTACCCGGCCCATAATTTAGAATTAGCCGCAGTTGTATTTTTACTCAATCCCTAGAGGCATTATCTGTATGGTGAGCGGGTGGAGATCTTCACAGATCAAAAGATCTTGAGATATATGTTCACATAGAACAACCTCAATATATGGCAGAAGAGGTAGCTCGAGTTATTCTGGACTACGATCTTGACCTTCAGTAACATCCAGGGAAGGACAATGTCGTAGCAGACGCTTTGAGCAGGAGAGTATGAGCTTACTTCTTGATGGAGCAGCATCATATCCTGGAGGATCTTCAAGAGATGAGCATCTAGGTGGTATTACCTGGTAATACAGGCTTGATGGTGGGATTGCAAGTTCAGTCTACCATAGTAGAGAGGACCAGGGCAGCACAGTCAAGTGATGCCAGGCTACAGCGACTTAGAGAAGAGTGTGAAGTAGGACACTGAGTAGATTTGAGTGTTTATAAGGATGGGACTCTCAGGTTTGGGAGTCAACTTTGTGTGCTGAGTGGAGATATCCTCTATGAGATTATGTCAGAGGCCCATATTTCCTAGTATTCAGTTCATCCTGGAGGGTGGAAGATGTACCATGATATTCGATAACATTTCTGGTGGAATGGGATAAAGAGAGAGAGATAGAACGGTTGGTCTTTCTGTGTTTACTCTGTCAGCTGGTTTATACTGAGCATAAAAGAAAAGTCAAATTTCTCCAGCCTTTACCAATTTTGGAGTAGAGATGGGAGCATATTACTATTGACTTTGTGACCATTCTACCTAGATCCCCCACTCGTAGAGATTCTATTTGGGTGATAGTAGATCGACTCACGAAGGTTGTTCACTTCCTACTATTCAGAGTCAGCAGTCTACGAAGCTGCTATCAAAGATGTACATGAGACTGGTTGTCAGACTGCATGGAGTGCTAGTTAGCATTGTCTCAAATAGGGATTCTAGATTTACTTCTCATATTTGACAAAGTCTTCAGCAGAGTTTAGGCACCTATCTGAAGTTCAGTTGTCCTTACCATCTATAGACAGATGGTCAATCAGAGTGTATGATTTAGACTTTGGAGGATATGCTTTGATCATGTATACTGGACTTTGGTGGTTCGTGGGAGAATTACCTACACTTAGTGGATTTCTTCTACAACAACAATTTTAAGAGAAGCATTCAGATGGCACCCTTCGTGGCATTGTATGGCATGAGATGCATATCACCGTTTGCTTGGGATGATATTGGTGAAAGGCAGATGCTTGGTCCCGAGATGGTAGCTCAGTCAGTTGAGGTTATCAGGCAGATTAGAGAGCATCTCAAAGTAGCGCAGAACCATCAACATCATTGGAGAGATTCACATCGGCGATATCTTAAGTTCTCTATCGGTGACCACATATTTCTTAAGATTTCTCCTACCCGTGGAGTTATCAGATTCGTAGTACGGAGGAAGCTTAGTCCTAGATTTATTGGTCTGTTCGATATTCTCGAGCACGTGGGAGATGTCTCCTATAGATTAGCTCTTCCACCGTCACTTCGTAAGGTACATAACGTATTTCATGCATCTCAGTTGCGTCGGTATATTCTGGATCTGAGCTATGTCCTAGATTATTCGGAGTTGGTCGTTGGTACCAACATTTCATATGAGGAGCAGCCCGTATATATTTTGGACCAGAGTTGTCACGCCCAGTATCGGAATACAGAGACGGACATGGCCAGCTACCCCGTACAAGGTGCTATACGTTGTACGTCGATCACGGCTGTATAAGACATGGGGGTGCATGCTACAATCAAGTCTTCTATGGTCAAGAACTTCTATGTCTTAATTATTCAAGCAAAAAATAATAAGCATAAGGCATATATGATAAGTAATAAGGCATCCCAAATGCTTTCTCAAAATATTCTAGAGACCAGCCATGCAAAATAAGTAGCTGAAAGAGTAACAAAAGTATATGACAATGATCAGTTACAGTCTGATTTAATACAATAATGTAAGGAAACTAATATCCAGACGAGCCGGCTAACAGGTGCCGGTGGCTAAATGCCCAAAAGAAGTAAATGTTCAATGATGAGCAGAAAAAAAAAACTACTCGCTATCCCCTACGACCATGTTCCTGGTACATACCATGAGGAGGGGGAAGGTACGCTGGATCCTCGGGTGCTGGTTCAAAACATGGCCATGCAAAACCAGTAGGGTTTGACCCTAAATAGCAATTACCACAAAGGAAGCACAAAATAGAGAAACAAAAACCCACGAAAAACATATAATATTGCATAGGCTCAGCGTCGTAACTTAGGTCCATGGCATATCCTTGTGCAAAGGCCCAACTTTACAACAAAACTAGGACAAGGATTGAACCATCATACTATGATAGTCATTTCCTTTGGCTACTAGCCGAATAATACAATAACAACCAAGTCTAATATCGGCCAACCATTTATAGGGTTTGCTATTTTATGGAGTCTGAGATTATCTAAAAAATAATGCATAATAGGAATCCAAAGATAATGCCAATGGCGAGCAGGTACTAATCGAACCAATAGATAAATAAAATAGGCACTTGCAGGATGCACCAGTTCCTCCGTAAGGCCACTGCACTAAAAATATGGTATTAGTGGTTCCAGTATTCCTATAGTGAAATAGTGGCTCGCCATAATAACATGTCAGATACTATACTCCACTAAGGCCGATGATATACAATATCTGTGGTGGCCAGCACACAACGCACTTAGAATGAATCTCCATGGGAAGGTCGTTTTGGCATGATCTCGGGATACCGTTTTCTCTAATGTTACTACCAGTATTAGTTGCTAATTAGTCCTATGTTGTGTTTAAAATCTCAAGGCATGATCACATGAGAATTTTCCTTAAGATGTCTTACAAGGTACGGGCACGCTAGATACGAATCCATGAAAGTCAAACCTGGATTCACCCGAGCGTGTATACAATATTCAGACAATCAATATCCTAGACACACTTTGGTAGTTGACTCACTTATTATGCCCGTGCTGAAAAAATAATATATATTTATAATATCAAGCATTCAGGAATTTATAGGCATTCTCGACGCATAACCCAAATATAATCACTTAAGACGTGACACTATATGTCGCACTTTGGTGCACATTAAATCATAGACAATATCAGGAAATAGTAGTATCAGCTCGGATACAATATTCGAGTCCAATTACCAATTATACATTAGGTCACGAAAGAATAATAGAACATTCAATCAAAACATGCAAGGCCGCATGGGTCTCTAGGCCGCATGGGAAGTCTAGGACGCATATGAAGTCAGGGCCGAATGAACTATTTGGCCGCATGACAAATCCTGGTCATATATGTAGTCAGGCCGCATGAAAAGTCCTGGCCGCATATAAAATTAGGTCGTATATGAAGTCAGGCTGCATATGAAATCAGGCCGCAAATGAAGTCAGGCCGCATGACCACTAGGTCGCATGCTCAGGGCTAAGGTCTACTTCTTTGGCAAGTGTTGAAGTGACAAAAAATGAATAAAGTGTCAGGGATGTGACATAAAGTTATTTATGTGATAAGCCATAAAGTATGTTAGAAAGAAAAGACAAAAATCATAGAAATATGTGCCACAATTTTAGAGTCATGCATCCAAGAAAAATGGTGGCCGCATACTCTCCAATGCCGCATATGTGTCAGTGCCGCATAGAGTTCGATGCCACAAGGAGGTCTCTAGGACTAAGCGAATTTCTTATTCGTTCAACGAGTGAAAATATAAGGTGTTCAAGGACACTTGTGTAAATAAACAGTCATGCGTCTAACAAGATGGACACATGCTATTAGTATGCGACAAGAGTTCAGGCTACATAACCCTCTCAGACCGTATAGCACTCTCAGTCGCATAACTCGCTAGTCGTATGAAGACTTCGTCTTCTCCAAACAGCGAGTTCGACTATGGTAAAAAACTCCAAAAACTGAAATCATGTTTTGTTAATAAAATAATCATTTTAAATCAAAATTGGGTGAACTAAAAGCCAAAATGCTCTAAATTGAAAGCTCTATCATATAGCAAAAACTAGTTTCCTAAAATATATGTTTAATAGATTAAAATCAATAAAAACTCATAAAACCTATAAAACCCTAAGTTAGAAATATAGATATATTCAAAACTGCCCATCAAAATAGAAAACTCTAAGAAATAAAAGTGCTTAGAAACATATAACAAACATAATAGAATAATAATATGGTGGGTTTCTCTATTTTTCATGCAAAGTGTACTTGCCAATGGAAATGGAGAGAGCAAACTAAAGAGAAGGAGAAATGAAAATATGAAGAGAGAGAGAAAAATATTGGGTTATTATGGTAGGGTTAAGGATTGAACCAAGGGTTCTCATAACTTTAACCAACCCACTAAATGAACCATGAGCCAGGTTAAACCATAGAATGGGTCTAGTCTTTATGCACATGCAACCATGCTAAAATAAAAATACGTTCCAAATACGTATATCGGAAACTCTGAGTGACATGAGGGAGAAAGTTCTCAAGAACCGGACTATCCAACTAGTTCGAGTTTTTTGGGGTCATCACTGATCGGGTGAGTCGACATTGGAGCGCGATGATAATATTCGTCCTCATTACCTATATATGTTTGGCTCAGGAGTTATACTTATTTCGTATCCTTCGTAACTCATCCTATTTGTGTGTGGTAGTTATTTGCAGTAGTTAATTGCTTTTATATTCCCTGTTCCCTTTACTTGTTTGAATTTTATAGTTATATGAGTTTTCTTCTTAGTTCTTGATAGCATGCTTTCATAGTTTTATTGTTCGAATTTTGAGCCTTATTAAAATTTCGAGGACGAAATTTTTTAAAGGAGGGGAGAGTTGTGAGACCCGTCTCACAGTATCTGTATTGGTATATGGGTAAGTATTTTTTATTTTGTACTGTGCTTTATTGGATCTTATTGAATCTCAAAATTCCCTCAGAATTGTAACTTTTTCTCACTGACCGGATTACTGCTGGCATACCGACGAAAAATCTGACTGGCGGATAAAGTTTCACTTTTGAGATATTTTAAAATATTTTCATGAATATTGTTTGATGCTTTCTTTTATCCAATGGTTTTTTGATTTTGTATTGGATGGATGAGATCAATTTGACTCGTGACTTGGATTGCTGACATGTTGGATCGGACGATCATGATTAAATTACCTCATATATATATGAAATTATTTTCTCTCTCTCTTTCTTTTATTTCTTTTTTACTTCTTCATTTTCTCTCTAATTTTTTGCTGAAGCTAAAAGCTTTGTCTTTAGGGCTTAGAGTATGGTTTATGAACCCCTCTCGGTGGTGGAGTTGAAGGTTTAGGCATGGATCTTGGCTTTAGGCAAGTACATCTTGCCAAAATATTCAACGACATAATTTTATTACAATTTTTATTTTTCTTGAGATTTTATGATTATAATTTCATAAAGCTTGTTTTGTTAAATATGTTTCTCTAATGATTTTTAAACTTGTACATATTTTCGAAAATAATTATGGCTTGGTTTTGATTTTTTCTGTAGAAACCCTAGTATTTCCCCGATAGAAAACTCGTCATCCGAGACGATAACCGGTGTGATTACCATTAGACTTAGTTTATGTGCTACCTAGTTTCTATTATGATAGTTTTGAGTTTCGTGGATTCCAGACAGGTTTCATTTTTTCTCGTAAATTTCTTGTACGCTATTTCTTGGAATCGATCTCTGAAATCTCAAAGTTGGTAAAATTGAATATCCTCAGGCTGTTGGGAATTTGATCCTATACAATTTTGACCTTTGAAAATATAAATTCTGAGTTAAAAAGGAGTTTTTACGACCCGAACAAGTTCAAAAATATTCTATGCCCGGATTTATGTGACCATTTGGATGATCCAAATGTGATCTGTAACAGTCTGACGGATGATCCAATTTCTGGTCCACAAACTTGTTGTGATCAATCGGATGATCCGACGTTGATCCGCGCTAGTCCGACGGATGATCTGAATTATGGCACATTACTTGCTATGACGGATCGGATGATCCGAGGAGATCCGTCTGATAATCCTAATGACCCTATTTTTCTTGTTTTATCTCTTTCTTTCATCTTTAGTCTGTGATACTTTCTTGGCATGACCTGATACATGTATATATTTTCCCTATGATTTTTTTGGTTCTATCTGTTTATTTTATTGACCTGCCAATTGTAACAAGTCCTGACTTTATGTATAATTTGGGACACCTACCCATTATACCTTGTCCTGTATGTTCCTGAGAGTGACCCATTGTGGTGTACTCCTGCTACTTGATTTGAAAAATATATAGCTTTGGGGACACCAACCCATTATACATCTATCCAGACCTGCCATGTAGTTACCAAATAGTGACCCATAGTGGTACACTCCTGATTCCTGACCGGTATATTGACTGTTGTGGCTTGTTATAGCGCACGCTTGTCTTGCCTATAACCGTTTGGTTGTATTCCCATATAGTCTTCTGATTATGCTTATCAAAACATTGTCTTATCTAGTTCATCCATGCGGCGAGCATCATGTCTAGGATGGATTCTGCTGAATGCAACACCTGGAATCCTAAACTAAATGTTAAGGATTAATAACTAGCAAGAATAATTAGAGCATTGGGGGGGGGGGGATCTTCTGCTTGCATGTAGTTGTAAGCCCCCTCATTTTGGAATAGGGGTAATTTGATAATTTGTAATTATTTTTATTATTTTGTTTAATTAGATAGATTTAAAGAATTAATTTCTAAAATTATTTTTAATATATATGACACTTTGCCATGGCTTTGATATTTTGAGCAATATACGACCTTTTTCCTTCCAACAAAATTTATAATATTAATCTTAATTGAGTCTAATATAGTTGGAATGGATGTTATATTTATTTGATCTCTCCTATACTCCAAAAATATTGACGAACATCTAGAATTACGGTTACCGTAAAATTGTCCCTTTTGGCAAGAACTTGACCCAAACCCAATCCAAACACATGTAGGCATGTAGTGCACCCAAATATCCCCATATAAACATAATATATATATATATATATATATATTAAATTTAATCTAATTTATTTTTATTTATAGGAGTTCTATCTATAAAAAGTGGTATATGTGGCATCCTAGTTGGCAAATAACTACTAACCAATCTTTTAACCAACCCATCAACAAAACCTTATCCAATTATAACCATAACAACAAACCCCACCCTCTCATTTTTAGCCAAGAGCATCTCCCGTGGCCGAACCTCATTAGCAATAGGAAAACCCCCTCATTTATTTATATCTATTTTAAAAGGCCATATATATATATCAACTTATCACCAAACCCTAACCCTAACCATATCAAATCTCTTTCTTATAGCTAGATGACCCCTCCCCTCTCCCTCACCCATGAAAATAGTCCCCTTACCATCTCACCCTCACAACATCATTTCCTTCACCAAAAATCCCCTCCCTCTACCAAAAGCTCCACTTTTTCTCATCTTCCACCATCTCTCCATCCAAACACCATTAAACCTTCAAGAAGAACTACATATTCTCCATAAATATATCAAGAACCCTTTCTTATCATCAATAATATATCACAAAGGGAGTAGCAAGCCAAGCACAAGCAAGAAGGAGTATTTCTTGGACAAGAAGAAGCACCATCATCCAATCCTCCAAAGTTTTCGGTAAATCTTAAATCTTTTTTCTCAAATCCCATGGCATAATACTATTAGGTTATATAAAATTATTTAAGTAGAACTCATACCTTTCCATCTTATTCTCATATTAGAAAATATAAATTTTTTATGATAGTTTGGTGATAATTCGTTTGTCGGTAGAACTAGTTTGAGACTTTTAATACGATTACTTGAGGAAATGCTTATTAATTATTAAAACTGAATTAATAGATATTTAATTACTAGAACATAAGTATTTTTTAATTTATTCTCTATTATTTTAATGTCAAATCTGAATCCTATAATTAAAGGCCACTAACCTAGGTTTTTGGGTGACTTTATAACATTGTTTTGCTTGTAAATAGAGGTTATTTTGGAAAGAATAAAAATATAAATATTTTCTAAGATTAGATCATAATATAATATAATATAAAATATTTTTTATAAATATAAAATATAATAAGGACTGGCAATGTCTCGAACAAGTTTCGGACAAAACTAGTCAACCTAAAGTGGCCAAAATCTTGAAATATGTTAATTTTGTCATACCTGAAATTTATTTCTAAAAATTCATATAAATCATGTTTAAATCTTGAATATATGATTTATTATGATTTATGTTCATGTCCTTTAATTGGGGACTTAAACTTAAATTTTGGAAGTCAAAAACCAAGAAACTAGGTTCCGATACCCAATAATAGTAAGCAAAGTTGTTAAAAATAATAACGGACTTGGTTTTACATGACATCGAAGAAATTTTATAATTAAGTTATAATTACAAGAATTTGTGATTGGACCCTTAAGCATATTAATTGATTGATAGGTCAATTGAATCCTGAAGGAGTTAACGCAGGATCATCTTTACTACCACTGACTGTAGAACCAGACAAGTGTACCTTACCAAGATGTTTATATTTCTAAATTATTTATTTGATATTATTTATACCTTAGATATTATATTTGTGTGGATTGGTTGATGTACTTGTTGAGCCTAGGGCCGTCATACGATACTTTGTGTCCGAACAAGATTCGGGTACCGACATCCCCTACGGAGTCAAGTATCATAGTTAAAGAGTCATTCTTTTGAATCCATAATTTGTGCATATATTATTTGCACATCCGACCGTAGGACACTTGACACGATATTCATGTGACAAAGTTTTTCTTGACTTGTTCCTGGTACTTGGACTCTGGATAGGACTACTAGATGCATTATATAGGGATGATTATAGTTATACATATTGACTATGACTTATGCTGATAGTTGCAGATCATGATCTTGTGTGTCTTGATTGAGATGTGAGGATACATTGGGTGGGGAGAGTCTTCATCGTGCTCTAGGTATATTTTACATATTATTTTTTATTGTGTATTAGGCTTTAGGTTCCTTATACGAAATCTAAGGTATTATTTATATGTACAACTTCCTTCTGGTTCCCCCATACGAAGCCTTGAGTGTACTATTAGATTACGGAAGTGTCCCTTGAGATCTTTCATGAGTACCAGCCCGGGGTAGGATACCATACTCTCATTTACATATCACATAGTTGGTTATAGTAGTTTATCCTGGATTATAGTTTTTTTACATTATTTACTTCTAGCTTATTATTTTTTTGTACCTTGTTACGTCCCTATAAGGACCTGGTCTCCTGCTAGTTTTTTTCGCATAGATGATTATATAGCCTTTGTAGTTGCTAATGTGTGTTGCTTGTCATGCAGGCATTGGTGTCAGGTACTTATATCATTTCTACCATAGTTATCATTATTTATTCATATTGTTTATTTATCTACTGATGTAGCCTAGTTTTTATAGACTAATATTTCTTTCTCGAGTCTATTCGAGCTTACGTGTTACTGGGCGGCCGAATTTAGCACATGTAGTTCATTCTTGATATTTTATTTTTTATGTGGATTGTGACATAGATATTTTTAGTATTCTTAGATAGTTACCCTTATTATACAGCTTATACGTATTTGAGTCAGACCAGAGTCTGGTCGAATGCATAGCTGGCATGTTATGTATTCCTAGTTCTACATATTTTGGGACTGGGACGTGACAGCAGTCCCGTGCCCTGACAACTTTTACAGATTGATGGACTTGTAGCATGCCATTGAGTAGTACACACTTCCAGCTCACCGTCGTATGGGGTATATTGTATTGATTTACTCAGGTTCACGTTTTTATGAATTGGATTAAGAGCATATCTCTCCTGGGGTAGTTTATCTACTATTATTTACTTTACTGTCATCCGACGTTTCGGTAGTTTGGACAGTCTGCTGGACATGTGATCGTATAAAAATTCTAAATTGTATTCGTTAGTAATTAATACTTGTGATAACCCTATTTAGTTAATGTAGTAAGATGTACTTCTTGCTTGGCCTTGATTGATAGAAGGGTCCATTTCTTGTCTGGTCTTATATTGCTTAAATTACTTGACCGTGACTCGGCATGGTGCCCGCCGGTCTATTGTCTTGCACACTATTTACCTTATATGCACTATTCTTTACATGTTTCCCTTGCATGCTTCCATCATAGTACTAGTTCTTTTCCCGTTACTTTTTCTCTTATAGTTTACTTATATGCTTAAGTTTACCTTGCATGATCCCGTATATATTTTCGTCCAGTTTTTTTACATGTTTCCTATTTTATTTTCTTATTTTTGGGTGTGCCTTATATTATACATGGTGGTTATATGTTGCTTAGGATATTGTAGCTCTATTTGGGTCTAATTTGTGGTACTTGCTATTTGGGTCTGACCCCACTAGTTTTCTTGGCCAAATCCAGTAGCAGAGCTAGATGCTCTTTCGTTACTTCCCGAGGATGGTGACCACGTGGAGCACCAGACCGATTGAGTGGGTTCTTATATTGTTCTTCCACTTATTATACATATTCTTTTGTGGAATTTAGCCCTGAGCACCTGTTAGCTCGTAATTTTGACTTGTTGTATCGCCTACTAGGCATGGCATATTTAACATGTTCAAGACTATAACTAGAGTTGATCATGTATGACTTACACTCTTGCTATTCTTTATTTTATATTACTAGCTCCATGATCAGCTATGTATATATGATTTGTGACGCTTTACTATGTTGCTTATGTTGATCATATTTCCTTGAATATTATGATTTACAGCTTGTGATTGTGACACTATGATTACTTGACTTAGGTTGACCGATGGCTTATATTATTAACCCTCCATGTCTATTCACAATCGTGACTGTATCTCGGGATAATAGTGTACTCTGGTATACGTAGCTGGCTTTGTCAGCCTCCACTCTCCCGTATTCTAGGTCCAGGGCCTGACAACTTTGGCAGAATTTGAATTAGTTGTATGTGCGCGATGAATTCTACCAGTATCTGTAAAAAGTTTCCACATCAGGGCTTTTGTTAATTATCCAATTACTTTATGATCGCTAATCGGATCGTAACAAAACTTTTACCACTGTACTCGTAGCATTTGACTTGTCCTATGACCCAAGTTTCATCCGATTCGAAGACAGTCGACAAATTACCATTTCGTGGACCCCATAATTCGACTTGATGAGCGATTTTGTGAACGACTAACCAAAATCTAAATCTGGATATACCATTGAGTTCGTATCACCATTTAGTATTTTTTTGACCTATAATATTTTGAATTTAGAGATATTTAGTTTTGACACATTTTTTGGTGCAAAGTGGGCCACATTCGGACCCCTCTTTGGCCCAAAATTATCGTTTTTGCCCGTGTCCAAATTGGACTTATGGGTAGACTTTTCTAACTATCTCGCTCATTTCTGGAATATTAGTGATGTTTATTTCAGCATCCGGAGAAGTTCGTACATCTTCTCCTCTTCGTGCAACTATTGACTTGATGTGTTCACTGCCAAAACATCGTCTAAACTCTTCCTGGACACTAGGCAAGTATACCTTATTATATTTACTGTTAGTACTATTTTATTTCAGCACTTTATATTTTTTTATATTTTTTTATAAAAATTGTGCGTCCAAGCTAGACTTGGGTGCAAAAGACTGTGTTCTTCTTCTTGCGTATCTTTTATTTATTTTATGTATTTTTGACTTAGTTTTAGTTGAATACCTTTTGATTGTGAGATATTTTTATACCTTCCTTGGTCAGGACACACACATGATATGATTTATGATATTCTGCTAGGGGCACAAACTACGATTCGACTTGCGAACGATACATAAGAAACTTGTGACATTTAGAAACGTAATTTCTTAATTAGTGTATTAGAGACTCAAGTAGTTACAAAATTGGACAGGTTGTGTCCAAGACTTGGTCAGTTTGGGGAAAAGGGAGAGGACTGTCATTACGCATATGGCCCACACAAAATTGGTAAACCATAGTCTCCGGAGGAACTGTGAGACATTATAAGTTATGATGCTAGCCTATGACGTTCGTTGAACGTTATGCATGTTGTACATATCACTATAAAATATTATATGTAGTGGCCTCTAGCCTCACACATGCCATATACCTATTTATCCTAAATCCCAACTATGCGCGCAAAGGTTGTCCTCTAAATTGGAAATTAGATGGTTAGAACACCCTTGCATATTTGTTTACTTACTGTAGTTTATATAGCATATTTTTATGTATCTTGTTATGTCTCTCTAAGGACTTGGTTCCTTTTCAGGCGACCCAAAGTCCCCAAAATCTTTTAATATTCTAACTTTTACTCAGTAGCGACTAATTATAGTCTTTCTGTATAAAGTAGCAGTATTATATTTCATATGGTAACTCTAACATCAGTGTTATGATCTATGTGATAGGATATCGATAGTATGAAAACTACTTGTAGAAGCAAGTTAGATCATCTTAGTGCTAGAATTAAGAACTCTACGTACACAAGTGTTGTGATAAGATCTTTAAAATTTCTAAGTTTAAAGCAGTATTTATGATAGTCTATCTCTAGCACCAAGTTAATATTCCATATTCTAACGCAGCATGATACTGAGTAAGATTATTCTATTACCTATTTGAATTCGTCTCTTTTATAAGCACATTTAACTTATGCAAAAAACTAGCTAAAAGTTATTAAGTATGAAGGTAAGGTAACGGCAGGCTTATCGAGACCACCCACCTAAATGAGGGCTCTACCTTGATCGAGTAAAATTATAAGTACACCTCCGAATAAGACAAACTCCATCGGTACTTCGCCAATGAGCCTTATCGCTTAACCAAGTGGAGCGTGTGATGCCCCGACTCCGTAGGATCGATATTCGTTCCCCGGACGTGGTATCGTACGTGCATAAGTTACGTACCGCATAACGTAAGAATGTGTATTTTTGACATTTGAACACATATTTAAATTATATTCACAATAGAGAGTTATACACAGTATATAAGAAGAAAATGACTTTTCATTAATAACTTGAAATATAATTTACATCTTTGAATACATTGAGATGCCGAGTGGGCTACATTAATTAAAATAACAAAAAGGCTGACAAGCTGCCACTAAATAATACTAATTGTCCCATATGTTACCCCCTTGTATAGCTTAAAACCAAAACACCTTCAAAATAAACCAGCTTTAAAATAGGAAAAGCTTTAAATAACCTCTCCAACTCTAGCTAGCACCGTATGCACTCTCGAGGTTCTTGACACCTGAGGAGTTGGGGATCAATATACTTGGAAATGCACTGGTGAGCAGGACGAACCCACTTGCCTAAATAAACACTGCTTATCAAGGGAAAGAATGCATTCAATGTTATCTTGCTATTAGAACTATAGTGAATTATATTTCATATCGACAATATATTGGAAGCAGTAAACATTTGAATCATATTCACTTAATGTGATAACTTAATCAACCTATTTGCACGTGCCTGCATAAAAATAGAGATAATAATACTTACGGCCCCTGCATAAGACAATACGTTAGCATGTGTCCTATCTATATATTTTTATTGGTGATAACGAGACCATAAAGGACTATTACATGGCATTACGATGCACCCTATCCACCCGGGTTGAAAGACCAATTGGAGGTCCCATAATGCCTCGCGTCGACGCATATTATACATAATTTTATCCTAGTTTGATTCGGTTTTGGTGCCCCGGATACCGCTTGGAGAAAAAACCAAATATTATACACAAGTTGTCTATGACCATGCAAATGCGTGAACAGTTTAGCTATCAAACATATACATGAAATAAAACTAAAATAAGTAGTAAATATCTATCTACTCATGCAATAATTTGTATTTTCTCAAAGCCGTATGTTTCAATTTGGCAACCTGTAGGCACCAAATGTTACCGAGGCACCATGCCACCAATATTTTGGATACCGCATCCCTTCCTACAGTTTTGCAGTTTTGAACCACAACTGCTCAGTTCGTATGCCAATCTTGTGCTATAGGTCGTGCATAAATTTATTAGACAATTACAATTATCCTATTATATTCTTAGTAGTACAATATGTATTGTGGCTATAAAATACTTGGTATTACATTCAACCGGGCATCGTCAATTGAACGTTTCGATGCAGTAAGAATTTTTTAAAGTGATAGAGTAGGAAAGAAGGGTGCGAATAACCTACCGATTAGAGAATCTGGCCAGGGTAGGAGACCCTCTTTACAATAATCAAACGTCAGTTACATGCCTTCCTGCAATGGCACCAACATTGTGTTATAATCCATCTTCTATCCTTACCCTCAAAATTCTCAGAAATAAATATAGACAAAGACGCGAAAGCACATTCATCAAAACCAAGAAGAAAAAATGTTCAAGAAAAACATACAACAAACTGGTCCCATTGAAGAGAATCTTATATAGAGTTTACTCATCGAGACGCAGTTTATTGCCTCTAGGACTTATTCTGTCATACCCCAGTCCCAAATTACATGGGACCAGGCCATGTGGCAATAGCCAGCTGACACGTCTCCGAGGATATCCTAATTTAATAGATCCTAACGAAGAGTGCTACGTTGTCCTAAATACTAGCGTGTCCCATATAAATCAACAATAATTAATCTAATCTCATCCACAAAATAAACAGCAAGAATGTACACATAATAAATGCTGGAAGATAAATGCCAGTCTCAAATATCATAGTACAACCAAGAATGTCTGGTGGGGACAAACCCACTATTATGATGAAAGAAAGTACTAAAATCATAGATAAAAGAGTAATGACTAGGGCATCAGCTGACTAGATAATTATGCTCCCAATCCTAGGCAGAAGGCCTACCAAATGATCATGGAAACTCTGATGGTAGCACCTCTAACTCCTTTGCTGTAGCGTACCTCGTCTCCTGTCCTGGGCCGTACACTGTGGGGTAATATGCCTCATCCAAATCTGGAAAGGTACCAGATCCTCAGAGGGACGTAACAAGATACATAGAAACATGCCATATATAAATACTGAATAAAATAAATACAATAAAGAACGAGGAATCTGCATCTAAGTGAATGCAATGTGAGGACAACATTGGTACGTATGAGTAGGTGTAGGCATAACATCCATACTGCTCTAAAGAACGGGGAATCTGCACAGTATATAACGTCCATACCGCTCCAAAGAACGGGGAATTTGAATAGTATAACGTCCATACCGCTCCGAAGAACGGAGAATCTACATAAAGGGGGTCATTGGATCCGTGGCTCCTCTGGATACTACGAATTCCAATAGGTGTATCCCATACGCCTACTAGTTGTCCTTCCCGTCCAATGTAGATACACAAATCGAATACTCGACGTGCATACCACGTATCTATATACCAGTCTCTAAGAATAAAATAACCCTGAGTTACGTACTAACCGTGATGCATGTCACACGCACCGATAGCTAGTCGAGTACGTAGACCCGCATCCTAATATGAATATGTCACAGTGAAATGTGTAAGAGTATCAGGTCTTGAAAGGTATCGGAGTATCCTCTAATGGGGTAAGTCTGCTAATGACTAGGTTAAGTACACTAATCATTGATGTATCCGTCGATTGCACCCGAGTCAATCTCGGACGCTCACAGTTGTATAAAAGAAAAGCAACAAGAATACAATACAATATATGCATAATTTAAATTAGACAGTAAATATGGCAAGGTATCTTGCCTGAGTCCTCAAGCTGTGAATGCCAATAGCCTGCTCCTACGGTATCTTCCGGCTGATCCAATGATCCTAAACACACAATATAATATAACAAATGCTGACATCAGACACTAAGCAATATATACACACTACTATAACGCAACTTTTAGGTACTGTCGTAAGTTCACGGCTGATCGAATACAGCATTACGTATGCACGTAGCTAGGATGTACACGTGTTCTGTCCTCGGTTATCATGCACCTTGAGACAATAATTTATCGAGTTATGGGTTGACAACTATTTCTGCTCTATGCGAATACATGTCCTTGGTTTCTATATTCATCATACTAGGTTTATGTCTAGATGTTCAGATGAAATACTGGTCGTTGATGACAGGTCTCATGATTAAGGTATTTGCTAGTTACTAACAAATTCTAAGTTTGTTAATCATCCTGCCATTCTTTATATAGTTTAGGATTAATAAAGTTGTGTCCATGACTAAAATCTCTCGACACGATGACACGACGATCATAAACAAACATGATACTAGGAGGGAGGAGTATAGGGCGAGTACCTAGTAAGCTGGACGAGGGTTGCCTCGCTGGCTGGTCGTCCTCCGTCGAGTGGTGGGGCTCTGGCAGCGGCCGGCGAGCAAGGTAGCGGCGACAGCGGCTGGAACAACAACTGCAGTAGCTGCAGTAGCAGCAACATCTCTGGGCAGCAGTGGTTGCTGGGTCGAGGCGGCGCGGTGGTGTTTTTCGGCCGCGGGGAAGGTGGCGCTCCGCCTGGCAGGGGTGATCGAGGGTGTCCGAAGGGGTTGCCGGGAACTAGGGCAGTCGGGTTTTCAATGGGGGGTCGTGTTTCAATGTGGGATCGATGGTGGCAGTTGCAGGCGGTTAGGGTGGTGGTTCGGTGACCTGAGGGCAGTGTTGGCGGTGTCAGGCTGCATTCGGGCAGTAGAAGTGGCAGCTTTAGGTGGTGGTGGGGTGGTTGTGAAGTCGGAGGGGGTGAGGGCTCAGTTTTGATTAGTCGACTAGGGTTTCCTTAAGGCAGTGAAGAGAAAAGGGTTTTAGGGTTTCTAATGAGAAGAATGTATATTTATATGGTGATGGAGTTTGTGGGCTAGCCTCGGGACTTGGGCCTGTCCTGCCTTGTTGGGGTAGGGCTGGTCCATGTTTAAGGGTGTATACGGGCTTGGTCTAGTCCTGTTTATGGTGAACTTGGCCTCAACTTAATTAAAATAAAAAATTAATGCGCAAAGCGCTCATTTATGAATATTGTAAAGCTATGGTGAGACGCAATGACGAGTATCGAAAGTTGCACAATGGTCAGAGGGGGTAGTCTGGCATGTCTAAGAGATGTTCGTGGCATTAGGTTAAAGGTAACTACTAGTGTGGTGCTCCAAACATCGAAGCAACGGTAAGGTGTATTAAGACCTATAATTCTGGCACATTAATTCTAATTGTACCCAAATTAATCCTATGTTCTCAATTTAAATAAAATAAATTCTAAATTGGTCGAGGGGGTTTACATATTCTAACATAAGCTAAACCATGATTTGGAATGGTTCTCGTATTATTTGTCTGAACAAAGTAATACGAAGGGTTATTCGACAAAAAGTTCTGACCGGGTCGCGCTAGCCACAAGCCCATTACATAGTGCATTTCTCGGTTTGAATGGGGCACTAGAAAATGTACTACGAAGAAAAAGTTTTGTCCTGAAACTTAAGAATAAGCGTCCAAGCTTTGACTGAACGAAAAATGAATGATACTTCTCATTCATCTCCACCTCCGTTTCCTATGTCGAATCCTTAACTGAAGTGTTCTACCACTGCACGCGAACTATGTATATCGACCAATTTCGCAAAACTTTCTCCTTACGGTCCAAAATTTGTACAGGTTCCTCCAAGTATGAAAAGTCTGTGCAGAGGTCCAACCGATCGAAGCTAACCATGTAACTTATGACATACTTTTGAAGTTAGAAATTATGAAAGATATCTTGAACTTCAACCAAGGCAAGGGGTAGCACAATATGATAGGCTATAACTGCTACACTCTCGAGGATCTCGAAGGGACCAACAAACTTGGACTCTGTTTGCCTTTGACTCCAAACTATATCATACCCCGCATCGGTATTACTTTTAAAAATACATTGTCCCCGATCATAAATACCAATGGTTATCGAAAGGTATCTGCATAACTCTTCTGTCGACTCTGCACGATATGAAGTATTTACCGAATCATGCGAACCATTTCGAAGACCCGAGTACCTGTCGCTCAGGGACTTTATCCCAGTATATCGAATATCGACACTTCCTCCCGTAGAGCATTTCATATGGTGCCATATGTGTCATGCCCCAACTTCATACAGTCGATAGTCGTCTACTGGGCATTATGTCGTGTGAGTCTAGATTGCACACGCACAAGGCAAAAAATTAAAATATAATAATTTTCATAAAAATAATGAGTTTCAGCAAAAGATTTATAGAGTCATAATATACTCAGATTATGCGAAAAAAGCTCTTTTATTGATAATTGCAGCGGTTACAAAGGCTTTGAATAGCCAAATTTAATTTGCCAAGTTGTTTTACAACACTCTTTGATTTCTTTTACTCATAAATGATTCCACCGTTCTATATAACATGTCTTCGTATATCAAGCACGCAATCCTGGATGAAGATCTTCCAACACCTTGGGTACATTCGAGCGATCTTTCATACTTGGGGGTTGGGAGATCAGTACGCATCTTGTACTGGTGAGCATGATAACCCATTCACATAAACCAAAACTAAGTAATCATGTGAATCATACAGGTTTATATGGCGATCTTTCTATTTAGAACTTAGATGAATTTTATTTCATATTCGGGGCATGCAGTTGAAAACAATAAAGCATGTACACATTAAAATCCTTGATGATGTAATCATGTAAATATTGAATCACTTAAACATGCAAGCATGTTATACACAATCACATCGATAAGTAAATATAAGATTCTCGGTCGTCTCAATACTAAGCATTTTATATTTGATATCGCGTCCGTAATGCATGAAATACGTTGAGTCATTTTGCTCAATAGCGACTCTAATATATAGCCGATGTGCATACTCTTGCTTAATGGAAGGTGACATTCATCCTCCTAGCTGTTCAATATCCCATCGTATCTAAATATTGAAATGCGTCACTCGATCATACTATACTTCCAATGCTGATGTGCACACCATTGCACTAATGCAAGATGAACACTTTTCTTGTCCCTACATCAGACGTTCATTAATGCACGCCTATCTATATGAAGGTCACTAGCGACACTCATGATACCATATTGGACTTCTCACAGGTAACGGGGCAAATCTTTGTGTGCAGGTTATGAGCCCCATCATATTTCGTATTAGAACGAGTACTTCCAGCCCCGTTGTGAGCCAAACTACAAGCTCCGTAATCCTTGTGCTATTCTGCAAGCCACAGAGAGAAAATATTTTCCTCCTAGGCCGAATGGTACCAGTGTGACTGATACTACCAGTTCTAGGATTCGCAAGCCTTGTGCATAGGCCCATATCCATGACCATTTATCCATGCAATGTTCGAATATAAGTACTACGAGATACGAGACTTATCATTCCACCAAACATCAGTATCTCTTTACTTTATAAGTACGATAAGATACGTGTTTACTTTCCCTACTATTAAGATGTAAATAAAGTGAGGTACGTGTCTACTCGCCCCACTAAATCATACTCGTGGCATAAATTGATCAATGTTCCAGTTCAGCGACCCACAGGTCCCAACAGCTAATTCACCATGTCGCTTCTTGACACAGTATTCCATGGTGCCTGTAACTACCATTTCCCACCATAGTAATATTTTAGTAATTTTGAATATTGTTAAGTTTTTTATATATTACTTTATATTAGTGATTGCCTAGAATTATATTAGTGTTAGTTAGTGGCTAGTCATTTAGAATTTACAAGTGTTAGTTAGTACTAATTATTGTTAGTCATGACTTTAGTAATTAGAATTAGTTAAATTTAGTTGTCATGAAGAGAATATTCCTCTTAGTTGTAGCGATTCCTTTCTTTAGTTAATTAGATTCCATTCATGATAAATGGAGAGTGGAAAATTTGATATTTTGGCATGACCAAACCTTACTATAAGAGATAAGTTTAATTTAGGGCTCCATTGTTTGTGATAAACAAAGCTTATACAAATATTGTATTAAAAACTATTAAAAATAAGAAAATATAAAAAAGATCCTCGAAAAGAATCTAAATATAATTGATTATGAGAAAGTATAACTATAGAGATATGATCTGCGGGCGATCACTTTACTCCTTGGACCACACGACAGTGAAAAAAAATGCAAGAGTGCTACAAACAATTTGAAGAGTTGGGCAACGAGAAAGCCTTGGTAGTAACGGCACATGAAGCTTTTGTTTCTTTCTTTCTGTTCTTGGGTATCAAAGACTTGAAAATCTAGTCCCCCGTAAGGGACATAATGATCCCATATTTATAGAATTTGAGAGAAGTTATGACAGTGTATGCGTACTTTTGATAGTCTCTACTGTATTGCTATTGTGTGCGCACTTTTAATATGGTGACATCCTACGACTTGGTAAGTGGATGAACAAATTAATGCTTGCTTGACATATGGCTTCCTATACGAGAAAATTGTGGGTCATGGGACAGTTATTTGTCCATATTTCATAAAGAATATGGCATGTAAGACACGTAATCATAACTTCTCTCCGATAGTTGGAATTGCGGGTACACTATTGAAGTAGTCTAACAACTGGCGCACTTTGAAGAAGTTGGCAATGATGGCACACTTTTGGTGAAGTCGGCCTTGATGGCACACTTTTGAATGAAGTTAGCCTTGTTGGCGCACTTTTGATAAAGTCGGCCTGATGGTGCACTTTTGATGTAGTCGACCATATTTGGCGCACTTTAGTGAAGTTAATTACACTTGGCGCACCTTAAAATTGATTGATTCATATTGACCGCTAAATGATAACCTGGTCTACGTGTCGTAGTTCAGCTGAAATGATGACTTCTGAATTCCCCTATTACTGTTCCAGCCTATTAGAAATAAATGTGTATTTTTCGTTGGGGTTATGACCAATTCGATAGAAAAAAGGAATAATGTGTATTTTTTATTGGGGATTTCCAAAAATAAATTGTCGAATCTTCCTTCGCTTCTTTCTGAAAGATATCCAATCAATCAGAATAGAGGTAGTGCACCAATAGCAGGTTCATAACTAGTGGCACATAAATTTTCCTCAATTGTGCACGTGATCATGATGTTAGTGCAACTTTCATTTTTTTTCTTCTATTGGTGTGGATTCAGGAGAAACTTATGTCCATCTTTCTTGAGGGGTTTGGAGAGTGCGCTTGTACATAGATTGGCTTGTTATAATGAATGTACGAGGACTGAGAAGCTCGGGTGTGGATCATCCTTTGCTTGTTATTGCACAAGTTGCACGATTTATGTCCCTTGGTTAACACAAGGGAGTTATCTTCCAAGTCTTTGACTGGAGCATGGTTGACAGAGTTGACGAGGGAGTTATCGTCGATCAGAATACTTTTTCCCTTGTTGCCAGCATATTCATGATATGTGTAGTGAGGCTTGGGTACCCATACCTTGCAGGTCTTTCTCATCTTAGGTACGGATGAGGGGTGAGCACTACCCCAGAATGGAACATCTTTTCATATGCTTGCTGGTCAAACTTCACCACCAAAATCTTTTACATCGAGCCGATCAATGCAACGTTATGTTGAGCTATTACTTTCTCGTTGGAGAAGAAAGTCGTCCCCAGCAGAATTGCCATCTTATTTGCAATAAACAAAGGTTATATAAACTTTGTATCACAAACTATTAAAAAGAAATAAAATATACAAAAGATCCTTGTCACCCTCATATTTTCAATCAAGGGTAGTTTGGTAAGTGACATAGGTATTTTTATTTTAGGATGTATTATATTTAAATATTATGCATATATAATTAATTATTTATTGTATTATTTATTTATTTTTAGATGTAGTATTATTTTTGGACTTGTGTAGTGAACCTAACTAATTAAATTAGATACATAAATCCAATATTTTATTTTGGTTTAGATTGAGCCCAATAATTAGGCCCATGGATTAGGAGGATGAATTAATTAGTAAAACCATTAGACTAGAACCTTCCCTCATTAATTAATTTATTCATGAGAGGCCCCAAGGGGTAAATTGGAAATTTTATACCTTGCTTGAGGAAGGGGCTAGGGCCGGCCACATTAGAAGGAAGGAGAGAGAGAGAGAGTCTCTTCTCATCTGATATTTTAATTAGTTCTAGAAAATTTTCCCCATTCCAATTTCTTCATTCCTTCACCATTCCCTCATAAATTTCATTCTAAATTATTTTCCTATTCTTCAATTGAGGCTACTACAACAAGGATCTACATGAAGAAAGTAAGGATCAACAAGGAGGAGGCCAATATCTACAAGGAGGAGGCTACATTCTATATTTGGTAATTTTTATTGGGAATCTATCTCCTAATAGGTATATTTTAGTTTTTCCTCTTCTATTAGGCTCTAAATCTTAGATTTAACCATGAGTAACTACCCCACATGCATAGGCTACCTATATGAATTGGGATTAGGTTCATAGGAGGCCTATGGAGGAAGTTATGTGTATTTTGTGTCAATTTTGGGAAAATTTTGAGATTGGCATATGTGATATTAGTCAATTATTCAATAGATCAATATGATATGTGATTGATTATTTACGACTAGTTTCGTGTCAACAATTGGGTACGTGCAGGCCGTATCTTGTCAATTTGGCAATACGGATTATTTTTGGAGATTTTTCTCTAATACGTAGATTTGTGCATATCACTTCTTGACATGGACACGTAGTTGATTATATTATTATATGTATAGTGCATAATTAGTATTCTAGACTTGCTCGTGCCCTTCGGGATGCGTTTAGTTGTGTGGTGGAGCCGTATCGCAAGCTTATCATAGAATGAGTGTGATATGGGTATGGTGCGGTGTACTCCACGTGTTTGTTTCAATGTCCCTTTACTCTATGTGACTTGTGTAATATATATATATATATATATATATATATATATATATATATATGTGGTTATGTACATATATATAGATGAGAGAATATTGATATATACATAGGTTGATAAATGTAGCTAGGTGTATATAGCTATGTGTCCATGTGTATAGTGTATATGTATATATATATATATATGTATTATGTAAGTGTGTATGTTATATATATATGTATATATATAAGTTGTTGATATATCTATAAGTATATACATGTATGTATATAAGTTATATATATATATATATATATATATATATATATATATATAATATATATATATATATATATATATATATATATAGCAATCTATATGCATATGTGTGTTATGTATTTGTGAGTGTGTGTGTGAGGAAGAGCAACTTGGGCATAAGAGAGCAAGGCAAGGGGAATGCACAACAACTATTCGAAGATATGTGTACATTCAGTCAGCAATAGTGAGCTTGAGGAAGTTACAGCTGAACTATAGTAGCCATCAACTGTGCTGTGCACAACAATAAGGTTTTATCTAGCAGTATCAGCAAAGAGTGGTCGGGCACCTGCAGCTGTGCAGTATACAGCAAAGGCAGCCAAGCATTTAGAAGTTAGTACAGTAGCAGATAGCTGCACAACAACACTGCATCGAGCACACCAAGAAGTAGAGGGCTCATGCACAGTAGAAACAGAGACTTAGTAGCAGCTAACAGGTACTGCACAGGAAGAACAAGGTACCAACTGCAGCAATACAGCCATACTATGCTCGTGCACAACAAGGGGGAGAACACAGCAAGGTGTGCAGTTATCAGCAGCAAGGTGTTTCAGATAGTTAAGGGGTAGTTTCAGCAGTGTATCAGTTTAGTTTAGTATTAAGTTAGTAAAATAGTTTAGTAGTTAGTATAGCTAAATAGTTAGCTTAGTACTATATCTAGTTACATAGTATTATATGGATAGGTATTGTATTGTTAAGTTTGATAGATATGTATATGAGTATATTATATATGTTAGTGTATTTAATATCTATGTGTTAGCATATAGTTAGTTTTTGAGGGTTATCTATATATTAGCTATATGCATTAGGTTTTGAATTACCTTGGGATACCAAGGTAATGTCAAAGTAATGGGTCAATACTCAAGGTATTGAGTTTGAGTATCGAGATAGGTGTGTGGTAGTATGATACGTATTGGTGCAAGGCCAAGGTATCCTATTTCAATAATTAGTTAAGGTACTTTATATATATATATATTAAATTACTATTTTCATATATTAAAACTTGCGTTTCCTGATATACGACATTTTGTGTGTCTCAAAGTATCTTAGATGAGCTAGTGTGGCTTAGTTTCATAGTGTATTGACCTATCCTAGTATTAGACTCAAATGACCTAGAAATAGTCGGTTTGACTTAGAAATGGATTTATGACCTAACATTGTGTCACTACCATATTTCAAAATATGGGTATTTTTATCTTTTTATTTATTTAATTCAATGTGTCAATATATTGCATGATATTTATATATTATTTATAGTATTTTTTAAATGCATGAGTTAGTAAACTAGACCTAGAAACCCACTAGATGAGCCCTTGACCAAATTATAGGACTATGGATATTAATTAGCATTTTTTGGATTTAATATTAGGGATTATATTTAATTGCTGTGATTTTTATTGATTGTTGTACCTTACCGTTGCTTTGATATTTGGAGCACTACACTAGCTATTGCCTTCCAACAAATTTTACACCCTTGTCCTAGACGTGCCAGCCTTCTATTTTGATCTTTGTGTAACTCATAAATATGCTCTATTGTGCTTCATTTTAGCCGCACAATATTCATCATAAATATTTAATTATATTTCCAAAATAAGTCCAACTTTACATCTTTATGTATTCCAATCAAAATTGGAGACACAATCTCGACCCATTTTGTGCAACCCAAATTATAACAATATTATATTCTGAGTCTTCTACATCTATGACACTTGTGTCCCACCTAATTTTAACCCTATGTACTTCCAATTAATTTTAGAACACCTTTTACATTAATTTTAATTAAATTGGTGTAAGGACCCAACTTAATCCAAAACTAGACCCAACACCAAGCCAAACCCCTATTTACACCCTCAAGACTCATACTAAACACCATACCCTTTTACCCACTACATCGCACCAAATATGGTATTTCCCTCATTTAATCCAAAAACCCCACTTTATGTAATTTTTGAATTGTTGGGGACGTTTATGCAAAAGTGCATTGAGGTGTCCATACCCCATTGGACACAACACATGAAGAAATACTATTTTTCTTCATTGACCGGTCATTTAATTTTTCTCCATAATTTTGGAGTGTGTAACACTCAACATCAACCCCTCGTCAAATTTTAGCCATCCATTTTAAAACAAAACCATCCTAGCCTTTAAATATCTACATGTAGAAAGAAGCCCGTCCCAAGGAGTGGTTGACCGGCCTAACTTCCTAGGTCAACATCAAAACCCAACTTTTATATATATAACTTCTTCTTTATTTTTTTCTTCAACCATCAAACCTATAACCTAGTCGACTCCCATAACCCCCTCTATTGTTCATCGCCTTCATCCCTGCTCCTTACCTGCCGGAGCCTCGGCGAACTCGACCACCCCGACTGCCTGAACGCGATGCGTCAACCTCCATCAAACCGACTGAACCAAACCAACCTTCTTTCCGTCAACTGAACCACCATCTCCACAACCCTCCGCGCGAGCTGCCGAACTGCTCACCTTCTACTCCAACAGACTCTACTCGCCATGACGACCATTCATGACTACCCCATCACCGCCACCTGAATGCACCTGTCTCCCTTCCCTTCTCTACCATCTCACCTGAGCAGCCGCTGTGCACCGAATACACCCGACCTCCTTCGAACCGACTACACCTCGCCAGAGACACCACTCCCCGACTCCGACAGCAGCGACGACCCGTCGACCACGTTGATCGCCTGAACCCGACGACCCCGTCTCGCCTGAACTCCCAACCCAAGACCGAGCAGTCCTCGGCCGAGCACGATCATGACAGCAGCCATTGAACCACTTCTCCCCACTCCCCGACTCGACGCCGTACTCTTCGACACAGGAGTAGCCGAGCCTCGCCTGTGTAGCAAACATAGGAGCAGCCGAGCCATCCACCGTGATGCAACCGAGCACCACCGCGACGTCAAATATACCCCTCGTGCACGTGCACGCCGAGGCCAAGGTTCGAAGTATTTTCTCTTATGATTTTGTGCATGTGGGAATAATGTTAGGATTTAGCGTGTTGTTTCATGATAAGTTTTGTTAGATGTTGATTGCAAGAGACCATGCAAATAAACCTAGTAACTCGTATGTGTGTGTGTGCGTATGCATATAATATTAGTTTGATATATATATATATATATATATATATATATATATATATATATATATAAGTAATCAATTGCTAGAAATAGTTATGACTATAATATGTATATATGATGTGAGACCATAAGTGTTAATTATGGATATCCCATATTTACATTGACTATGTAACCCTGAATATTAGTGAGTTGACTGCCGTATATACACCGATGTACTGGCTAGACATGTGTTAGGGATTGACTGTCGGATTATGCACATCAATTAAGACATGACACCTATACAATTAGACGTACGCTTGACCCTACTAGACGACCAGTGTCACCCCTAGCATAGTCTCTGAGTTCAGTATATTTATGATTGTGTGTTAGTGTAATGACTGATGCTATACTATTATTAAATAATATCTATAGGATAGTTGGATTTTTCAGACAAGAACTCAGAAATAGGATATTGGTATTGCCAACGCAAGACCACATACGAGTATATACTCTGACAGTTTTTATTATGTTGATCATCTCTTTGATTTTAGTTGTATAGCGTACATGATTCTGACACTGTGGATACACGAGTTGGCATCATCGAGACCTGTCACGAGGAATCATGATTGGAATCCATCATGCTAGCTGGGGATGGGAAAATATTAGTAGATTATGTGATCATACTCAACTCTACATGAATCATAGCTCACCCCATACCTCACGTCGGGTGCAGCCTGACCATTATATGTCTCATAGCTTGTTATGTATTATTAGCCTGACTATTGCTCGCATCATAGCCAACTGAATGGTTAGACTGACCTTACATAAATCATAGTTAATCATATAAAGCAAGCTTGATCAGTCCCAAGCAGATCACATGATATGCTGATATTTCACACACTTAGCTAGATAGTCTATATATGTATTTCTAGTTATTGATCTAGCATTTCCTTATATTCTAGTTTATTATTCTAGCATTTACTTATATTCCAGTTCATTGTTCTAGCATGCACTTGTATTTCTGTTCATTGCTAGATGTACCATTGATGATGATATATGCTCTTGTACTTCTATTTCTAGTATTTTATTATCTCCAATATTTCTTATTACCAGTATTTATATCCATCTTTTATTTCTTTACACTGTATTATAGTTTTGTCAATATACATGGAACTGCTGTTAGTGCTTGTACTTCTCTCCAATCCTGACTGCATATTTTTTCCAGAGGATCTTGATGATTTTTGTCCTACACATTATGGACCAGGTATAGATGGAGACTACACACCAGAGATCTTAGACGAGTCCATTCCTGTAGAAGAGACACTACCTGCAGCTATTTAGACAGTATTTATTCTATGCATTTGAGTTTATGTCGAGACTTATGTTGAGTTTAATTTGAGACTTGTGGAGACTATTTATGTTGGAGAAATAGACTGTAGTTTATCTTTATTGAGACATTGTGTTTGACTTATATCATTCTTTCTTATCTTTTATCGTACCATTTATTTTTATAGTTATTGGGATCGAGTATACAATTGTGAGCTATTGAGAGATATTTATTTCATTGTCCTCCTTATGGAGTTAATATCATTGACAGGTTATGAGTTGTGTTTAGTATTATTGAGACCTAGATAACATTCTACCGCCGATTCTGCGGCATTGCCTGGACGTACTCACGACTCATGCCCAAATTTTGGGTGCGGGTCGTAACACATTTTTAGTTGTGGCCCATGCAGGTATAGCTTTGCAAGTTGTGTGATGTCGTGGTAGTGTGACAACTTAGTTGTAAACTGCGAGCCTGTTTTAGGAAATAGGATTTAGGATAAGAGTATGCTCAATCACAACCGGAAATTCTGATCTTTACAATGATATACCGAATGATTGCTTCCTTTAGAATTTTATTGTCCTTCCTTGATGGTATCGTATATATTACCTTAATTGATTCTTTTCGGTCTGTCTTCAGGATGTCGCCGAAGACTAGGTCTTTGAGACTGGGAGCATCAACTTTAGAGAGGTCTGCCACCTATCGACCTGACGAACAGACATCTGGAGTTCCTCCTACATCTCCTGTTTATGTGGGAGTATCTACAACTGTTGGGATTCCTCCTCCTCCACCTGTTAAGAGGATTGCCCCAGCTGTGATAGACAATCTTCCACCACCACAAACACCGATTCCCGGAGGTATGCCCACTGATGGGGCACAGATGTTCGCGCTTATCCAAGGCATGATAGAAGCCCAAAAAGTAACAATAGAAGCTCAGCTTATTCAAGATGAGGCTCAAAGATGCAAGCAGAGGTGCACCAGGCACAGACAGAGCTGATAAGAGAGTGCATGGAGAATGCTCATCAGGTGGCTCTCTAGGCTGTGGAGAGAGTAGCATGACAACAGCAGCATCCTGGCAAGCAGCATCATTGGCCAGGTACTATAGTAGACTTTAAGAGGATGATGCCTCGAGAGTTCAAAGGCACCGAGGGGATACTCTACACTGATGAATGGCTAGAGGATATAGAGAGGAACTTGCGTTTGGCGCAGATTTTGGAGATTCTTCAGATCGAGGCCACTTGCAGTCAGATGTTTGATATCGTGCTGCCGTGATATCGTATAGAGCCGAGAATCACTGAAGAAGGACTTACTTGGGAGGCCTTCAAGGAGCCATTCAAGGAGAAGTTCTTTCATGACGTAGCTTTGGGAGCATTGGAAAGTCAGTTCCATAACTTGGTCCAAGAAAGCATGTCAGTTGATGAATATGCTGCAAAATTTTGCTGTTTGAGTCATTTCGTGCCATCGATGATTCGAGACCCAGGAGACAGAGCCCAAAAATTCAGGAAGGGATTGAATAGAGAGATCAAGTCTCGTACTTCAGGACGACGCACTGCTACATTTGAGGGTAATATGATGAATACCCAGATTGCTGAGGATGACTTGGACCTCAGGCCCAAGAGAGGACATGACACTTCTGGAGGAACAAGTGGGAACATAGGACCGGCCAAGTGACCATACTTTCAGCAATAAGAGAGGTCATACCAGCAGCAACATCAGCAGCACCAGACACCAGTTCGAGGACACATCCAGCAGCAGCCACAAAGACAGAATCAGCCCGTTGCCCAGTGTATGTATTACGGAAAGATAGAACATACTAGAGACAATTGTAGAAAGAGGTTGGTAGATGCTTGTTATATGGATGGTTAACACATCAGCTGAGGGACTGTCTATCTATTCAGACTCATTAGGGTAGAGCAGCCGCTCAGAGAGGACCAGCCAGAGTACCTATTATACCAGGAGGCCAGCAGAGGTTTGCTCAGCACCAACAACAGTAGAGAGGAGCACCACAAGGACGCACATACGCTATGATAATTGAAGAGGCTGAGCCAGCTAGAGACATGATTTCAGGTTTAATTTCTCTTGATTCTATTCCAGCACTTGCATTATTTGATTCTGGCACTTCCTATAGTTTCGTATCTGTATCTTATGCTCTTAAGCATCGTTTTGAAATAGAACTGTTAGATAGGACATGCAAGTTCACGACTGGAGGAGGAATTATCCTAGTCCGTGATTATTGCAAGGATCAGAGAGTATCATAGGGAGGCCGAGAGTTGAGGGTGAGTTTACTCGTTATGCCACTTCCGGAATACGATATTATACTCGAAATGGACTGGTTGAGTAGACACCATGCTACTATAGATTGTCATGGAGGCTGAGTAATATTTCTACCACCAGGAGAGCTAGAGTTCGAGGTTGCCAGAGGAGCTGCAAAGCAGAGAAGAGGCACTTTTTGCGGAGCCAGGATGGAAGAAGAGAAGTTACCACATCCTCTGATAGCGAAGTTTCTGGATGTATTTTCAGAGGAGTTGCCAGGCTTGCCGCCAAACAAAGATGTTGAATTCTCTATAGACTTGGTACCAGGAGCATAGCCTATTTCACAATACGTCTATAGAGTCAACAACAGCGAGCTAGTAGAACTGAAGAAGCAAGTTGAGGAGCTGCAGGACAAAGGCTTTATTAGATCCAGTTCATCGCCATGGGGAGCTCCGGTATTGTTCGTACCGAAGAAGGACGGCATGGTACGCATGTGTATCGATTATAGAGATCTAAATAACCTCACTATCAAGAACAAATACCCAATGTCGAGGATAGATGATCTTTTCGATTAATTGAGATGAGCAAAGGTATTTTCAAAGATAGACTTGAGGTCAGGCTATCACTAGGTAAAGGTGAAGAAAGAAGACATACCAAAGACAGCCTTTCAGACCAGATATGGCCAGTTTAAATTTACGGTAATACCATTTAGTTTAACCAATGCACCAGCAGTATTCATGAACTTGATGAACAAGGTGTTCTACCAGTACCTTGACAAGTTCGTAGTGGTGTTCATCGATGACATTCTAGTATATTCGAAGACCCCAGAAGAGCACGAAGAGCACCTGAGAATGGTCTTAGAGACTCTCAGCAAAGAGGAGTTATACGTGAAGCTTTCAAAGTATGGGTTCTTCCTTGACAAGGTTGAATTTCTTGGACATATGGTGACGGGTGATAGAATTTCAGTTAACCCAAATAAGATCGAGGCAGTGGAGTCATGGGCTACCCCCAGTTCGGTAGCTGAGATCAGGAGTTTTCTCGGACTAGCAGGATACTATAGGAGGTTTGTACAAGACTCCTTCAAGATTACAGAACCAATGACTAGGCTGACCAAGAAAGATGTGAATTTTGTCTGGACAGAGTAATGTCAGGCCGTATTTGATGAGATGAAGAAGAGATTGACGATAACTCCAGTTTTGACGTTGCCATCTGGGACAGGTGGATTCACTATCTACAGTGATGCTTCAGGAAAGGGTTTGGGTTGCGTTCCTAAGCAGCATGGGAAAGTAATTGCCTATGCTTTAAGATAATTATGCCCTCATGAAAAGAACTATCCCACCCATGATTTGGGGTTGGTAGCAGTTATCTTCACTCTAAAACTGTAGAAACATTATCTATAAGGAGAGTGTGTGGAAATCTTCACAGACCACAAGAGCTTAAAGTACGTGTTTATGTAGAAGGAGCTGAATATGAGGGAAAGAAGGTGGTTAGAATTGATGAAAGACTTCAACTTCTTATTACAGTACCACCTAGGAAAGGCCAACATAGTTGTCGATGCCTTGAGCAGGTATCCGATAGCTATGTACTTGATAACAGATAGACATTTATTGGTTGGCCTTGAGAGCTTGGGAATTAAAGTTCTAGTTCCAGGTATTGAGATTCAGATGTGGGGATTACAGATACAATTAGAGTTGATAGATAGAATTAGAGCTGCACAATATGATGATGAGACTCTGAGAAGTATCAGGGCACATGTTCGGACATGATTGACAGATGACTTCATTATTGCAGATGATGGATCTTTATGGCATGGCACGAGAATGTGTGTACCGAGTGAAGATCTACGCGAAGAGATTTTACAGGAGGCACATCGCTCCCAGTACTCGATGCATCCTGGTGCCAACAAGATGTATCAAGATCTGAGGGAGCACGTATGGTGGTATGGTATAAAGTGCGAGGTAGCACGCTTTGTATCCAGGTGCTTAGTATGCCAGCAGGTAAAGGCAGATCGACAGAGGCCCAGTGGATTTCTTCAACCTTTGTCCATTCCAGAATAGAAATGGGAGCACGTAACTATGGACTTTGTTTTAGGGCTTTCACGTTCTCCAGGAGGAAAGGACGCGATTTGGATCATCGAGGATAGGTTGACCAAATCAGCCCACTTTTTACCATTCAAAGTAGGTACATCGACAGAGATGATAGCAGAGATATACGTACGACAGATTGTCCGATTATATGGGGTTCCTGTGAGTATTGTCTCAGATTGGGATAGTCGTTTCATTTCTTATTTCTGGAGGAGTCTACAGGCTAGTTTGGGCACTCAGCTCATGTTTAGTATCGTATATCACCCCCAGACAGACGGGCAGTCTGAAAGGACTATTCAGACACTTGAAAATATACTACGCACTTGTGTTTTGGATCTCGGAGGTTCTTGGGAGGATCATCTATACCTGGTAGAGTTTGCGTACAACAACAGCTACCAGGCCAGCATTGAGATGTCACCATTCGAGGCTTTATATGGACGAAGGTATCGTACACCATTATCTTAGGATGATATCGGAGAGAGAGCCTTGTTAGGACCAAAAATGGTCATAGATGCAGCAAAAAAGGTAAAACTCATCAGAGACAGACTGCGAGTGGCGCAGGGACAATGACATTGGGCCGATAGCTACCGTAGACCCTTAGAGTTTCAGGTATAGGTTTTGTTATTTTAGTTTGTGATTATTTTGTTTTAGATTGCATATTAAGACTGTTTGTTCTAGGTTGGCAATTTAGTATTCCTACAGATTTCTTCGACACGGGGCACGATTCGCTTTGGTAGAGGCAAAAAACTTAGTTTACATTACATCGGACCTTTCGATATTCTTGCAAGGGTCGGTGCAGTGGCCAATAGACTGGACTTGCTGCCTGCTCTAGATGGAGTATATAATTTATACCACGTGTCGCAGCTGAGACGGTACATGGCAGATCCTAGTAACGTATTAGATCACTCGGAGATCGAGGTTGGACCGACTCTCAACTATCCTGAACAACCCATGGAGATCTTGGATCGTAGAGAGAAGGTATTGCGGAACCAGATTATTCCCTTGGTTCGTGTTGCATGGAGACATCACACTCCAGGCGAGTCAACCTGGGAGAGAGAGGACGAAATATGTGAGCAATATACGTATCTCTTCGAGACTTGAGGTATAATTCTTCGTTTGATTGTTTGTTCTTGTGCTAGTTTTTTTCAATTTCGGAGAAAAAATTCTTTTAAGGAGGGTAGACCTATCACTACCACATCTCAGAATAGGGATATTTTTATCTTTTTATTTATTTAATTTAATGTGTTAATATATTGCATGCTAGTTATATATTATTTATAGTATTTCTTAAATGCATGAGTTAGTGAACTGGACCTAGAAATCCACTAGATGAGCCCTTGACCAAATTATAGGACTATGGACATTAATTAGCATTTTTAGGATTTAATATTAGGGATTATATTTAATTCCTGTGATTTTTATTGATTTTTGTACCTTACCGTTGCTTTGATATTTGGAGCGCTAGACTAGCTTTTGTCTTCCAACAAATTTTACACCCTTATCCTAGACGTGCCAGCCTTCTATTTTGATCTTTGTGTAACTCATAAATATGCTCTATTGTGCTTCATTTTAGCCGCACAATATTCGTCGCAAATATTTAATTGTATTTCCAAAATAAATCCAACTTTACATCTTTGTACGTTCTAATCTAAATTGGAGTCTCAATCTCGGCCCATTTTGTGAAACCCAAATGATGACAATATTCTATTCTGAGTCTTCCACAACCATAACACTTGTATCCCACCTAATTTTAAACCTATGTACTTTCAATTAATTTTAGAACACCTTTTACATTAATTTTAATTAAATTGATGTAAGGACCCAACTTAACCCAAAACTAAACCCAACACCAAACCAAACCTCCATTTATACCCTCAAGACTCATACTAAACACCACACACCCTTTTAACCACTACATCACACCAAATATGGTGTTTTCTCTCATTTAATCCAAAAATCCCACTTTATGTAATTTTTTAATTGGGAGACTTTTATCCAAAAGTGCATTGAGGTGTCCACACCTCATTGGACACAACACATGAAGAAATACCATTTTTCTTCATTGATCGGTCATGTAATTTTTCTCCATAAATTTGGAGTGTGTAACACTCAACATCAACACCTCGTCAAATCCTAGCCACCCATTTTAAAACAAAAACATCCTAGCCTTTAAATATCTACATGTAGAAAGAAGCCCATCCCAAGGAGTGGTTGACTGGCCCAACTTCCTAGGTCAACATCAAATATATATATATATATATATATATATATATATATATATAACTTCTTCTTTATTTTTTTCTTCAACCATCAAAACTATAACCTAGCCGACTCTCAAAACCCCCTCTACTGTTCATCGCCTTCGTCCCTGCTCCTTACCCACCGGAGACCCGGTGAACTCGACCACCCCGACTACTTGAATGCCGATCATTATGTCAACCTCTATCAAACCGACTAAACCAAACTGACCTTCTTTCCGTCAACAGAACTACCGTCTCCATCACCCTTCGCCCGAGCAGCCGAACTGCTCACCTTCTCCTCCACCCGACTCAACTCGCCAGGACGACCATTCCCGACTTCCCCATCACCGTCGCCAAAATGCACCCGTCTTTCTTCCCTTCTCCACCATCTCGCCTGAGCAGCCGTTGTGCACCGAATAGACCCGACTACACCTCGCCGGAGATACCACTCCCAGATTTTGACAGCAGCGATGACCCGTCGACCCCACGAATTGCCTAAACCCGACGACCCCGTCTAGCCTGAACTCCCAACCCACGACCGAGCAGTCCTTCGCCGAGCACGACCGTGACAGCAGCCATTGAACAACTTCTCCCCACTCCCCGATACAGGAGTAGCTGAGCCGAACTCTTCGACACAAGAGTAGCCGAGCCTTGCCTAAGTAGCAGACACAGGAGTAGATGAGCCATCCATCATGATGCAATCGAGCACCACCTCGACGTCAAATACACCCCTCGTGCACGTGCATGCCGAGTGCAAGGTTCGATGTATTTTTTCTTGTAATTTTGTGCATGTGGGAATAATGTTAGGATTTAGCGTGTCGTTTCATGTTAAGTTCCGTTAGATGTTGATTGCAAGAGACCATGCAAATAAACCTAGTAACTCATATGTGTGTGTGTATATGCATATAATATTAGTTTGATATATATATGAATATATGGATATATATATATATAAGTAATAAATTGCTAGTAATAGTTATGACTATAATATATATATAAATCTTGTGAGACCATAAGTGTTAATTATGGATATCCCGTATTTACATTGACCATGTGACCCTGAATATTACTGGGTTGACTGCCATGTGTACAACGACGTATTGGCTAGACATGTGTTAGGGATTGACTGTCTGATTATGCACTTCAACTGAGACATGATGTCATGCCCCAGTCCCAAAATACACGGGACCAGGCCACGTGGCAATAGCCAACTGTCACGTCTCTGAGGATATCCCAATTTAATAGATCCTAACGAAGGTTGCTACGCTGTCCTAAACTACTAACAAGTCCAATATCAATCAATAACAGGTAATCTAATCTCATCCACAAATTTGACCAAAAAGTACTAGAATAAATACTGAAAAATAAATGCTAGTCTCAAATATCATAGTACAACCAAGAATGTCTGGTGGGAACAAACCCATTACTATGACGAAATAAAAGTACTGAATGATAGAGAAAAATAATGACTAGGGCATCGGCTGACTAGATAGTGATGCTCCAATCCTAGGCAAAAGGGCAACCAAATGATCACGGAAACTTTGACGGTAGCACCTATAGCTCCTCCGCAGTTACATACCTAGTCTCCTGTTCGGGTCCACACACTGTGAAGTAATATGCCTCATCCAAATCTGGAAACGAACCAGGTCCTCAGAGGTACGTAACAAGATACATAGAAGCATGTCATATATAAATACTGAATAAAATAAAATGAAGTAAAGGGTGTGCTAACCATCTAAGTGAATGCAATATGAGGACAACTTTGGTACGTATGGGTAGGCGTAGGCATAACGTCCAACACTACAAAGAGCATGGAATCTGCATAATATAACGTCCATATCGCTCCGAAGAACGAGAAATCTGAATAGTATGTAATGTCCATATCGCTCCAAAGAACGAGGAATCTGAATAGTATATAACGTCCATATCGCTCCGAAGAACGAAAAATCTGCATAAAGGGAGTCATTGGATCCGTGGATCCTCCAGATACTACGAAATCTAATGTGTGTATCCCATACGCCTACTAGTTGTCCTTTCCGTCCAAATATAGATATACCAGCCGAATACTCGACATGCATACCACGTATCTATATGCCAAGTCTCTATTAATATAAAATTCTGAATTTTTTACTAAACCATGATGCATGTCACATGCACTGATAGCTAGTCGAGTATGCAAACCCATATCCCAATATGAATTTGTCACCGTAAAACGTATAAGAGTGTTAGGTCTCAGAAGATATCAGAGTATCCTCCTAATGGGGTGAGTCTACTAGTGACTAGGTCAAGTACACTACTCATCGACGCATCCGTCGACTACACCCGAGTCAATCTTGGATGTGCACAGTTGTATAAAAGAAAACAACAAGATATCATACAATATTTGTATATTTTAAATTAAATAGTATATATGGCAAGGTATCTTGTCTGGGTCCTCAAGTTGCGAATGCCAATAGCCTGCTCCTGACGTATCTCATGGCTGGTCCAGTGACCCTAAATATACAATATAATATAGTAAATTCTATCATCAGACACTAAAGTAATATACACGAAACTACGACGCTGCTCTTAGGTACTGACGTAAGGGTCACGACTGGTCGACTACAGAGTCGTGTGTGCACATAGCTAAGGTGTACACGTGTTTTGTCCTCAGTTATCATGTACCTCACGATAATATATCACCAAGGTTATATGTTTACAAAATAACTTATGTTTTGTACAATTATATGTCCTTATTTCTCCTGTTACAGTGTACTTGGTCAATGTCTAGATTTTAGGTAAAATACAAGTCCTTAATAACAAATCCTGTTATTAGAGTAATTTATATTTATTAATTACTAACTAATCTAGTCAAATATACCTACACACATATATATGGTTTAACATTATATTTAGTTTGTGTCTATGACTATGGCACATGACACAACGACACAATGCTACAATGACACATTGACGAGAAGAGGCAATATAGTGTTTACCTAATCGTGGCTGAATGGGGATCCGTGCTCGTCAACGGTTGTCCTTCGGCGTGGAGTGAAGCTCCGGCGTCGCACAGGCAGCACGGCCGCAGCAGTAGTCACAGCAGCGGCAGCAACAGCCTGGCAGCGACGGCTTGGCGGCTGGGGACGGTGGTCAGGGTCGTGGGGAAGGCGGCGCTGGTCATGGGGAAGGTGGTGGTCAGGGTGGCATGGGGTGGTTGGCGGTGGTCAGGCGACAGGGGCAGTCGGGATCGGGTAAGGATGGAGTAGGGAACGATGCGGGGGTGGTGATGGCGACGTTGATGATGGTGAGGGAGTGGTGGTCAGGCGATGGTACAGGTGATGGCGTTGATGGTGCTGGGGTGGTGGACCGACGAGTCTGGTGGCGGAGGGAAGTCGGAGTGGGGTGTCGGTTGGTTGAGGATGGTGTTAATGGTGGTGGTTTGGTTTGTGGCAGTCTGTGCAGGCGGCTTGGGAGGTATCCGGCTTTGATGGTGAAGCAACGGCGGTCAGGTGGCTGTGGTGGTGGCGTTGGGGAAGTCGGAGAAGGTGGATGCTCGGGTTGGTTGAGGGGAGTTCGGCTAGGTATTTGGCTATATGGTTTTTAGGGTTTTAATTAGAGAAAAATATGTATTTATATAAGAGAAGGAAATATGGGCTGACCTCGAAGTTTGGGCTGGCCTGGGGTCTTTGGAGTGGGGAGCTTGTCTACATGAAAGGGTGTAGAGTGTACATAGGCTTGGTTTCTTTCTTTGGGTGAGATTGGTCTCTAATTTCGATTGGAACGACAATTATGAGAAATTGGATTTATTGGAATTATACATGGACGGTTGTAACAATTATTGCGTAGCTAAAATGAAGCACAATATTGAGTATTTAAGAGTTATACTTGAGTCAGATGGGTATCAGGCATGTCTAGGAGATGTGTATGAAATTTGTTTGAACGTAACTACTAGTGTAGTGCTCCAAACATCGAAGCAACGGTAAGGTGTATTAAGACATATAATTATTGTACATTAATTCTAATTGTATCCAAATTAATCTTAGTCTCTTAATTTAAACTAAATAACCCTAAATTTGGTCGAGGGGATTTACAATCTACCCTCCTTAGAATATTTCATCCTAGAAATTAAAATATACGTATGGTAAGAACTACTGACTGAAATTAAAATGCTTTTACATACCTAAGCCTTCGAAGGGCTGGGGATAACACTGTCGAATATCCTCCTCGCGTTCCCAGGTTGACTCGCCTGGTGCATGATGCCTCCATACGACACGAACTAAATGGATAGTCTGACCTAGCAAAACCTTCTCGCTTCTGTCCAGAATCTCTATAGGCTCCTCTTGGTATGATAAACTCGGGTCGACTGTGATCTCTGAATGGTCAAGCACATAACTCAGATCTGGCATGTACCTCCTTAGCTGAGATACATGGAAGACGTCATAAACTCCTTCTAAAGTCTGCGGCAAGGCTAACCTGTAAGCAACCTCTCTGATGCGTTCTAACACATCGAATAGTCCGATGAACCTTAGACTCAGTTTTTCTCTGCCTCCAAATATGATAGTCCCTCGAGTAGGTGAGATTTTTAGAAATATATGATCTCTAACCTCGAACTCTAGGGGTCATCGATGTGCGTTCGCCTAATGCTTATGTCTGTCCTGTGCTGCTCGCAGGTGCCCATGGATCTTCTTCACCTTCTCTACTGTATGAACAACCAACTCTGGCCCAAGAATCTGCCTCTCGCCTATATCGCTCAAACATACTGGGGAACGATACTTCCTACCATACAATGCTTCATAGGAAGCCATCTGAATGCTCGCTTGATAGCTATTATTGTAGAAAAATTTGACCAAATACAAATGGTCCTGCCATGATCCTCCGAAATCAAGCATGCACGCTATGTCTGAATGGTGCGCTCGGACTGGCCATCCGTCTGCGGGTGATACGATGTGCTAAACTTCAGGCGGGTGCCAAGACTCTCCTGCATACTCTGCCAAAAGTAAGATATAAATCTCGTATCCATGTCAGACACTATACTAACTGGCACTCCATGTAGTCGCACAATCTCCCTCATGTACATATCTGCTAAGACCTCTGTAGATTGCCCAACTCTGAAGGGTAAAAAGTGAGCGGACTTGGTGAGTCTATCAACGATCACCCATACTGCATTGCAACCATTAGGACTCCTCGGAAAGCCCATAACAAAGTCCATAGTGATGTGCTCCCATTTTTACTTCGGTATCGGGAGCGGTTGAAGTAATCCTGCAGACCTATGATGCTCAACCTTGACTTGCTGACACACCAGGTACTTCACCACAAAGTGGGCTCTCTCTCTCTCTTCATTCCATGCCACCAATAGTACTGTCTTAAGTCTTTGTACATCTTTCTGTCTCCTGGATGGATAGAGTATGTTAAACTGTATGCCTCTGTCATCAGCTCCTGACGAAGTTCTCCATTTGGAACATAGAGATGATCTCCACATCTCAAAGTCTCGTCTTCATATATACGCAATCTTGTTTGTATTTCGGCCTCTGTCCTCTGTCGAAGCCTCCGAAATCTGACATCTGTTGGTAAAGTAGTCTTGATCCACTCAACTAATGTAGATTGCATCTGAAAACTCGACAACTGTCCATCTATTCCGGGCATAATGATCTATATACCCATCTGCTCTAGATCTCTCAACAGATGTTGCTGTGTAGTAAAAAATAATGCCATGGGTCTTCTGCTCAATGCGTCAGCTACTACGTTGGCCTTTTCCGGATGGTACTGCAGCTCAATCTCAAAGTCTGTCATCACCTCGAGCCAAGTCAATGTCTCTGGTTCAGGTCCTTCTGAGTATAGACGTACTTTATGTAAACCCCTTGATTTTTCAAAATTTTCAAAACTGGATTTTTCACAATTTTCTGGAATTTTTTAGGATTTTTCTGTAATTTATAAAATAGGGTTTTAATTATTCAATGATTTTTAATTGATAATAAACAATATTAAAATATTATGAAAATAATATTTTTGGTTGTAAAATGAAAAACTGGACTTAGGGCAATTTTTTCTGGAATTTATCGGACCCCGGACCTATTTTTAAATGCCTAAAAAGTATTTACCTATTAATTAATTAATTATTATTATTATTATTATTATTATTATTGTTTTTTTTTTCTGTTTTGGGGCCCGGCCCGGCCCAGTGGGCCGAGCCCATTAGAGCAGCCCACCCAGCCACCCTAGCGGGTCGGGCGGGTCCGCCCAACCCGGAACCGCGCCCGACCCGACCCGCAAACACCCCCATCCCCTTCCCCACGTCCGGGCGCCCGATTCCTCCGGCGACGCCCGGAATCCGCGCCGCCTCCGTCGGGGGAGGCCACGTCCTCCCCTCAGCCCGACTCCCCCGGCCACGAACCGCCCGCCTGCCCCTTTAAAAACCCTCCCCTCTTCCCTCCTCCGTCTCACTTCACCTTCCCCAAACCAACCCGCCGGAACCCTAGCCCTACGCCGATCCCCTCCCTGACCCGCCGTCCAGCACCACCTTCTCCAGCCCGGGAACCCGATGCCGTCACCTCCACAGCCTCCCTCTCCAGAAACCTCCTCCGCCTCCTCCATTTTCCGGTGCTCTTCTCCCCTGCCGGCTCGAGCAGCGCCACCTCGCCGCTCCGGCGACCCCGTTCTCCGGCGACCCTCCGCCCAGTGCCGTGCCGTGTCGAAGCACCTTCGCCCAGACGCGGACACAATGGGGGACACCCGAACACAGCCCGAGAACAGTAAACCCTAACCCTAGGCGTGTCGGACACGAGTCTGACACGAGAAAACTCGAGTTTTTCAGGCCTCGTTCAGGTACTCACATCATGCACCATGTATCTCCATTTTTGATTCTGTAAATTGCTACGCGTAGCCTGTATGACCCTCTCGGTGCCCGGATAAACCGCTCGGGGCATCGCGTCCTGTGGTGATCGCACACCGCGATCCAAAAATAGGAAAAACCCAGACCCTATTTTACCCCGGAACTGAGTACGTCCCGCCAAACGGGACGACTTGGTCGTGAGCGGTCTTCACAGATATGTGCGCATCGTCGATACGGACGTGTGAGATTTTGCAGAAGTTGATTCGGGTATGCGTGCACACCGGGATCAACGCGTATCCGCGGACACCGTCCCGTATCCACCTTTTCTGAACTTTGACCTAACTTTGTGTACACAAGTCGGATTGAAACGAAACTTGCGCCATCGGACTCGTAGCGATACGCTGGTCCTGTGGGTCAAGTTTGGTTCGATTCTGAGAACGTTGACGAAATCGTGTGTCGTGGGCCCCACAGGCCCCGCTCGACGGGCGATTTTGTGATCGGCTCATCGGAATTCAAATCTGAAAGTTTCGTTGGGTCCGTATCAGCGTTTCTGACCTGTTGACACTGAGTTTGGTGAATTTGCAGACCTTTGACCCTGACGCGTTTTTCGGTGCAAAGCGGGCCCACCGGTGGACCCCGTTTTGACCCGAAACTGCCGTTTCTGCCCTTGTCTCCAAATTGGACCCAAGGACAGGCGTTTCTAGCTGATTGATATTTTTTGGATCTGATGGTGATGTTTGTTTCAGCAACCGGAGTACCGCTTGCAATTCCCGCCAAAGTCAAAACTGCAAACATAGCCGGAACCACAGGCAAGTGTACCTTGCCAAACCCTGCAGCTTGCTAATTATTGTCTGGACTTAATTATGCATTAGTGGGCAAGTAAAGATTATCAAATCTCAGTAATTCTTGACATAGTATTTTACTTGATTCTTGTGGAATTAAATGTAAACTGATTTAAACTGCTTAACCTAGGGAACGTATGACGTACCTAGTGTCCGATCATAGTCGGGTGCTAACACCGTACGCGGTGTTGGGTTCGTCATTTAGAGATGGATTTACGATACCCTTTACTCTTGTACTTGACCTATCAAGTACCCTACAACCCAGGATACTTGACACTATGCATGGACAGAATCTTCCTGAGATATTCATGGTGATTCTGTATAGGATACAGGACTTGACAGAGATATGTTATTATAGACATTATGACTTGTTGCATTAGTTATAATTCCACTGACATGGACATGAGACGTTATGGTCATGGCTTGCGTGATTACATTGGGTGGGGAGAGACACACAGACTACAGGCTGATATTATATATAAAACATAGTATATAACATAGTGTAGTTCATAGTTATTGCCGCTACCGGCTCCCCGATACAGAGCTTGTAGTGGCTTCAGCCTGAGATCTAGTGCTGCTCTCATATTGCATATCACTTAGCTGGTTATATAGTTTACCCTATTATTTCATTTATTGCTGCACTCCATATATTTTGGCTTGTATTTTCTGTACCTTGTTATGTCCCCTGAGGACCTGGAATGGACTATGTCCCCAGGTATAGCTGAAGAGAACTACCCCGAGGTGTACGGTACAGGAGCACTCCTTGGAGCAGAACAGGGAACAGAGGACGAAGTAGTGGCCGAAGACTTCTCTTGAGTACCGGCTTCAGCTATACAGTATTTCCATTTTTCAGCATTTTATTTCCTGTCTTTTCTCCTTAAATATAACAGAATAATTTCTCGGATTGTTTCCCGAGATAACCTTATTTGATATTGCATATTTATTTCCATTGCATTTATTTCCTGGCATTAATCTGTGTTATTTCTGTGGATGAGATTAGAAATACCTGAGACTTGTAACATATTACTGCTAGACTACAGCTTAAGCATGCCCTGATGGATCCATTAAATTGGGTTGTCCATCGGTGCGTGCTGCTGGCCATTGCCACGCTTCTCTAGTCCTTCAGCATTTTGGGACTGGGGCGTGACATGGTTTTTGTGGTGGCCCATGCAGGTCAACGACTAAATTATTCGGTTTCAACTTAGGGACCGAACAGGCCTACAATAAGAATAGGATAAGTTCTAGGATCTCATCCACTTGCTTGAATCATTTTTGATCTCTATATCGACTTCAAATAATTTACTTGTATCTTGCCTTGATTCCTGTGCGCCTTTTATTGGTTATTTTGGATACAGGAAAATGGACCCACAAGAATGCAACGAGACTCCCGTCGGAACACCCCAAGCTACAGGTGTCACCCATGACGACGAAGTATCACCAGTCGAAGGAGTTCTACCAACTCAACAGAGCCAGCAGGCAGGTCAACCTACCTCCCGATTCCGGCGCGATGACATCCCACCTCCGCCGCAGTTCGTCCCACCAACGCCCGTACTCCCACAAGGACAGCCAATTGACGGGCAGCAGATATTCTAAATGATCTACGCTATGATGCAAGCCCAGCAACAAGTCCAACACGAGGCTCAGCGTCGCGAAGCTAACTTCTGGAGGGACAGCATCGTAACTGTACTGGAGCAGGCCAACCTACCAGCTCGGCGGCCATCTACAGGCTCAATCACTGACTTCCGCCAACTGAAGCCCCGCACCTTTTCTGGAAAAGAGGAGCCCACCGAAGTTCATGAGTGGCTCACCAACATACGACATCAACTTGAAGCAGCTGAGCTACCACGGGAACGTTGGATGACTGCCGTCCGAATGTAATTGACGAATAATGCTCATCACTGATGGCTATCCGAGGAGACGCGACTCGGACCAGACCGAGTCACCTGGAAAGAGTTTTCCAGGCTCTTCCAGGAGATGTATATTCCGGCTATCGCACGATCAGAACTTCAGGACAGATTCAATCGCCTCACTCAGGACTCTATGACGGTGGAAGAGTACAACGCGGAATTCATCCATCTGAGCCGCTTTGCCCCAACCCTGATCCCGACAGAGGAAGAGAAGGCCGAGAAATTCTTCGACGGACTGAACATTGAGCTGCGGAAACTAATTGGGTCCGTCGCACCAACATCATACTCGGACGTTCTCGCTGCAGCCCGACGCATGGAACGCGTCACCAGGAGAGAGTCTCGCCTCAAGCGGCCAATCACCACAGCACCAGACAGATCATCACCGAGAGAATCTGCGAAGAGATCTCACACGAACCAGCCACCCAGGGCAGCTTCGCAGACCCTTCCTACCTGTCACTACTGCAGCAAGATAGGCCATATCGAGAGGGACTGCAGACGCAAGTTGGGATTGTGTCTGATTTACGGCACTAATCAACACATAGCCAAGGACTGTCCTCAGCATCGAGATGGAGCACGAAGGGCAACCCAACCTGCTTTACCAGCACCTAGGCCACCTCTGGCTCCTCAGGCAGCACTCTTCCAGCAAGCTCAGCAGCAGCAGAGGAATCTACCTCAAGGACGAGGGCATGCTTATGCGCTGACTGTGCAGGACGCTGATGCGAGTAAGTGATTCGTAGTTATCCGTTTCTAGTCTTGTTGTAGTTCGTGCCTAATGGTTCGTGACCTCAGCCCCAACCTAGTAAATTGCAACTTGTTAATAACAACCTGGTTTTGATAAAAGTTATAGTTTTAACTAGATTTTCCTGGAAAGTGTAAACTTTCAATTTTTAGGGAGACGGTATTTCCCTGAAGTCTCTTGTATTTCAAACGATGCTTGCGACCGCGTCATCTCTGTTGACCGATTATTCTTTGATTGCGAGGACGCAATCCTCTTAAGGGGGGTAGATTGTAAACCCCCTGATTTTTCAAAATTTTCAAAACTGGATTTTTTACAATTTTCTGGAATTTTTTGGGATTTTTCTGTAATTTAAAAAATAGGGTTTTAATTATTCAATAATTTTTAATTGATAATAAACAATATTAAAATATTATGAAAATAATATTTTTGGTTGTAAAATGAAAAACTGGACTTAGGGCAATTTTTCTGGAATTTATCGGACCCCGGACCTATTTTTAAATGCCTAAAAAGTATTTACCTATTAATTAATTAATTATTATTATTATTATTATTATTATTGTTTTTTTTTTCTGTTTTGGGGCCCGGCCCGGCCCAGTGGGCCGAGCCCATTAGAGCAGCCCACCCAGCCACCCTAGCGGGTCGGGCGGGTCCGCCCAACCCGGAACCGCGCCCGACCCGACCCGCAAACACCCCCATCCCCTTCCCCACGTCCGGGCGCCCGATTCCTCTGGCGACGCCCGGAATCCGTGCCGCCTCCGCCGGGGGAGGCCACGTCCTCCCCTCAGCCCGACTCCCCCGGCCACGAACCGCCCGCCTGCCCCTTTAAAAACCCTCCCCTCTTCCCTCCTCCGCCTCACTTCACCTTCCCCAAACCAACCCGCCGGAACCCTAGCCCTACGCCGATCCCCTCCCTGACCCGCCGTCCAGCACCACCTCCTCCAGCCCGGGAACCCGACGCCGTCACCTCCACAGCCTCCCTCTCCAGAAACCTCCTCCGCCTCCTCCATTTTCCGGTGCTCTTCTCCCCTGCCGGCTCGAGCAGCGCCACCTCACCGCTCAGGCGACCCCGTTCTCCGGCGACCCTCCGCCCAGTGCCATGCCGTGTCGACGCACCTTCGCCCAGACGCGGACACAACGGGGGACACCCGGACACAGCCCGAGAACAGTAAACCCTAACCCTAGGCGTGTCGGACACGAGTCTGACACGAGAAAACTCGGGTTTTTCAGGCCTCGTTCAGGTACTCGCATCATGCACCCTGTATCTCCGTTTTTGATTCTGTAAATTGCTACACGTAGCCTGTATGACCCTCTCGGTGCCCTGACAAACCGCTCGGGGCATCGCGTCCTGTGGTGATCGCACACCGCAATCCAAAAACAGGAAAAACCCAGACCCTGTTTTACCCCGGAACTGAGTACGCTCCGCCAAACGGGACGACTTGGTCGCGCGCGGTCTTCACAGATACGTGCGCATCATCGATACGGACGTGTGGGATTTCGCAGAAGTCGATTCGGGTGTGCGTGCACACCGGGATCAACGCGTATCCGCGGACACCGTCCCGTATCCACCTTTTTTGAACTTTGACCTAACTTTGTGTACACAAGTCGGATTGAAACGAAACTTGTGCCATCGGACTCGTAGCGATACGCTGGTCCTGTGGGTCAAGTTTGGTTCGATTCTGAGAACGTTGACGAAATTGCGTGTCGTGGGCCCCACAGGCCCCGCTCGACGGGCGATTTTGTGATCGGCTCATCGGAATTCAAATCTGAAAGTTCCGTTGGGTCCGTATCAGTGTTTCTGACCTGTTGACACTGAGTTTGGTGAATTTAGAGACCTTTGACCCTGACACGTTTTTCGGTGCAAAGTGGGCCCACCGGTGGACCCCGTTTTGACCCAAAACTGTCGTTTCTGCCCTTCTCTCCAAATTGGACCCAAGGATAGGCGTTTTTAGCTGATTGATATTTTCTGGATCTGATGGTATTGTTTGTTTCAGCAACCGGAGTACCGCCTGCAATTTCTGCCGAAGTCAGAACTGCAAACATAGCCGGAACCACAGGCAAGTGTACCTTGCCAAACCCTGCAGCTTGCTAATTATTGTCTGGACTTAATTATGCATTAGTGGGCAAGTAAAGCTTATCAAATCTCAGTAATTCTTGACATAGTATTTTACTTGATTCTTGTGGAATTAAATGTAAACTGATTTAAACTGCTTAACCTAGGGAACGTATGACGTACCTAGTGTCCGATCATAGTCGGATGCCAACACCGTACGCGGTGTTGGGTTCGTCATTTAGAGATGGATTTACGATACCCTTTACTCTTGTACTTGACCTATCAAGTACCCTACAACCCAGGACACTTGACACTATGCATGGACAAAATCTTCCTGAGATATTCATGGTGATTCTGTATAGGATACAGGACTTGACAGAGATATGTTATTATAGACATTATGACTTGTTGTATTAGTTATAATCCCGCTGACATGGACATGAGACGTTATGGTCATGGCTTGCGTGATTACATTGGGTGGAGAGAGACACACAGACTACAGGCTGATATTATATATAAAATATAGTATATAACATAGTGTAGTTCATAGTTATTGCCGCTACCGGCTCCCCGACACAGAGCTTGTAGTGGCTTCAGCCTGAGATCTAGTGCTGCTCTCATATTGCATATCACTTAGCTGGTTATATAGTTTACCCTGTTGTTTCATTTATTGCTGCACTCCATATATTTTGGCTTGTATTTTCTGTACCTTGTTATGTCCCCTGAGGACCTGGAATGGACTATGTCCCCAGGTATAGCTGAAGAGAACTACCCCGAGGTGTACGGTACAGGAGCACTCCTTGGAGCAGAATAGGGAACAGAGGACGAAGTAGTGGCCGAAGACTTCTCTTGAGCACCGGCTTCAGCTATACAGTATTTCCATTTTTCAGCATTTCATTTCCTGTCTTTTCTCCTTAAATATAACAGAATAATTTCTCGGATTGTTTCCCGAGATAACCTTATTTGATATTGCATATTTATTTCCATTGTATTTATTTTCTGGCATTAATCTGTGTTATTTCTGTGGATGAGATTAGAAATACCTGAGACTTGTAACATATTACTGCTAGACTACAGCTTAAGCATGCCCTGATGGATCCATTAAATTGGGTTATCCATCGGTGCGTGCTGCTGGCCATTGCCACGCTTCTCTAGTCCCTCGGCATTTTGGGACTGGGGCGTGACACTTTAGGTTTTTATGATCTGTAAATATCTCCACTCTTTCTCCGTACAGGTAGTGCCTCCAAAGCTTCAAAGCAAAGATCACCGCGGCAAGCTCAAAGTCGTGAGTGGGATAGTTCTTTTCATGGCTCCTTAACTGCCTAGAGGCATAGGCCAAAACCTTTCCATGCTGCATCAAGACGCATCCTAATCCTTTCTCGGACGCATCACTATAGATCATGAATCCAACGGGTCCAAAAGGTATGGTCAAGATAGGTGCCATAGTCAGACGCTTCTTCAGCTCATCGAACATCGTCTGACACTCCTCTGTCCAGGTCAACTCCTGCTCCTTGCGGGTCAAGCGGGTCATCAGCTCTGCGATCCTTGCAAAGTTCTCTACGAACCTCCGATATTATCCAGCAAGTCCTAAGAAACCTCTCACCTCTGAGACATTGGTAGGGGTCGGCCATGTCTCTACTAATGAAATCTTCGCCGGATCTACTGAAATACCATCTCCTGAGATAACGTGTCTGAGAAAAGCGACACGATCTAGGAGAAACTCACACTTGTTCAGCTTGGCATAAAGCCTCTCTTTCCTCAGCATCTCTAACACTAGTCTCAAGTGCTCTTCGTGCTCCTCGTGGCTCTTTGAATATACTAAAATGTCATCGATGAAAACTACCACGAACTAGTCTAGGTATTGGTGGAAGACTCTGTTCATCATGTTCATAAATACGGCAGGCACATTCATCAGTCTAAAAGGCATCACTAAGAACTCGTAGTGACCATAATGAGCCATGAATATTATCTTTTGAATGTCTTCCCTTCGCACCTTCACCTGATGATAATCCGATCTCACGTCAATTTTCGTGAATACTACTGCTCCTATCCGCTGGTCAAAAAAATCATCAATCTGTGGCAGGGGGTACTTGTTCTTGATAGTCAAAGCATTAAGGGCTCTGTGGTCAATGCATATACGTACTGTCCCATACTTCTTAGGTACAAACAATATTGGTGCTCCCCAGGGTGATGCACTAGGATAGATAAATCCCTTGATCTGTAACTCCTCTAACTATAGCTTCAGCTCATCTAGTTCCTTCTTCGCCAATCGGTATACATTTGAAGATACCGGGGCTGCTCCGGGTACTAGCTCAATAGTGAACTCCATGTCTCTATCAGGCGATAAAACGGGCAACTCTTTCAGGAAAACATCCTCAAATTCTGTAACTATCGGTGGGGATACCATCTCCATAGCCATGTAAGCTCCAGTTGTCTGTCCTACTCCTTGCTCGATGGTCCCTCGCATGTACTCGAACTCCGGTTGATCTGGCGGTCTAAAGTGATGCTACCCTTCCGGCAATCCAATATGGCATTATACTGGCTTAACCAGTCCATGCGTAGCACAACGTCAAAGTATGACGGGTAATACCAAGAATCGTGCTCTCATCTCTCTATCACACACGACTACCGAGCACGTTCTAATAGTACTGGTAACCGGCACAATGCCTCCTCCGGTGAGAATCTTCCAACTCTTAGGTCAGGGGAAGTAGCTACTCTATGCATAGCTATGAGTCTACTAGATATGAAAGATAGTGTAGTTCCAGAATCGAATAATATAGTCACAGATAATGATGAAACTAAAATGGTACCTGTGATAGCTTTCTCTTATATTTCCTCCTCAGAAGCTGCTAGTGCAAAGGCCTATCCGTGCCTCTGTCCTCCGACCTGCTGTCTGGCTCGATCAAACTGTGCCTGCTGTGGGGCCAAGGGGGGTCCCCTCTGAAATTCTTCGGGTGCTGGTGGACGCTGGCCTCCTGGTGGGGGTAGTATCCTCGGGGCTGGTGCTGCTGGCCTCTGTCCTGTCTGCGGTACTACGTCTCTGCGCTGTGGGCAGTCTCGGGCATGGTGCTGGCTTGCTCCATAAATCATGCATATTTCCAGTCTCTTTCGGCAGTCGTTCTGCTAATGTCCTATCTTACCACAGTAGTGGCAAGTCAAAATCTCCTTTAGCTAGTACGGTGCTATGATAGGTGTCCTCTCCAGAACTGCCATCTAACTTTGTCTTAACGTATCGGTCTGATGCCACTGTGCTTGCATCATAGTCTGGAAGAAATGAAGCATCTATGGCTATCCATCTGATTATGGCATATGGGGTGGATAGGGTGGATGTGGTGGTAATAGAACCTCTGTTTGTGCGGTAGGTGTCTCCTCTGATGTCGGCCTCTCGATTCGCGGCATCAGCATAGCCCCCGAAGTCTGGCCCTCAAAATGCTACGTGGGGATCGTCTGGGAAGTCTGTCCCTCGTGCTGCTGTGTAGGATCGCCCTGAGAAGTCTCGCGCCAATGTATCAGCGGGGCCTGTAGAATTACCTGGGCCTGTGTGGGTGTTTGCCCTCCGGGTGGTCCCTGGGATATCTCCTCTCTCTAGGTGGTGTCAGTTGGCACTGCAGAATTGGGTGCTCCTTGTCTACTATGCAAGTTCATCTTGCTACAAGAGATAAAGCTTTATTAAATGAGTACAGAATCAAGCAAAACATGATGCAGATATTTAGAAGTAATACGAGGGAATTTCAAATACGTAATCATAGTTGATGAGACCTAGTAATTTCTATCCTATTGCAGGCTCGCTGGACATGTTACCATACCACAAGCGATAAAGTTGACCTGCATGGCCACCACTAAAACCATGGCATACTCCAGTCCCAAAATACACAGGACCAGGCCACGTGGTAATAGCCAGTAATCACGTCTCCAAGGATATCCTAATTTAATGGATCCTAACGAAGAGTGCTACGCTGTCCTAAACTACTAACAAGTCCAATATCAATCAATAACAGGTAATATAATCTTATCCACAAATATGACCAAAAAGTACTAGAATAAATACTGAAAAATAAATGCCAGTCTCAAATATCATAGTACAACTATGACAAAATAAAAGTACTGAATGACAGATAAAAATATTGATTAGGGCATCGGCTGACTAGATAGAGATGCTCCAATCCTAGGTAGAAGGCCTACCAAATGTTCACAGAAACTCTGATGGTAGCACCTCTAGCTCCTCCACAGTTGCGTACCTAGTCTCCTGTCCGGGTCCGTACACTGTGGGGTAATATGCCTCATCCAAATATGGAAAGGAACCAGGTCCTCAGAGGGACGTAACAAGATATATAGAAGCATGCCATATATAAATACTGAATAAAATAAAATAAAGTAAAGGGTGTGTTAACCATCTAAGTGAATGCAATATGAGGACAACTTTGGTACATATGGGTAGGCGTAGGCACAACGTCCAGCACTCCGAAGAGCATGGAATCTGCATAATATAACGTCCATATCGCTCCAAAGAACGAGGAATCTAAATAGTATACAACGTCCATATCGCTCTAAAGAACGAGAAATCTGAATAGTATATAACGTCCATATCGCTCTGAAGAACGAGGAATCTGCATAAAGTTAGTCATTAGATCCGTGGCTCCTCCGGATACTACGGATTCCAATGTGTGTATCCCATACGCCTATTAGTTGTCCTCCCCGCCCAAATATAGATATACCAGCCGAATACTCGACGTGCATACCACGTATCTATATGCCAAGTCTCTACTAATATAAAATCCTGAATTACGTACTAAACCATGATGCATGTCACACGCATCGATAGCTAGGTGAGTACGCGAACCCGCATTCCAATATGAATTTGTCACCGTAAAACGTGTAAGAGTATCAGTTCTCAGAACATATCAGAGTATCCTCCCAATGGGGTGAGTCTACTAGTGACTAGGTCAAGTACACTACTCATCGATGCATCCGTCGACTGTACCCGAGTCAATCTCGAACGTGCATAGTTGTATAAAAGAAAATAATAAGATATCATACAACATTTGCATATTTTAAATTAAACAGTAAATATGGTAAGGTATCTTGCCTGGGTCCTCAAGCTGCGAATGCCAATAGCCTGCTCCTGAAGTATCTCCTGGCTAGTCCAGTGACCCTAAACATATAATATAATATAGCAAATTCTATCATCAGACACTAAAGTAATATACACGAAACTACGACGCTGGTCTTAGGTACTGACGTAAGGGTCACGGCTGGTCGACTACAGAGTCGCGTGTGCACGAAGCTAAGGTATACATGTGTTCTTTCCTCAGTTACCGTGTACCTCATGACAATACATCACCAAGGTTATGTGTTTATGAAATAACTTATGTTTTGTACAATTATATGTCCTTATTTTTTCTGTTACAGTGTACTTGGTCAATGTCTAAGTTTTTAGGTGAAATACAAGTCCTTAATAACAAGTCCTGTTATTAGGGTAATTTATATTTATTAATTACTAACTAATCTAGTCAAACATACCTGCACACATATATATGGTTTAACATTATTTAGTTTGTGTCCATGACTACGGTACACGACACACCGACACAATGCTACAATGACACAATAACGAGAAGAGGCAATAGGGTATTTACCTAATCATGGCTGAACGGGGGATCTGTGCTTGTCGACGGCTGTCCTCCGACGTGGGGCGGAGCTCCAGCGTCACACGGGGAGCACAGCAGCAACACTAGTCACAACAATGATAGTAGCAGCCTGGCAGCGACGGCTTAGCGGCTGGGGATGGTGGTTAGGGTCGTGCGGAAGGCGACGCTGGTCGTAGGGAAGGTGGTGGTCAGGGTGGTACAGGATGGTTGGAGGTGGTCAGGCGACTGGGGCAGTCGGGATCGAGTAATGATGGAGTAGGGAACAATGCGGGGGTGGTGATAGCGACGTTGATGATGGTGAGGGAGTGGTGGTCAGGCGGTGGTACAGGTGATGGCATTGATGGTGCTGGGGTGGTGGACCAGCGACTCTGGTGGCGAAGGGAAGTCGGAGTGTGGTATCGGTTGGTTAAGGATGGTGTTGATGGTGGTGGTTTGGTTGGTGGCAGTCTGTGCAGGCGGCTTGGAGGGGTGGTCCGGCGTCGACGGTAAAGCAATGACGGTCAGGTGGTTGTGGTGGTGGCGGCGTTGGGGAAGTCGGGGAAGGTGGATGCTCGGGTTGGTTGACGGGAGTTCGACTAGGTATTTGGCTATATGGTTTTTTGGGTTTTAATTAGAGAAAAATGTGTATTTATATAGAAGAGGGAAATATGGGCTGACCTCGAAGTTTGGGCCGGCCTGGGCTCTTTTGGTTAGGGAGCTTGTCTACATGAAAGGGTGTAGGGTGTATATGGGCTTAGTTGGGTCTTGCTTTGGGTGAGATTGGTCTCTAATTTCGATTGGAACAATAATTATATGAAATTGGATATATTAGAATTATACATGGACGGTTGTAACAAATATTGCGTAGCTAAAATGAAGCACAATATTGAGTATTTAAGAGTTACACTAGGGTCAAATGGGGTAGTCTGGCAAGACTAGGTGATGTGTATAAAATTTGTTTGAAGGCAACTACTAGTGTAGCGCTCCAAACATCGAAGCAACGATAAGGTGTATTAAGACATATAATTATTGTACATTAATTCTAATTGTATCCAAATTAATCTTAGTCTCTAAATCTAAACTAGATAACCCTAAATTTTGTTAAGGGGCTTTACACATGACACCTGTGCAATTAGACGTACGCTTGACCCTACTAGCGTAGTCTCTGAGTTCGGTATATTTATGATCGTGTATTAGTATAATTACTGATGTTATACTATTATTAAATAATATCTATAGGACTGTTGGATTATTCAAATAAGATCTCGGAAATAGGATATTGGTATTGTCAGTGCAGGATCACAGGCGAGTATATTCTCTGACAGTTTTTATTATGTTGATCATCTCTATGATTCTAGTTGTATAGCGTACATGATTCTGATACTGTGGATACACGAGATGGCATCATCGAGACCTGTCATGAGGAGTCATGATTGGAATCCATCGTGCTAGCTGGGGACGGGGAAATATTAGTAGATTATGTGATCATACCCAACTCTACATGAATTATAGCTCACCTCATACCTCACGTCGGGTGCAACCTGACCATTACATATCTCATAGCCTGTTATATATGATTAGCCTGACTATTGCTTGCATCATAGCTAACTGGATGGTTTGCCTGACCTTACATGAATTATAGCTAATCATACATAGCAAGCCTGATCAGTCCTAAGCCGATCACATGATATGCTGATGTTTCACCCACGTAGCTAGATAGTCTATACATGTATTTCTAGTTATTGATCTAGCATTTTCTTATATTCTACTTTATTATTTTAGAATTTACTTATATTCCAGATCATTATTCTAGCATGCACTTATATTTTTATTCATTGCTAGATATACCATTGATGATGATATATGCTCCAGTACTTCTATTTCTAGTATTTTATTATCTCTAGTATTTCTTATTGCCAATATTTATATCCATCTTTTATTTCTTTACACTATATTATAGTTTTGTCAATATACATGGAACTATTTTTAGTGCTTGTACTTTGCTCCAATTCTGACTGGATATTTTTTCTAGAGAATCTTAAGGATTTTTGTCCTACACATTATGGACCAGTTATAGATGGAGACTACACACCAGAGATCTTAGACGAGTCCATTGCTGTAGAGGAGACACTACCTACAGCTATTTAGATAGTATTTATTCTATGTATTTGAGTTTATGTCGAGACTTATATTGAGTTTAATTTGAGACTTGTGGAGACTATTTATGTTGGACAGCTAGACTGTAGTTTATCTTTATTGAGACATTATGTTTGACTTATGTCATTCTTTCTTATCTTCTATCATGCCATTTATTTTTATAGTTATTGTGATTGAGTATACAATTATGAGCTATTGAGAGATATTTATTTCATTGTCCTCCTTATGGAGTTGATATCATTGACAGGTTATGAGTTATGTTTAGTATTATTGAGACCTAGACAGCGTTATACTGTCGATGCTGCAGCGTAGGCTGGACGTACCCATATGTCATGCCTAAATTTTGGGTGTGGGTCATGACACATTATATTAGTTTAACTTATTTTTATTCCTGAACCTTGTATTGATGCAACATATCATATATTAGTCTGTGTGACACCAGCTTGGGCATCGAAAGACATACCTTGCGCAGGACTTTATGCGAGTACATTTCTCTGTTAGTTTTTAATTCATAATAGTGTAAATATTTATGTTCTTGAACTGTATACTTGACTCTGATACAGTAATTTCATGGAATTGTACTACATGGATCCCGTCAGGAGATGTTATCCCCTACCGTGTTCAGCGGGTACTCCTGTACATGTATTTTATCTTATAGATTAGGTATTGGTTTATATTTTGTGTTCATAGACTGCTCATGTTCAATTTGCTTATTCGTATATACACACTGCTCATGTTTAGTATGATTATATTCGTGTACACCCACTACTCGTGTTCAGTGGTCATATTCGTGTTCCTAGCGTGTCGTTATTGGATCCATTGATATTAGTTGGAGATAGAAGAATATGAGTTGATTATGTGATTAAAGCCCCATTGTTCATTGTGTACATACCGGTTATATACCACACTTATAATCGACTTACCTTATTGATCATGTTCAACCTTAACCGATCACATAATGAACTTGTATTCTGAGGCACATTAGTTAGATTTCAGCTATTTCTTTATATTATAAATATTCATATTGTTGTTCTCTATTCCAGTATACTACATATTCACTCTTGTTCATTTCATGTATATGTTTAGATATCTTGTATTTTATTTCTATTATCTGTTTTATATGCTTGATTATGTTATTGAAACTGCTTTCAGAGGTATGTACTTTACTCCAATTTTGACTGGATATATTTTTCCATATAATTGGATTATAGAGCAGTATCCCACATTCTATAGGCTGCAGGATCATTTACCTTTAGAGGATACTCCTGTAGACCAGGAGGAATTAGTTGCAGAGATCGAGGAGGTTTAGTTTATTTGTGTTGGACTTGTATTAGACTATATTTGTTGGGATACATGGCTTGTATATTATTTCAGACTTGTGGATTATATCTTGTTCTTTCCTTCGCTATTCCATTCGTGCTTTATCTTTCTTAGTTTGCATTATGATTGAGTTTAGTTATATTTGTGAGATACTATATTGCTCCTCCGTTTAGAGTTGAGATGATTGACAGATACCATATTAGATTGTTGAGATGTTAAATAGTTAGAAATAATCCAGACAATGTTCTACCGCTGATTCTGCGGCGTAGGCTGGGCGTACCCACATACTCGTGCCAGAATATCTGGGTGCGGGTCATGACACATTTTTAGTGGTGGCTCAAGAAGGTCTAGATTCGTAATTAGTGCGATATCATAGTTGTACCCGCTTAGAGTACTACTATGAGCCTACTTTAGGAAATAGGATTTGGACTGAGAGGTTACTCAATCACACCTAGTAAATAATGCCAATATCTGTTTTGCAATCCTGATCTATTGAATATTTGCTTTGCTTTGAATAAAATCTTTCATTCTTTGATGATATCGTATCATACTCAATATTGATTCATTATTTTAATCTATCTTCAGGATGCCGCCGAAGATGCGTTCCCAGTGTTCAGGTGCTGCGACGGCACGATCAATCACTTTATCACCTATGAGGGAAGGACCCTCAGACGATGTTCCAGCACCTATATTTTGGAAGTCAGCTTCACCAGTCCAGGTGGGCATATCTGCAGCAGCTTTCAGAGGTGCTCCACATCCGGTACAGAGGACAGCACAGACAGTTTCAAGGAATCTTCCACTACCACCACTCGCAGCCGATCAAACGTAGATATTTGTGCTATTTAAATAAATGATGGAGGATCAACAACGTTATTCAGAGGTCATACGAAAGAGCGTAAAGAATTCTCACCAGATCGTGCTCGCAACAGTTGAGAGAGCTACCTCAGTCTAGCCACAAACGATACCACCTCAGTTTATCCTACAGCAGCAGAGGCCGGGGACCATCATAGACTTCAAGAGGATGGGGCCAAAGGACTTTATAGGCACAGAAGGGATCCTTTATGCTGATGATTGGATCGAAGACATCGAGAAGAACCTGCGATTGGCACATATTCCAGAGAGGTTGTAGATAGAAGCAGCGGGGTGCATGATATTCTATATTATGTTGATATGGTTCATGATAGACCCTAGGATCACAATACCAGGACTTACTTGGGAAGCTTTCAAAGATCTCTTCAAGGAGAAGTTCTTTCCAGATGTGGTTCTGACATCTTTAGAGAGACAATTCCAGTACCTCGTTCAAGGAGGTATATCGGTGGATGAGTACGAGGCAAAGTATTGCAGACTAGGTCACTTCGTGGAGGGGCAAAACCCCAAAGAAATAGCTAAGAAGTTCAGGAAGGGCCTAAACAGGGAAGTCAAATCCCATACGAACGGAGATCCTATCGCTACTTTTAAGGAGATTCTCAGACAGGCGCAGCGGGCCGAGGATGATTTAGAGCTTGCCTCTAAGAGACCGAGGGACACAGAAGGACCCAGTACCAACACAGGTCCAATGAAGAGACCTCATTTCCAACAATAACACAAGAGGCATTTCCAACATCTGAGGCAGCAGTATCATGGACCAGCTAGAGCACCGACACAAGAGATGCACCAGATCCAAAGGGCAGTTGTTCCTTGCACTTTTTGTAAGAAGCAAGGACATGGATGGGATGCATGCAGGATAAGATTAGGCCAGTGCTTATTCTGCGGATCAAGAGACCATCAGTTGAGAGCTTATCCTAAAGTTCTAACTCGTCCATCTCAGGACGGAGCTCCAGCCTAGAGAGCACCCACGAGACAACCAGGGGACAACAGAGAGGACCTCTACCACCGCAGCAAAAGTAGTTTGCTCAGCACCAGCAGTAGCAGAGAGGTGCCCAGCGACAGGGGCGAGCTTTCGCCTTAACTGTCGAGAAGGAGGAGCCTGTCGGCAATGTTATTTCAGGTTCAGTCTATCTTGATTCTTTTCTAGCTCATGTTTTATTTGATTTTGGTGCTTCCCATAGTTTTGTATCTATATCTTTTATCTAAGATATCGTCTTGAGTCTGAACCATTAGCGAGGACTTGCAAAATCACGATCAGGGGTGGTTTTATCCTGGTCATGATGTTTATAAGGACTGGAGAGTTTTTTTGGGAGGCCGATAGTTGGGCGTATGTCTACTCATAATGCCACTTTCGAGATACGATATAGTACTCGTGATAGATTAGTTGAGTAGGCATCATGCTAGTATCAATTATCGTGGAGGCAGATTTTTGTTTCAGACTCAAGGAGAGCCAGAGTTTGAGTTCGTCAGAGGAGCAGTAGGGCATGGCGAATGTGACTTCTGTGGAGCTTTGGTAGAAGAGCAGGAGCTGCCACATCTACTGATTATAGAGTATACGGGCATCTTTCTGGAGGAGTTGTCGGGGTTGCCACCGGATAGAGATGTGGAGTTCTTTATCGATTTGGTGCCAAGTGCAGAGCCAATATCATAGCATATCTATAGAGTAAACAATAACGAACTGGCAGAGTTAAAGAAAAATATGGATGAGTTGCATGACAAGGGCTTCATCCGCTCCAGTTCATCACAGTGGGGTGCTACGGTATTATTTGTACCAAAGAAGGATGAATCGGTACACATGTGTATCGACTACAGGGTACTCAACAATCTCACTATCAAGAATAAATATCCGTTTTGGTGGATTGATAATTTCTTTAATTAGTTGATCGGAGTGAAGGTATTCTCAAAGAGAGACTTGAGGTCAGGGTACCATCAGGTAAAAGTGAAGAAGGAAGACATTTCGAAGACAGCTTTCAGGACTCGGTATGGGCAGTTTGAGTTCTTGGTGATGTCGTTTGGGTTGACCAATGCCCCGGCGGTATTTATGAACCTGATGAATAAGGTGTTTCATCAGTACTTGGATCATTTTGTGATAGCCTTCATTGATGATATATTAATATATTTGAAGACCCCAGAGGAGCATGAGAAGCACTTGAGGATGGTTCTGGAGACCCTCAGGAAGGAAAAGCTATATGGCAAGCTTTCAAAGTGTGAGTTATTCTTTGATAAGGTTGAATTCCTCGGGTATGTGATTATAAGAGACGGGATCTCAGTAGACCCGAAGAAGATTTTAGCAGTTGAGTCGTGGTCTACCCCGAGTTCAGTAGCGGTGATCAGGATTTTCTTGGACTGGCAAGCTACTATCGGAGATTTGTTTAAGATTTTTCCAAGCTTGAGGAGCAGATGACTAGACTAACCAGGAAGGACATAGACTTCTTCTGGCCTGAGGATTGTCAGTCTATATTTAAGGAGCTGAAGAAGAGGTTGACTACAGCTCCAATATTGATATTGCCATAAGGAGCAGGAGGATTTTCTATATATAATGATGCATCAGGTAAGAGTTTGGGTTATGTATTACAGCAGAATGGGAAGGTGATTGCCTATGCTTCCAGGCAATTATGCCCACATGAGAAGAATTACCCTACCCATGACTTGGCATTGGCATAAGTTATTTTTGCTCTTAAATTTTGGAAGGACTACTTATATGGAGAGCGGGTAAAGATCTTTACAGATCACAAGGGCTTGAAATATGTCTTTAAACAAAAAGAGCTCAATATGAGGCAGCGGCGATGGTTGGAGTTCATGATGGACTTAGATATTTTTTACAGTACCATCCAAGAAAGGCCAACGTAGTCGCGGATGACTTGAGCAGGTATCTAGTGGCTATGTATTTGATGAGAGATAGACACTTATTGGCTGATCTTGATAGTTTGGGCATTGAGGTATTAGTTCCTAGAGTCGCAGCACAGATATGGGGACTTCATGTACAGTCAGGGTTGATAGACCAGATCAGAGCCGCATAGTTCGAGGATGGGTCTATAAGGAGCATTAGAGCACATGTCCAGATAAGGTTGACCGAGGACTTCAGAATTGTAGATAATGGATCATTGCGATACGGTACCAGATTGTGTGTGTCGAGTGGAGCATTGCATGAGAAGATTCTTCAGGAGATACATCAATCTCAGTACTCTATACATCTAGGTGCCAACAAGATGTATAGAGACATAAGAGAGTATGTTTGGTGGTATGCTATGAAGCGGGAGGTAGCTAGTATCGTATCCAGATGCTTGGTTTGCCAGCAGGTGAAGACGGAGAGACAGAGGCCAGGTGGATTGCATCAGCCTTTACCTATTCCAGAGTAAAAATGGGAGTATGTGACGATGCACTTTATTTCAGGACTTCCGTGTTCTTCAGGAGGTAAAGATACGATTTTGGTCATCGTAGACAGGTTGACCAAATCAGCCCACTTTCTGCCATTCAAAGTACAGTTGGAGAAGCTCCTAGAGATGTATATACGACAGATAGTCAAATTACATGGAGTTCCAATAAGCATAGTCTTGGATCAGAATATTAGCTTTATGTCCCACATCTAGAGGAGTTTGTAGGCTAGCTTGGGCACTCAGCTCAAGTTCAGTACTGTATACCACCCTCAGACAGACGGACAGTCATAGTGGACTATCCAAACTCTCAAGGATATGCTACACACTTATGTTTTAGATTTTGGAGGTTCTAGGGAGGATCATCTTTATTTGGTAGAGTTTTCTTACAATAACAGCTACCAAGCCAGTATCGAGATGTCACCATTTGAAACGTTGTATCGACGGGATGCCGTACTCCATTATCATGGGATGATATTGGTGAGAGAGCTTTATTGGGACTAGAGATGGTAGTGGATGCAGATGATAAGGTAATGCTCATCAGGGATAGACTTCGAGTGGCGCAGGACAGACAACGGCATTGGGCCGATAGCCACAGGAGTCCCTTGGAGTTTGAGGTATAGATTTTTGTTTTTCATTACTTGTGATTGACTGTTTTTGTTAGAGTGCTAAGGTTGTGTTTCGTGCAAGGTTGGCAGTCTGGTTTTCTTGAGAATTTCCCCAACATGTGATACAATTAGTTTCGGTGGAGGCAGAAAGCTTAGTCCGCGATTCATCAGACTTTTTAGTATTCTTGAGAGGGTCAGCATAGTTACTTACAGACTAGACTTACCACCTGCATTAGAGGGAGTGCACAATATATTTTATGTGTCGCAGCTAAGATGGTACATGGTAGATCCCGATCATGTGTTGGATCACTCGGAGATAGAGGTGGGCCCTACTCTTAGCTATCCAGAGTAGCCAGTTGAGATTTTAGATCGAAGAGAGAAGGTGTTGAGAAACCAGACGATTCCTTTAGTACACATCGTGTGGAGGCATCACTCGCCAGGAGAGAGTACCTGGGAGAGAGAGACCGAGATGCGCGAGCGATATCCATATTTGTTCGAGCCGTGAGGTATAATCCTTTAGTACACATCTAATATATATAGTTATATATATATATATATATATGTTGTTGTGTATATATATATAGATGAGAGGATATTGATATATACATATGTTGATAAATGTAGCTAGGTGTATATAGCTATGTGTCCATGTGTATAAGTGTATATGTATATCTATAAGTCTATACATGTATCTATATAAGTTGGTGGTATATATGTGATTGTATATATATATATAGAGAGAGAGAGATGAGAGTATATATATATATATATATAGTAGTTTATATGCATATGTGTGTGTTATGTATTTGTGAGTGTGTGTGAGGAAGAGCAGCTCGGGCACAAGAGAGCAAGGCAAGGGGAATGCACAATAGCTATTGGAAGATATGTGTGCATTCAGTCAACAACAGTGAGCTCGAGGCAGTTGCAGCTGAACTGGAGTAGCCATCAACTATGATATGCACAACAACAAGGTTTCAGCTAGCAGTATCAGCAAAGAGGGGTCGGTCACCTACAGCTGTGTAGTATACAGTAAAGGCAGCCAAGCATTCAACAGTTATTGCAGCAGCATATAGCAGCACAACAATACTACATCGATCACAGCAAGAAGTAGAGGGCTCACGCACAGTGCAAACAGAGACTTAGAAGCAGCTAACTGGTACCGTACAGGACGAACAAGGTACCAACTGCAGCAGTGCAGCAATACTGTGCTTGTGTACAGCAAGGGGGAGAGCACAACTAGGTGTGTAGTTATCAGCAGTAAGGTATTTCAGTTAGTTAATGGATAGTTTCAGCAGTGTATCAGTTTAGTTTAGTATATATTAGTAAAATAGTTAGTAGTTAGTATAGCTAAATAGTGAGCTTAGTACTATATGTAGATATGTAGTATTGTATGGATAGGTATTGTATTGTTAAGTTAGATAGATATGTATATAAGTATATTATATAAGTTAGTGGTATTTAATAGCTATGTGTTAGCATATAGTTAGTTTTTGAGGGTTATCTATATATTAGCTATATGCATTAGATTTTGAATTACCTTTGAATACCAAGGTAATGTCAAGGTAATGGGTCGATACTCTAGGTATTGGGTTTGAGTATCGAGATAGGTGTGTGGTAGTCTGATACGCATTGGTGCAAGGTCAAGGTATCATATTTTATTAATTAGTTAAGGTACTATATATATTGACTTGCATATATATATATATATATATATATATATATTACTATTTTTATATATTAAAACTTGTGTATCCTGAGATACGTATTTTGTGTGTCTCAAAGTATCTTAGATAAGCTAGTGTGGCTTAGTTTTATAGTGTATTGACCTAGTATCCTAGTGTTAGACTCATACGACCTATAAATAGTCGATTTGACTTAGAAATGGCTTTATGACCTAGCATTACATTAGTTTAACTTATTTTTATTTTTGAACCTTGTTTTGATGCCACATACCATATATAGGTCTGTGTGACACCAACTTGGGATCGAGAGACACACCTTGCTTAGGACTTCGGGAGAGTATATTTCTTTGTTAGTTTTTAATTCATAATAGTGTATATATTTATGTTCTAGAACTATATACTTGACTCCGACATAGTGATTTTACGGACTTGTACTATATGGATCCCGTCAGGAGATGTTATCCCCTACCGTGTTCAGCGGGTACTCCTGTAAATATATTTTATCGTATACATTGGGTATTAATTTATATATTATGTTCACACACTGCTCATGTTCAGTGAGATAATTCCTGTACACACACTGTTCGTGTTCAGTTTGATTATATTCGTGTACACCCACTGCTCGTGTTCAGTGGTCATATTTGTGTTCGTAGAATGTCATGATTAGATCCATTGGTATTAGTTGGGGATGAGAGAGTATGAGTTTATTATGTGATCAAAGCCCCATTGTTCATCGTGTATATATCGATTACATACCACAATTGTAATCGGCTTACCTTATTGATCATGTTCAACCTAAACCGATCACATAATGAACTTGTATTCTGAGGCACATTAGTTAGATTTTAGCTATTTCTTTAAATTATAAATATTTATATTATTGTTCACTATTCCAGTATACTACCTGTTCACTCTTGTTTATTTCATGCATATATTTAGATATCTTGTATTTCATTTCTATTATCTGTTTTATATGCTCGATTATGTTATTGAAACTACTTTCAGAGGTATGTACTTTGCTCTAATCTTGAAAGGATATATTTTTCTCAATGATTGGCTTATAGAGCAGTGTCCCATATTCTATGGATCGCAGGACGGTGTACCTTTAGAGGAAACTCCTGTAGACCAGGAGGACTTAGTTGCAGAGCCCGATGAGGTTTAGTTTATTTGTGTTGGACTTTTATTAGACTATATTTGTTGGGATACATGGCTTGTATATTATTTCAGACTTATGGATTGTATCTTGTTTTTTTCTTTGCTATTCAATTTGTGCTTTATCTTCCTTAGTTTGCATTATAATTGAGTTTTGTTATATTTGTGAGATACCATATTGTTCCTTCGTTTGGATTTGGGACGATTGACAGGTATCATATTAGATTGTTGAGATGTTAAATAGTTAGAAATAACCAAGACAGTGTTCTACCGTCGATTCTGCGACGTAAGCTGGGCGTACCCATGTACTCATGCCCGAATATCCGGGTGCAGGTCGTGACTATCCTAGAAAAAAATCTATAAATAATTAATTCTGAAAAAGTATAGCTATGGAGATCTGATCTGCGGGAGATCACTTTATTCCTTAGACCACACAACAGTGAAGAAGAAATACAAGAGTGCTATAAACAATTTGAAGAGTTGGATAACGAAAAATCCTTGGCAACAACGGCACAGCAAGATTCTGTTTCTCTCCTTCTATTCTTGGGTATCAAAGACTTAAAAAACCAGCCCCCCATAAGGGACATATTGATCCCATATTTATAGGATTTGAGAATAGTTATGAAAGTATACGCGCACTTCGGATAATCTTTACTGTATTTCCATTGTGCGCACACTTTTAAGGGGTGATATCCCATGACATGGTGAGTGGATGCATAACTTAATGCATGCTTGACACATGACTTCCTATACGAGGAAAGCGTGGGTCATGGGATAGTTATTTGTGCTAGTTTCATAAAATATATTGCATGTAAGACATGTAATCATAACTCCTCTCTGTCAGTTAGAATTGTAGGCTCACTATAGAAGTATTCTGGCAAAGGGTGCACTTTTGAAAAAGTTGGCCATAATGGCACATTTTTGGTGAAGTTAACCTTGATGGTGCACTTTTTGATAAAGTTGACCTTGATGACGCACTTTTAATGAAGTAAGCCTTGATGGCGCACTTTTGAAGGAGTCGACCATATTTGGCGCACTCTAGTGAAGTTAATTATACTTGGCACATCTTGAAAATGATTGATTCATACTGGCCGCTAAACGACAACCTGGGTCTGTATGCCGCAGCTCAGCTGAAATGATGACTTCTAACTTCTTCGATTACTGTTCCAACCTGTCAGATTTATCACATTAAATGTGTCACGACCCGCACCCAAAAAATCGGGCATGAGTCGTTGGTACGTCCAGCCTACGCCGCCGAATTGGCAGTAGAACGCTGTCTAGGTCCGTTCTAGGTTACAACAATATATATCTCACAATAACCTGTCAAGATAACCTCTCCAAGAGGAGGGCAACATCACAATATATATGAAATCAATCACAATAACTAGGGAAAGATTAAAAGCACGATAAGATCTCAACAAGGAAACAAAGAACCAAAGAGCAAGTACAATATCCAAATATACAGTCCAACTCTATAAGTCTACAACATCTCACAGCAAATAGCAAAATAATAAGAGTACAGTCATCCAAAATACTAACTGGGAATAACCCAGAAAAACCCACCTAGCTAAACTAAGGCGCTAGCAGCATCTCCTCGGTTGGGACAGGCTCCTCCTCAAAATTAGGGTCACAGCACTCGTCAACACCTAGCCCGTAGAAGGTCGGGTAATAATTCTCAGGATCCTCTGGAAAAAATATATCCAGTCAGGACTGGAGAGAAGTACATAACTCTGAAAGCAACTCCAAATACATGGTAATGTGTATATGACTAGCAATAGAAAAGAATAAAAGATGCACAGGAAAATAAATCCAGGGTAGAACTGATAAAGTAACTGTAATATAAAACTGGGGAATAATACAAGTAGTAGAAAAGTAACTGCATGTGAGAAAATAGGAATACTAGCTAAGTGCCTTGAGCAAAAGTTTGTTATATAATCTGCTTAGGTTCCACATGAATAATCTACGATAACTCTGTTATGCGTGAGTTGCATAACCGACATACACATGAATATTGTTTGGCTTTGATCACATAACCAACTCCTACTCCCCTCCCCCATTAATACCCTTGGATCGAACCACGACACGCTACGTACATGATAAATAACTCATGGACATGAAGATGAGAGCAAATGAAGCACATGATAGCACATGAGAATCAATAACCGAAGCAAATGATGAAATACACATGATAGAGTATCCGCAGAACACAGTAAGGGGGATAACATCTTATGACAGGATCCAACTAGTACCAGCTCCTGAAATAATATGTCAGAATCAAGTATTACAGTTCTAGAACATGTGATATATACGCTATCATAAAATAGAAACAATCAGAGGTAGGTACTCGCCTTACGTCCTGAGCAACTGGTGAGAATCGAGATCCGGACTGGCGTCGCAAGAACCTATTATAAAAAGTAAGGTTAAACGGGATTCTAAAGAGTTAAATTGATATAAAATAACTAAAGACAAGCTTCTAGGGTTATTCTAGGTCGAACGGGTCAAACCGATAAAATTTGGGTCAAAAAGTCAACTCAGAGTCTAAAAAGTCAACTCTACGTCAAAATTAAGGTCAAACGTTGACTTTTGAGACGATGTCAATACCACTTTTTCTAGGAAAGGGTATTTTAGTAATTTTATATTCAATTAATATTGTGCTTGATAAATAATTATTTGTTGTATTATTTAATTATTGTTAGATGTTAGTTATTTAATTTGGACTTGTGTTAGTGGACCTAACTAGTTTAGTTTGGACCCATGAACCAACATTAATTAATTGGTTAGACTTAGCCCATTCAGAAAGCCCATTGTTAAGGAGATGGATTAAATTAATTAAATTATTAGACTAGAAGCTTCCTTTCTTAATTATTTCTTCATGAGAGGCCCCAAGGGGTATAATGGATATTACATGATAACTTGAGGGAGAGGAAAAGGGGATGACCTATTTAATTATAGGAGAAAATTTCTCTTTCCTCTTTTCATTCCAAATCTAGATCTAGAATTTCCCACTACCAAATTTCCTTCATTCCTACTTTATTTCTCTACCAAATTTATTCCAATTCCTTCCCAAATCACCATTAGAGACTTGAGAAGCAAGGATCTAGAAAGAGCAAGCAAGGATCTACAAGTCGGAGGCAATTTTATCTCAATTGGAGGTTTCATTGGGAATCCATCTCCCAATAGGTATAATTAAATTTTTTTCCCCTTAAATTAAGTTCTAAATTTGAGATTTAAGCATGAAAAATTAACCCATATGCATAGGCTACCCATAGGATTTAGTTTTGTGTTCATAGGAGGCCTATTGAGAAAGTTATGGTATTTTTTGTGTCAATTTTGGGGAAATTCCGAGATTGACATTTGTTGTGTGTGTCAATTGATCCTATAGATCAATTTGGCATCTGTCAATGTGTTTGGAGCTAGTTTCATGTCCATAATTGGATACGTGTAGGTCGTATACCAATAATTTGGTGATACATATTATTTTGGGGGTTTTTTCCTCCGACACGGGACTTTGTATATGTCGTATTTTGGCACGGACACATAGATCTATATTTGACACTTTGTATTATTCATAAATAATATATGTGACTTGTTTGTGTCCTTCGGGGTATAATTGGATGTGTGGTGGACTCGTGTCACATGCGTATCCTAGATCTAGTGGGATACGGTGCGATACTCTCCATATATTGTGTAATTATATGTAGATCTAATTATTGTGCTCTTAATTCATGAGTTGTTATTATGCATATATATATATAGATATTATATATGTATTATAGTGTATTTATTATAGTATTTATTGTATCATAGATCTATGTATTATATATAGAGAATATATATATGTAGCTTTTCTTCTAAATGCATTAATATATATGTTATAGTATATAGTATGGGTATATATGTATATGTTTTATATAAATGTATATGTATGTTTATTTGGGTAATTATATTATTTATAGTTGTTATATAATTATTTATATATATGTATAGATGTATAAAATAATGTACTTATGTATGTGTGTGTAGGGGCTATGTCATAATATGTACATATTAATAAGAGGGTGTATTTATAGTCTATTTGGTAATTTTATATATATATATATATATATATATATATATATATATATATATATATATATATATATATATATATATATATATATATATATATATATATTTATTATGAGTTTATATATATATATATGTTATATATATACTTTTTTATAGGCTTTTGGCGACGGGTGGATTAATGACAGTTGTTGTCATTAATAACAGCAAGAAATTCAACAGCAGACGCTGTAACAGTGGCGGCGGTATTAATGACAGAACCGATGTCATTAATTAAGGGCAGCAGCGGCGGGAAAAGGGGCAGCACCAACAACAGTTAATCTGTGACGGTTGCAAACCTCACCAAAACAGCAGCAACAGTGCAGGTTTTTAGCAGCAACAGTGACAGCAGCTTCAGCGACAGGCAGAAACTGTCACTATAAAGCCAACGTATCAGAAATCAGTATTTCAGTACAGTTTTTAGCCATGGTTGGCAGATTTTATATTTATATGATTATATGCTTATATATATATATATATATATATATATATATATATATATATGTATTGATATGATATAATATATTATATATTGCTAAATTCTTCATATGTATATACTTAGGTATATATATATTATATATATAAGGGTAATTAATGTAGCAAGGTATTGGGAATTACCTTGAGGAAACCAAGGTAATTGGGTATATCCGAGATGTGGGGTTGGGTATGAAGTTCATAATTATTGTTGAGATACCAAGTTGGTTCAAAACATGGTACCTATTTTAATGTTGAAATTGTGATTCTATATTATTATAAATATTGTTGATATATATTTTGAGGTGTTACCTTGGAATTTACTTATCCTGAGATACGGTATCCAAATATTTAAGATGTGGGTTTCTTGGCTTAGACTTTAGTATCTTGACCCAAGATTTTTGTGTTAGATTTGTGCAACCTAGAAATAGATAGTTGACCTTGGTTTGACCATAGTTGACCATAGTTGACTTTTGACTTAGAATTGACTTTTTGGCCTAGAAGTTGACTAGTTTAACTTATTCTCTTTTCTGAACCTTGTATTGATGTTGTATTTCATATCTAGGTCTTCGAGGCACCGTGTCAGACATCTGTGAGACTATTCTTTGGACTTCAGGTGAGTACATTCTCTGATAGTTTCTTATTTACGATATCCTCTATGTTCATTGTATCTAGTGTAGATATCCATATTCTCTTGACACACGGATTGGTATATCCGGATCTCGTCATGAGATGTTATTCCTTGGTATATGGTGTATATGGTGCAAGTATTATTTTATTGGTTATCTTGTACATGTACAGATACTGATTCTCGGAAAGACTAGCTATCTTCTTGGGGAATCTCGTGCCATAGCATACCGTGGTTGGATCTATTATACCAGTCGAGGGTGGAGAGTATTAGTATAGATATATGATCAATATCCCTATTGTATCAAGTATTGATTATTGAATAGTGTTGATCATACACCACATGTATGATTAACCGGGCCGTATTACATCTTGCCCAAGCTGATCACATGTTAATCTAGTACTCACACACTTAGTCATTAGTATTCTTGTTCATTAGTATATTGTTCATTATTGTATTATTCCAGTATTTCCTTATTATATATATATATATCTCTTGTATCTATTGTGTATCTTGTATATTCATATCTATTTACTGTTATATAGTTTTTATCATTGATTAAACTGTTGATAGATATGTACTCTGCTCCTTTCCTGACTGGATATATTTTTTCAGATGACACTGAGGAGTGGTACCCTACCTATTATGGACCCCAGGATGTTGTGGGTTTAGATTCTGAGACCCTGGATCAGGAGGGACTTATCCCAACTGAGACAGTTGACCCAGTAGTTGTAGCTTTGTTGTATTCTTTGTACTGGATTTATCTCCAGCTTATTTTATTATTTCTTCAGACTCATTGATGTATTATTTTAGACTCATGAGTGTATTATGACTAGTCTATTCTTTATCTGATTCATGATCATTTCCATCTTAGTTCTGTGATTGAGTATATTATCATTATTGGTGGTTTATTATATTGTTAGATAGATTATCCAGACAGCGTTCTACCATCGATTCTACGACGTAGGCTGGGCGTTGTTTTTGACTTGTACCCTTACACCGGGTGCGGGTCGTGATACATTTTTAGTGGTGTCCCATGCAGGTCTAGCTTCACAAAGTATGTGATGTCGTGGTAGTACGACAATTTAGTTGTACTACTGCGAGCTTGCAATAGGATATAGGAAATAGGCTAAGATATTCAATCACATCTAGGAAAATTCTTTTGATTCAATTATTCTCCTTTGATATTGCTACTTGATCTCTTAATATGTCCTTTCCTTGAATATCTTACATCTTATGCCATATTGATTCTTTCTTTCGCTTTGTCTCAGGATGCCGCCTAAGACCAGATCGCAGCAGGGGAGAGCAGCTTCTGAGAGGTCTGCGACATCCCGAGGGCATGTACCAGTCACTTCTCCGGTGATTGGAGTGTCAGCTGCTTTCGGAGGTCCACTACCTACTCAGAAGACTGTGTCAGCTGTATCTGAGGTGCTTCTACCTCTACCTCCTATGCCAGTAGAGGTGTCACAGATGTTTGCACTGTTTTGTGAGATGCTCGAGGCACAGAGGGCTCAGTCAGAGGCATATCAGAGGCAGATTGACGTTCTACGGCAGGGCATCGAGAGTGCTCATCAGCTTGCTTGTGCTGTAGTCGAGAGAGGATTTTTGATCCAGCAGCAGGATGTTCCTCAGGTTGCTCAGGTTCGGCCAGGCAATATTCAGGACTTCAAGAAACTGGAGCCTAGGGTTTTCAAGGGGACGGAGGTCATCGTCTATGCTGATGATTGGCTCGAGGACATTGAGCGTCTTATGAGGGTGTCCCATCTTTCTGAGGATCTGAAGGTTGAGGTGGTGGGACTTTAACTGTTCGACGTCGCTCACACTTGGTTCAGGAATGAGCCAATTCTGGTTGACGCAGGACAATCTTGGGAGGTATTCAAGGACCTTTTTAAGAAGAAGTTTTTTACCCGGGCAGACAGGATAGACTTGGGGAGACAGTTTGAGAGTCTCATTCAGGGGAGCATGTCTGTGGAGGAGTATGCTGCAGTGTTAGGCAGGTTGAGCCGATTTACAGAGTATCTGGTGAGGGAGCCGGAGGTTCGGGTTATTCGTTTCCGTGAGGGTCTAAAATAGGAAGTGAAGATTCTCATTCTGTCTTTTTATGAGACATACTCGGAGATACTTGCGAAGGCACGCAAGGTTGTACGGGAGTTGGGTTTGAAGCCAAAGAGAGACCGTGATTCTTTTCTGGGGGGCAACGGTAGTGCAGTATCTGCCAAATATCCTCATTTCCAGTCCAGACCTTTCCAGTAGCCACAACAGAACTAGACTCTAGTTAGGGTATCTTTTTACCAGGCACCTCAGCAGCAGAGATAGATATAGAAAGCTCCATACAACTACTGCAAGAAGCCCGGCCATATCTAGGAAGTTTACAGGAGGAGGTTGGGAGTTTGTTTGTATTGTGGTACTGAAGGGCATCAATCGAGGGAGTGTCCTCGTCGTGCAGTTCAGGGAGCAGCTACAACTCCAAGGGCACAAACAAGACAACCTGCAGCACTGTCGAGGGGACCGCTTTCGACACAGCAGCATCGTTTTGTCCAGCATCAGCAGTAGGGAGGGGCTCGACAGGGACGAGCGTTTACTATGGCCATCGAGGAGGACGAATCCACCGGAGATGTCATCGCAGGTTCTATTCTTCTTGTTTCTATTCCAGCTTTAGCTTTTTTTGATAGTGGTGCTTCCCATAGTTTTGTATCTATTTTTTTTTGCTCTGAATCATGGTTTGGTAGCTGAGTCTTTGCTTAGGACTTGTAAGATCATGACCGGGGGAGGCATTATCCTGGTTAACGATATTTGCAAGGATCGGAGAGTTACTCTGGGAGGCCAGGAATTGAGTGTGTGTCTACTTGTAATGCCACTTCCGAGCTACGACATTGTACTCGGGATGGATTGGTTGAGTAGGCACCATGCTAGCATAGATTGTAGAGGAGGTAGAGTTTTATTTGGTCCGCCAGGAGAGCCAGAGTTCGAGTTTGCTAGAGGAGCTGCAGTGCAGGGAGAAGGCATTATTTGTGGAGCTATGGTGGAAGCCAAGGAGTTTTTGCATTCGTTGATAGCAGAGTTCTTGGATGTGTTTCCTGAGGAATTGTCAGGATTACCGCTAAATCAAGATATTGAATTTTTTATAGTGTCACGACCCGCACCCGGAATTTGGGCATGAGTCGTGGGTATGTCCAGCCTACGCCGCAGCATCGACGGTAGAACGCTGTCTAGGTCTCAACATATAATATATCCTGTCAAAATTCTCAACTCCACACGGAGGACAATGATAACAATCCACAGTTCTATAATATACTCAATCACAAGCTATAAGAAATAATGGCACGATGGGAATAGAAAAGAGTTCTAATAAAAAAACAACCACAATAAGTCCAACTCAAATCTTGGGTCTAGATGACCTCACAAAATAACAGAATAATAAATACAACTCAGTCTCAGTCTAGAACAATAATTGCAGAAAATAATCTAAGAATTGCCAGGTACATTCTCCTCTAGGCTAGGCAACTCCTCTGGGGCTTCTGGAGTAAAATCTCCCTCTAATCCTAGGCCGTAATGAGTGGGCAAAGATCCTCCAGGTCCTCTGAAAAATGTTATCCAGTCAGGATTGGAGCGAAGCACAAGCACTAACAGCAGTTTCATTAAATTGACAAAGACTATAAACAGTGTAAGAAATACAAGATGGAAATAAATGCTGAAAATGTAAAGTACTGGAGAAAATGGAAATAGGCAATAGAGCATCTAGCAATGAACAATAGATAGTGAATGCTAGAACAAGTAAATCTGAATAAAATAGACATCTAGCTAAGTGTTTAAAATATTAGTTTATTATGTTATCGGCTTGGGACTAGATCAGGCTGGTTATATATGATTAACTATGATTCTTTTAGGTCAGGCTAACCATATGGTTAGCTATGATGCATGTAGTGGTCAGGTTAATCATATATAACAGCTATGATGCATGTAAGATGGTCAGGCCGCACCCAACGTGAGAAGTGGGGTGAGCTATGATGCATGTAAAGGATTTGGATATGATCACATAATCTACTAATAGTTCCCCATCCCCCCAGCTAGCACGATAGATTCCAATCATGACTCCTCATGATGGGGATCTAGGGTGCTAACCCGTGTATCCATAGTGTCGGAATCAAGTATGTAATACACTACAATTTATAGAAGTAATCAACAATGAAAACTGTCAGAGCATGTACTCACCTGTGGTCCTGAGCAAAGTGTGAGGATCGATGTCCAAAGTGGGATCACAATGACCTATATATAAGATATCAATGTTAATTAATGAATTAAGGGAATGAGCATGATTAACTAATTAAATACGAGGTTTCTAGGTCATACTAAGGTTTAAGGTTCATAATTTCTTTTGTGGTAGGTCTTCTCCAAGATGATACTAGTCATACTGGGTTTGTACTAGGACATTCTAACAGATGTGGTTTATACTAGGTTATAGATACTAACACTATAATATACATCAATACTATATAGAACTAACTATAATACAATACATGCATATTTATATATATATCTACATATATACATATATATATACATGTAGCTAAACTATATGCTAGCATAGATTTTAATCCACCACTAACTATCTAGACTAATAGTTGTATATACATTCTAATTCTTACCCAACTACTAATACTACTAGTGAAATTCTATACTCACACCTCACTGATACTTAATCCCCCAATACCTGAAGCACTGATGCAAGAACACAGCAGTAAACTCTCTGACACAGCATCTAAACCCATAATTCCTACTGATACTAACCCACAGTGTCAGTAAATTGCCCACTGATACACAACACATTGGGTTCTCACTCAGTGCAGCATTTCCCTCACACAACCACTCTCATACTCAAATACCTCTCACTCACTCACTAGTTACACACACAGATACATAGGTTGAGACAAGGCTACACTCTCAGAATTTACAAAATACAGAGATATAGAATTCTATAAACTCAATTCACTGATACACAGGCCCCTGCTACTGTCCAAGTTACTGCCATCACTGCATCTCAGTTTCCCTTCCCTGAACTCACACACACACACCCATATTATACAGAATTCATGTAGGTATCATAACTGACACACAGGCTACAAATCCTGCACACACACTGGTATTTCCAATACACAGATACCTAAGGTTCACTCACTGAATTACACAGCTGCACACACTAGTTAGATACACAGGAACACACATTGGGTTCTCCCTGCTCACTGATACCTTAAATTACTGCACAGCACACACAGGCTATGCCTAGTTACAACCTGGAACAAAACACTCTACACACACAGGTTTACCGTATAGGAATTGGACACAGCTACTCTCTCACTCACTATTTATACTAATACCTAGGCACAGGGACACTGGAACCCAACACTGATGCACTTGCTTGTGCTGGCCACCCCACATTCTGAAACACAGGTTTCTCACTGTGATACACCCAGATACTGACACTGGCACCCTCTAACCCGATACACACTAACTAAACTGGAATGAAACTGATGCATAGTATCACCCTACAGAATTGCACACAGGTTCATTCTGTGACACACACACAGGTAGACACGGTTTCAAGTAAAATACCCGAATGTGCACAAAATTCTCCCCAATGCACACCACAGTACCCACAAACACTCGACTGCACAGAAATCCCCAAATCCTAACTGCACAGTGAAATCAAAATAACAACACATCTACACATATGCATATATATATATATACATCAAACCTAGCAAGATTTCGAATAGATCTAAAAGCTAAACACCCTACTAATCATATCATTAAGCACAAGAAGTGCAGAAAATGAATTTACATAAGAACACATGCGAAACCCAAAACAAAACCCTAAAACGAAATCTAAGCTTCACGTTGGGGATGAAATCAGTCTACATGCAAACCCCCTAGGGTTAGGGTTCACGAAAATTGGGAATAACAAACGTATGAACACCAAAACCTAATCAAAACCCTAAAACCAAAATCTAACAGCAAGGGTGGGTTCCTAATGAGCATTAACATCAGAAAACAGAAATAAAAGAATTAAAAAATAGGGTTTTACCTATCGAGATGGTTTCTCCAATGGAAGTTCTTCTTCCCCAAGGTTCCTTGACCCAAGCTCCTTGCTTCCCTTGCTTTGAAGGAGGAAAAACGGAAACCTCGGGTTTTAATTCCGAATTTGGGGTGGGGAGATGGCTTTCTTGATGGAGGCTAGGGTTTCTTCTTTCTACATGAAGAATGGTGGCTCCCTTTTATATTAAAGCTATTTTAGGGTTTCCAAAGCATAGTTTTAGGTTAAAACCCCAGGTTAGGTCATGTAGAACCTAATTAACTCGGGTTTAGGCCTTCTAGGGTTTGAGGTTCTACCCTAAAATTAGAATTCTAGGGTTTCTCTAGAATTGGTCTTTAAATTAGGGTTTAGCCATACTGACTTCTAGGGTTTGACCTAACCCAACACAACCAACATCAAATAATTAGTTTTAAAACTCAGCAGATTAATTACGCATAATTATTCAAATAGTAAAATTACACAAATGCCCTTGCCTGAAAAAGTGGTAGTGACAAGTCTACCCTCCTAAAAGAAATTTCGTCCTCGAAATTTGGACTGAACAAAACAAGAATAAATCAGAAAGGGATATACCTCGAGTCTAGAAGAGGTACGGGTATTGCTCGCGCATTTCGTCCTCTCTCTCCCAGGTCGACTCCCCTGGATAGTTATGTCTCCATGCAACATGAACCAAAGGAATAGTTTGGTTCCGCAATACCTTCTCTCTGCGGTCCAAGATCTCTACGGGCTGCTCGGGGTAGCTGAGCGTCGGACCAACCTCAATCTCCGAGTGGTCAAGTACATGACTAGGGTCTGCCACGTACCGTCTCAGCTGCGACACGTGGAACACATCATGAACTCCCTCCAATGCAAGCGGCAAGTCCAGTCTATACGCCACTGCACCTACCCTCGCAAGAATACCAAAGGGTCCGATGTAGCGTGGGCTAAGCTTCCCGCTTCTACCAAAACGAATCGTGCCACGCATCAGAGAAATCCATAGGAATACTAGATCGTCAACCTAAAACAAAACAGTCTCAACACGCAGTCTAAACAAACAACACAAACCAGAAAATAACAATCTATACCTGAAACTCAAGGGGTCTACGGTGGCTATCGGCCCAATGCCGCTGTCTGTCCTACGCCACTCGCAGTCTGTCTCGGATGAGTTTCACCTTTTCTGCTGCATCCACAACCATTTCTGGTCCTAGCAAGGCTCTCTCTCCAACGTCGTCCCAAGATAACGGTGTACGATACCTCCTTCCATAAAGAGCCTCAAATGGTGACATCTCGATGCTGGCCTGGTAGCTGTTGTTGTAAGCAAACTCTACCAGGTGCAGATGATCCTCCCAAGAACATCCGAGATCTAGAACGCAAGTACGTAGCATATCCTCGAGAGTCTGAATAGTCCTTTCAGACTGCCCGTCTGTCTGGGGGTGATATGCGGTACTGAACTTGAGCTGAGTGCCCAAGCTAGTCTGCAGACTCCTTCAGAAGTGGGAAGTGAAACGGCTATCCCGATTCGAGATGATGCTTACAGGAACTCCATGAAGTCTAACGATCTGTCGCACGTACATCTCTGCTAGCCTCTCTGTCGACGTGCCCACCTTGAAAGGTAAGAAATGGGCTGATTTGGTCAACCTGTCCACGATGACCCAAATCGTGTCCTTCCCTCCTGGAGAACGTGGAAGCCCTGAAACAAAATCCATGGTCACGTGCTCCCATTTTCATTCTGGAATCGGTAAAGGTTGAAGCAAACCACCTGGCCTCTGTCGGTCTGCCTTTACCTGTTGGCACACTAGACACCGAGATACGAAGCGTGCTACCTCGCGCTTCATCCCATACCACCATACGTGCTCCCTCAAGTCTCGATACATCTTGTTGGCACCGGGATGCATCGAGTAATGAGAGCGGTGTGCCTCTTGTAAAACCTCCTCGCGCAACTCCCTGCTCGGCACACACATCCTCGTGCCGTGCCGTAAGGAACCATCCTCTGCGATAGTAAAGTCGTCCGACAATCCTGTCTGAACCTGTGCTCTGATACTCCTTAAAGCCTCATCATCGTACTGCGCAGCTCTGATCCTGTCCATCAGCTCGGACTGTATCTGCAATCCCCACATCTGAATCTCAGTACCGGGAACTAACACCTCAATCTCCAAGCTCTCCAAATCCGCCAGCAAATGTCTATATGTCATCAAGTACATAGCCATCGGATACCTGCTCAAGGCATCGGCGACTACGTTGGCCTTCCCTGGATGGTACTGCAATGAAATGTCAAAGTCCTTCATCAACTCTAACCACCTCCTCTGCCTCATGTTTAGTTCCTTCTGTGTGAACACGTACTTCAAGCTCTTGTGGTCTGTGAAGATCTCCACACGCTCTCCGTACAGGTAATGTTTTCACAGCTTTAGAGCGAAGATAACTGCTGCCAACTCCAAATCGTGGGTGGGGTAGTTCTTTTCATGAGGGCGTAACTGCCTGGAAGCATAGGCAATTACCTTTCCGTGCTGTTGAAGAACACATCGCAGACCCTTACCTGAAGCATCACTGTAGATGGTGAAACCACCTGTCTCTGCTGGCAACGTTAAAATGGGAGCTGTTGTCAACCTCTTCTTCAGCTCATCAAATACAGCCTGGCACTCCTCCGTCCAGACAAAATCCACATCCTTCCTAGTCAGTCTGGTTATTGGCGCTGCAATCTTGGAGAAGTCTTGTACAAACCTCCTGTAGTATCCTGCTAGCCCGAGAAAACTCCTGATCTCAGCTACCGAACTGGGGGTAGCCCACGACTCCACTGCCTCGATCTTCTGTGGGTTAACCGAGATTCCATCACCCGATACCACATGCCCAAGAAATTCGACCTTGTCAAGGAAGAATTCACACTTAGAGAGTTTCCCGTACAGCTTCTCCCTCCTGAGAGTCTCTAAGACCAACCTCAGGTGCTCTTCGTGCTCCTCTGGGGTCTTGGAATACACAAGAATATCGTCGATGAACACCACTACGAACTTGTCAAGGTACTGGTGGAACACCTTGTTCATCAGGTTCATGAATACTGCTGGTGCATTGGTTAAACCAAATGGCATCACCATGAACTCAAACTGGCCGTATCTGGTCCGAAAAGCTGTCTTTGGCGTGTCTTCTCTCTTCACCTTCACCTGGTGATAGCCTGACCTCAAATCTATCTTTGAAAACACCCTCGCCCCGCTCAACTGATCGAAAAGATCATCTATCCTTGGCAGCGGGTACTTGTTCTTGATAGTGATATTATTCAAAGCTCTATAATCAATGCACATGCGCACCGTGCCGTCCTTCTTCGGTACGAACAATACCGGAGCTCCCCATGGTGATGAACTGGATTTGATGAAGCCTTTGTCCTGCAGCTCCTCAACTTGCTTCTTCAGTTCTGCCAGCTCGCTGTTGTTAACTCTATAGACATGTTGTGAAATGGGCTCCGCTCCTGGAACCAAGTCTATAGAGAATTCAACATCTCTGTCTGGCGGCAAGCCTGGCAACTCCTCTGGAAATACATCCAGGAACTCCGCTATCAGAGGATGTGGCAACTCCTCTTCTTCCGCCCTAGCTCCGCAAAATGTGCTCCTGCTCTGTTCCGCTGCTCCTCTGACGACCTCAAACTCCGGCTCTCCTGGTGGTCTAAATAATACTCTGCCTCTATAACAATCTATAGTAGCATGATGCCTACTCAACCAGTCCATTCAGAGTACAATATCATACCCCGGAAGTGGCATGACGAGTAAGCTCACGCTCAACTCTCGGCCTCCTACTGACACCCTCCGGTCCTTACAGTGATCACGGACTAGGATAATACCTCCACCAGTCATGATCTTGCAAGTCCTAGCTAATGGTTCTGTGTCTAAATGATGTCGAAGTGCATAAGATACAGACACAAAACTATGGAAAGTGCCAGAGTCGAATAAAGTAAATGCGGGAATACAATCGAGAAGAACCGAACCTGTGATCAAGTCTCCTGCTGGCTCGATCTCCTCGACTGCCATGGCGTACGCTCACCCCTGGGGTACACCTCTCTGCTGCTGGTGCTGGGCAAACTTCTGATGTTGTGGTGGAAGTGGTGCCCTCTGTTGCTGGCCTCCTGGTACGGCAGGTACCCTGTCTGGTCCTTTCTGGGCGGCTGCTCCACCCTGACCTGGACGAATGGTAGGACAATCTTTCAGCTGGTGTGTCATCGATCTGCAGGACAGACATGAGCCCAATCTCTTCCTGCAGATATCTCTAGTATGTCCCATCTTCCCGCAGTACGCACACTAGATGGCGGGCTGAGTCTGTCTCTGTTGCTGCTGCTGGACCTGCCCTCGGGCTGGTGCCTGATGCTGCTGCTGAAAGGGTTTCTGCTGTTGCTGCTGAAAGTGTGGACGCTTGCCCGGTCCCGCACTACTGTTTGCTCCTCCGAAACCATCGCATCCCCTCTTGGGCCTGAGGCCCAAGTCATCATCGGCTATTTGGGCATCCATCAATATGCCCTCGTAGGTAGCTGTGTGACGTCCCGACGTACGAGACTTGATCTCCCTTGTCAGCCCCTTTCTGAATTTCTGGGCCCTGTCCCCCGGATCTCTAATCATCGATGGCGCGAAGCGGCTCAGGCGGGAAAACTTCGCGGCATACTCATCGACGGACGAGCTCCCCTGGGCTAAGTCATGGAACTGACTCTCCAAAGCTCCCAGGGCAACATCAGGAAAGAACTTCTCCTTGAAGAGCTCCTTGAAATCCTCCCAAGTGAGTCCCCTGCGCAAGAGTCTCGGCTCCGTGCGAAACCACGTCAAGGCAATGTCGAACATCTGGCTGCCAGCGGCCTCGATCTAGAGGGCCTCTGGAAGCTGTGCCAAGCGCAAGTTCCTCTCGATGTCCTCTAGCCAATCATCGGCGTAGAGTATCCCTTCTGTCCCCTTGAACTCCCGAGGCATCATCCTCTTGAAATCCACAATTGTGCCCGGCCTCTGGTGGTGCTGATCAGGACGCTGCTGCTGCTGAGTAACTCTCTCCACAGCCTGGAGAGCCACTTGATGAGCATTCTCCATGTTCACCCTCATCATCTCTGTCTGAGCCTGATGTGCCTCAGCCTGCACTCTCTGGGCCTCTGCCGACATCCTCTGGGCATCGACCATGCCCTGAATCAAGGCGAACATCTGTGCCCCATCGACGGGCACACCTCCTGGATGCTGAACTGGTGGTGGTGGTAGAGGCCCCATCGTAGCTGTGGGGACCCTCTGAACTGGTGGTGGAGGACCCCCGAATGCTGCAGACACTCCCACATGTACTGGAGATGTAGGAGGTACTGCGGATGTCTGTCCGGCAGGGCGAGAGGTGGCAGACCTCTCTGAATCTGCTGCTCCGAGTCTCTGGGACCTCCTCGGCAGCATCCTGAAGACAGATCGAAAGATTTAATTAAGGCAACAGATACGATATCATCAAGGAAGGACAGTAAATTTCTAAGGGAAAATCATTAAGAGTAGTATCATAAGAATCAGAATTCCCTATTTGTGATTGAGCATATCCTCGGCCTAATTCCTATTTCCTAAAATAGGCTCGTAGTAATACTCTAAGCGAGCACCACTACGATATCGCTCTAATGCGAATCTAGGACTTGACCTGCATTGGCCACCACTAAAAACGTGTCACGACCCGCACCCGAAATTTGGGCATGAGTCGTAGGTACGTCCAGCCTACGCCGCAGCATCGGCGGTAGAACGCTGTCTAGGTCTCAACAAATAATATATCCTGTCAAAAGTCTCAACTCCGCACGGAGGACAATGATAACAATCCATAGTTCTATAATATACTCAATCACAAGCTATAAGAAATAATGGCACGATGGGAATAGAAAAGAGTTCTAATAAAAAAACAACCACAATAAGTCCAACTCAAATCTTGGGTCTAGATGACCTCACAAAATCACAGAATAATAAATACAACTCAGTCTCAGTCTAGAATAATAATTGCAGAAAATAATCTAAGAATTGCCAGGTACATTCTCCTCTAGGCTAGGCAACTCCTCTGGGGCTTCTGGAGTGAAATCTCCCTCTAATCCTGGGCCGTAATGAGTGGGCAAAGATCCTCCAGGTCCTCTGAAAAATGTTATCCAGTCAGGATTGGAGCGAAGCACAAGCACTAAAAGCAGTTTCATTAAATTGACAAAGACTATAAACAGTGTAAGAAATACAAGATGGAAATAAATGCTGGAAATGTAAAGTACTGGAGAAAATGGAAATAGGCAATAGAGCATCTAGCAATGAACAATAGATAGTGAATGCTAGAACAAGTGAATCTGAATAAAATAGACATCTAGCTAAGTGTTTGAAATATTAGTTTATTATGTGATCGGCTTGGGACTAGATCAGGCTGGTTATATATGATTAACTATGATTCTTGTAGGTCAGGCTAACCATATGGTTAGCTATGATGCATGTAGTGGTCAGGTTAATTATATATAACAGCTATGATGCATGTAAGATGGTCAGGCCGCACCCAACGTGAGAAGTGGGGTGAGCTATGATGCATGTAAAGGATTTGGATATGATCACATAATCTACTAATAGTTCCCCATCCCCCCAGCTAGCACGATGGATTCCAATCACGACTCCTCATGATGGGGATCTAGGGTGCTAACCCGTGTATCCATAGTGTCGGAATCAAGTATGTAATACACTACAATTTATAGAAGTAATCAACAATGAAAACTGTCAGAGCATGTACTCGCCTGTGGTCCTGAGCAAAGTGTGAGGATCGATGTCCAAAGTGGGATCACAATGACCTATATATAAGATATCAATATTAATTAATGAATTAAGGGAATGAGCATGATTAACTAATTAAATACGAGGTTTCTAGGTCATACTAAGGTTTAAGGTTCATAATTTCTTTTGTGGTAGGTCTTCTCCAAGATGATACTAGTCATACTAGGTTTGTACTAGGACATTCTAACTGATGTGGTTTATACTAGGTCATAGATACTAACACTATAATATACATCAATACTATATAGAACTAACTATAATACAATACATGCATATTTATATATATATCTACATATATACATATATATATACATGTAGCTAAACTATATGCTAGCATAGATTTTAATCCACCACTAACTATCTAGACTAATAGTTGTATATACATACTAATTCTTACCCAACTACTAATACTACTAGTGAAATTCTATACTCACACCTCACTGATACTTAATCCCCCAATACCTGAAGCACTGATGCAAGAACACAGCAGTAAACTCTCTGACACAGCATCTAAACCCATAATTCCTACTGATACTAACCCACAGTGTCAGTAAATTGCCCACTGATACACAACACATTGGGTTCTCACTCAGTGCAGCATTTCCCTCATACAACCACTCTCATACTCAAATACCTCTCACTCACTTACTAGTTACACACACAGATACATAGGTTGACACAAGGCTACACTCTCAGAATTTACAAAATACAGAGATATAGAATTCTATGAACTCAATTCACTGATACACAGGCCCCTGCTACTGTCCAAGTTACTGCCATCACTGTATCTCAGTTTCCCTTCCCTGAACTCACCCACACACACCCTTATTACACAGAATTTATGTAGGTATCATAACTGACACACAGGCTACAAATCCTGCACACACACTGGTATTTCCAATACACAGATACCTAAGGTTCACTCACTGAATTACACAGCTGCACACACTAGTTAGATACACAGGAACACACATTGGGTTCTCCCTGCTCACTGATACCTTAAATCACTGCACAGCACACACAGGCTATGCCTAGTTACAACCTGGAACAAAACACTCTACACACACAGGTTTACAGTATAGGAATTGGACACAGCTACTCACTCACTCACTATTCATACTAATACCTAGGCACAGGGACACTGGAACCCAACACTGATGCACTTGCTTGTGCTGGCCACCCCACATTCTGAAACACAGGTTTCTCACTGTGATACACCCAGATACTGACACTAGCACCCTCTAACCCGACACACACTAACTAAACTGGAATGAAACTGATGCACAGTATCACCCTACAGAATTGCACACAGGTTCATTCTGTGACACACACAGAGGTAGACACAGTTTCAAGTAAAATACCCGAATGTGCACAAAATTCTCCCCAATGCACACCACTGTACCCACAAACACTCGACTGCACAGAAATCCCCAAATCCTAACTGCACAGTGAAATCAAAACAACAACACATCTACATATATGCATATATATATATACATCAAACCTAGCAAGATTTCGAATAGATCTAAAAGCTAAACGCCGTACTAATCATATCATCAAGTCCAAGAAGTGCAGAAAATGAATATACATAAGAACACATGAGAAATCCAAAACAAAACCCTAAAACAAAATCTAAGCTTCACATTGGGGATAAAATCAGTCTACATGCAAACCTCCTAGGGTTAGGGTTCACGAAAATTGGAAATAACAAACGTATGAACACCAAAACCTAATCAAAACCCTAAAACCAAAATCTAACAGCAAGGGTGGGTTCCTAATGAGCATTAACATCAGAAAACAGAAATAAAAGAATTAAAAAATAGGGTTTTACCTATCGAGATGGTTTCTCCAATGGAAGTTCTTCTTCCCCAAGATTCCTTGACCCAAGCTCCTTGCTTCCCTTGCTTTAAAGGAGGAAAAACGGAAACCTATGGTTTTAATTCCGAATTTGGGGTGGGGAGATGGCTTTCTTGATGGAGGCTAGGGTTTCTTCTTTCTACATGAAGAATGGTGGCTCCCTTTTATATTAAAGCTATTTTAGGGTTTCCAAAGCATAGTTTTAGGTTAAAACCCCAGGTTAGGTCATGTAGAACCTAATTAACTAGGGTTTAGGCCTTCTAGGGTTTGAGGTTCCACCCTAAAATTAGAATTCTAGGATTTCTCTAGAATTGGTCTTCAAATTAGGGTTTAGCCATACTGACTTCTAGGGTTTGACCTAACCCAACACAACCAACATCAAATAATTAGTTTTAAAACTCAGCAGATTAATTACGCATAATTATTCAAATAGTGAAATTATACAAATGCCCTTGCCTGGAAAAGTGGTAGTGACATATAGACTTGGTGCCAGATGCAGAACCAATTTCGCAGCATGTCTATAGAGTAAACAACAGCTAACTAGTCGAGTTGAAGAAGAAGGTGGATGAATTGCAGGATAAGAGGTTTATCAGATCGAGTTCTTCACCATGGGGAGCCCTGGTATTATTTGTACCGAAGAAGGATGGATCGGTGCGCATGTGCATTGATTACAGGGCTTTGAATAATCTCACTATCAAGAATAAGTATTCTTTGTCGTGGATTGATGATCTGTTTGATCAGTTGAGTGGTGCAAAGGTATTTTCTAAGATAGATTTGAGATCAGGCTACCATCAGGTGAAGGTGAAACCGGAGGACATATCGAAGACTGCTTTTAAACCTCGGTATGGTCAGTACGAGTTTATGGTGATGCCGTTTGGTTTGACTAATGAACCGACGATATTTATGAACTTGATGAACAAAGTATTCCACCAGTACCTTGACAAGTTCATGGTGGTGTTCATCGCTGACATACTCATATACTCTAGGACACCGGAGGAGCATGAGGAGCATTTGAGGATTGTGTTGGATGTGCTTAGGAAGAAGAAGCTGTATGGAAAGTTGTCCAAATATGAGTTTTTATTGGACAAGGTAGAATTTTTGGGGCATGTTGTGACTGGTGATGGTATTTCAGTAGATCCGAAGAAGATTTCAGCAGTGGAATCTTGGAAGACCGTGAGTTTGGTAGCAGAGTTCAGGAGTTTCTTGGGATTGTCCGGCTACTACAGGAAGTTTGTGCAAGATTTTTCAAGGATTGCCGAGCCGATGACCAGGCTCACAAGAAAGGACATAGAGTTTGTTTGGACGGAGGATTGCCAGGTTACTTTTGAGGAGTTGAAGAGGAGGTTGATATCTGCTCATATTTTGACGTTGCCATCAGGGTCCGAAGGTTTTACTATTTATAGTGATGCATCGGGGAAGGGTTTGGGTTGTGTTCTTTAACAGCATGGGAAAGTGATTGCCTATGCATCAAGACAATTGCGTCTTCATGAAAAGAACTATCCTATCCATGATTTAGAGTTGGCAGCAGTCATCTTCGCTTTGAAGTTGTGGAAACATTATTTGTACGGAGAACGTGTGGAGATCTTCACAGACTACAAAAGCTTGAAGTACGTTTTCACGCAGAAGGAGTTGAACATGAGGCAGCGTCGGTGGTTGGAACTGATGAAGGATTTTGATATCTCTTTGCAATATCATCCTGGGAAAGCTAATGTAGTTGTCGATGCTTTGAGCAGGTATCCGGTAGCTATGTTCTTGACGCAGGATCGATAGTTGTTGGAGGACTTGGAGAGCTTGGGCATTGAGGCAATTGTTCCTGGTGATGTTATGCTGATATGGGGATTGTAGATACATTAAGATTTGATGGATAGGATCAAGGCAGCACAGTATGAGGATGTATCTGTGAGGAGTATCAGAGCTTAGGTGAGAGCAGGATTGGAGGATGATTTCACTATTGTAGAGGATGGATATTTAAGGCATGGAGTTAGATTGTGTGTACCTAGTGGGGAGCTATGTGAGTAGGTGTTGCAGGAAGTGCATCGCTCTCAGATTTTAGGCATCTAGGTGCTAACAAGATGTATCGGGATATACGGGAGAATGTGTGGTGGTATGGCATGAAGAGGGAAGTGGCATAGTTTGTATCCAGATGCTTAGTGTGCCAGCAGGTGAAAGCCAAGAGGCAGAGGCCAGGAGGTTTATTTCAGCCATTACCCATTCCAGAGTGGAAGTGGGAATATATTACTATAAATTTTGTGTCCGGACTTCCACGATCTCCAGGAGAGAAAGACGCGATTTGGGTCATCGTTGATAGGTTGACCAAGTCGGCTCATTTTTTGCCTTTCAAAGTGGGTTTGTCTACGAATAAGCTGGCAGATATGTATGTGAGGCAGATCGTTAGGATATATGGAGTTTTCGTCAGCATAGTCTTAAATCGGGATAGTCGTTTTACTTCTCATTTCTGGAGGAGTTTGCAGGAGAGTTTGGGCACTTAGCTCAAGTTCAGTACTACATATCATCCCCAGACAGATAGGCAGTCAGAGAGGACTATTCAGACTCTCAAGGATATGTTGCGTACTTGTGTGATAGATTTCGAGGATTCTTTAGAGGACCATCTCCATTTGGTAGAGTTTGCTTACAACAACAGTTACTAGGCCAGTATAGAGATGTCATATTTTGAAGTTCTGTACGTTCGGAGGTGTCATACTCCTTTGTCTTGGGACAATATTAGAAAGGGAGTTTTGCTTGGGCCAGATATGGTTGTGGATGCAGCAGAGAAGGTTTAGTTGATCAGAGACAGACTTCGAGTGGCACAGGACAGACAGCGGCATTGGGCCGATAGCCAGCGGAGACCTTTGGAGTTCGAGGTATAGTTTAGATTTTGTTTTATGCTTGTTCTAGGTTGTTTGTTATAGATTAAGTTATTAAGGTGGTATTTTGTTCTAGGTGGGTGGTTTGGTAATTTTGAGGATTTCTCCGACACGAGGCACGATTCATTTCGGTGGAGACGGAATGTTTAGTCCACGATTCATCGGAACTTTTACTATTCTAGAGATGGTCGGTGCAGTTGCTTATAGACTAGACTTGCCACCTGCATTGGAGGGAGTGTACAACATGTTTTACGTATCGCAGTTGAGACGATACGTGGTAGATCCTAGTCATGTATTGGATCACTCGAAGATAGTGGAGGGCCCTACTCTTAGCTATCCAGAGCATCCAGTTTGGATTCTGGATCAGAGAGAGAAGGTGCTGAGGAACCAGACTATTCCTTTGGTACACGTCGTATAGAGACATCACTCTCCACGGGAGTCTACTTGGGAGATAGAGGAATAAATGCGGGAGCATTATCCATATTTGTTTGTACCTTGAGGTATATTATTTCCTAAGTTATGTTTTGTTCATTGTTATGTTCTTCCATAGTAAGTTATGATTCTTTAGTTCAGTTCTGTTATTTTCTCGGGGTAGTTTTCGTCTTTGAATTTTGAGAAAAAAATTATTTTAAGGAGGGTAGACTTGTCACTACCACTTTTCTAGGAAAAGGTATTTTAGTAATTTTATATTCAATAAAATATTATGCTTGATAAATAATTATTTGTTGTATTATTTAATTATTGTTAGATGTTAGTTATTTAATTTGGACTTGTGTTAGTGGACCTAACTAGTTTAGTTTGGACCCATGAACCAACATAAATTAATTGGTTAGACTTAGACCATTTAGAAAGTCCATTGTTAAGGAGATGGATTAAATTAATTAAATTATTAGACTAGAAGCTTCCTTCCTTAATTATTTCTTCATGAGAGGCCCCAAGGGATATAATGGACATTACATGATAACTTGAGGGAGAGAAAAAGGGGACGGCCTATTTAATTAGAGGGGAAAAATTCTCTCTCCTCTTTTCATTCCAAATCTAGATCTATAATTTTCCACTACCAAATTTCCTTCATTCCCACTTCATTTTCCAACCAAATTTCTTCCAATTCCTTCCCAAATCACCATTAGAGACTTAAGAAGCAAGGATCTAGAAGGAGGAAGCAAGGATCTACAAAGAGGAGCAAGGATCTACAAGTTGGTGGCAATTTCATCTCAATTGGAGGTTTCATTGGGAATCCATACAATTTAGTTTTTTCCCCATAAATTAAGTTCTAAATCTAAGATTTAATTATGAAAAATCAACCCATATGCATAGGCTACCCATATAATTTAGTTTTGTGTTCATAGGAGACCTATTGAGAAAGTTATAGTACTTTTTATGTTAATTTTGGGGGAATTTCGAGATTGACATTTGTTGTGTGTGTCAATTGATCCTATATATCAATTTGTCATGTGTATATTTGTTTGGGGCTAGTGTCGTATCCATAATTGGATACGTGTAGGTCGTATCCCAATAATTTGGTGATACGTGTTATTTTGGGGGGGGGAGGTTTCTCCGACACGGGACTTTATACATGTCGTATTTTGACACGGACACAAGAGCTTGAAATATGTCTCTACAAAAAAATAGCTCAACATGAGGCAACGACGATGGTTGGAGTTAATGATGGACATAGATTTTTTTTATAGTACCATCCAAGAAAGGCCAACGTAGTCGCGGATGACTTGAGCATGTATCCAGTGGATATGTATTTGATGAGAGATAGACACTTATTGGCTTATCTTGATAGTTTGGGCATTGAGGTATTAGTTCCTAGAGTCGCAGCACAGATATGGGGACTTCATGTACAGTCAGAGTTGATAGACCAGATCAGAGCCGCACAGTTCGAGAATGAGTCTATAAGGAGCATTAGAGCACATGTCCAGATAAGGTTGACCGAGGACTTCAGAATTGTAGAGAATGGATCATTGCGATACGGTACCAGATTGTATATGCCGAGTGGAGCATTGTACGAGAAGATTCTTCAGGAGATGCATCGATCTCAGTACTCTATACATCTAGGTGCCAACAAGATGTATAGAGACATAAGAGAGCATATTTGGTGGTATGCTAAGAAGCGGGAGGTAGCTAGTATCGTATCCAGATGCTTGGTTTGCCAGCAGGTAAAGGCGAAAAGACAGAGGCCAGGTGGATTGCATCAGCCTTTACCCATTCCAGAGTAAAAATGGGAGTATGTGACGATAGACTTTATTTCAGGACTTTCGTGTTCTCTAGGAGGTAAAGATACGATTTTGGTCATCGTAGACAGGTTGACCAAATCAGCGCACTTTCTGCCATTCAAAGTACAGTCAAAGAAGCTCGTAGAGATGTATGTACGACAGATAGTCAGATTACATGGAGTTCCAGTGAGCATAGTCTTTGATCAGGATATTAGCTTTATATCCCACTTCTAGGGGAGTTTGTAGGCTAGCTTGGGCACTCAGCTCAAGTTCGGTACCACATACCACCCTCAGACAGACGGACAGTCATAAAGGACTATCCAGACTCTCAAGGATATGCTACACACTTGTGTTTTAGATTTTGGAGGTTCTAGGGAGGATCATCTTCATTTGGTAGAGTTTTCTTACAACAACAACTACCAAGCCAGTATCGAGATGTCACCATTTGAGGCGTTGTATCGACGGAGATGCCGCACTCTGTTATCATGGGATGATATTGGTGAGAGAGCTTTATTGGAACTAGAGATGGTATGGATACAGATGATAAGGTAATGCTCATCAGGGATAGACTTCGAGTGGCGCGGGACAGACAACGGCATTTGGCCGATAGCCACCGGAGTCCTTTGGAGTTTGAGGTATAGATTTTTGTTTTGTATTGCTTGTGATTAAATATTTTTGTTAGAGTGCTAAGGTTGTGTTTCGTGCTAGGTTGGCGGTCTGATTTTCTTGAGAATTTCTCCAACATATAACACGATTCATTTCGGTGGAGGCGGAAAGCTTAGTCCGCGATTCATCAGACCTTTCAGTATTCTTGAGAGAGTCAGCATAGTTGCTTACAGACTAGACTTTCCACCTGCATTAGAGGGAGTACACAATATGTTTTACGTGTCATAGCTAAGATGGTACATGGTAGATCCCAGTCATGTGTTGGATCACTCGAAGATAGAGGTGGGCCCTACTCTTAGCTATCCAGAGCAGCCAGTTGAGATTCTAGATCGGAGAGAGAAGGTATTGAGAAACCAGACGATTCCTTTAGTACACATCACGTGGAGGTATCACTCACGAGTAGAGAGTACCTGGGAGAGAGAGACAGAGATGCGCGAGCGATATCCATATTTGTTCGAGCCGTGAGGTATAATTCTTTCTTTGCATGTATTGATTGCTTTTGGTAGTTAGTTTTCTCCTTAATTTAGAGAATAAATTTTCTAAGTTGGGTAGGATTATCACCCTCATATTTTCAATCAAGGGTAGTTCGGTAATTGACATGGGTATTTTTATTTTATGATGTATTATATTTAAATATTGTGCATGTGTAATTAATTATTTATTGTATTATTTATTTATTATTAGATATATTATTATTTTTGGACTTTTGTAGTGGACCTAACTAATTAAATTAGATGCATAAACCTAATATTTTATTTTGGTTTATATTGAGCCAAATAATTAGGCCCATGGATTAGGAGGATGGATTAATTAGTGAAACTATTAGACTAGAACCCTTCCTCATTAATTAATTTTATTATGAGAGGCCCCAAGGAGTAAATTGGACATTTTATACCTTGCTTGGGGAAGGGGCTAGGGCGGCCACATTAGGAGGGAGGAGAGAGAGAGAGTCTCTTCTCATTTGATATTTCAATTAGATCTAAAAAAAATTCCTATTCTAATTTCTTTATTCCTTCATCATTCCCTCACAAATTTCTTCCCAAATTATTTTCTTATTTTTCAATTTAGGCTACTATAACAAGTATATACAAGAAGGAAACAAGCATCAACAAAGAGAAGGCCAAGATCTACAAGGAGGAGGCTACATTCTACATTTGGAGATTTTTATTAGAAATCTATCTACCAATAGATATATTTTAGTTTTTCCTCTTCTATTAGGATCTAAATCTAAGATTTAATCATTAGAAATCATTCTACATGCATAGCCTACCCATAGAAATTAGAATTAGATTCATAGGAGGCCTATGGAGGAAGTTGTGTGTGTTTTTGTGTCAATTTTGGGGGAATTCCGAGATTGGCACATGTGGTATTTGTCAATTGGTCAATCGATCAATATGACATATGATTGATTATTTGTGACTAGTATTGTGTCCACAGTTGGGTACGTGTAGGTCATATCTCGTCAATTTGGCGATACAAGTTATTTTTTGGGAGTTTTCTCCGACACGGAGATTTGTGCATATCACTTCTTGACATGGACACGTAGTTGATTATATTATTGTTCGTATAGTTCATAATTAGTATTTTAGATTTGCTCGTGTCCTTCGGGATACGTTTGTGTATGTGGTGGAGACGTATCACAAGCGTATCATAGAATGAGTATGATACGGGTGTGGTGCACTCTACGTGTTTGTTTCATTTTCCCTTTATTCTATGTGACTTTTGTAATATATATTAATATCTAACATGTATAGTTATTTATATTTATTTATTTATTTATATATATATATATATATATGTTGTTGTGTATATATATATATAGATGAGAGGATATTGATATATACATATGTTGATAAATGTAGCTAGGTGTATATAGCTATGTGTCCATGTGTATATGTATATCTATAAGTCTATACATGTATCTATATAAGTTGGTAGTATATATGTGATTGTATATATATATATAGAGAGAGATGAGAGTATATATATATATATATATATATATATATATATATATAGCAGTTTATATGCATATGTGTGTGTTATGTATTTGTGAGTGTGTGTGTGAGGAAGAGCAGATCGGGCACAAGAGAGCAAGGCAAGGGGAATGCACAACAGCTATTGGAAGATATGTTTGCATTCAGTCAGCAACAGTGAGCTCGAGGCAGTTGCAGCTGAACTGCAGTAGCCATCAACTGTGCTATGCACAACAACAAGGTTTCAGCTAGCAGTATCAGCAAAGAGGGGACGGTCACCTACAGCTGTGTAGTATACAGTAAAGGCAGCCAAGCATTCAACAGTTATTATAGCAGCAGATAGCTGCACAACAGCACTACATCGATCACAGCAAGAAGTAGAGGGCTCGTGCACAGTATAACAGAGACTTAGAAGCAGCTAACTGGTACTGCACAGGACGAACAAGGTACCAACTGCAGTAGTGCAGCAATACTGTGCTTGTGTACAGCAAGGGGGAGAGCAGAGCTAGGTGTGCAGTTATCATCAGTAAGGTATTTCAGTTAGTTAAGGGGTAGTTTCAGCAGTGTATCAGTTTAGTTTAGTATATATTAGTAAAATAGTTAGTAGTTAGTATAGCTAAATAGTGAGCTTAGTACTATATGTAGATATGTAGTATTGTATGGATAGGTATTGTATTTTTAAGTTAGATAGATATGTATATAAGTATATTATATATGTTAGTGGTTTTGAGTATTGAGATAGGTGTGTGGTAGTGTAATACGCATTGGTGCAAGGCCAAGGTATCATATTTTATTAATTAGTTAAGGTACTATATATATTGACTTGTATATATATATATATATATATATATATATATATATATATATATATATTACTACTTTTATATATTAAAACTTGTGTATCCTGAGATACGATATTTTGTGTGTCTCAAAGTATCTTAGATGACCTAGTGTGGCTTAGTTTCATAGTGTATTGACCTAGTATCCTAGTGTTAGACTCATACGACCTACAAATAGTCGGTTTGACTTAGAAATGGCTTTATGACCTAGTATTGCATTAGTTTAACTTATTTTTATTCCTAAATCTTGTATTGATGCAATATACCATATATAGGTCTGTGTGACAACAACTTGAGATCGAGAGACACACCTTACTTAGGACTTCAGGAGAGTACATTTATTTGTTAGTTTTTAATTCATAATAGTGTATATATTTATGTTCTAGAACTATATACTTGACTCCGATACAGTGATTTTACGGATTTGTACTACATGGATCCCGTCAAGAGATGTTATCCCTTACCGTGTTCAGCGGGTACTCCTGTAAATGTATTTTATCGTATACATTGGGTATTAATTTATATTTCATGTTCATACACTGCTCATGTTCAGTGAGCTAATTACTGTACACACAATGTTCGTGTTCAATTTGATTATATTCGTGTACACCTACTGCTCGTGTTCAGTGGTCATATTTGTGTTCGTAGAATGTCATGATTGGATCCATTGGTATTAGTTGGGGATGGGAGAGTAGGAGTTTATTATGTGATCAAAGCCCCATTGTTTATCGTGTATATATCGATTACATACCACACTTGTAATCAACTTACCTTATTGATCATGTTCAACCTAAACCGATCACATAATAAACTTGTATTCTGAGACACATTAGTTAGATTCCAGCTATTTCTTTATATTGTAAATATTCATATTGTTGTTCTCTATTCCAGTATACTACCTGTTCACTCTTGTTCATTTCATGCATATATTTAGATATCTTGTATTTCATTTCTATTATCTGTTTTATATGCTCGATTATGTTATTGAAACTACTTTCAAGGTATGTACTTTGCTGTAATCTTGACTGGATATATTTTTCCAGATGATTGGCTTATAGAGCAGTGTCCCATATTCTATGGGTCGCAGGACGGTGTACCTTTAGAGGAAACTCCTGTAGACCAGGAGGACTTAGTTGCAGAGCCCGAGGAGGTTTACTTTATTTGTGTTGGACTTTTATTAGACTATATTTGTTGGGATACATGGCTTGTATATTATTTTAGACTTGTGGATTGTATCTTATTTTTTTTTCGTTATTCCATTCATGCTTTATCTTCCTTAGTTTGCATTATAATTGAGTTTTATTATATTTGTGAGATACCATATTGTTTCTTCGTTTGGATTTGAGATGATTGACAGGTATCATATTAGATTGTTGAGATGTTAAATAGTTAGAAATAACCAAGACAGTGTTCTACCGTCTATTCTGCGACGTAAGTTGGGCGTACCCATGTACTCGTGCCCGAATATCCGGGTGCGGGTCGTGATTATCCTAGAAAAAAATCTGTAAACAATTGATTCTGAAAAAGTATAGCTATGGATATCTGATCTGCGGGCGATCACTTTATTCCTTAGACCACACGACGGTGAAGAAGAAATACAAGAGTGCTATAAACAATTTGAAGAGTTGGACAACAAAAAATCCTTGGCAACAACGGCACAGCAAGATTCTGTTTCTCTCCTTCTATTCTTGGGTATCAAAGACTTAAAAAACCAGCCCCCCATAAGGGACATATTGATCCTATATTTATAGGATTTGAGAATAGTTATGAATGTATACACGTACTTCGGATAATCTTTACTGTATTGCCATTATGCGCACACTTTTAAGGGGTGATATCCTACGACATGGTGAGTGGATGCATAACTTAATGCCTGTTTGACACGTGACTTCCTATACGAGGAAAGCGTGGGTCATGGGATAGTTATTTGTGCTAGTTTCACAAAAACTATTACGTATAAGACATGTAATCATAACTCCTCTCTATCAGTTAGAATTATAGGCTCACTATAGAAGTATTCTAGCAACGGGTGCACTTTTGAAAAAGTTGGCCATGATGGCGCATTTTTGGTGAAGTTGGCCTTGATGGTGCACTTTTTGATAAAGTTGACCTTGATGACGCACTTTTAATGAAGTCTGCCTTGATGTCGCACTTTTGATGGAGTCGACCATATTTGGCGCACTCTAGTGAAGTTAATTATACTTGGCACATATTGAAAGTGATTGATTCATACTGGCCGCTAAACGACAACCTGGGTCTGTATGATGCAGCTCAGCTGAAATGATGACTTCTAACTTCTTCGATTACTGTTTCAACCTGTCAGATTCATCACATTAAATGTGTAACGACCTGCACCTAAAAAATCGGGCATGAGTCGTTGGTACGTCCAGCCTATGCCGCAGAATCGGTGGTAGAACGTTGTCTAGGTTCGTTCTAGGTTACAACAATATATATCTCACAATAACCTGTCAAGATAACCTCTCCAAGAGGAGGGCAACATCACAATATATATAAACTCAATCACAATAACTAGGGGAAGATTAAAAGCACGATAAGATCTCAACAATGAAACAAAGAACCAAAGAGCAAGTACAATATCCAAATATACAGTCCAACTCTATAGTTCTACAACATCTCACAGCAAATAACAAAATAATAAGAGTACAGTCATCCAAAATACCAACTGGGAACAACCCAGGGAAATCCACCTAGCTAAACTAAGGCGCGAGCGGCGTCTCCTCGGCTGGGACGGGCTCCTCCTCAAAATCAGGGCCGTAGCACTCGTCGACACCTGGCCCATAAAAGGTCGAGCAATAATCCTCAGGATCATCTGGAAAAAATATATCCTATCAGGACTGGAGCGAAGTACATAACTCTGAAAGCAACTCCAAATATATGGTAATGTGTATATGACTAGTAATCGAAAAGAATAAAAGATGCACAGAAAAATAAATACAGGGTAGAACTGATAAAGTAACTGTAATATAAAAATGGGGAACAATACAAGTAGTAGAGAAGTAACTGCATATGAGAAAATAGGAATACTAGCTAAGTGCCTTGAGCAAAAGTTCGTTATGTGATCTACTTAGGTTGCACATGAATAATCTACGATAACCGATATATACATGAATATTGTTTGGCTTTGATCACATAACCAACTCCTACTCCCCTCCCCCACTAATACCCTTGGATCCAACCACAACACGCTACGTACATGATAAATAACTCGCGCATATGAAGACGAGAGCAAACAAAGCACATGATAGCACATGATAATCAATACCCAAAGCAAATGATGAAATACACATGATAGAGTATTCGCTGAACACGGTAAGTGGTATAACATCTTATGACGGGATCCAAATAGTACCAGCTCATGAAACAATGTATCAGAATCAAGTATTACAGCTCTAGAACAGGTGATATATACGCTATCATAAAATAGAAACAATCAGAGGTAGGTACTCGCCTGACGTCTTGAGCAACTGGTGAGGATCGAGATCCGGACTAGCGTCGCAAGAACCTATTATGAAAAGCAAGGTTAAACGAGATTCTAAAGAGTTAAACTGATATAAAATAACTAATAACAAGCTTCTAGGATTATTCTAGGTCGAACAGGTCAAACCGATGAAATTTGGGTCAAAAAGTCAACTCGGAGTCCAAAAGGTCAACTCTACGTCAAAACTAGGTCAAATATTGACTTTTGTGGTCAACTGGGGCAATTACGATATCACTACCACTTTTCCTAGGAAAGAATATTTTAGTAATTTAATATTCAATTAAATATTGTGCTTAATAAATAATTATTTGTTGTATTATTTAATTATTGTTAGATGTTAGTTATTTAATTTAGAGTTGTGTTAGTGGACCTAACTTATTTAGTTTGGACCCATGAACCAACATGAATTAATTGGTTAGACTTAGCCTATTTAGAAAGCCCATTGTTAAGGAGATGGATTAAATTAATTAAATCATTAGACTAGAAGCTTCCTTCCTTAATTATTTCTTCATGAGAGGCCCCAAGGGGTATAATGGACATTACATGATAACTTGAGGGAGAGGAAAAGGGGATGACCTATTTAATTATAGGAGAAAATTTCTCTCTCCTCTTTTCATTCCAAATCTAGATCTAGAATTTCCCACTACCAAATTTTATTTATTCCCACTTCATTTCTCTACCAAATTTATTCACATTCCTTCCCAAATTACCATTAGAGACTTGAGAAGCAAGGATCTAGAAAGAGGAAGCAAGGATCTACAAGTTGGAGGTAATTTTATCTCAATTGAAGGTTTCATTGGGAATCCATCTCAATAGGTACAATTGAGTTTTTCCCCTTAAATTTAGTTCTAAATCTGATATTTAATCATGAAAAATCAACCCATATGCATAGGCTACCCATAGGATTTGGTTTTACGTTCATAGAAGGCCTATTGAGAAAGTTATGGTACTTTTTGTGTCAATTTGGGGGAATTCTGAGATTGACATTTGTTGTGTGTGTCAATTGATCCTATAGATAAATTTGGCATGTGTACATGTGTTGGGAGCTAGTTTCATGTCCATAATTGGATACATGTAGGTCGTATCCCAATAATTTGGTCATACGTGTTGTTTTGGGGGTTTTTCCCTCCGACACGGGACTTTGTACATGTCGTATTTTGACACGGACACATAGATCTATATTTGACACTTTGTATTATTCATAAATAATATATGTGACTTATTTGTGTCCTTCGGGGTACAATTGGAGGTGTGGAAGACTCGTGTCATATGTGTATCCTAGATCTAGTGGGATACGGTGTGATACTCTTCATATATTGTGTAATTATATGTAGATCTAATTATTATGCTCTTAATTCATGAGTTATTATTGTGCATATATATATAGATATTATATATGTATTATAGTATATTTATTATAGTGTTTATTGTATCATAGATCTATGTATTATATATAGAGAATATATATATGTAGCTTTTCTTCTACATGCATTAATATATATGTTATAGTATAGAGTATGGGTATATATGTATATGTTTTATATAAATATATATTTATGTTTATTTGGTAATTATATTATTTATAGTTGTTATATGATTATTTATATATATGTATAGTTGTATAATATAATGTATTTATGTATGTGTGTGTAGGGGCTATGTCATAATATGTACATATTAATAAGACGGTATATTTATAGTCTATTTGGTAATTATATATATATATATATATATATATATATATATATATATATATTTATAGGCTTTTGGCGACGGGTGGATTAATGACAGTTGTTGTCATTAATAACAGCAAGAAATTCAGCAGCAGACGCTGTAGCAGTGGCGGCGGTATTAATGACAGAACCGCTGTCATTAATTAAGGGCAGCAGCAGCGGAAAAAGGGGCAGCAGCAACGATTAATCTGTGACGGTTGCAAACTATCACCAAAACAGCTACAACAGTGCAGGGTTTCAGCAGCAACAGTGACAACAGCTTTAGCGACAGGCATAAAATGTCACTATAAAGCCAGCGTATCAGAAATCAGTATTTCAGCACAGTTTTCAGCGACGGTTGGCAGATTTTATATTTATATGATTATATGCTTATATATATGTATATATATATATGTATATATATATATGTATATATATTGATATAATATATTATATATTGCTAAATTCTTCATATGTATATACTTAGGTATATGTATATTATATATAAGGGTAATTAATGTAGCAAGGTATTGGGAATTACCTTGAGGAAACTAAGGTAATTGGGGATACCCAAGATGTGGGGTTGGGTATCAAGTTCGTGATTATTATTGAGATACCAAGTTGGTTCAAAACTATGGTACCTATTTTAATGTTGAAATTGTGATTCTATATTATTATAAATATTGTTGATATATATTTTTAGGTGTTACCTTAGAATTTACGTATCCTGTGATACAGTATCCAAATATTTAAGATGTGGGTTTCTTGGCTTAGACTTTAGTATCTTGACCCAAGATTTTTGTTTTAGATTTGTGCAACCTTGAAATAGATAGTTGACCTTGGTTTGACCATAGTTGACCATAGTTGACTTTTGACTTAGAATTAATTTTTTGGCCTAGAAGTTGACTAGTTTAACTTATTCTCTTTTCGGAATCTTGTATTGATTATGTATTCTATATCTAGGTATTCGAGGCACCGTGCCAGACATCTGTGAGACTATTCTTTGGACTTCAGGCGAGTACATTCTCTGATAGTTTCTTATTTATGATATCCTCTATGTTTATTATATATAGTGTAGATATCCATGTTCTCTTGACACACGGATTGGTATATCCGGATCTCGTCATGAGATATTATTCTTTGGTATATGGTGTATATGGTGCAAGTATTGTTTCATTGGTTGTCTTGTACATATACAGACACTGATTCTCGAGAAGACTAGCTATCTTCTTGGGGAATCTCGTGCCAAAGCGTACCATGGTTGGATCTATTATACCAGTCGAGGGTGGGGAGTATTAGTATAGATATGTGATAAATATCCCTATTGTATCAAGTACTGATTATTGAATAGTGTTGATCATACACCACATGTATGATTAACCAGGCCGCATTGCATCTTGCCTAAGCCGATCACATGTTAAGCTAGTACTCACACACTTAGTCATTAGTATTCTTGTTCATTAGTATATTGTTCATTATTGTATTATTCCAGTATTTCCTAATTATATATATATATATATCTCTTGTATCTATTGTTTATCTTGTATATTCACATCTATTTACTGTTATATAGTTTTTATCATTGATTAGAACTGCTGTTAGAGATGTACTCTTCTCCTTTCCTGACTGGATATATTTTTCTAGATGACACTGAGGAGTGGTACCCTAACTATTATGGACCCCAGGATGTTGTGGGTTTATATTTTGAGAACTTGGCTCAGGAGGGACTTATCCCAACTGAGACAGTTGACCCAGGAGTTGTAGCTTTGTAGTATTCTTTGTACTGGATTTGTCTCCAGCTTATTTTGTTATTTCTTCAGACTCATTGATGTATTATTTTAGACTCATGAGTGTATTATGACTAGTATATTCTTTATCTAATTCATGATCTTTTCTATCTTAGTTCTGTGATTGGGTATATTATCATTATTGGTGATTTATTATATTGTTAGATAGATTATCCAGACAGTGTTCTACCATCGATTCTGCGGCGTAGGTTGGGCGTTGTTTCTGACTTGTACCCTTACACCGGGTGCAGGTCGTGATACATTTTTAGTGGTGGCCCATGCAGGTCTAGCTTCACAAAGTATGTGATGTCGTGGTAGTACGATAATTTAGTAGTACTACTGTGAGCCTGCGATAGGATATAGGAAATAGGCTGAGATACTCAATCACATGTAGAAAAATTCTTTTGATTCAATTATTCTCCTTTGATATTGCTACTTGATCTCTTAATCTATCCTTTCCTTGAATGTCTTACATCTTGTGCCATATTGATTTTTTTTCGCTTTGTCTCAGGATGCCGCCTAAGACTAGATCGCAGCAGGGATAGCAGCTTCTGAGAGGTCTGCGACATCCCGAGGGCCTGCACCAGTCACTTCTTCGATGATTGGAGTATCAGCTGCTTTCGGAGGTCTACTACCTGCTCAGAGGACTGTGCCAGCTGTATCTGAGGAGCTTCCACCTCCACCTCCTGTGCCAGCAGAGGCGTCACAGATGTTTATACTGTTTTATGAGATGCTTGAGGCACAGAGGGCTCATTCAGAGGCACATCAGAGGAAGACTAACGTTCTATGGCAGGAAATCGAGAGTGCTCATCAGCTTGCTCATGCTGTAGTCGAGAGAGGAGTTCCGATCCAGCAACAGGATGTTCCTTAGGTTGCTCAGCTTTGGCCAGGCAATACTCAGGACTTCAAGAAACTGGAGCCTAGGGTTTTCAAGGGGACGGAGGTCATCGTCTATGGTGATGATTGGCTCGAGGAAATTGATCATCTTATGAGGGTGTCCCGTCTTTCTGTGGATCTGAAGGTTGAGGCAGTAGGACTTCAACAGTTCGATGTCGCTCACACTTGGTTCAGGAATGAGTCAATTCTGGTTGACGCAGGATAATCTTGGGAGGTATTCAAGGATATTTTCAAGAAGAAGTTTTTTACCCGGGCAGACGTGCTAGACTTGGGGAGACAGTTTGAGAGTCTCATTCAGGGGACCATGTCTGTGGAGGAGTACGCTGTAGAGTTAGGCAGGTTGAGCTAATATGCAGAGTATCTGTTGAGGGAGCCGAAGGTTCGAGCTATTCGTTTCTGTGAGAGTCTAAACTGGGAAGTAAAGATTCTTATTCCGTCTTTTTATGAGACATACTCAGAGATATTTGCGGAGGCACGCAAGGTTGTACGGGAGTTGGGTTTGAAGCCCAAGAGAGACCGTGATTCTTTTCTGGGGGCCAACGGTAGTGCAGTATCTGCCAAACGTCCTCATTTCTAGTCCAGACCTTTCCAGCAGCCACAGTAGAACTAGACTCTAGCTAGGGTATCTTTTACCAGGCACCTCAGCAGTAGAGACAGTTACAGCAAGCTCTATGCAACTACTGTAAGAAGTCCAGCCATATCTGGGAAGTTTGCAGGAGGAGGTTGGGAGTTTGTTTGTATTATGGTACTGAAGGGCATCAATCAAGGAAGTATCCTTATCGTACAGTTCAGGGAGCAGCTACAACTCTGAGGGCACAGACGAGACCACCTACAGCACAGTCGAGGGGACCGCTTCCGACACAGCAGCAATATTTTGTCCAGCATTAGCAGCATGGAGGTGCTCGGCAGGGACGAGCGTTTGCTATGACCGTCGAGGAGGATGAACCCACCGGAGATGTCATCGCAGGTTCTATTCTTCTTGATTCCATTCCAACTTTAGCTTTGTTTGATAGTGGTGCTTCCCATACTTTTGTATCTGTTTCTTTTGCTCTGAAGCATGGTTTGGTAGCTGAGTCTTTGCTTAGGACTTGCAAGATAATGACCGGGGGAGGCATTATCCTGGTTAATGATATTTGCAAGGATCGGAGAGTTACTCTGGGAGGCCAGGAATTAAGTGCGTGTCTACTTGTAATGCCACTTCCGAGCTACGACATTGTACTCGGGATAGATTGGTTGAGTAGGCACCGTACTAGCATAGATTGTAGAGGAGGTAGAGTTTTGTTTGGTCCGCCAGGAGAGCCAGAGTTCGAATTTGCTAGAGGAGCTGCAGAGCAGGGAGAAGGCATTATTTGTGGAGCTATGGTAGAAGACAAGGAGTTGTCGTATCCGTTGATAGCAGAGTTCTTGGATGTATTTCCTGAGGAATTGCCAGGATTATCGCCAGATCAAGATATTGAATTTTCTATTGACTTGGTGCCAGGTGCAGAACCAATTTGGCAGCATGTCTATAGAGTAAACAACAATGAACTGGTCGACTTGAAGAAGCAGGTGGATGAATTACAGGATAAGAGGTTTATCAGATCGAGTTCTTCACTATGGGGAGCCTCGGTATTGTTTGTACTGAAGAAGGATGGATCGGTGCGCATGTGCATTGATTACAGGGCTTTGAATAATCTTACTATCAAGAATAAGTATTCTTTGTCACGGATTGATGATCTGTTTGACCAGTTGAGTGGTGAGAAGGTATTTTCTAAGATAGATTTGAGATCAGGCTACCATCAGGTGAAGGTGAAGCCGGAGGACATATCGAAGACTGCTTTTAGAACTCGGTATGGTCAGTACGAGTTTATGGTGATGCCATTTGGTTTGACTAATGAACCGATGGTATTTATGAACTTGATGAACAAGGTATTCCACCAGTACCTTGATAAGTTCATGGTGGTGTTCATCGCTGACATACTCATATACTCTAGGACACCGGAGGAGCATGAGAAGCATTTGAGGATTGTGTTGGATGTGCTTAGGAAGAAGAAGCTGTATGGAAAGTTGTCCAAATATGAGTTTTTATTGGACAAGGTAGAATTTTTGGGGCATGTTGTGACTGGGGATGGTATTTCAGTAGATCCGAAGAAGATTTCAGCAGTGGAATCTTAGAAGACCGCGAATTTGGTAGCAGAGTTCAGGAGTTTCTTGGGATTGGCAGGCTACTACAGGAAGTTTGTGCAAGATTTTTCAAGAATTGCCGAGCCGATTACCAGGCTCACCAGAAAGGACATAGAGTTTGTTTGGACGGAGGATTACCAGGTTACTTTTGAGGAGTTGAAGAGGAGGTTGATGTGTGCTCCTATTTTGTCGTTTCTATCATGGTCCGGAGGTTTTACTATTTATAGTGATGCATCGGGGAAGGGTTTGGGTTGTGTTCTTCAACAGCATGGGAAAGTGATTGCCTATGCATCCAGACAATTGTGTCCTCATGAAAAGAACTATCCTACCCGTGATTTAGAGTTGGCAGCAGTCATCTTCGCTTTGAAGTTATAAAAATATTATTTGTACGGAGAACGTGTGGAGATCTTCACAGACCACAAAAGCTTGAAGTACGTTTTCACGCAGAAGGAGTTAAACATGAGGCAGCGTCGGTGGTTGGAACTGATGAAGGATTTTGATATCTCTTTGCAATATCATCCTAGGAAAGCTAATATAGTTGTCGATGCTTTGAGCAGGTATCCGGTAGCTATGTTCTTGACGCAGGATCGATATTTGTTGGAGGACTTGGAGAGCTTGGGCATTGAGGCAATTATTCCTGGTGGTGCTATACAGATATGGGGATTGCAGATACATTCAGATTTGATGGATAGGATCAAGGCAGCACAGTATGAGGATGTATCTCTGAGGAGTATCAGATCTCAGGTGAGACCAGGATTGGAGGATGATTTCACTATTGAAGAGGATGAATATTTAAGGCATGGAGTTAGATTGTGTGTGCCTAGTGGGGAGCTGTGTGAGAAGGTATTGCAGGAAGTGCATCGCTCTTAGTATTCCATGCATCCAGGTTCTAACAAGATGTATCAGGATATACGAGAGAGTGTGTGGTGGTATGGCATGAAGAGGGAAGTGGCACAGTTTGTATGAGGTTTACTTCAGCTATTATCCATTTCAGAGTGGAAGTAGGAACACATTACTATAAATTTTGTGTCCGGACTTCCACGATGTCCAGGAGGGAAAGACGCAATTTGGGTCATCGTTCATAGGTTGACCAAGTCGGCTCATTTCTTGCTTTTCAAAGTGGGTTTATCTACGGAGAAGTTGAAAGATATGTATGTGAGGCAGATTGTTAGGATACATGGAATTCCCGTCAACATAGTCTTAAAACGGGATAGTCGTTTTATATCTTATTTCTAGAGGAGTTTGCAGGAGAGTTTGGGCACTTAGCTCAAGTTCAGTACTACATATCATCCCAGACAGATGGGCAGTTAGAGTGGACTATTCAGACTTTCAAGGATATGTTGCGCACTTGTGTAATAGATTTTGGGGGTTCTTGGGAGGACCATCTCCATTTGGTAGAGTTTGCTTACAACAACAGTTACCAGGCCAGTATAAAGATGTCACCTTTTGAAGCTCTGTACGGTCGGAGGTGTCGTACTCCTTTGTCGTGGGACAATGTTGGAAAGAGAGTTTTGCTTGGGCCAGAGATGGTTGTGGATACAACAGAGAAGGTTCAGTTGATCAGAGACAGACTTCGAGTGGCGCCTGACAGACAACGGCATTGGACCGATAGCCATCGGAGACCTTTGGAGTTTGAGGTATAGTTTAGATTTTGTTTTATGCTTGTTCTTGGTTGTTTGTTATAAATTAAGTTCTTAAGGTGGTATTTTATTCTAAGTGGGTGGTTTGGTGTTTCTGAGGATTTCTCCGACACGAGGCATGATTCGTTTCGGTGGAGGCAGAACGCTTAGTCCGCGATTCATCGGACCTTTCACTATTCTAGAGAGGGTCGGTGCAGTTGCTTACAGACTAGACTTGTCACCTGCATTAGAGGGAGTGCACAACATGTTTTATGTGTCGTAGTTGAGACGATACGTGGCAGATCCTAGTCATGTATTAGATCACTCGGAGATAGAGGTGGGCCCTACTTTTAGCTATCCAGAGCAGTCAGTTGAGTTTCTGGATCAGAGAGAGAAGGTGCTGAGGAACCAGACTATTCCTTTAGAGCGTGTCGCATAGAGACATCACTCTCCATGGGAGTTTACCTGGGAGAGAGAGGATAAAATGCGGGAGCATTATCCATATTTGTTTGTACCTTGAGGTATGTTATTTCCTAAGTTATGTTCTATTATTTGTTATGTTCTTTTATAGTAAGTTATGATTCTTTAGTTCAGTTCTGTTATTTTCTGGGGGTAGTTTTCGTCTTTGAATTTTGAGGGCAAAATTATTTTAAGGAGGGTAGACTTGTCACTACCATTTTTTCTAGGAAAGGGTATTTTAGTAATTTTATATTCAATTAAATATTGTGCTTGATAAATAATTATTTGTTGTATTATTTAATTGTTCTTAGATATTAGTTATTTAATTTAGACTTGTGTTAGTGGACCTAACTAGTTTAGTTTGGACCCATGAACCAACATAAATTAATTGGTTAGACTTAGCCCATTTAGAAAGCCCATTGTTAAGGAGATAGATTAAATTAATTAAATTATTAGACTAGAAGCTTCCTTCCTTAATTATTTCTTCATGAGAGGCCCCAAGGGGTACAATGGACATTACATAATAACTTGAGGGAGAGAAAAAAGGGGCTAGCCTATTTAATTAGAGGGGAAAATTTCTCTCTCCTCTTTTTATTCCAAATCTAGATCTATAATTTCCCACTACCAAATTTCCTTCATTCTCACTTCATTTCCCTGCCAAATTTCTTCCAATTCCTTCCCAAATCACCATTAGAGACTTGAGAAGCAAGGATTGTAACCTCCGATCTCCAAATTCCAAAATAATTAGATTTTAATTTATTTTAAAATATCAAGTTTTATAAAATATTTCTCCTTAAAATTTTTATTTGATTTTGAACGATGTTTGATTGTAGGAGGTAATTTAAAAAAAAAAAAAAAATCTTTATAAAAATCATTTTTCCTAAATGACGATGTATTACAAAATAAATAAATAATAATATATATATTCCTCTAGTTTCAAATGTTTATTGGCTTGAAATCATAAAATTATTTATTGGATAAAATTAATTAAAAGACTAGTTGTTTCTTCAAAATAATTTTTTATAATTAATGGAATAGTAAATAAATAAATTACGTAGCTTTCCTAAAATATTTTCTAAAATTATAATCTCTTCTTTTTAAATTTTACAAATTTCCATTTCCTATTAACTAGCCAGCACACCCTCATTTTCCCACATGAGAAACCCTTTTATATTTTAATTCTGGGCCATTCATTATTGGGCCAACCCGCAACCCTTTATCCCACACCCTCTCTCCCTATTTAAGTTCTCATTCTCACAATTCCCAAGAAACCCTAATCTCCAGATTATTAGCTTGCCCCCACAATTTCCCACAAGCCAAAGCCACCACCATTTTTGTGTGCTCGTGTCCGTGTGTCCAGCATCACCGTGTCAGCCGTGATGGCCTCGGGTCCGACCCCGGGTGTCCCATCGTTTCCATTTATTTCTTGTGTCCGGTTACAACTTTACAACCTGATTTCCGTGTCCGACACACCCGGACACGTCCCTCACAGTTCAGCAAACCCTCGTGTCCATCCCGGACACGTACCCAGACCCCGACACATCCAGAACCTGACCCTAACCCTAGACTCGAAGCCGCCGAATTTCCACCGCCCGGCCGCTTCGAGATGGGCGGTCGACCGCTGCGCCTCACCCGCGTCGAGCCACGTCGAGCTCCGCCGACCTTCGACTGGGACCTCCGCCTCCGCCGAGTCGAGTCTCCACCGCCGCGTCGAGCCCAGATCTCGAGTCGAGATCCGCCGGCCGCCTCAGATCCGGAGCTCCGCCGGCCGCCTCCTTCTCGAACAGAGCGCCCGCCGCCTTGAGCCGAGTCCGCCGCCTCCTCCTCGATACGAGCACCGCCGACGCCCCACCGCGCCGACCCCGGCGGAACCCCCGCCGACGACGGAGACCCCTCCCCATCGTGAGCCTCTTCTTCCCTCTTTCCTTTCTCTGTTCTGTAAAGTAAAGAATAAGGTATATGTAATTAGTATTAAGTTAATTAATTTATAATTAGTTAATTTAATTAATTAGTTTAGTTAATTAGATTAATTAGTTGAGTTAATTATTAGATTAGTTAGTTTAATTAGTTTAATTATAACAATTAGATTAGTTAATTTTTTTATTAATTAATTTAATTTTAATTAGAAAAATTAGTTAATTTATATTAATTAGTTGTTAATTGTATTAGATTAGTGATTAATAATTAGATTAGTTAAATTTATGTAACTTGTTTATTAATTAAATATAATTAGTTTAGTAATTTCCTATAATAAGTTTGGTAATATATATATATATATGCATATTAGTTTTATTGTTTAAAATTTAATTATGTATTATATATAAGGGTTTTTTATTATGAAAATTAGTATATGTATATATAACCGTATTTTGGCATAAATATGTATATGTAGATCTATATTTTCGTATTGGTATATGTATGTATTTAAAATATGAATAGGTATATTATTTATTTTTTATCAAATTTTATAATTAAGTATGTATAATTAGTTGTATATGTATGTATATTGGGTATTTTTATATGGTATAAAATTAACTTGGTGAATATTTTATAGTATTATCCGAATCTCCTTATGGAGTTGGATACTAGCGTGAGATTGTTAGTTAGTACACGACCTAGACAGCGTTCTACCGCCGATGCTGCGGCGTAGGCTGGACGTACCCACGCACTCGTGCCCCTAAACCGGGTGCGGGTCGTGACACGTTTTTAGTGGTGGCCCATGCAGGTCTGACTTCGCGAGTTGTGCGATGTCGTAGTAGTGTGGCATCCTTGTTATACTACTGCGTACCTGCTATAGGATATAGGACATAGGATACTAGGATGAGAGAGGATACTCAATCACAAATTCTTGAGAGATTCCTGGGACGACCCCTTGAGAATCTTATTATAATTTCCAATTTAAATCTTTTCCTTGTTTCCGTCCGCTCTCGCTTGTTGTCACTGAACTTGATTCTTGTTGAGCAGTTATTAAATTAAATTCTTGGTATCATTTTTGAGTTGATTTTTGTTGACCAGTTGTTAACTTTAATTCTTGGTATCATTGTTGAGTTGATTTCAAATTGAGGTGAATTTTACGGACTAAAATTTACGGTATCATCTGATGACATATATTGATGAGGACAGTGAGAAAGGTAAAAACGTCTACTTTGGTTATGGAACCTAGAGTTTATCGCATCCATATTAGCTGCCGTGACGAGAACGTAGGAACCTAACTTGGATGTACATACTTTAGTTATGAGATTTAGAGTTTCTCGCAGCCATACCGGTTGGCGTGGCGAGGATTCTAGATGACATGATTATAGGGTTGCATACCTTAGTTACGGAACCTGTCGTTTATCGCGTCTATGCTTACTGGCGTGGCGAGGATTCTGAGTGTCATGATTTCGGATAGACGTGTATGATTATCAGGTTGTATCTTAAATTGGTTCTTAAAATACCATCTCAAGACTTATCTATTTCTGTTATTCCAGGACTTTGTTCCACCGCTTCTTTCTTTACTAGCAGTAAAGATACCTTCTGTCCTCAATTCAGTCTTCGAGCTCCTATTCCTTGAGGATTTCTTGTTAAGCATCGTAATTAGTGGCTTGTAATTTTGTCTGTATTTTGTATTAGTGTTGACTGTGTTGTTAGTGAGTTATAAGTGTTTCTTAGTTGGACATGTGAGCAGTAGGCTTTAATCCAGAGTTAGCCCTTAGCATAGTACCTTGTACCAATGGTTCTAGGATAAGTGTCATTATAGTACTATAAGTAGAAGGAGAGTATAGAGTATCAGTGATATTTCAAGAGTTAGTATCAGAGCCCATTTACCCGTCCTGGATAATCATGATTATGTAATTGAGTGATCTATGTAAACAAGTAAGTATCGAGGAAATTGTATTGAAGATTAATGGAGCATAACGTCCAATCTGATGATTGATATCGGGCGTGTTGAAGGTAAAGAAATTTATATGCATAAGGAGTTAATGAGGTGTCTTGAGTAGAGAAATATCGGAATAGGTAAGGAAGATGGTGAAGTGTATCACTGATTAGTTTAATAGGCTTTAAAGGATTAAAGGAAATACCTATACAACCATCGAGATGAGGAACCATGTACATGCCCATGAGAGTAAAGAAACATGAGTGTTATAGTAGATACATGTAATCATGAGATATAAGGAGCTTGATGAATGATCCATTAATGAAGCTAGTGATATAATACCAAGAGTGCTAATGATTCTATATCGAGGATTAGTCAAGGATGACGTTAATAACAGTAAGCACTCTGTGTGTTGATAATTAGATGATATACCAATTGACATAAATTGAAATCATGAAAGAAAATACAGTTGATGATAACTTTGATCATTGGAGGTAATAGTGCAAGTGATTCGGGCAGTACAAATTTAGTACACAGTTCTAGACAATAGAGGTATTGAGTGCACCTTGAGTATCAGAGACCGTGAGCACTAATATGTACATTGAGGAGTTATAAATTAAAAGGTGGAAATGAATTTTAAATTTTCAGAATTTTTAAGGAGTTAAGATTTTATGTTGTTAAAATATTGAGAATTTAAATTTGATTCACTAAACATAGTTAAGGCTACAAAGATTTTAGAAGTGATTAAATTTTATTTCGATGTGAAATATCTAATTTTGAGGAGGTATATGCATTTTATTTTAAGTTGATCGGGAAGTTAAACCTTGATGATTATTTTGAGGATTAATTTTGGTAGATGAGAGATATGAATATTAATATATGATTAGTTGATATGGGTGCCAGTGTACATGAATAGGAATTAGTTAGTGAATGTGCTAGAGTTAAGTGGTTGATAGCAGATACCGCAAGTAATATGTTAGCAGGTTCTTTCTTTTCTTTCCTAATGTTCTTTTCGTCTTTTGATTGATTGATTCCCTAGTAACGTGGTTTATATTCGTGATTTTCTTGTTAGAACTTAGCTAGTAGTGCACCCTAACAGAGACTGAAATACCATGACAAAAGATGCATGACCTTTATTTTCTTAAATTGCATGGCCGTAGGTAGAGTTTTCTTAAACCATGATCATTGGGTTTTGACCATAGCAAAGACCTATGACGAGATTATGACTGACAAAAAGAGACAAGAGGATTAAATTGTGGAGGAGCATTAAATTAAATAAAGAATTTAGGGGTTGTTATAACAGAGTTGATGGAATCATTGTTTTTGCGAAAATCGAGGTTTGATTGAAATTCGAGGACAAACATTAACTTAAAGGGAGAATTAAGAAATTCACAGAGCCAAGAATTTGAGGATTTATTAATTTTAAGGAGGTCTTGATATGATTGAATTGATTATTAAAAAAAAAAAAAAAAAAAATTTTAAGAAATTTGAGAGATTATCATTTTATTTAGTTGATTGCAAGATAGAAATTTTATATATTATGAATGTTGCATTGAAGATTCTGGAAGCATCGCATCGTTGAGTATTTGAGGAAAAAGAAAATCAGGAAATAAAATCGTAAATGGAATAGTGTCGAATTCAATTCTTGGGATGAGGAGTTAGATTGGAATAAGCATCAATTGAATTTGAGTTAGATGATTGATGAGTGTTTAAAGTTAAATTTTGGGATGCAGATTTTTAAGTTTTATAAATATGCATTGATTGGATTTCAATTAAAACGATTGGATAGTAAAATTTTGTATCTAGTTATTTACTCAAAATTTGAGGAGATTATGATACGACTGGAATTCAATTAAAATATTGAGGATTTGAGTAGTAAAAAAAAAAAAAAAAAATTTACATTGGGATAATAAATTCAGAGGATGAAAAAAAAATATTAGTTCAAAACCCGGAAACATTATACATACGGATAAAGAAATATGGAATGAAATAAAGCTCATGGTAAAGAAGATTATAATATAATTGATTATGGGATCATATAATTGAAGGTCGTAAGGTAAGATCATGGTATATTGAGGTTGTGATTTAAATTAAAATCTTGACCATGACAGTAACATTTGAAATCGAAGAAAATAATCGAGGTATAGTTGACGTTAAGATAAACAAACTCGAATTTGATGATGAGGCTTTTGATTCAGAAATTCTAAGATCTAATCTAATAAAGTTTGTAGAATTTGAAACTTTATAGATATTAGTTAATGAGGAATCACAAGATTGAGAAAAGTAAAATGAACGAGGATAAAAAGGAAGGATTATTTTCAGATGGTAGTAAAGACTATTTTTTCCTAGAAATTAAGAAAGGCGATTAGATGTCTCTTGATTACATTCTGAAGGATGTATTTAAGTTTCTTAAATCAAATTGTCGACCGTATCTTTCGAATTAGCTATAACTTTCATGTCTAGATCATTCTTTATACTGGGTCTTCCTTGGTTTAGTTACTTTGGAAAGGTAACGTGCATTATTCCAATTATATGTTTTCAGTGATCGTGTCTACTTCCCAAACCTAAACTTTCTAGAGGATTCAAGGCCGAGCCATGATTCCTTCAAGTTATTCCTGTCTTAAACCATATTTTTCTTTTTCTTCATGTTTTCTTCTGTTTGGTAAATATTCTCCTTATAGAAATATTTTCTTCAATGATAAATTCATCATTATGAACAACAAAAATTTTTCTATTCTAGTCATCCCTAAAATTCGAGGACGAAATTTTTCTAAGGTGGATAGACTTGTAACCTCCGATCTCCAAATTCCAAAATAATTAGATTTTAATTTATTTTAAAATATCAAGTTTTATAAAATATTTCTCCTTAAAATTTTTATTTGATTTTGAACGATGTTTGATTGTAGGAGGTAATTTAAAAAAAAAATAAAAAATCTTTATAAAAATCATTTTTCCTAAATGACGATGTATTACAAAATAAATAAATAATAATATATATATTCCTCTAGTTTCAAATGTTTATTGGCTTGAAATCATAAAATTATTTATTGGATAAAATTAATTAAAAGACTAGTTGTTTCTTCAAAATAATTTTTTATAATTAATGGAATAGTAAATAAATAAATTACGTAGCTTTCCTAAAATATTTTCTAAAATTATAATCTCTTCTTTTTAAATTTTACAAATTTCCATTTCCTATTAACTAGCCAGCACACCCTCATTTTCCCACATGAGAAACCCTTTTATATTTTAATTCTGGGCCATTCATTATTGGGCCAACCCGCAACCCTTTATCCCACACCCTCTCTCCCTATTTAAGTTCTCATTCTCACAATTCCCAAGAAACCCTAATCTCCAGATTATTAGCTTGCCCCCACAATTTCCCACAAGCCAAAGCCACCACCATTTTTGTGTGCTCGTGTCCGTGTGTCCAGCATCACCGTGTCAGCCGTGATGGCCTCGGGTCCGACCCCGGGTGTCCCATCGTATCCATTTATTTCTTGTGTCCGGTTACAACTTTACAACCTGATTTCCGTGTCCGACACACCCGGACACGTCCCTCACAGTTCAGCAAACCCTCGTGTCCATCCCGGACACGTACCCAGACCCCGACACATCCAGAACCTGACCCTAACCCTAGACTCGAAGCCGCCGAATTTCCACCGCCCGGCCGCTTCGAGATGGGCGGTCGACCGCTGCGCCTCACCCGCGTCGAGCCACGTCGAGCTCCGCCGACCTTCGACTGGGACCTCCGCCTCCGCCGAGTCGAGTCTCCACCGCCGCGTCGAGCCCAGATCTCGAGTCGAGATCCGCCGGCCGCCTCAGATCCGGAGCTCCGCCGGCCGCCTCCTTCTCGAACAGAGCGCCCGCCGCCTTGAGCCGAGTCCGCCGCCTCCTCCTCGATACGAGCACCGCCGACGCCCCACCGCGCCGACCCCGGCGGAACCCCCGCCGACGACGGAGACCCCTCCCCATCGTGAGCCTCTTCTTCCCTCTTTCCTTTCTCTGTTCTGTAAAGTAAAGAATAAGGTATATGTAATTAGTATTAAGTTAATTAATTTATAATTAGTTAATTTAATTAATTAGTTTAGTTAATTAGATTAATTAGTTGAGTTAATTATTAGATTAGTTAGTTTAATTAGTTTAATTATAACAATTAGATTAGTTAATTTTTTTATTAATTAATTTAATTTTAATTAGAAAAATTAGTTAATTTATATTAATTAGTTGTTAATTGTATTAGATTAGTGATTAATAATTAGATTAGTTAAATTTATGTAACTTGTTTATTAATTAAATATAATTAGTTTAGTAATTTCCTATAATAAGTTTGGTAATATATATATATATATGCATATTAGTTTTATTGTTTAAAATTTAATTATGTATTATATATAAGGGTTTTTTATTATGAAAATTAGTATATGTATATATAACCGTATTTTGGCATAAATATGTATATGTAGATCTATATTTTCGTATTGGTATATGTATGTATTTAAAATATGAATAGGTATATTATTTATTTTTTATCAAATTTTATAATTAAGTATGTATAATTAGTTGTATATGTATGTATATTGGGTATTTTTATATGGTATAAAATTAACTTGGTGAATATTTTATAGTATTATCCGAATCTCCTTATGGAGTTGGATACTAGCGTGAGATTGTTAGTTAGTACACGACCTAGACAGCGTTCTACCGCCGATGCTGCGGCGTAGGCTGGACGTACCCACGCACTCGTGCCCCTAAACCGGGTGCGGGTCGTGACAAGGATCAAGAAGGAGAAAGCAATGATCTACACAAAGGAGCAAGGATCTACAAGTTGGAGGCAATTTCATCTCAATTGGAAGTTTTATTGGGAATCCATCTCCCAATAGGTACAATTTAGTTTTTTTTCCCTTAAATTAAGATCTAAATTTGAGAATTAATCATGAAAAATCAATCCATATGCATAGGCTACCCATATGATTTGGTTTTGTGTTCATAGGAGGCATATTGAGAAAGTTATGGTACTTTTTATGTCAATTTTAGGAAAATTCCGATATTGATATTTGTTGTGTGTGTCAATTGATCCTATAGATCAATTTGGCATGTATCTATTTGTTTGGGGCTAGGTGTCCATAATTGAATACGTGTAGGTCATATCCTAATAATTTGGTGATACGTAATATTTTGGGGGTTTTTCCCTCCGACACGGGACTTTATACATGTCTTATTTTGACACGGACACATAGATCTATATTTGACACTTTATATTATTCAAAAATAATATATGTGACTTGTTTGTGTCCTTTGGGGTATAATTTGATGTGTGGTGGACTCGTGTCACATACGTATCCTAGATCTAGTGGGATACGATGTAATACTCTCCATATATTGTGTAATTATAAGTAGATCTAATTGGTGTGCTCTTAATTCATGAGTTGTTATTATGCATATATATATAGATATTATATATATATCATAGTGTATTTATTATAGTGTTTATCGTATCATAGATCTATGTATTATATATAGAGAATATATATATGTAGCTTTTCTTCTACATGCATTAATATATAAGTTATAGTGTATAGTATGGGTATATATGTATATGTTTTATATAAATTTATTTGTATGTTTATTTGGGTAATTATATTATTTATAGTTGTTATATGATTATTTATATAGATGTATAAATGTATAATATAATGTATTTATGTATGTGTATGTAGGGTGTATTTATAGTCTATTTGGTAATTATATATATATATATATATATATATATTTATTATGAGTTTTTATATATATATATATATATATATATATGTTATATATATATATATGTTATATATATATATTTTTATAGGCTTTTGGCGACGTGTGGATTAATGACAGTTGCTGTCATTAATAACAGCAAGAAATTCAGCAACAGCCGCTGTAGTAGTGGAGGCGGTATTAATAACAGAACCGGTGTCATTAATTAAGGGCAGCAGCAGCGAAAAAAGGGGCAGCAGCAGCAGCAACGATTATTCGGTGACGGTTGCAAACCGTCACCAAAATAGCAGCAGTAGTACAAGTTTCACCAGCAACAGTGACATCAGCTTCAGCGACAGACAAAAACTGTCACTATAAAGCCAGCTTATTAGAAATCAGTATTTCAGCACAGTTTTCAGCGACGGTTTGCAGATTTTATATTTATATGATTATATGCTTATATATATATATGTATATATATATATATATATATATATATATATATATATATATATATATATATATATATATATATATATATATATATATATATATATATATATATATTTATATATATGTATTGATATTGATATGATATATTATATATTTGCTAAATTCTTCATATGTATATACTTAGGTATATGTATATTATATATATAAGGTTAATTAATGTAGTAAGGTATTGGGAATTACCTTGAGGAAACCAAGGTAATTGGGGATACCCAAGATGTGGGGTTGGATATCTAGTCCGTGATTATTGTTGAGATACCAAGTGGGTTCAAAACCATGGTACCTATTTTAATGTTGAAATTGTGATTCTATATTATTATAAATATTTATGATATATATTTTGAGGTGTTACCTTCGAATTTACGTATCCTGAGATACGGTATTCAAATATTTAAGATATGGATTTCTTGGCTTAGACTTTAGTATCTTGATCCAAGATTTTTGTGTTAGATTTTTGCAACCTAAAAATAGATAGTTGACCTTGGTTTGA